>OX335694.1:52500-1252500 GCA_946894065.1 Acleris literana | reverse complement strand
ATTTTTCAGAAGATAAGGGCTATTCATTTGTTTTGTAACAATCAATTTAGGACCGTATGAAATTTGAATTAAGAGTGAAGTGTCCATTACTGGTGTCTGTCAGCTAACAGTGTCCATCATTGGTGCCGTCACCCTAGGCCTCTTAATTCCAGCGACAACGATTCAATAACTTCAAGTTGAAAAATTATGTGAACTTTGGCGTGCCCCCCCGAAACACTTCTGATGAAGAATGCTGTTAAAATGTAAATGAAAACGTGCCTCTGCAATGCCAGTGGTTCGAGTGGGTAGTTTGGGCCTAGGTCAAATAATTCTAGATTGTCCATTGATATTTATTTAAAATTACTTACCCGTTTCACAACCATAAAGACTGGAGCCAAAAGGTATCTACCGCAAGGCCGGGTTAGTCTTCGACTTCGGCTCTAACGGTGATTCGGTTCTACTTTTAGAAGCGCTTCCTGATTTTCCTGCACGCTGTATGTAATTTTCTTTCTACAATGATTATTTAAAAATAATATTAGGTGTGTAGTTGATGAGCGTCACAAGACTTTTGTTGCCACTCGGAGACACCGTAAGACTTGCCGCTGCTTGAGGACTCCGTAGGAATTTTGCTGTCACTTGGAGACACATTAAAACTTTACTTGCCCAAGCGGCAAAAATACGTTGGTTGTACTCGGAGTAGAAGATGGCTGAACCCTGTGGAGTGTGGGTGAATTTTTAGATGTCTCAAGGCTATTTAAGGAAATGAATCAACTAAATACAAGTAAAGTATCTTTCATCCATTCGAATGTATATGTACATATGTGTGTGTATCTTTGAGACTTAAGATTTTTGACACTTTTTCGACTAGTTTTTATTTAATGGAGAAGGCAAACGAGCACAAAGACCACGTCAACAATACATACTGTAGCGTTATCGCTACAAAAATCGCCTATTTGTTCCGCTTCTTTTCACATTAAGCCAGATACTCACTAGCGAGCTGTAACTGTTACTGTTGCACTTAAAATCTTGATGTGTGCGCGGCTCGCGAGCCAGTTCTACACTAGAAGCTCGTTACTGCAACTGCTACGGTTACAGTTAGCTAGTGAGTACTCGGCTTTACAGCTACCCAACCTTGTTATAAAGTCGTACAGTATTCCCAACTTCTTAATAGCTTTCGGCTGGCTATCGTTATCACGCTTGCACTCGCCTCCGACAGTGTCATAGAAAAACGAAGATTGCCGATCGCTATTAGGAAAATGGTTTCACTGTACACTTTAGCCGTTCGAATCTTTGATCTTAATTTTACTTTTGAAATTTGAACATTCAACTGACACTAGGGAATATGCATGTTTTTTTACAGCTTCAATAAAAGTTGATTCATGTAACAAAGAGGTGAAAAAAATTATTGTATAGGTACCTATAAAAATAACCAAGATATAAGCCAACAAAGATTTGGTCCTACCTCTTTCTAGCAAAACAGAATTTTACGTGGAGTTTATATGGCTGAACTGCACAATGACGTCACCGGTGCACTTCGGATCTCTCTGTCTAATTAGCAGTTTAAAATGCTTGTATCATCCGCATTTATTGACCGATTTTAATTTTAATTTCACTTTTGGTGATCTCTTTTACTGTATTTTCATATTTTGTTGAGAAATGCGATTTAAAAAATGCATATTCCCTATTCAGCCGTCGGACGTAAAAAAAATAGCCATTGTTTTACAAGCAATGACTCAAAACACTTGATTTATATTGGAAAAATTGTAAAAGATTATATTTGAACTCCATATTGGAACATAAGGGACCTATCAGACAGAGAGTGATCACGCGGTCAAGCGTTCAAGCGGGGGTGCGCCAAAGTTCATATAAAATTGCAAATTAGATTATTGTAACTCCGAAAATGTATCTCATATAATTTTACAACCTAATGATCACTCTTCATAATCTTCATAATATTTTTTAATACTAATGATCGGAACTTATAATCATCTGAACTTATAACGCCAATATTCATGGAACCGTACACTTTTCAGAATTTCTTAAATATCTTACATGTAGATAAATTTAGGTTAGGTTAGGTTAGATTTATAACAATCTAAAAAAAGATACAGTTTTTGAAAAAAATGCATTATGAGTTGCGATGATTATGACTTAAAAAAGTATGAACAAAAAAGTATAAGCAAAAATTTTCGAAGAAATGATGAGTATAGACACAAATCGTTATTTGTATAAAAAATCTAAAGACCAATTTTATATGAGCCAATATGGACCCTTCAAGCGGTCGTAAATAGTTAAACAATTACATATGTTATGAATATTTACAATATTTTAACTTGCCGCTTGAACGCTTGACCACGTGACCGATCTCTGGCTGATAGGTCCTTAAGCAAAAGAAAATAAAAATAATCGTATTGTAATACCGTATAAGTTTTCTTCATTTGGCCAGAAATAGCGAAAGCATATAATACAATCTTCTTCAGCGCGGTTCATGATATAACAACCATCGGTTTATCCGGGGAAGCTTTCCCAATTGCGTTCACGTTTCGCCCAGCGTTGTTCTAGCTTTTTTTTGTATACAGAGAACCCCCTGAGGTCGAGAATCCAACATTTGAACGGGTAGCCCGCGTCTTCTGCAAAGGCCAGTTAGACATAAAGAATAAGAAATGCTTTACTGTCACACACCAAGAAAATTTACAAATAGACACAAAGTATCATTTGGGTCATTATTCGAGCGTTTCAACCGCCTCACTTTTGTGGACATATTTTTGAAGAATTGGGCGTATATTTTGATGCCGTTTTTGGATATTTGTTAGATGTCCGGTAAACTTAAATACTTAACCAGAAACGAAATCGACATCTGCAGCCACTTCCACAAAAATGTGACCACGAAAGTGATTCGGAACAAACGCCCAAATAATGACCCATTTATGACATGAATATGTGCTAAAATTATCTCAGTCGTGTGACAAAAGGAGCGGGCTCAGCGTGTGCTGCGAGCGCGGGCGCAGACGCGGCTGCGGCCGCTGGACATTTAATCATCATCATCATCCTCGTGTTCCATGATCTCTTTTGTTATAGAGCAGACTTTTAATGTTTCTTAAATCCATTGTACGGTGACTTGCATGTATTTTTCACGGTTACCTATATTTAGTTCGAAAATCTTTTGTCCGCTGTTTCGTTTGTCCGAAATTTTCATTTGCTTGAAAATCATTTTCTGTGAAACCGTTTAACTTTCCGATTGTTATATTATATTAAAACTAACCTAACCTAACCTACAGGTTCTGTAGGTATATTTCTTGAAACATTTTGAAAAGTTCTTGGGTTCAGAGAAAAATGATTTTCGGACAAATCAAAATTTCGGGCAAACGTAACAGCGGACAAATTTTAATGTTTTCCGAAACATCGATAGGATACCATTTTTCACCAGTAAGGCTTTAAATTATTCCATTATTTACTAACAGATTAGTTCCCTTAGTTAATTTCTAGAATCGAACACTATAATATCATCTAGGTATAGATTTTCACACTAAGATTACTAGTCTATTTCGACATATACACTAATAAACTTAGAATTTTAGAATTTAACTAAAATGTCACCGTTACTATATAATTATTTTTTCGAAATTCTAAAGCTGGGCCCGCGAGCCCGATGAGCATGACATTTGTTCTCTTTCATTTTATTTTTCGGTGTATAGTTCTGTTTTTTTTTTATTAGATACTCCGACGTTAAAATTTTATGCTTGAAGTTGCCATACTTTGATCCGTAAACAATCCTAAATCATGGTCGTAAATGTATTCAAATACGAAATCTATCGCTAATTGTAGTTATTTTTGTTATACGTTGATTCAAAACTTATTCAAATTAACGCTTAAATTTATACTAAAAAAATTGGAAATTAGCCTTTAAATTTGTAAAACTTTCTAGTGTCCTTTTTATTTTTAACCCACTTCAAAAAAAGGGTTTGCAATTCGTTGGGATATTTTTTTTTATGGGTGCATTTCAATTAGTCTAAGAACGTTTAGTGTCATTTCATTTAACTAACCACGAAAAGCATAATGAACGTTTAGCATAAAAACCAATTGTGTAATTTCGTCAGGCATACTGTTTACGATCGGATAACATAACACTCATTTATTATAACTATCATAAATCATGTTATTATGCATTTTTAGTCAATTTCTTCTAACTAGGTTAGGTTAGGTTAGAACTGTGACCACATTAATAGTTATGGAAGCCGTTAGAAATATTTATTTTTAAATTTATTTTATGCATCATGATTATTATATCGTTGGTTTATTATAGAGATCGAAATTATACAATTCGTGTTATGTAAAATGAAAATTAGACCATTTTGTTTTTAAACATTACACACCCTTTTTTTATGTATGTTCCCCGTTTACTCAAAGACCACTGGGCCGATTTGAAAAAATATTTTTTTGTCCCAAAGGGTAAACTTTCTAGTTGGTCCCATTGTCTCCACGTCAGGATCTGATGATGGAATCTTGGAGAAATCAAGGGAACTCTTCAAATATTAAAGGCACACCTATTGCGGTATTTTTCATTGTAACCCGTGCATTTGCTCTTGAAAAGCATTATATGGGGAAGTGGAACTGATGATGAAAACCACAGATGGCCATCGGAACTCCTTAACGGTACCTATTTTAAGGGTGGCGATAAGATATCTCGATTAAGGTAGTTCAGCTACTATGACGAAGCACATTTAGGTTAAAATATATGACTATGACATTCCCGCGGCGTTGCCTGCGGCGAGCATGTAATGTTTTATAGTTTCCCATTAATTTCCATTAATTAAAAGTGGGACTACATAACAGCATAAATAGGATCACTAAACAGTGTAAAATAAAATAAATGTTTGGAAAAACAAAAACCCACCTTTAAGAATGCAAAAAAGCCAACTGAAGTCGGCGTCTTACAATATTTTAAACCGAAAGCCGAATGCAGATGGACTTACCTAATTACCTTTTTAAAAGAAGTTATTTTTTGCGTTTTTAAAGGCGGGTTATTGTTTTTTAAACATTTTCATCGAGACAAAATACGTACGTAAACATACGTATAAATTGTGACATCGTATAGAAGAATGTCCAAGGAACGACCTCTTTTTAACCGACTTCAAAAAAAGGAGGAGGTTCTCAATTCGTCGGTTTTTTTTTTTTTTTTTTTTATGTATGTTCCCCGATTACACGAAGACCACTGGACCGATTTGAAAAATTTTTTCGTTGTTCGAATGGGTATACTTTCTAGTTGGTCCCATTGTCACCACGTCAGGATCTGATGATGGGATCATGGAGAAATCAAGAGAACTCCTCAAATATTATAGGCACACCTATAGCGATTTTGGTATTTTTCACTGTAACTCATGCATTTGCTTTTGAAAAGTACTATATGGTGAAGTGGAACTGATGATGAAGACCACAGATGGCCACCGGAACTCCTTAACGGTACCTATTTCAAGGGTGGCGATAAGATATTTCGGGTAACCTATCGCAACCTCGAAAAGTTTTTGACCGAATTTCATTTGACCGAAAACGTTTCGTTTTTTAACGTTTCTCCGATGGCACGATTCGTAATTTTTTTATTTCACCGTTTGACATTAAGGAAACATATCTTTAGTCCGAGCAACTTTTCTCCTTGTAGTCACTTGCCCTATGTATTGTTACGTATTTTATTTCAAAGCCTATTTTTCATTACACCATTGCTACAATTAGCCTAGGGATCGTTTCGTATTTTGTTTCTTAACCCATTTTTCACTACATCAATTCTACATATAGTTTTCGCTACGTTACGTCAAATATTCATTTCGGTAAGAAAATATTGCTTGTAATTTGTTACTATCCAGAAAATGCACCGAGCAAGGCGAATTAGGGCAGAACCGATACGGATAGGTTAGGTTAGAAGGCCAAGGCGGGAGCTTTGCTCCCGCCTTGGTCTTCGAGGTTATTTTTTTTTCTGCCCAAAAAATCTTGCTTGTAATTTATCCAGAAAATGCAACGATCAAGACGAATCAGGGTGGAACCGAATCGGACAGGTTAGCATAGTCGATTTAAAAATAGGTAAACTATTAATAAACCGAGCCGTTAAATTGGGCAAATGATACTAAGGTAAAATAAGAAATGGGAAATAGATAAATTGACAAACCATTACATTGGAAAACTGTTTGTACGCCGAAATCAGTATTACGGAATAGATCATTTGTCAAATCGGTAAAAAACCTAAACAAGAAATGACTAAATGAAAATATTCGAAGTGGTCTTTCGGGCAAACGTAAAAAAACCCAAACCATAATTGACGAAAAGTATTTGTCGAACCAAAATTCGGTCAAACATTTTTCGAAGTTGTGATAGGTAACCGATATTTCGATAAAGGAAGTTGAGCGACTATGATGAAGCACATTTAGGTTTAAATATGACTATGACATTCCCGCGGCGTTGTCTGCAGCGAGCTTGAAATGTTCTATAGTTTCTTATTAACATTTAGAAGTGGAGCTACGTAACAGCATAAATAGGATCACTAAAAAGTATAAAATAAAATAAATGTTTAAATAAACAAAAAACCGCGTTGTTTTTTTAAACATTTATTTTTATTTTTAACGTTTCAATACTCACCCCACACACATAGAGTCAAGGACTTTAATTGTTATGACACGATGGAACCCTGTCGTAAAACGTTAATAATTAATTTAAGCGTAATTTCTGTCATGTGGTTTGACGCTGTCATTATAACAGAGTTCCATAGTGGCATAACAATTAAAGTCCTTGATTGTACCTAGGACATACACATACATATTATTAAAATTGATTAAAGGCCATGAGTAAGAATTATAGTAATATCTGTATTTTCTTGCGTTACCCCTTTTCATTAATCACATCAAATTGACAACGAACATATAGTAGAGGATCCGATTAGGACAAGACCTTCACCGGGCCGTTTATCCGAGAAAAGGTATTTTATATCAAATTTAATATATTAAGTAATATACGGCGATTAGGTAGGCTGAACAATTTCAGTCCAGTATTTAATTAATTAAAAATTTAAACTAACTTAACTTTAAATTTAACTTTTATTTATAAATTGCAATTACTTATTCAATAGACAAATTAAAGAAAATTTTCAGCCTACCTATTCGCCATGTACAGTCGAGTTCATAAATATGTATACACTTTAGTACCTTGTCACTTTAATCGCTGTGATAATTCGAATATGGCAGTTTAAACATGACATTAAATAGACAAGGTACTCAAGTGTATACATATTTATGAACTTGACTGTAACATATTAAATTTCAATCGAATAAACAGCCCGGTGAAGGTCGGTTACTATTCGAATCATAGACTAATTGTTTCATTTTCCAAATCCAACCTTCGCACTGTGTTGCCATTTAAGAACTCATATAGGGTTTTACTAGAACTAACCGACAAGTTAACATCTGGCAATACCGACGGAAGCAAAGATTAGGAGTTTTGCGTAATATTGAATAATTAAGGATGTTTAATGTTAAGTAATGTTAACTACCAATATTTAAAGCAATTGAATAAGTAAATAAATAAATATGTAATGTAGTGCCATGATAAGATAAGATAAGATAAGTGGAATAATATTAATATGGATTGGTGGAAATGTGGATGGATGGAAGTGGATCAGTACGCACCCGCGTCATTGTCTTCCTCGCTCTCATGCTTGCAGCGGAGCTGCTCTTTTTGGAAATAGACCTACGTTTTTTCGGCGGTAAGGGTTTTGGGGCGAACCTCGCAGCCAGCTTTCGCTGGGCCGGGCTCCCCACAGTCATAGGTCGGCGAGCTACAGTTATACGGCGTGGGTGCGGTCTTAGGAATACCGGACGGTGGCCAAGCTGTAAAGATAAGTTTACGTCAAAAAAAATATTTTTCTCAAACATGCTCGGAAAGAACGGTTTTCCGATTGAAACACATGGACGGAAAATGCATCATTTTACTCCTAGGAGTAAAAAAACTATTATGAAAACACTTTCCGTCCATGACCATATTGTGTTTTAAAATCCTCTCTATTGCCTATAAAATCGAAAGGACCATGAAATAAATTCCGTACATCCAACTTGTGGGTGGGGGCGCAGTGTCGAGCGGCGCGCGGCGGTAGGGCTCTGCGGAGCGGCGGCGGCGGCTCGTTGTGCGTGAAACTATCTTAACTAATACTCGACTACTCTTAGTTTTCAAACAAACATTCTCTCCGAATTTGTTAAAGGTTTTTAAAAATACTTGATTATAATCATGCATTTGTATAATTTCCTCGCATTGTTTGAGAAAAGCATTATGTATGCCTCGCCGGAAACGAGGATTTCCTGACTCGTATTTTAGCAGGCCTCGCTATTGCTCGGCCTGCTAACCACCTCGTCAGGAAATCCCTTACTTTCCGCGCCTAGGCAACAATTTACTATTTGAGCCGAGCTTGTGGAGCTCACTATAGTTGTTTTGTGCAGTCATTATCAGCGTCCGTGATGAGGTGGTTTCTAAGCATTTATATTTCAATTAGGGCCAAGTGCGTAAAAAATTTAACACTGGTTTAAGACACTTAGGGCTGAGTTCACCAACAATTAAACGGACGATTAAGTCTTAATCAGCCTTTACTCAATACATTTGACACCCGTTAAACCGCTAATCGTCCGTTTAATTGTTGGTGAACTCGGCCCTAAGGCCCGCTTGCTCGTGAATGTTAACCCCAGGTAAACCACGGGTTAACAGGTTAAGTGCAGTGTTCACCAACAATTAAACGGACGATTAGCGGTTTAACGGTTGTCAAATGTATTGACTAACAGCTGATTAAGACTTAACCGTCTGTTAAATTGGTTGGTGAACTCGGCCCTAATTTGTTAAAATTGACAGTTCTAATATGAATCTGACATTCTTTAATAATTTATCCTTACTCGAGTTAAAATGACAGTTTTCGTATGAATGTGACGTTTAATAACTCGAGTTAGTGTCGTAACCCAGGGTTAAGTTTTCTGTGCAAGTGGCCCTAAGTGTCCGACCGAAACATGTTTTTTTGCCGAAACCGAAACCGAAATGAAACTTTTATAGATGTGTTAAAATCGTTGAGTATTACTGAATATAAATATCAGTGGACCGTTATATTAATAATAAAACAGTTGTAAGTCTATTCTAGTCTAGTCTATAAATGCAATTTAATTTAAAAATGCCATACATAGTTGATAGTGATTTTTGCACTATCAACACACACTTGACACTTCACTCCGGCGGCGTGCTTGACAGGGATCGGAGTCGGGCCATACACCAGACTAGTTAGCCTCCACGTTCCAATATAACTAGGTTTTTATAGCTGGGCTTAGTTAATAGTGTTAAGTAGGTATAAGGAGTTGTGATACATTTTTATTTTTTTCTGTCTTTTGATCTAAAACTGTCGATTGTGAAAAAAATGCTGGTTCCGTGGGCTATTTAGACGCAGTAGTCTCCTGTGAGATGCAACTTGCTCCAGAAGTTTTGCTTCCTCTCACCTCAGCCATACGATGCGGAGCACAGGTACCGCTGCAGAAGGTGCTGCAAAGCTCGAGCACTCCAAATTTTCAAAGCTCAAGTGGGTGTATGATTTTTGTTTGTTTGTTTGTTCACTTTCCAACGCAAATTAATATTAATATCTTGTCTTAGGGCTTGTTTACGGAGACGCGGAGCGTCGCGCGTGGCGTGCGGCTTGGAGTTGCGCGGCGCGTCGGGCGTTTTTTCCGTTTACAGAGAGGCGGCGCGTGCAGCGGACCGCGTCATCACACGCGCAAACTCAAACATATGGCAATGTACGGTGTTATTTATGAAGATGCGGGCCGTAGAGAGTAGCGGTGTCCGCTGGATCCACAGCGGACTCTCGAGCGTGTAGCGGAGCGCTCGGCGGAGCACAAGACTGTCAAAAGGTTCCGCTGCAGGCCCCGCTGCGGGCGCAGTGGCGGGAACCACCGTTATTGACGCGTAAAACGCTACGTGCAACGCGGCGATGCCATCCGCGGGCTCCGCCGCGAGTTACGCTGTATTTGAAGCAAAGGCGCGTAAAACCGCTTCTCCGTAAACGCTTTTATACAACGCCATATGTTTGAATTTAGTGCAGAACGCGCCGCCCAACGCTACGCGCGAAGCCCCGCGTCTCCGTAAACAAGCACTCAGTGTTTCCTTCAGACACCTGCAACCTTCTACTGAGTCATTTATTGGAATCGCACAAAAATCACTATGTTTTAAAGCTTCATGGACAGTATATCGTTGTTACAAAACGCCGCAATTTTCAACCGAGTCTGCAGAAATCCTATTTCAAAGTGTTTTGGCCGTCCGGACCAGCTGCAAAGCTGTCTTAGCCTAGCCCTACATCTCTTGTTTCGTTTTAAAACATTTTGACTATTATACCACATAAGCATTCAAGCAAATGTGTTATAGATTTGATGAGGGCTTCTTTACACGTCGGTAATGTGGAGTGAATCTACCTAGCGCTTCGGACTGCGGAAAAGCGCCGGAAAAACACCAGCAGGTAATTTTTTCAATCATAAATTACATTAATACTTAAAATTAAGTTACATTACAAGGTAGGTAATATTAGTAATGAATAATACTTAGTCCGGCCATAAGTTCAGTTACTAAGGTTGAGTCAAATAAAACGAACTAATGTTATTTCGTTTATTTCTTTACATATAAAAATTAAAAGCTCAATTAATGTACATTTTGAAGAACGAGACGATTTTTTAACATTCACAGCCGGCAACGATGAAATTACGCATGACTTTTCTGTAAATTTCATTTTTTGACAACGCTTACAAGTTATTTTTTGTTTACCAAAGAACTTTTTTGTTTAATATTATAAAACTTCCTATCTTTGTGTATGTTTAGAGACCAAAATTATATTTTTCAACAAGACTCAATTCCAACTTATGAAGCAAGAGATTTGGTGTGTTTTCGTATTGCTGCGAATTCATGTGAAATCGTAAAGTCGATTTAATGAGACATCAAGATTGACCGGTGTACAAGCGGCTCTTAAAAGTTGCAAGAAATACATTTGTATCAGAATTTAAAGCTAAAAGTCTGATCAATATTTCACGTAAATTTGAACTCTCTACAAGAACTCTTACAAAAATTGTGGCCGTTAAAATTGAACTATGATTTTCTAGTCCGAAATGGGAATACTTCAAGCTTGTACATCAAATAATTGCAATAGATTAGAATACATTATTTTTATTTTTATTCTACACAAATCAATGTTTTGATTAATATACAGATTTTTAAAAAACTCCCTTAATTTATTTTTTAAATTGTAATAAATCTCAGTAACAGAACATATGGCCAGACTAGGTAATTATTAAAACTAGCACAAAATAAAATTATTAGGTACCATAAATGTAAGCTCTAATGTCTAGGAGAACAATTCGACGACGTCGAATGCCATAAATATAATAATTATTGTTCTCGTACGCTCACCGGGTGTATTTGGGTTGCAGCTTTCGACAGCGGGCGCTTCAATACTTCTCCTTCTTTGGGCGAAAATTTTGCTTTGAGCATCTGCTGCGCAGGGCTGCCATGTCTTGTAAGACGTCGGGTGTAAGGATATAGATGTTTTTGGCGCAATATGAGCCCTTTGCGTCGCTTGCAACAGCAGCTGTTGAAGCAGCATGCTTGCACGAGGCTGAGGGCGACGAGTATGATGAAGAGCACCAACAATAGGAGCTCACGACGTTGGAAACGCATTGTGGTACGCGCATTGCTGAAAATCAACAGAAATAAGTTAGGGCGATCGAAGCACAAAGTAAATGGGGGCCATATTGGCTCACATATTTTTTTTTTAGTCCCAATGTATTGTTATTCATAATCATTGCAAGTCAAAGTATTTTTTACTGAAACTGTTTTTATTTCAGGGTTTCCTAACCTCATTTACCAGCAAAATATCAGAATTCCTGAAATAAAAAAAAATTATAAACACTATGATTTGCGATGGTTATAAATAACTATACATTCGGACAAAAAAGTGCTTCCGTTTAACGGACCACCAGATAAAGTGTTCATCATCAGCCATGGTCTGTCCACTGTTAAACGTAGGCCTCCTTCATGTTTCGCCACAACTTTCTATCCTGGGCAGCCCCTGCCTGCAGTCCTTCGGATATCATCAGTCCAACAAGTTGCAGGGCGCCCTACGCTACGCTTGCCTACACGCGGTCTCCACTCCAGAACTTGTCTGCTCCATCGCTTATCGATTCTACGGCAGACGTGACCGGCCCACTGCCACTTCAGCGTATTAATCCTTCGGGCTATATCGATGAATTTCGTCTTTTGTCGGATGTGCTCGTTGCGCACCCTATCTTTTAACGAGATACAGAGCATAGCCCTTTCCATAGCACGCTGTGCGACTTTGAATCTGTGGACCAGCCCTCCGGTAAGTGTCCATGTTTCTGCGGCGTAAGTCATAGCTGGTAGGACGCACTGATTGAACACTTTAGTTTTAAGGCACTGTGGCAGGGATGACGTGAAGATATGACGGAGCTTCCCGAAAAGTGTTAAGTATCGGAAAAAAGTACCTTTTATTATCAAAAACTAGTAAACGAACAACAAACCTTAAACCCAATTTTAATTTTAAATGTTGTCAAAACATTAACCATCTCATTATCCTGTTAGTTCCCGTTACTTTAAAATGCCGCTGGTGATGTACCTAAGTACCTGCGTTGTCTCGCATTTATCGATCAAATTGGTGGTATGAAGGGGGCAGGCGGGGGAACACTCCGCCGGTATGCTATTGGTTGGCGACTGTACCCATGCGCAAACACATCTCCATTGTCGCTCAGCGGTCTTTTAAACCAACTTCAAAAACGGAGAAAGTTCTCAATTCGTCGGGATTTTAGTTTTTTTTACAAGACGGGATCAGTAGGTCCGGAAATCGAATCCCGCGTAAGTGCGATAGCGGAGATGCGAAGAATGCAAAAGCGCAACGTTATAATAATATCCATTTTCGTGGGTAGCGTGCAAGCAACCGGACGTGTTACGGTGATGATGTGGGTCCATATTGGCTCATATAAAATTGGTCTTTACATTTTTTATACAAATAACGATTTGTGTCTATACTCATAATATCTTCGAAAAATTTAGCTTATACTTTTTTGTTCATACTTTTTTAACTCATAATCTTCGCAACTCATAATGCATTTTTTTAAGAAACTATTACTTTTTGAGGATTGTTATAAATCTAACCTAACCTAACCTAATTTTATCTACACGTAAGATATTTAAGAAATTCTGAAAAGTGTACGGTTCCATGAATATTGGCGTTATAAGTTCAGATGAGTATGAGTTCCGATTATTAGTATTGAAAAATATTACTTATTTAGAGTATGAATAGTAATCATGATGATGTAAAATGTTATGAGAAAAATTTTCGGAGTTCCAATAATCGAAGTTGCAATTTTATATGAACTTTGGCGCACCCTGATGATGTCGTAGGCTATGGCCTATTACGTGATTAAATGTACATCTTGCAACATAGTGATATTTGGAGTATTAGCATGTGTGACGAACAAGGTGGACGTGATAGCGAAGACAGTCCTAAATAAGTTACTGTCAAAAAAAATCAATTTTTGTGACAAGCTTTTGTTGCCGACTGAACTTTTTATTATTAGGTAATTATCTGCTTATCAAGGCCGAATTAAAGAGTCCTCGCCACTTTCCAACTCCATCATCAGACCAGCTCGCTAGTGCCATATCGACGACCGTAATCTAAAGCCTGGAGTCCACTAGGCACGCCGAGGCGAGTCGAATCGAATCGAAATAATTCGCCTTCATACATTACTATGAAAGTGCGTCGATTGGAATTATTCGATTCGGCGCGCCGCGGCTCTGCGTCAATCGACGCACTTTCATAGTTAATGTATGAAGGCGAATTAATTTCGATTCAATTCGACTTGCCTCGGTGAGCCTAGTGGACGCCAGCCTTAAATTTGTGTAAGGGACAAAAGGGCGAAAATGAGTTATGAATGCAGTTGTATTCAGTTTTCTTTCTCTTTCGGATGGTATACGTTACATCTCGATAACTAGAAAAACATGCCCTTTACACCCTTAAAAAAAGGCTACTCTGACGCAGTGTTTGAAACAAATCAGACGTATCAACAATAAAGAAAAAATATTCAATTTCTTCTTGGTAACTATCGTCTTCGCAATTCATCTAAAGTCGTAAGGAGCCATCAAATAAGTAAAAGAACGATACACCATCACGAATAGATGTAACTTTCATTTTCTTCATTTACCTGCGTCGTAAGGGACCATTCTGTTAGCAAACGTCTCTACGATGTGCAGTTTTGCTTTCACAGATGTAAGACAGCACAAACTTTACGGCCATCTGTCATTGTTTCAAATAAGTTTTCATGGCATATACGTATTTTTTCACTAGTACAGTCGCCATCAGATATATTGTAGCGGGCGAGGTACTCAAATATTTCGGAGCAGCATTACTTTTCAATAAATTCGTTACACTAGTTATGGTCAATAACACCAGAACATGCAATTTGTCATAAATATAAGAGCAGCGACTTTTCAATAAATTCGGAACATATAACGAGGTTAAAATATCAGAAAGGACAGAACGTCAAAGGTATCTACGCACTCAGGGTGATTATAAAGATCGGAACATTTATGGAAAATATACCTTAAGTCTGTATCACACAGTTTAAATTCGTTACTATAATTATTATGCACGTGTACACGTCACGAGTAGATTCGAATTCCAAACAAAACATAAATACGTCATGCCGAAGATCGACATGCATAATAATTATAGTAACGAATTTAAACTGTGTGATACAGACTTAAGGTATATTTTCCATAAATGTTCCGAAATATTTGAGTACCTCGCCCGCTACAATATATCTGATGGCGACTGTACAAACACTAAACTACAGTCCCCTACGTTAAAACATAACTGCCTAATTTGAACTGTTCCCATAGATGTTAGCGTTATCTCTTTCATTAGATGACAGACGCAGTGTTCGTTGATATAGCTGAACTACTCGCAAGCATTTAAAATTGCTTTGGGGTGAAAGAGCTATGTGTAAGCAACAAAAAACAATGTAAGAGCTTGTTGCTGCTGGTTGTAGTTGAGTGCTGTGATGCTCAGTTCTGTTTTTCACGTATGCTTGTAAAGACGCACGCTCGGCTGCAAGGACAGAATTGGCGGGAGCACGCTCTCCATAGGGATAAGTGGAGAGACAGAGGGGAGGCCTTTGCCCTGTCGTGGGACACAAGCACAGGTTAACTGAAGCGCAATGGATTAAGAATATATGTATTTTTAATTTATGATTTTTTGGGGATACGAAAAGGTTAGAAAAACTAATTAACCGAAAATGATATGAAATGGAAATGGAATGAATAATTTGACCCTGTGATAGGTTACCCAAACACAATAGAGTAGAACCCACTCGATTTAATTTTGACTTTGAAAAACGTAAAAGTGACTTTGAGCCAGAGATTCGGAAAGGTAGCTTGACCTCCCCAAAAGTGGCCATTCCGATAGTCTGTAGGACCCGAGCGGCCATCAAAGTCTACTTTATTCAAAGAGTTCAGTTGAGTCAAGAGGCCCCATCAACAAGCTTAATGATCTTGTAAATTTCATGTTTTGTCTTATATTTAACCTTTCTTTTCATTTATGGCGGTCCTATGCAGTTCCGAAATGATTACGCCATTGTCGAGTGAGAGAATAAGAGTATCATCAACCATCATCATAAGTACATAACATACATACATACATACATAAACTGGTTCTCCTATGGAAGCCCTAATCGTCATTTGTGCTAATGCATCGTTTGTCCGAATTTTCATTTATCCTAACGCCATTTCCGCTTAAATTAAAACTTTTTAGTATTGTTATAAAACAACCCTAACCTAACCGAACCGATATAATTGGAAAACTTAAAAAGTTGCCTGACTCATCTGAAAACCAGTTTAGGACAAATGAAAATTCGGGCAAACGATGTGTTAGGACAAACGTTGTTAGGGATTGTGAGGGACACCCACATAAAGTCACGCCTTCGTTCCCTGAGTGCCGAAGCCGACCGAGCTACAGAATACCAACAACTCATCATTAGTGTAATAAGTAAATCAAAAAGTAAACGTGCCGGACATTGCTCAATCAGCCATCTTCCCTCCCTGAAGGTTACCGGAATCCAATTCTTCAATTTTCAATTTTCAATCAATGTTTTGATAATTCTGTCAATGTCAAGTTCTTCTACTTCTTCCTTTTAATGGCAGCCACAGGGAATGTGGAAGATGGATAGCGCCCTGCCATTTGATCTTAAACCATAATTTAAGCGATTGTGTTAGCGGGTGTTGATGCGATTGACGTCCACTGTCAGTTTTGAGTTCTGACAGAGGCTTGTCAGATGACGTGCGGTTTCAGTCAGTGGTTTCTGCCATGTTCCAGTGTAGTGCCAGTTACGCATGAGATGAGGTTATTTGGCGTTTAAACTAATACGCAAAAAAGGGTAACCCATCATTTTATCGAATTTCACTTTCCCGTCCAATATTATGACCCGGTGGGTTGTACTGAATCTCATTATAACCCGCTGGTTAATAATGAGATTTGAATTCCAATGAAAAATTACTACTTTCTTTTTTAAATAACGTACTTTAAGTTTTACTAATACGTTGTTTCTAGTAAGTAGCCTTGCTTTTTATTGACTCGCAAAAGGTGAGAAAAGTAGAGCTGTATTCTCCTTTGGGATAAAGCTGTTTTTGTCTTAGGCGAGTTCGAATGCCTCGCTGCACTCAGGATTCTGTTTTAATTCCCTCGCTTCGCTCAGGAATTAACTCGTAATACCTCGGTACGCTTGGATTAAATCTGGAGTCCCTCATTTGCTCAGGATTCAATATAGCGCCCGTGACATAAAACAGTGCTTTATCCCCTCGGTGTGTAATCTACTATTTATTTATTTTAATATGTATTACTCACATAATAAACATAAAATTGACACACTCTGTGTATTGGGTAAGTTATATTTTCACCTTTCTAAAAATGTACATTTCTATGTATAAAAAGTGCAATAGTGTAATAAAAAGTAGCCGATGGCTATAATTACTTACTTCATTTAGGTGAGGTTTGCATGATATATAATTGGGCAATTTGGAGCATGGGGTGTGAAATAGTAGATTGTACAACAAGTGCATGAAACGCACCATTTTACGCGAGACGTTTATCCATCCAAGCTAGCTTGCGAGCGAGGATGGATATAAAGTCGAGTGTTAAATGGGTTTTATGGACGAGATGTACACTCTAATTTTCACTTCGATTGCGAGGAAATGAAACAGCAACATTTAAATTATTGTAACACAAATATCGACAATGACAAAATAAGTATGGTTTCCGCCAATTAACTTTTCTTTTCTTTTTTTTCATTGGGTACGTGACTTTTGACTTAGGTCGTTTTATAACGCTCAGTTATAAAAACATTTTGTTTTTTATATCTATGATAACTTATTGTCATGCTTTAAATACATTGATTTACTCAAATATAATAATAATAATAAATGCGACTAAATAAAAATTATAAGTTTATTTCATCAAGTTTTATTGTGTACTTTGGCTGTTGGTATCCTTGCCTTGGTCTTAGAATACTAACGAAACGAAATAAAATAAAGAGGTTATTCTATGAAGTTAAAGTTGTTCGTGTAGCTGTTGGACCGATTGCCTTGGCCTTCGACGAAGATTTTACTTTATGCACTAGAGCATAAAAAGCGACTTTATGTCGCCTACGCACGACAAAGACGGACTTTTGGAGCATGAGAAGTGAAAAGGATATTATTGCTGCGTTGTTATTTATTTAGAACGGGATCGGATAGGTTTTCGCCCTAGTTTACAAAAGTAAACAAACAACCTTTCCGATCGTACAATACAAGAAAAACACAAAACTTTCGTGACTACTAGTTGCATTTCTACACGACATAAAAAGGTCAAATACGGCTTTTTCTGAACCAAAGATAAGGATTAATCTTTGGGTTCCTAAGATGTTTTTAAGAAGTGGAGCCACGCAGATTTTTCATGCAGGTGGGGGGGAGGGTTTTCCGCCCCGGCGATGTATGAGGCTAAGGGTGCGGCTCCACTGAGGCGGAGACGACAGGAGCGGAGCGGAGCTGTGCCAATATTAACCAATAGAAGGCCCCTGCGGTCACGTCGAGCGCGCCTTGCGCACGTTAGTTTATATTCTATTGGTTAATATTGGCACAGCTCCGCTCCACTCGTCTCCGCCTCAGTGGAGCCGCACCCTAATAACTGTTTAAGTTTAGGTACTAAGCCAAGTTTGGTATAATTTTTAACTAAATCAAAGCTGTACATGTCAATTCTGTACTAAAAATTGCATCAATCTATAGTAAAAACACAAGAAATGTCAAAAAGAGTTTAAAAAAAAAACCGATTCCTTCGTTACCGGAGCAAAACGCATAATTGCCGACGCATCAAGTGTGAGCAGGACAACTGCGAACATTTTCATCACTAGCTACTTCATTATACGAAGCCGCAAGAATGAAACACCGAGTCCATCGCCTTAACATGGGCCCCGGCCGAGTCACGAGCTTACCTCAAGATACCGCCTATAGAAATCTCGGGACCGGCGGGAGTAAGAGCTATCGGGACTATCCGGAGTATTGAATCGGCATCAATTTTTTAAAATCAGCCATGTGGTTGCCGTTGCCGGCTTAGAATAGTGTTACTAAGGTTGACCGTTTTCGGGTATTAACTTTACTTGGCTGGCGACCTTTTTTACAGGCGTTTTTCAGAACGACCTCTTCTTATTCACCGCGGTGCGGAAGGTGGCAGCGTGAAAAACGCCTGTAAAAAGGTATAGGTAAGGGATTTTGGATCCAAGATGGTGGATGTCACTTTTACATCAAAAGTAGTCAATGGGGTAGTCTTCGGGGTTTTCGAACACGCCAAAACCGAAGGTTACGTATCAGAACGCCTAAAATTAATTTACCTAATTTCAAAATACCTAAGGTCCAAATACCTAATTTTTAAAACGCCTAACGAACATATCGCCTAATTGAATAATACCTAATGGAAGAAATACCTAATGGATGATTTACCTAAAATTGATTTCCCTAATGACAAAACACCTAAGGATGAAACACCTAATTTTAAAATACATAACGGTCATTTCGCCTAAGTGTATAATACCTAATGGACGAAATACCTAACCCATAGTTTAGGTTAGGTTAGGTTAGAGTTGCGTCAAGGCGCGAAGCGCCATAACTACGCGGAATAGGAGCTCCGCTCAGCGGAGCTCCATTGACTTGTTCGTACACTTCTTTTTAAGATACTATTTTATATGTTTTTAGCGTTAATTTCCTCCTTTTTTGTAGTCGCTTGATAAAGAAGTATACGAGCTCCGCACAGCGGAGCTCCTATTCCGCATAGTTATGGCGCTTCGCGCCTTGACGCAACTCCAACCTAACCTAACCTATAAAGGCGAGGGTTACCTAATTAAGCAAGTTGATTTGCATTTTCTAGGAACTGATCCTATTTATTTGGTGAAGTTTAACGCTTGTGAATCCATTCATCCATTAGGTATTTTATACATTAGGTATTTCATCCATTAGGTATTTCTTCCATTAGGTATTTCATCCATTAGGTATTTCATCCATTAGGTATTTCATCCATTAGGTATTTAGTCTATTAGGGGATTTAAATTTAGGCATTGAAAACTTAGGTCATTCAATATACAGGGTGGAAAGTTCGAATGCCACATGGAAGGCAACTACCTTAAATATTGGAAATAGCACATTCTGTGTCGTACGTAAATACGTTCTGATACGTAACCAAACCGAATCCACCATGGGATTTTGGATCCGATTTGGCGGATGCAACTTTTACATTAAAAGTCGTAGTTGGAGTCGTTTTCGGGATTTTCGAACACGCCAAAACCGAATCGAGCATGAGTTTATGGCTCCAAGATGGCGGATGTCACTTTTACATCAAAACTCGTCACTGGAGTCGTTTTAAGGGTTTTCGAAAACGCCAAAACCGAATCCAGTATAGTATTTTGGATCGAAGATGGCGAATATCACTTATACGCCAAAAGTCTTCATTGGAGTCATTTTCGGTGTTTAAAAACACAGTAAAATAGAATTCAGCTTGGGATTTTGGATACAAGTTGGCTGATGTTACTTTTACACTTTTACGTCAAAAGTCGTCATTGGAGTCGTTTTTGGGGTTTTGGAATACACCAAAACAGTGTCCAGCATTGAATTTGGATCGATGATGGCGGATGTCACTTTTTCATTAAAAGTCGCATTGGACTCGTTTTCGGGGTTTTCGAACATGCCAAAACCGATTCCAGCATGGGTATTTTTTGGATCTAAGATGGCGGATGTCATTTTTCCATCAAAAGTTGTTATTGGAGTCGTGTTTGGGGTTTTTGAACACGCCAAGATGGCAGATGTTACTTTTACATCAAAAGTCATTATTGGAGTCATTTTCGGGGTTTTCGAACACGCCAAAACCGAATCCTGCATGGGTTTTTGGATCCAAGATGGTGGATGTCAGTTTTACATCAAAAGTCGTAATTGGAGTCATTTTCGGGGTTTCAAGCACACCAAAACCGAATCCAGCGACGGATTTTGGATCCAAGATGGCGGATATCATTTTTTCATCAAAATTCATCATTGGAGTCGTTTTCAGGGTTTTCGTGCACACTTAAACCGAATCCAGTATAGTATTTTGGATCGAAGATGGCGAATATCACTTATACGCCAAAAGTATTCATTGGAGTCGTTTTTGGTGTTTAAAAACACAGTAAAATAGAATTCAGCTTGGGATTTTGGATCCAAGTTGGCTGATGTCACTTTTACGTCAAAAAAGTCGTCATTGGAGTCGTTTTTGGGGTTTTGGAACACACCAAAACAGTGTCCAGCATTGAATTTGGATCCATGATGGCGGATGTCACTTTTACGTCAAAGTCGATATAGGAGTCGTTTCCGGGGATTTCGAACACAGCGAAGGGTCATTCGTTGTATTTTTAACTTAAATTCCCATGACTCTTAAAGAGAATTTTATAAAAAAATTAGTAGCGTCCCAATTTATTTATGAGAATATTATATAATATGTTATTACATTTAGATTTCTTTCACCTAGAATTCTGATAGGTACATATAATTTAAATACTAGAAATAAAAAAAATGCTTTTCGAAAATTCCGCGTCCTTAAAGTATAAACGTTGGTCAATTCATTCTTTTCTATAATAAATAATAACCCGACTTAGTACAAAAGCAACCCTTTGAAGCACTTAAAAATTACTTGAAAAAGTCGTTAAAATGTATTAAGTTACCAGACAAAAATGCTTGGCCTGAACCAGAAACTTAGTCATTAATAATTTATGCAAATGCAAAATTTGTATAGTGGACACTTTTGATGTGACATATCGTATATTATACCGTTTTATATGGATACACATAAGTAGGTGAAATATTTTTTCTCCCTTTATCTCTCTTGTTTATTTTTGGCAAGTTTTTCTACTGAATTACGGATGATATTTGATTTTATTTAATATTTATAACTTTGGTGGCTATGGTTATGGAAAAACCATTGAAATTGGAAAGATATTTAAAAAAAATCTGTCTGCTGAGTTTCCTGCGGCGTTTCTTCTCAGCTGTGGTCTCCTTTTGGGAAGCGCAGGTAGACTTTTGACATGCAAAAGTACCCGTGCGGCCTACTTACTTACTGAATAAATGTTTATTATCTTCATTTTCTTTTTATCAACATGAAAACAATTGTTCCGCTTTGAAACCGATTGCGATTGCGAGCGCGTTAGGAAATAGCGACGCAGCATGGGCTTTCGTTTCCAAGATGGCGTAAACCCGCGTCTTAAAGCTAATATGATGATGGAGTCGGAAGGTGGCGACAGATCTCCACTATAGGTAATTAACTTAGATCCACCTTGTTGGGATTCATTAGTTTCATATTTATAAGCAAAAAAAGTACAGTTGGCAACAAAACCTCGTCCCAAAATGAACACCTTTTTTTAACAGTAAACCATTTTACGCTAGGAGGCCAACGATCTAGCGGGCCATGTAAATTGATCACCGTCGCCTATTATGTATACACTGAAAAAAATAATTGGTCGCTTCTAACAAGATTGTGATTGTTGTGCATAAGTGTCTTGATTCCATACGAGCCTAACAAAGCTTTAGTTGATGTAACTAATATCTCAACTATTGTATTCATTATTTGTCAATTAAGAGACAATCTCTCTTTGTTGGCTCCCATTTTTTTGAGTGTGACCTGTAACACCGGGAGATGCCTTTGAGAAAAGAGTATGCTTTGTTGAGCTCAAGTCGTAGCGGTCCGGAAATACCGCCTAAAATTGACATAAAACTGTCGTGCATGCAAAAAACGCACAGTGATTACTGCCAGACTGCCATCCATCGAGGTAGTGGATCTTCACTACCGTGATATAAGAAAGACAGCCGTTTGTAGAACGGTAAAGGAAAGGAACGTAACCGCCGGTAGTAACCCAAACAGTTTCTTGGAACATTTTCTATGATACGATAAATATCGGGTGCGATGAAATATGCAAAGGGACGCAACGTCCCTCCGCAATGCCAGCGGATTAATACGGGAGTAGGCTATTTTGAGTTAGTTTGTCCCCCGATATTTTATTTTATTGATGACTAGCTTCTGCCCGCGACTTCTACCGCGTAGATTGCGATGATGTGTTTATCCGGGCTCCATTCGGGTTACATCTAAGCTATCTCCATTTCAAACTTCATCCAAATCCATCCATTCGTTGAAGCTTGAAGAAGTAACAAACTAACAGACAAACCTTTGCATTTAAATTATTTGTAATATTTAATGATCGGCGACCGGTAGCATTTAATGTCACTTTAACGTCAAACCTAATGACTAATAAAGATAACTCTCATTAGTAGGATTAGTAAGATACTGGCATTAATAGGATTAGTGGCTAATAGAATAGCTTTCGCTCCCTCGGGAACGGTCCAACTTTCCGGGATAAAAACGATCCTATGGTTTCCAGGGCCTAACCTATATGTGTGCCAAGTTTCATCTCGATCCGTTCAGTGGTTGAAGCGTGAAAGACGGACAAACATACACACGTTCACATTTATAATATTATAGGTAAAAGTATAGTATATAGGCTTTGGTTTCATTACGGCTTCATTTCGTTTTACCCTTTTACCAATACTCCTAGATCTCGAAAGGACTAAGTGTCAAAATACCTAAATCCCAGAATACCTATTTTGTTTTCTCATAACACCGGATTCTCAATATGGCTAAATTTTAAAATGTCTTAGGCTCATAATGACCAAACTTCACAACACCTTTATCTTAAAAAATCATATTTTAAAACAACCAAATACCTGAATACCTAAATGTTAAATAAAAGCCTAGTTAACCCTCATGTATGATTTTTGATGCTTTACTTTACTATCTTCTCTAATGCTGGCCACTTAAATTGAAGTGCTGATATAAAGAGGTTTGCCCCCTATGCAACTTGGAGGATTTCATTATAAGAGTATGTGAAAACGAATTTAGGCATTTTGAGACTGTGACATTTTGCCATTCCGGTGATTCGGCTTAAGTTATTTTGAAATTTTGACGTATCTACGGCCTCAAAGTGAACCCAACTAAAACCTAAACTATTTTGATTGGCAGTCCTAAGTTTATTTTTCGTGTCGACTTTGATAATCTTCCGCCGGTGTATTTTCATGGTGTTCGTATACCATTTTCGCACCACGTAAAAAATCTGGGTGTCATCATGGACCGTACCTTTGCGTGGACCCCCCAAGTAAATGAGATCAGTAGGAGGATGTTTGCGGCAGTGTGGTCTCTTAGGCGCCTCCGCAACTTTCTTCCTCTCGCGACTAAGATTGCGCTCGCTCAATCGTTACTTCTCCCTATTTTAGATTATGCAGATGTGTGCTATTTTGATCTTTCTGAGGAGCAACTTAACAAGCTCGAGCGAATTCAAAATTTGTGTATTCGGTTCATATTTGGGTTGCGCAAGTATGACCACGTCTCTACTTTCCGTTCGCAGCTCAAGTGGCTTCCAATTCGTCTTCGCCGGCACTATCACGTTCTCAACCTTCTTTACAGCATTCTTTTCTTTCCAGCAGCTCCCCACTATCTCAAGGAGCGTTTTAGTTTTTTTAATTCTGTGCGTTGCTCGGAAAAATGTATCTTAGCTGTTCCCTCTTCTTCTTCTAAAGTTTACAATAACTCCTTTACATTTCAGGCTGTTAGGTTGTGGAATTCTCTTCCTTTGGAACTGAGACAGGCTAAATCACTTCCTATTTTTAAGAATCTTTTAAAAGAACACCTTTTGTCACTTTGTTAGTTTGTTTTTTCTCCTTACCTTTTATTTTGTATATATGTATTTCTAATTTACGTACCTATATGTATTTATTTAAGGGATATTTATATGTATTTTTAAATTGTTTAATTCAGTTTGCACCGCCTGCCTATTTCTATTGTTTATATTTAACCATCTCTTCTTTGTAAGGTTGTCTGGAAGAGATCGCTATTTAGCGATAAGACCGCCTGTTGACTCACTATGTAATCTATATTTTAGTTTCTTGTATATTCGTTACTTGGTGTATGTGGTGTTTCAATAAAGTGTTTTGTATTGTATTGTATTGTATCTATAATTCGGTATTCGAAACAAATGTACATTTAAATATTTAGGTATTACGGGAATTAAAGTATTTTAGGTTAAAGTAATTTTGACTTTCCATCATTTTAAGACAGGGACCATGGCAATTCAAAATTTCGTCAAATTAGAGAATAAGGCATTATGCAATTTAGATTTATTGAAACCTAAGCGTATAATTATAGTATAGTATGGATGGATATGGATTACTTACCCATGACGCAACCGTATACGAGTAGACCCTGGAGCCAAAAATACTTAACGCAAGCCCGGGCTAGACATTGTCTTTGTCAGTTGCTTGTCCTTATTTCCTGATTCTGTCTTTGGCAGTTTCTTGTCCAAATTTTCTGATTTTGTCTTTGGCAGTTGTTTGTCCTTATTTTCTGGTTCTGTCTTTGGCAGTTCCTTGTCCTTATTTTCTAGTTTTATGGGAGCGCTTATTTTGATAGTGATAGATCTATGACCGATCCCTGCTGCAGCAGCTTCTTTGATCTTAGGACCCCCTTTTGGGTGCGTCTCACGAGATAAAACTACAAAAACAGTATTTTCATGTTAATAGCGTTTCCAAGATATAATAAACGTTAGCTATAATAACAAAATCAATATTTTTATGGAATAACGGTGAAATAACATAATATTAATTTTCTATAATGTTTTTGTATATAACACTCACATTGTCTAATTTCAGTTCGTATAACATACATTACATATAGCGATAATAATACATAATATATTATCTTTTAGTATAAGGATTATAATTAAGATAATAATATCGTATGCTATACTCAATAGGCACTGAAAGGATTCGCTACCAGAAAAGGGAAATTTGGCAAGGTATCCTAAGATCGAACAATAACTCATGTTTAATAAATAAAATGTATCTTTATTTATTTATTTAATATTTTTTACACAAAAATACAAATTAGAGTACAAAAGGTGAACTTAATGCCTATTGGCATTCTCTACCAGTTGACCTTTGGGCAAATCAGAAATTTTGAATAGCCGGTGCAATATTATTATTGGCAATACTTAACCCCTCCTCCTTTACCTTTATCTTTACCTTACAACGCATTAGCGGCTTTGGGAGCAATGCCTTGGCCTTCAAGGTATTTTTTTTTTATCTGCCCAAAAAATATTGCTTGTAATTTGTTTTAACTATACAGAAAATGCAACGAGCAAGGCGAATCAGCGTAGATCCGACTCGGTTAAGTTAGGTTAATAAAAGGTTCCTTGGCCTTCGAGGGTTTTTTATTTGTTTATATTATACGTGCATTATATTGTTTGATGTTAGATTCATTGATTTATATATGTTTTATATCTTAGGTGTCATGTACATTATTCGCTTTAATAGTTATATTGATTGGTATTAAATATTAATAACTTTATATTTTATGGAAATATTATTTTGAAATTATATCTTTCGTTCATTATTTCCATTGAACTTTATTCTAAACGGGTTTACACTGTGACTTGATTATCAGTTCTTACGAGTATATCTCGTAAGTAATAACTTACCCTGCTCTTTTACCGTGGAAGTCTTGTTAAGTTTCTCCAGTGGGCAGCCGCAGGGTGACATCTGTGGAGATATACAATATACTGTTTGCAATTTTGGTTCCTAAGAATATTACCCTAAGGTTGCGGCTTCACTGAGGCGGAGACGAGCGGAGCGGGGCGGAGCTGTGCCAATATTAACCAATAGAATATAAACTAACGTGCGCAACGTGCGCTCGACGTGACCGCATGCGCCTTCTATTGGTTAATATTGGCACAGCTCCGCTCCGCTCCGCTCGTCTCCGCCTCAGTGGAGCCGCACCCTAACTCTTCTAGTTTCCGAATTCCCCTTGCTGATGCATTTGGATTGCTGACCCCTGTCTTATAATTAACCAGAGGACGCCCGCGACTTTGTACAGTCAAGGACTTTAATTTTTATGCCACTATGGAACCCTGTCATAATGACAGCGTCAAACCACATGACAGAAATTACGCTTAAATGAATGATTAACGTTATGCGACAGGGTTTCATCGTGGCATAACAATTAAAGTCCTTGACTGTACGTGTAGCATTAGTTTCCCGCTCCTCCTCTTATTTTAACCCCTTTATGGGATGAATTTAGAAAAATCTCATTTCAGGATATCCAAGAAATATTCCCAACAAATTAAAACTCCCTAGTTCCAGTGGTTTTGGCTGTGCGGGTTTCGATCAGCCAGTCTTTCTTTATTTATATTATTACTAGAGGAAGCCCGCGACTTTGCACGCGTGGAATTAGTTTCCTGTTACTCCCCCTATTTCTTCCCGTTGGGGGTCGACTTTGGGAAAATCCTTTCTAAGGGTGCGGCTCCACTGAGGCGGAGACGAGCAGAGCGGAGCGGAGCTGTGCCAATATTAACCAATAGAAGGTGCATGCGGTCACGTCGAGCGCGCCTTGCGCACGTTAGGTTAGATTTTATTGGTTAATATTGGCACAGCTCCGCTCCGCTCCGCTCGTCTCCGCCTCAGTGGAGCCGCACCCTTAGTGTACACCGTAACCTGATAAGTAATGGGCGGCCGACGCATGCAATTCGGCGACGACAACTGAGGGAGGATAATAATTCGATTACGATTTACGTATTAAAATTATGATGATTTGATTCAAATTCTATAATAACGAAATTAAATCAATTAAAGATAGAACACCTTATGATATTTTTTTAAGTAGCTTCAGTGACATTGATTAAGCTCCAAGAAAAAGTGAACTATCACATTACAAATACGCACCTCGCACGTCTGGGTAGTGATTCTCTCAACAAGCAAAGGTGATCGTTCGCTCGAGTGAAGGTCCAAGCGGCGAGTTTAAGTAGTCCCGACAGAGCGAACAAAACACATTTTAGCGCGTGTATTCAATTTGGCAGCATGACTTCACCAACGTATAAGGCTCCCTAATTGACAATGCACGCGCTAAAATGTGTTTTGTTCGGTCGGACGGGACTACTTAAACTCGCCGCTTTTATTCGCTCGTCCGTTCGACCGGCCGCCGTTTTTTGAGAGAATAACACACCTGTAGATATAGAAGTCGTTTATAAAAAGAAGATACTCAGTTAATTTTTATGCAAGGAACGGACTGAAACAATAATTGTGGAAAAAAATGTTTTTATTATTGTGTCGTGATTGCAACCGTCAGCCTAATATCCAGCCAGTATAATATATTATGGTATATTAAGGTAATTTTTATCGCGGAAAATGTGAATGTTAGCGATAGACGACTTGACATGAAAGTGCGTTTGTGTGTTTGTTCGGTTTTCCGCTAAAATACCCCGACCTAGCGACGTGAAATTAGGTCACAGATAGTTTATAGCCCGGGGACAGATAAAGGATACTTAAAAAAAGCGGACTCATTCTAAGGAAACAGCGATGAACGACTTCTTCAAGGATGGATTTGCGAACAATAACTAGTAGATTATAAAGTTTATGGTTTAGGCTTGTTAATGAATGGACTTCTTGTCTTTTTATTATTACCCGACTGCCAAAACGGGTGTATTTTGCGCGTATCTATGTATGCATGTAACATTCTTTATTACATCGTATCATTCAAACGGCAGGTCGGATTTCTAAAATTAAGATATCATTAGATCCGTCTCGGAAACCCAAGTGTCCTATGATAGGTGAAGTAAAACAAAACGGTGCCATAAAGTGGCTCGACTAATATCATTTTTCGAAATTAATTTAATAGGGTATCAAAATTAAGAATATTAGAAGGCAATTAACTCATAAATTATGTTTACGTGTAATTTGGTAAGACAAATTGCAAAATGAATCTATTTATCGAACCATTCTACTTTTAAACTGTCGACTCAAGGGTTAGATCTCTCTCAGGTCCAGCTGTCCTGTACACCCTCGAGATTTTTTACATCAACCACACGGTCAAAAGTCACCTAAAGAATTGGACCGCTTACGAAATGTATAGTGTACGTAGTATTTTTTTATTTAATATCCTAAATTATTTAAGAAACAAAAAACCCTACTGCAAGAACGTATTTTTTAGTGGACAAACCAAAATTTACAAACTAGTCCCCGCTAGCATTCATTTATTCAATATTAAATCAGGCGTAATTCTCAATAGACTTTGTTTTTCTCTTTTCAGTTTAGCTTTTTTGACATTTATAAAAAAGACATGTGCAAAGACATCTTGCGGTAGGTAAATATATTTTTAATAAATCGTTACCTATATAACAAGGCGTGAAACCGCGGAGACGGACAAACAAAATCGAATTCAATCGATGACGCGGTTAGCCTTGTTGGAAGTGAACTTGCCTACAAAGCTAGTGGCTCCGGGTTCGATTCTCGAGAAGGGCGATTATTTAATGTGATGAGCGCGAGTATCTTATCCTTAGTCTTGTATTTTTATGTAATGTATTTTTCTCTACCGATAGTACAAACCTAGACCTTAGGGCGCGTACACATAGAACGTCCGATTTACAGGATCCATTTTAACGGATCTTTTCACCTTGTAATCTTCTTTTTTACTGGATCCAGAACACTGTTTTGGGTGTGAACTCGCTGATACAACTACATACGCCATCAAATAACAGACCTGTAAAACGGAACATGTATGTGTACGCACCCTTAGTTCGGGACTGAGTTTATTTGTCTGAAGGTGCGTTTAGACCAGCGAGGGAGTGCTCTAAAACATATTTTGTCTTTATTTTTACAAAGAAAACGTAAGAGATAATGCATAGAATTCTTGTTCGTTCGCTTGGTCTAAATCGGGCCTGAGTTTATTCCCTAATTTTTTAACCCCCGACGCAATAATAACAATGTTGTTAGTTTAACTTTTGTAGTGTATCTGTGTGTCTGAGTGTCCGTCTGTGGTGTTACGGCTCTAAAACAGACTCACCAATGACGCAGTTTAAAAAAACGCATTTAATTTCAGATGTTTTTAATAAGGTTTTATGAAAATCGTTTAGACCTTTTAAGAGACACAACTCTAAACGTAGAGATCGCCGTTACATCGGGCTTGTTATCTGCGTAATAGTTATCTATCTTAACGAAGTTTCGTAGTCATTCGCCCGGGAAACATTTGTGTGATGAGCGCGAGTATTTGCTACCGAGTCTGGGATGTATTCTATGTATTTAAGTAAGTATTTCTTCATATAAACATGTTTGTTGTTGCCTAGTACCCATAATTCGCACCTTTAGAACAATAGTGACCTTATTCAACATTACAGATTTCAAACTTCAAGTCATAAATTTATTATCATAGCGACCTAACTCGGAATTTAAAATTTCTGAATTAGGTCACTATTGTTCTGAAGGTGCGATATACTCGTAGTAAAAACTTAGAGCTTAGTTTGGGACTAAATTAATTTGCGTTAGACTGTCCCCTGGTATTTGTTATAACATTATTAGATTGTTCAAGCGTGTACCTAGGGAAGGCAATGGGGGGGGGAGCGGCTTTTTTATCTAAAGCAAAACCAATGCGTGGCCCTAAGTTTCTCATTTGCCCTCCTGCTCCTCTAGGCCAAACGCTGGGTATACATCGATTGGATTTTCAAGCCAGGGATTCACTAAGGAATGAACGTCCCGCGACACGTGTCTGTAAAATGTCAAAGAAATTCGAATGAGTTCACTTAACATATCTGGCGACATCGCGCGACAGGCGTCGAGTGCGCCATATTACGGTGACACGTGTCACGTTGCCTGACGTCGCTGCCAACACCTGTCACGCGATGTCACCAGATATGTAGTGCGAAGTCCGGCAACATTGCGACACTAAACTTGACGTCGACACTGACTCGGCATGTGTCGCGGGATATTTGTCGCCGAGTGAATCCCTGGCTTTACTCACGTTGGAACTCACGCTAGGGCTAGGGGAGACGTTCTTGCTTCCTCCGGGGCCGGCTTTCTGTTCAGGCTTTTTATCGGAGATGATAGACTTTGATGTCGTGTAGGACAGTGAGTTGAACCTCTCAGCCAGCGCGCGCTGGGCTGGGCTGCCCTTTGACAGAGGTCGGCATGGCTTACATATACAGCTTATCAGCTTTGGTTTCGCGAACTTCGGGAAGTGACCTGGCTGTGGAGATAAGTTCGTGGTAAAAAAAAACCCACCAACAACAGAAAATAAGGTGAGTCGGGGTAAGTGCGCCTACGGGGCAAGTGCACCAAACCAACAATATCTCCTGAAAAATATATGGTTCATCGCACTTACCCCGTTGATGCTCTTGCCTACCTTCGGGTAAGTGCGTCTACGGGGCAAGTGCGACGAACCATATATTATATTTTTTAGGAGATATTGTTGATTTGATGCACTTGCCCCGTAGGCGCACTTACCCAGACTCACCTTATGTTATAAACCAAGTTTTCGTGTTTTTTATATGGAACGGAGAAGGCTATCGAGCATACAGGCCACCTGATGGTAAGTGGGATCTGTGACCCATATCTTAAAACTGCAATGTTAAGCCCCTAAATGTGTTGTCAACCCTAAGGACTAAGATGGAATGCCTCTATGCTAGAAATTTCAGTGGTTGTTTTATCCCATAGCTGCTTCGAGTCGGGATAAGATGGTGGTAGCGACCCGGAGTGAGACTGCTCAAGGTACTGCCGCCACTAAAGCACCATTTCCACCAAACGGCCCGCAACGCATCGGATCGGAAAGAATTTTATGGTCTTTTAACGATACTGAATCATATATGTACTGTTTTTAAGGCTACATTACCAAGCTGCGCACAACAGCTTGACCATGGGCTACTTCCACGATATGTGAACATCACCGAAAGTATGCCACGACACGCGTACGGCTCCGTACGCATGCGATCGGCTCCGTTCACTTGCGATCGGTCCCGTCCGCATGTCGTCTCGAAAGTGCACTCAAACACGTGGTAGGAACGAAATTATTTGACTGGGTTGGCAAGCAACCGTACGATGCCGTACGGAGCCGATCGTGTGCGTCGACATCCTTTCGACCGCGAACGGCTGTTACCGCTCGATCGTATGCGTCGACATGCTGCCGGACGCGATCGGCTGTCGATGCATCCGGACGTATTCTGTTCGATCCGATTCGATGCGACCCGTTTGGTGGAAATCATCCTTAAATGTGCCATTAAAAGTGATATAGACCGTGCCCGGGACGTACCCGAAAGATTTTAACAGCGTATTCCTGAGATAGGTTGGAGTTAAAAATGTCGTATAAAATAGGCTCGATTCGGTCTAGTTTTTGGAATATATCCATTTTTGTGCAACACACCCTTATAATTGCGACGTTGCCACTTTTTAGGTGAGTAAAATCATCTGTATTCATAACACTATTAACAAAATCAAATGAAACTCGCACGAAAAACACATCCATAACTTCTACAGATATATTCGTCTGCAACGTGCCCTGAACTTATTGCCTATAATAATTACACTCAGAAAAATAAATGAATATGACAAGTACGAGTATGCTAGTGTCATTGTCATTGTTTACATGTTGGTTGACATTGTGAAATATGTTCTAGCAAAACGCGAAAAAGACGAGTTTTTTTGAGAATCAAAAGCATCTACAGACTATAGAGTCCTTTGCACATTAGCAAGTGTAAAACCGAGGCACTCTTTTAGGGAGCTCTTTAAAAAATATGGTATTATGACACATTATTCACAATAATATGTTTTCGACATTATAATGTACACACGACACAATATACACCAGTTCAAACGTGTGAACATGCCCGGCAGGGTCAACCGGCAAACGGGCCGCCTCCAGCGTGTGCCGCGGCGGCTGGCGCTGCTCGACAAAATCCCGCGCGTAATAGGGCCCGCTTTCTATGAGCGTCTACCCGCAGACCTAAAAAACGAATCTTCGGATGGAATATTTGGTCGCCGACTTAAAGATCTTTTATTGACGCAATCACTATATTCTGTAAAAGAGTATAGTGATAAATATATTAAATTGATTTCTTGTTTTTGTTTTATTTATTATTATTACCTATTGACATGATCGTTTTAATTTGATTTGTTCTTTTTATTCAATACATTTTTTGACATTTCTGACTGTAGCTTATTTGCTATATTTTTATTTTGTTTAATTTAATTCTTATTTTTACATTTTGACTGCGTTTGTTTATTTTATTTCATTATTATTTTTACTTTATTTTTTACATTTTGACGATCTTATTGTGAATTCATTATGATTATGTGACATGGAATAATGTAATTTTCAGTAATGAAATAAATGCCTACCTACCTACCTATAAGATAAGCTGCAAAATTCACTAATGTGCTGCTTGGGCTCTTATTGCCACTCCAACGCATAAATAAGTCGCAATAGGAGGTACTAGAAAACCAAAAGCAGTTATTTTCACTTATTTCAAACCACTAAGGATCTAACAGTTCCAAAATAAGGAAATAAATATTTATTATTCCTATTGCCTCTGTCACAATATATTATTCGCCCTGCGTCACTCTGTTGATATAAATTTGTTTTTTACATTTTTTTCTGTTGATATAAAGTTCTAGACATTAAACTCGTCAGAGTGAATTCCGAATAGATTTTGCTTACAGCAAAAATTTGGGATTTTGAAGCAGTATTGAGGACTCCTAAAATTCACGAGCACTAGGCGACCTACAAAAGAAAAAATAATTAGTATTGGCAATAGCATTCACTGCTTTGCCACTCGCAAGATACAAATAAGTGATTTTCAGACCTGATAGTTCCAAATATAGAACAAATAAGTGAAAACAAACACGTGAAATGCTTCAACGTGAAGTTTTAATCCTGATGTATAAATCCAAAATTAAAATGGCAGATCACATTCACTTTTAAAAAACACATCATATTGACTTAATTGTTGCCACGCGAGTCAAAGGAACTTTGGCGTCGCAATTATCACTCATTGACCGAACTGAAATATATTATTCATCATTCAATAAATGTCGTTCACTGCGCATTCCTTTCACCGATAGTCCTAATTGCCACTTAAGGTAATCGTAAGATCTCTTATGGATTCAATTTAGAACTAAAAATCGTTCAATAACTCGTCGATCACTGCGCATAACTTTCACCCATAGTTCTAATTGCCACTTAAGGTAATCGTCAAATCTCTTATGGATTCAATTTAGAACCAAAAATAGGCTGCAATTTTGCTCCCCGTGGTTTTATATTGGTTGCCTAAGGGTTCTTTCCACTCTCTCTCTTTTAGAACTTAGTCATGGCTATATATTTCACTCAAGTATCTAAATAGATATGATATACGAGCTATTACCCACCCAGTGTGCTACTTGGGCTCGGTGTAATATACTTAAAACTCGTGGTTTGACATTTGACACTGATAACTAAAGTACTCTATTTATTTAATACAAACATGTCACTTAATAATTCAATAATTCATAGACACGTCGGAATCATTCGGAAGTAGACGTGAGTTCCGAGTTTTTACGATGTGAAAGGATTATTCACTAGATCCATAGCGGCATAATAATTAAAGTCCTTGACTGTACACCTCGATTGGATTTTTAAGCCCGGGATTCACTACGGAATGCACGTCCCGCGACACGTGTTTGTGATACTGTCAGAGAAATTCGCATGAGTTCACTCGACATATCTGGCGACATCGCGCGACAGGCGTAGGGTGTGCCATATTACGGTGACACGTGTCATGTTGTCAGACGTGTCGTGTAAAATATCGCAAAATAAACACCTGTCGCGCGATGTTGCCAGATATGTAGTGCGAAGTCCGGCAACATTGCGAAACTAAATTCGACGTCGACACCGACTCGACATGTGTCGCGGGATATTTGTCACCGAGTGAATCCCTGGCTTAACGCACGCTGGAACTCACGCTACGGCTAGGGGAGACGTTCTTGCTTCCTCCGGGGCCGGCTTTCTGTTCAGGCTTTTTATCGGAGATGATAGACTTTGATGTCGTGTAGGACAATGAGTTGAACCTCTCAGCCAGCGCGCGCTGGGCTGGGCTGCCTTTTGACAGAGGTTGGTATGGCTTACATAATTATACAGCATATCCGCTTTGGTCTCGCGAACTTCGGGACGAAGCCCGGCTGTGGAGACAAGTTCGTGGTAAAAAAACCCACCAACAACAGAAAATAAGGTGAGTCGGGGTAAGTGCGCCTACGGGGCAAGTGCACCAAACCAACAATATCTCCTAAAAATATATGGTTCATCGCACATACCCCGTTGACGCTCTAGCCTACCTTGGGGTAAGCCCGTCTACGGGGTAAGTGCGACGAACCATTTATTTATTAAGGTACACCAACAACAAACATATTAATACAATTATATTATTATTATATTTTTTACGAGATATTTATGGTTTGATGCACTTGCCCCGTAGGCGCACTTACCCCGACCCACCTTATGTTATAAACCCAGTTGTCATGTTTTTTTTAGGGAATGGAGAAGGCTATCGAGCATACAGGCCACCTGATGGTAAATGGGATCTGTGACCCATATCTTAAAACTCCAATGTTAAGCCCCTAAATGCGTTGTCAACCCTGAGGATTAAGATGGAATGCCTCTATGCTAGAAATTTCACCGGTTGTTTTATCCCCATAGCTGCTTCGCTTCGGGTTAAGATGGTGGTAGCGACCCGGAGTGAGACTGCACAATGTACTGTCGCCACTAAATGTGCCATCAAAAGTGATATATAAAAATGTGTCAAGATTGGCACTATATTTGGGAGATTGGGAGAGACAGGCATGAATTCATGTTAGTATGAATAGTTACAATTACGCCTCCGTCGAAATACTTAGGCCTGCTAACTATAGTATCTACAATCCACGAAGGCGCGTCCTTCATTCAAATTGTGTTCAATGAGTACCCGCAGGGGCGGTATTTCGTGGATCGCAGAGTCTATGGTTCTATGCAGTTAAATAATAACTCAGAGCTCAGAGGGGTCGGTTTCCCTTGAATCACTGACACATTTACTTCATAGAATGTATTACTTGGACCAATTTTTATGTCATAGACACGTGCAAGAGTTAATATTTTGGTGGTCCCATGTGTAACCTAACCTAACCTAACCTTACCTTAATTATGCTACGTCACCCATGCTTAAGATAACCTGAGAACAAAAAAACTTCAGCAGAAGTTAGCATTCGATCAAATGAGTGTCAATGATTGAAGGGGCGCCCAAGGGGTTACCATGAGATAGTTATGCAGTTCAGTTTACAGTGCGAGAAGAGACAGAGCCGTATAACTGCTATAGCTTTGTCCCTTACACTCCTAAACTAAAGCCACTTAGCCGTGTCATGGTAACAACCCAGTATTTCGACTACCTAGGTCAATTCCTGTGACATTTTTCGACAATATGTTACTTATTTACTTCAAAGTGTTTAAATAAATAACAAACATGAGAACTATCGAGGTGATAAATTAACGTAGTCCTGCGGGCTTAGTATGGTTGCGTCTATATCGCGTGTCAAATGTGAATAAAGCATCCGTCACTCTCATACTTATTTACGTGTCAGAAGGTGACGGATGTCTTATCCCAACTTTGTCGATAAACGCAGCCATATTAGGCCCCTGCTAGACAAGATGCATAACCGTATAACGAAAGCTATTTTCAAAAACTGATAAATGTATAAGTTTGACCACGGTTCGACGTACACGGACCGTATTTCGTCGGCCGCTCGTGCCAGTTCTTAGGGTTCCGTACCCAAAGGGTCCCAAAAGGAAAACTTGATAAAGCCACTGTACGTCCGTCAGTCCGCCTGTCTGTGAGCGGGCTGTTTCTCACGAACCGTAACAGGTAGACACTTGAAATTTTGACCGAGTGTGTATTACTACGGTCGCTATGTTACAACAAATAATAAAAACAATAAACAGTTGAAACTTAAAAGGTACAAGGCAGTCAAGCGCGAGTCGGACTCGCGCACCGAGGGCTCCGTCGCTCAACCAACATTTTGACCAATTTTTAGTATTTGTTTATTTTCATGGTTTGTACTATAATCCTACCAAATTTGACAATTGTATATTTTACTCCGTGTGGTTGCCGTGTTAGAATAGTGCCACTCTATGTCTTCCCGTAGATGTCGTAAGTGGCAATTAAGGGAATAAAGGCTTGTAGTACTGTTAGGCAATGCAATGGGCTTGCAACCTCTCACTAATAATAATAAAATATAATAAATAAAATAAAATAAAATAAAAAATAAAATAAAATAAAATAAAAAGCCTTTATTTCCATATCCTTAATTTACATTTCAAATGTGGTATTTTGTTTGTTAGTGTTTAGTTAGCTATTTACTTATTTTCTAATTGTTAGTAAGAGTTAGTTTGCTATTCGATATGGACCCCTCCTCGGGTGAAGGCCTCCTCCAGTCTTTTCCACTTAGCTCTGTCCTTGCCGATAGTTTGCCAGTCCTTCCCTATAAATTCGGTAATATCTTCAGCCCAACGTTTTTTCGGTCTCCCTACCCTTCTTTTGCCGATTGGCCCTTTCCACCTTGTAGTATTAACTGTCCACCTGGTGTCTGTGTATCTCGATACGTGACCTGCCCACTGCCATTTCAATTTTAGAGCTTGTGAGAGGGCATCTGTTATCTTAGTTCTCTGTCTAATTACTTTGCTCCTGACTTTTTGTATTTTTCTTATGTTTAGGATACTTCTCTCCATAGCTCTTTGTGTTGTTGTGATTCTTTGTTTTGCTTTTGTCGTGTATATCCAAGTTTGGCAGCCATACAGTAGACAAGGCAGTATACAGGTGTCCAATACCGTTTTCTTAAGGTTTATTGAGTAGTCTCCTTTTAGAATTTCTTTGAGTGACCAAAATTTCTTCCAGGCTATTATTATTATTATTATTATTATTATTATTTATTTATTTATTCGCTTTAGACATGGTACATAATAAGATAACATTAAATATTGTAGGAATCACATGTCTCACCTGATCGGCATGCAAAATCTTAATCTTAATCTAAGTGTCACAATGAAATAAATGATGGGTATGTATAATATAAATTAAATTTACAATGATAAAAATTTACATTCATAATTTTAAATATTTTAACTTTAAATATCTATAGGTAGTACATTATCCCAAATCATTGAAAAATTCTTTAATAGAGTAATATGTTTTGTTATTTAGCCACTGGAATAACTTTACTTTAAATCTTCTCAATGGCAGTTCTTTTAGACCGTTTGGCAGTTTGTTGAAAATTCGGACTGCCATTGAATAGCAGTTTCTGCGGTACAAATCAGTTCTACTTTTAGGGCATATAAGCCTTGCTGGGTATCTGGTATTAAAGTGGCAAATTTTATTATTTGTTGTAAATAAAGAATGGTGGGTTTTTACAAAGCATGACACTTCAAAAATATACATGCAGGGGACGGTCAAGATGTTAAGCTTTTTAAATAATGGTCTGCAAGATGTAACAGTTGTGACGTCACATATACCACGGATGCACTGTTTTTGTCCTATGAAAACTTTATTAATTTTGACCGAATTCCCCCACAGTGGAATTCCATACCTCAGGACAGAGCTAACATACCCATGGTATGCTTTCAGTGCTGTCTTCTCACTCGTGATCTTAGTAAGACGCCAAAGTGCGTATGCAAAACGGTTTATTCTATTACAAATACTTTGTGTATGCGGTCTCCATGAGCAATTGCTATCTAAAGTTATACCCAGGAATTTAACCACTTCTGACTCGGTTATTTTTTGGTTTTCATATGTTACTTTTATGTTTTCTTTAATTTTATGTCTATTGGTAAATTGAATGAAAGTTGTTTTATTGAGGTTTACTCTTAAATTATTTTCTTTAAGCCAATTAATTATGTCATTTACGGTACTATTAATATCGTCTTGATAAGTTTCTTTTTTTTTACAATCTATTACAATTGAAATATCATCAGCAAATAGAGTACAATGGTGGCGAGTAACAAGAGGTAGGTCATTTATGTAAAGTAAGAATAAATAATGGCCCTAAGATGCTACCCTGCGGAACGCCCACGTTATTGGGTTTTGTGTTTGACTGATAAGTTGATTCTGCTCCATATGTATCAATAGTATTGATTTCTACTAGTTGGTGCCTTCCGCTAAGGTAGCTTCTCAGCCAGTTTATTGCGTTTCCTCGAATGCCATATATTTCACATTTTTGCAATAAGAGGTCATGGCAGACAAAGTCAAATGCTTTGCTCATGTCGAAACATACTGCACAAGTTGCCATTTTTTTATCCAGATTGGTAGTTATTTGTGTTACTAGATTAAAAGCTGCTAAAGTTGTAGATTTTTCTTTTTGAAAGCCATATTGATGAGTTGAAAGTATTTGAAATTTTGTAAGGTAGTCAATGATTCGTTTATACATAACTTTCTCAAAGACTTTTGAAAGTACTGGAACGAGCGAGATGGGTCTATAGTTACCAACTAAGTTCCGATCTCCTTTTTTATGAATAGGCTTTATTACTGATAATTTTAATCGCTCCGGAAATGATCCCTCGGCAAAAGATAGGTTAATTAGATAGTTAAGAATCGGTGCTAAGGCGTCTGCCGTTGTTTTGAGGATATTTGTACTTATACCGTCAAAACCTATTGATACTGTGTTATTTAATGACATTATAACTTTGTTAATTTCTAGCACATCAGTTGGAAACAGGAACATGCTTGATATTTGATGATTAATCGTTTGTTTATATTTTTCATGTACATTAATACTGTGTTTGTTTGTTAATTCTATAAAATATTCATTAAAACTTTCTGCAATTTCCTTAGGATTGCTAATAATTTTATTTTTGTATGCTATTTTATCTATATGTTTCATTTCACGTGTTTTGTTGTTTGTATTACTTTTAATTAGGTTCCATGTAGCTCTACATATGTTTTTTGATGAGTTGATGTAAGAAGTGTTTGATAGTTTTTGAGCAGAGTGGATGCATCTTTTATAAATTTTAAGGTAAGTCAAATAGTTATTTTTGTTGATTCTGTTCCGACACTTATAATATTTAAATCTGAGGCAGCGTTTAGTTTTTGATGCCTTTCTTATGCCTTTCGTCAGCCATGTTTGTTTATAATTTTCATTTTTTATTTGAATTCTTTTAAGGGGAAAATTAAGATTGTAAAAAAGTGTCAAGTCATCATGGAATTTGTTGAAAGCTCGGTTTACATCAGTTTCATTGCGAACATTCTTCCAGGTTAATTGAGAAAGACATTCATAGAATTTTGAAATATTTTGTTTGCTGTAGTCACGTTTTGTTTTATATTTTTGTGATGTGTCGCTATTTTTATCAAGGTAAGGAACTACCAATATTTGTCCCGTGTTATGATCTGATAGGGCCAAATTGTGTAGTTCACCCACGGCTTCTGGTATATTACTAATCATTTGGTCTAAGCATGCTTTGTGCCTTGTCGGTAAATTAATGTGAATAACATAATTATAATTTTGAATTATTCTTCTAAACTCCGATGCCGCATTTGAACTTTTTAATATGTCAATATTAAAGTCGCCTACTATAATTATTTTTTTGTTAATTTTTGGTCGCAGAGTCCTTAAAAGATTTTCGAATCGATCTAAGAATGTATTGGGTGGTGAGCTAGGGGTTCTGTAGATGCATATTATGATCAAATTAAATTTAGGAATTTCTATGCCACAAGACTCAAAACTTTTCTCAGACTGAAAATCTTTCAAACTTTGGATGGGAGTAGAATAAAGATGCTCCTTGCACATTATGCAAACACCCCCTCTTTTTTTCCCTTTCCTGGAGTACCAGTCAGCAACGCGAAAGCCATGCACATTAATATTAAGTTCATCACCTGCCCTAATGAATGTCTCGCACAAACAAATTACATCGATCCGTTTATTTATCTTGGAAAAGTCATGCATTACAATTTCCAGCATTTCAGTTTTACTTAATATCCCAGCTATATTTTGGTGAAATACATAAAAGTTATTTTGTTGTTTGTGCTGTTGTTGCTGTCTAGGAACGAAAAAACTTATTGTCATCATGTACTATTTTAACTATTTTGGGAAAATAATCTAGTATTGTATTATTCTTTCTTAGATCACACTTGGGTTTCAATATTTGGCATTTTAACGCATTTTTCTCAAGCATTTTTTTGAACAAGTATGGAATCGTTCCTTTTATATAAGTAACCATTTTATTTGATTGGGTATTCGTTTTTGGTTTTTTATTGACGGTAAGATATTTTTTGTTATAATATAACGTGTCAAGAAATAAATTGATATTATGACATAATGAGGGTAGATATTTTTTGGTACTAAATAGTAAACATGACGTGTCTAGGAATGTACAGTTGTTAAAGTTGCTACAGAGTAATTTAAGCATGCTATTTAGCTTTTGCTCGTTTAAATGAGGATTATGTGGAATGCCCAGAACAATAATAGTGGATGTGCAGTGTGTTTTGACAAAATTGCTTAGTTCTATTAACATGCTAGTTGGATTGCAGTCATCTTCACCAACGGATAGAATTATTTTATCTTCGGTCGATGTTTTCGCGAGATCACCATGGGATGCGCTCAATAAAATTTGACAAGTAGCCCCCGGCTTAACAAAAGAACGAATGTCGTATTGCTCAAACTTTGTGTCCTGTCTGGATGCAAGCAGCGACGAAGCAAGACCGGAGCATTGTTGACCTCCGAGGATAAATATCTTCTTTTTAATTTGAATTTTTGATTCTTGATTTAGAATACAATATACTTTTTGATGTGCAATCTCCCCCGCATTCAGATTTCTTCCTTGGTGTTTGAGTAATTGTAATCTCTTGTGTTTTTTTAAACAAGTTTTCTGAAGTGTTTGGTATCAACTTGGGCTCTAAAATGGTTTGATGGGTATCTTCCTTTCTCGAGCTATCGAGAGAAATGGTGGGAGTGCTAGAAATAATGTGTGAAAGTTGAAGACGTTTGGGTCTGGCACTCTTGTGTTTTTTCTTTGAGGATTGGAATATTGCTGGTTTTTTAATTATGTCGGGCTCGGAGCACATCTTTTTTAAGGTCTCAATTTTTGTTTTTTGCTCTCTGAGTAACTTGTTTAGGTTAAATATCTCTGCTGACAGAGATTCAACCTCAGCGTGCGCGGTAATGAGTTGAGATTTAAGGTCAATGATCTCTTGTTTCATTTCTAAGAGGTATTCCTCCGTAGGAACAAGTGTGGAAAGATCTGGGAGGCTTTTTACTCTGCCTGACATACTTAATCCAGATGAATCATCACTGTCTTCTGTCATTGAGTCATACGATCGGTTTTTTTTCTTTCTTTGAGTGACATTATCTATACGGACAGAGATGTCTTTGAGAGACATTGTTTAGTTTCTAGTAGGTACGGGTACGGCCCTCTGTTAAGAATCTGTTAGTAAACAAATGTTGTGGTTTGTTTCACGGCTACCTAGATGGCGCTGTCCGTGTCAATGTTCCGGTTCGATATACTGTTTAAATGCAGTTCTAGTTTTTATGCTGGCAATATAATGATGTGGTATGTCAACCGTCAGTCGGGATTATCTTCCAATCAGCTGTTGTGTAGTTAGAAGATACCGTTATGATGTGCAGTGATGACCGTTGAGTTTGATTATATTAAATTTTTTGGTGTATTTCAAAAGATAACGGTGAAAATAAGGTTCTTACCGACTAAGTGTTAAGTGTTATTTGCTGTTGTTTCCGTGTGTTTGTGCTAAGTAATTCACTGGTAAGTACTATCACTACTTTTTCACTGCAAAAACAAAGAGAGTGGTGCCGTTCTTTATATTTTTTATATTAAATTTCGTTAAGCTCTCTGTTTACTTGTTTACTTGGCTAGGGTTGCCAGTATTTTTCAGCTATGTTTGTTCTTCTTTCAATTTCATCTTCATTGTGCGTTTTCAAAAATGATAGTTGTTTACCTAGATAGATGTAATTCTGGACATATTCTATAGATTTTTCCTTTACCTTGATTGGTCGTTCTATGCTGTTTGTCATGATTTTGGTTTTTGTAGCATTCATCTCTAATCCTACTTGTGAGCTTGCTTGGGCAAGAGAGCGGAGCATATCTTCTAAATCATTTGCTGTTTCTGACAGTATAACTATGTCGTCCGCGAATCTGAGATGGCTTAGGTAGCTGTTGTTTATTTTTATGCCTCTAGTTTTCCAGTCTGTGTTTCGAAATACATCTTCTAAAACCGCAATAAACAATTTGGGTGACATGGGGTCCCCCTGTCTGACTCCTCTTTCGATATTAATTGCATCACCTCTAGATTCTAGCATGACATTACTTATGCTGTTGTTGTATATGTATTTTATGATATTTATATACTTCGAATTTATGTTTAATTTTGTTAGTGATTTCCATATAGAGTGGTGGCTTATACTATCAAATGCTTTGCTGTAGTCGATAAACCCTAGATAGAGTGGCTTATTAAATTCTTTGTATTTTTCTATAACTTGTTCCAGTGCCTGTATATGGTCCAGTGTGCTGAACCCAGAGCGAAAGCCAGCTTGTTTTATTGGTTGTGCATTTTCGATCTATTGTGTTATGCGTTTAAGAATTATAGATGAGAAGATTTTGTATATGTTTGCCAGTAAACTAATTGGTCTATAATTATTGATGTCAAGAGGATCTCCTTTTTTATATAGTAGTATGATGTCTGACGTACACCATTGGATTGGTACGATTTCAGCTTCTAGTATGAGGTTGAATAATCCTGTGAGAGGTTTGAGTAAAATTGGTGCGCCTATTTTCAAAGCTTCGTTGGTTATTCCATCGGGACCAGGACTTTTATCTGACTTTAGTTGTTTCAGCTGGGCGTATATATCTTTTTCTTCTATCGGTCTAGTTGTTTCCGTGTTATAACAATTGTGTGATTATATGGCTTCCTCGATGGTTTTGTTTTTGTTTTTGTATAGTTCTTGGTAGAAAGTGGTTGCCTGTTGTATGATTTCTTTTCTTGTTTTAGTTTCTTTATGTTGGCCTTCTAATTTTTGTATCCAAGTTTTTCTTAAGTTTAATTCTTTAAATGCTTTCTTTGTGCTTCTGAATTTGTTTAGATTTTCTGTTATTATCCTTTGTCTGTGATTACTATAGTCTCTTTTAATCGCTTTGCTAGTTTCCTTATATAATTTGCTCAGTTCTTTCTTTGTATTAGTATCTTTATTCTTTTTTATAGTTAGTTCACTTCGTTTGTTAATTAAGGCTATTGTTTCTTCGCTAAATATTTTGTGTCGTTTTTCTTTTTTAGGATTGTTTTGGCTAGTTAAACTTTTTGTTATAGTTACTTCTAGCGCATCATAGTAGGATTGAACGTTTCTGGTATCTACTAGTTCGTTTTCAATGTTCAGTTTGAGGCTGTCTATGTAGTGTCTTGTTTCCTCTTCAGTTTTCGGGATTTTTGGTGGTGGTTTAAAGCCTTTTCTACTTTTTTTCGCTTGGCTCAGTAAGACTGTTGCTCTGAGTAATCTATGGTCTGTTCGGAACTTCACGTTATTGAGAACTTCATAATTTTGGACTATTTTTGGAACATTTGTCATGATGTAGTCAATTTCGTTTTTAACACTTTCGTCTGGTGACTTCCAAGTCCATCTTCTGCTGGGTCTTTTTTTGAAATAAGTGTTGATTATTGCTAGTCTATATTCAAATGCATATTCTACCAGTCTTTTGCCTCTTCCATTTCTTTGGCCTAGCCCATACCGTCCCATGACGAGTTTTTCTTCTTTTTTGGGTTGCCCTATTTTTGCATTGAAATCTCCTAATATTATGACATCGGCTAGAGTGTGAGCTTTCTTCAGGTCATTGTAGAATTTTTGTATTTCTGTGTCGTCTGATCTTTCCGTGGGTGCGTATGCCTGAATTATAGAAATGTTTAGTTCGCCAAATTCCGTTTGTAATAATGCTACTCGCTCCGAAATACCAGTAAAGTTAATTATATAATTTTTCCATGCCTTTTTTATTAGAAATCCGACTCCATACAATCCCTTCGTTTCTCCTATATAGCAGAAAACGTAGTCTGAATACTCTTCTATGTTGCAACCCATTTTTCTTGTTTCTGATAGTCCCAGTATGTCGCAGTTTATATCTTTCAATGCATTATTGAGTTCTAAGTATCGGTGAATTGATGACAAAGACCTAACATTATAGGTTCCAATTTTTATACAATTCCTTGAGTTTTTGTCCAGTTTAGTGGTTGTTTGTTTTTGTGGTTTCCCTGGAGGGTTGTGGTCGTACTCTTCCACGGGGACCAGCCGGCTTGGAAGATGTAAGTTATGTGTTGATGTAGCTTTTTCAGTTTGTTTGTTGTTGTTTGTTTTTGGGAGAGGGAGAGGCTGGCCGGTTCGTTGCTATTTATTTGTGGTGTTGGCTTGTGCGTTTGTTTTGTTATTATTGTTATTTTTGTTTGTTAGATAGTTCAGTATGCTCGGTTTTGCTACGCCTTCGGTAAAGCTTGAAGACCTTTGTACCGTGTTGCTGGCCAAAGTTTTGCTCTTTTTGTTTGCTTGAGATATTTGCTCGGCTTGGTTGTTTGTGATATTCTCTGGAGATTTTGATAGATTTCTTTTATTGTTTTTCGGTTCTTTGGATGAATTATTTAGTAGAATAAGTTTGTCGTATTTAATGATGGCTATATTACCCTTCTCTCTTTCGGCTTTTACTTGATCCTGTAGCTCTCTTCTTTTTTGTAAGACTGATTTGGGGTAGTCTTCTTTTATATAATACGGAGTTTCATTTAGAGCTCCTTTTCCTTTTAAGATGTCGATCTTCTTACCAAGTGTTGAGAACGTAATAACTATCGGTCGTGGCCTTTCAGTCTTCTTCCCTATTCTTCTGACCGCTTGTAAGTCTCTGTGGTCTATTTGTATTGGGAAATATTTATGTACAAAGTGTACTATAATATTTTCTAAATTTGAGTAGGATTTTTCGTGTTCTTCCAGCCCAAAGAAGACTAGATTGCGTTGTCTTGATTGTCTCTCCATATGGTTTAATCTTTGTTCTTGATTTTCCACCCTCGCCTTAAGATTTTCGTGTTTTTCTTCTAAGATTTTTAATTTTTCTTCCAGTATTTTATTTATATTTAATGTTACCTTCTCTGTCACTTCTTCCCCTTTTTTGTGTATGAGTTTTTTCTGTTCATCAAGTCCTAATACACTGGTAAAAATCTTCGCCTAATTGTGCAAAATGTGGTTAAAGGATTATCAACAAGTTTTAGAGCTTTTGGTAATTCTGTAGCTCTGCCATCCCCACTCTGGGATTACAGCCGTGAAGGTATGTATGCATGTATGTATATTTTACCGTTTTTATCATATACCAAAAAACAAAATTGAAAAAAAAACCGTTTCTACTATACTTACTTTCTTTAAAAAAATGTAAGTAAATCCGCCATAATACCGTTACTGTTCAAAAATACAGCTGCTTAAAGTTAGGGCGTACGGACGGACAGGGCGGCCAGCGTAGGCTTATCAATAGGATCTTGTTGGAATACCTTCGGGCACGAAATCCTAAAAATTAAATATTGTACGGTATTCTGGAAGCCTTCGTATGCACCAGGTCTACGCTGTTTTGTCAAAGCTGATAACGACGAAGGTCTCGTTCGCTCACCGGATGCATTGAGACCGCAGCCCTCGAGAGCGGGCGCGGTACTAGTTCTCCTTTTTTTAAGCCAGTGCGCAGTTTGAGCCATTTCTGCGCAGGGCTGCCACTTCTCATTCTACGTCTTTTAGTGAAAACATACAGATGCTTCTGTCGAAATTTGAACCCCCTACGCGGGCAACAGCAGCATCTGAGGCAGTTTGCGCAGCAGTTGCTGTAGCAGCATCCGTATGCGATGTCAACGGTTAAAAGTACTATTAACAGAACCAACAACAGGAGCTCGACTCGGAAACGCATTGTGGTGGGCGCATCGCTGAAAATAAACAGTCAAGTCAGGGCGATGGAAGCACAACAAGTTTATTGACATTGTCTGACGGGGCTCACCCCGACTAGATTAAATTAACAGGCCACCTATGCTGAAGTCTGGAGTGTTCCGAGATCTGGATCTCAATAACCATACCGCCTTTGTATCTGTTTTTTGGATATATTAAACTTGACCATATTTGCTTGAGACTGTCAAACGTGAAAACACGATTAGAAATAAAATCCTCGATACTTTTATTTTTCAAACATGACACCTTTTTTGCATGTTTTTGGTTGAATCTTCGAAACCCTATCATCTTTAACGATGATTTTCGATTCAATAGTTGAGGATTATGTAACTTCTTAATCCTGGTAAACCATTTTTTCAATAAATGTTGTGGTTTTAATGTAAACCGCAATTAATTGAATTTGACGCTGCCGTCAAGTCGCGCGCGAACTATTTCCATCTCACATGCTTCGCGCGGAAGCACATAAAGCCATCCCTTTTTATTCTTGTGGGGGCGTGGCACCATAGGTAGCCTCTTAAAACTGATTTCATTAGGCATACCAACGTTTCATATAATTTTCGGTAGCCCTAATATCTCGCAGCTAAACTTGTATAGTTTAGGTAATATGAATTGGCCGACTAAGATCTTTTTGTTAATATCAAACAAAAGCGATCGTAAAATACTCCCTCGTTCCTCCAACAGCACAGAGGGTTGAAAGGTTTTCATACTTGAGTGAAATTGTGGATACTATGTAAAGGAAAAGAAAAAATAAAATTTCCAAAAAATAACGTAGTATGTAGGAACCATTACAGAATCACTTTGCTGTCCGTCCGTCCGTCAGTTAGCGTAAAAAACAGATACGGCCGTTTATGCCGCAAAAAAAGTATATTTCGACGCTCTTAAGGTATTTAAAATTTATAGGGTATTTTACGTTAAACTAGAACTATGAAATTTAGCAGATAATACCGTCCATAATACAAATATAGGGAAAAATCTGAAAACTATAGGTTTATTTTTGATGATAGGGTTTTTATTCAAGGAACGGCGATCCAAATTTTGAATTGAATTAACCGTGTCATGTGGGGTATCGTATGTATGAAAGGGCTTCATTTGCACTAGCTTAAACAGAATTCTTATGATCGATTTATGATATATGTATCTACAAATTTGTACGGAACCCTTGGTGGGCGAGTCCGACTCACACTTGTCCGGTTTTTTATTTTTTGCAAAGTTGTCATTTTGAGGTTATTTCTACGCCTTAAAAAATATCTATATACAATCACTGAAAATGGCGAAAATCTTCATTCACAAACACCGTTATTAGCTGTTGTCATGGCCGAAGGCCCGGTGGCTACAACTCATGACAATATAGAAGATATACTCTCAATAAGAGACGGAGAAACGTAACAGAATGTTTTTAGAATAAGATAAAGAGGTGGAGTTAACTGGGACGACGTATGAGGTGCTCAATGAAACAGGTTAGTAAATATCACAGTCTTTATTCCTATGCAGCTCTATACAAGATGTTATTAAATTGTGAACATAACTTTGCACATAATTCTTACTCTACCAGAAAATATGTTTAGCTCAGCGGAAGGCTGGACGTTACACAAGTAAAGGTTCTTAAGTTATAATTCACAATTCTTAGGTAGAAAGTTGTTAGTCCCTATTTATAGAGTTGCCACCAATTCCAATCTGAATGTTTAAATGACTATAATTGATATCCTAATTCCCTAATTATAAACATTATTTTTACAGACCTTGATCTGAAGAAAACCTTCCTTCCTGGACGATCGTCTCGATGTAGTCCTGGTCGGCAGACTGGTGGAGCAGTCCGAGCACACTGCGTTGCAAGCCACAGTATCCTCGGTCAGCTCACAGCAGCATGTGAAGGTGTACAGAATCCTCGTGCCTATGGCACGCCTACTAAGGTTGGTTTATACCTTTATATCCTACTTCATTAACTTGAATGTTTACTGAATGATCAGGAACCTAAACATGAATTTATTACTTACAGATCTAAAGAGAGTTCCAGCCAAATACTGAATGACTAAAGAAGCTACTTCATAGCTTTACTGAACCTGAATATAGTTGGAGCCTGAATCGGAATAACTGAATGCATACTACAAAATTAATCATCCAACCATAATGGCAAATCAGAAAGCTAAATTATTCTGAAAGTATCTAAACGGAATAACAGAAACTGAAACTATACTGTAGAACAGAAGGACAGAATAGACGAACAGAATAGACAGAATAGACAGAATAGACAGAAAAGACGAACAGAATAGAACCCAGTCCAGCTGTAAAGACAGAGAGAAATTGCTCTGATTAGCACTACGGTTATGAACTATATGAGACATGAGGGCTAACATTTTAGGTTAACGAAATTATGAATCTTACCGGAAAAACTTCAAGGAAAACCCCTGGTAATCTCGACGCTAAGACATTCCCTCCTCTCCACGTGTGAGAAACAATCACTGAAAATTCACCATTATGGTCTAGAGAATTGCACAATAATTGCAACAAATGCCTCCATTAGAAAGATGTTATTAATTAAATATTACTTACAAGTTTCTTTCACCGAAATATGACTAAAAGTATATGCTACATCTCCACAGCAGGTGCTTGGTTAAATTATTGAGGATGGCTCCTCCGCTGTCATTTAGCTTAAGTCTGATTTTATAATGGGTCATCATCTTGATGAATTTTGATGAAGCGAGTTTAAACATAGATGCAACCAAAATGCATAGAATGTAGCTATACAAATTAGTCTGATTAATCTGGGTAATCAGGTACTTAATTAATAAATTACCTACGACATTAAATGTTCTTTTGACTGAAACGTGTTTGTTTAATTATTGTATGTACAATTACTGTCAAAAGAAATCTTTAAATTGTTTTGTTTATTCAATAAATGTAAATAACTTTTTACTCCATTTATTGATTAATTCCAAATATTTAATATTCCCGCAATCCTATGGTAATTTACCTTAACGCGGCAACACCAACCTACAAATGTATGGTGTTCACGTTTGACAATCAAAAGTTATGAACAGTATTGCCATATACACCTTAAATGTTTCCCCAGTCTTTAGGTTCCGTTTCACGCAATAAATGCAACGTTACACTGTTTAGGTGTTTCTAGAGTAAATAAAAAAAAAAAACTTTATGGTAAAAAGATAAAAGACATTTATTCAGTAAGTAGCCTGGACGGGCACTTTTACACGTCAAGAATATACCAGCGCTTCCCAAGAGGAGACCACTGCTGAGAAGAAACGCCGCAAGAAACTCAGCAGTCAGTAATATTTAAATCATATTCCAAATTACAATGGTACTACCTAGTCTAGCGTTATATAAAGCTATAAATATTAATAAAATAATAATATAATATCAAATAACATGCGTAGTTCAGCAGGAAAACATGCCAAAAATCTTGCGAGAGAGATAGAGGGAGAAAAGTAAAAAAAACACCTACTTATGTGTATATAAGACTGCGCAAGACAACCACATAAAAGTTTCAATATGTTTTCCTTCATTTAACGGTGTCCCAAAGATAAAACTTTTGTATTTGAACAAATTATTGTTGACTAATGGCCCTAAGGGCCTGTTATCAGTAGTTAAACTAACTAATTGTTAAAATTCGAAAAAGGAATATAAAATTTGACACATTTCCTTGAGATTTTAACCATTAGTAATGTTTTTTGACCATTAGTTAGTTTAACTACCGATCAAACAACAGGCCATTAGTTTGTTGTTCAACGATGATGTTTTGGCACACGGCTGGTGCGTTATTAATAACTAACGTGACACAAAAAAGCTCAAGTACAATTTAAATTAAAAGTGAAAAATACTTACATGTGAAATAATATTCCATGTTTCTGCAAACTTGGTTTATTTGATCGATTTTTTTCACTAAAACACGGCACAATGAGGCATTTTTCTGGAGCGGGCGACTGTTTTATAAACGTACAAGATCATTTGCCTCGGTCGAGCGGAAAGTCAGCGTAAGGCCAGTCCCGGTATATAATTATGGTACTAGAGGACGCCCGCGTGTACGCGTAGAATTAGTTTCCCGCTAAACCCCCTATTTATTCCCGAAAGGGGTCGATTTTCGGAAAATCCTTTCTTAGTGCTCACTTACATCATGAAAGCAACCCCTGAACCAAATTTCAAGTTTCTAGGTATAGTAGTTTCGGCTGTGCGTTGATATCTAAGTCAGTCAGTCAGTTTTGCCTTTTAAGTCTAGTACACAATAGTACAAGCCTAAAGCTTAGTTTTGGACTAGGTCTAGGATTGTCCATAGATATTAATAATTATTATTTATTATAACACAGTTGGATCAATACCAGCGTTGCCAACGTCCCGATTTTGGCGGGACGTCCCGATTTTTAAATCAAAATTAAATCTCCCGCGCGGGACAAGCTCTGTCCCGTTTTTCGGGGATAACTCGACCTCAACTACCTATAGGGTAAATATGATTTGAAATAACATATTTCTATTAAAATACATTTTTATGGCTATTTTTGGTATCTATTGTCACGACTGTAAAAAAAATATATCACGACTTGGTATTAAAAAAAATCTGGCAACGCTGATCAATACGCACATTGGAACCTCGGCTCACGTCTCTTCTTGCACCAAGGCTGGCTTGGTAGTGGTAAAATTAGGTTTTTTAAGGGGGGGATGCCTTTGTTGTCGTGTAGAACGATGGGAAGCTCAGTCCAAGCGCGCGCTGGGCTGGGCCTCGTGGCAGGGGTCGGCAGGGTTTAGATGTACGGCTCATTGGGGGTTTTAGGGTCTCCGGTTGCAGCTGTGGAGAAAAGTGAACGTCAAAAATGATATTTTTGAGGCAAGCTTCTTTCCGACTGAACAGTCAGACTTGCTAATGAAAGTATCGCAAAGTATCATTCCCTTACCTATTTTATACCATATTTTCATTTCGGCTAATGATCACTAGGCAAAACCAATTATTGCACTTTAAGTTTGAAATTATTGAAGTTTGACGCAATAAATTTTTAACTTTATTTATCCAATTATAACAAAAATTTGAATTTATCAATAATATACTATTTAGAATGAGTCACCAAATAAATATTTAATTGGGTATTTTTCAATATGCCATTGAGGTTTTCGTGGAATGTATTCGCTTAACATAAAATTTTCTTTTTAAAATAAAGTGTTGCATATAGTTTCTAATTTAATTCAGTAGGAAATAAGATACATTTTTTAGACCAATTAAAAACATTCAACAACAACATTCAATTTAAGCCAAGAGCTCCGCGAATCTGTGTAAATGAGGCGCTACGAGCCTAGACACAACTCTAACCTAACCTAACCTAACGTTAGCAAGTCGTTTCTGGGCCTCTATTCTCTATTCTTTGACCTGTTATCGTATTGTCAACGTTTTGATAGCTCTTATTTACTTGACAGTAACGGCGGCCGAGTTAAAAACAATACCGTAACAGGTCAAAGACGATATGGTTTTTACAGCCTGGAATAGAGCCCCTGTTGTGGTTACATTACTAATCTAAACTTGGATTTTTAAAGTATGGGATAAATTAGTTTGCAACAGATTGATCGATGTTGCTTTATAAATGTTTGCTAAACAAGTATTTGCCAAAAAGAAACTTGTTACGTAATATTTTGCTAACATATAATTTGACCAAATGAAAACTTGCAATATAAAAATGTGCTCAATATTGGTTTGCCAAATAAAAGTACTGCGATTAGTTATTTGGGAAATGATTCACTATGCTCCTACATACCATAACATTTATAAACGACTTCAACAAAAGGAGGAGGTTCTCAATTCGTCTGTTTTTTTTTTAAATGTTTGTTCCCTCTGAACTTTCGACTGGATGAACCGATTTTGATGATTATTTTTTTATTTGAACGCTGGTGCTTCCCGTTTGGTTCAAAATGAAGATCTGATGGTGGAATCTATAAGGAATCGACGGAACTCTTCGAAATTTATAGGCACACCTATAGCGATTTTTGTATTTTTCATTGTAACTAGTGTATTTGCTCCTAGAAAGCACTATTTGGTGAAGTGGAACTGGTGATGAAGACCACAGATGGCCACCGGAACTCCTAAACGGTATATATTTCCAGGGTAGCGACAAGATATTTCGATTAAGATAGTTGAGCGACTATGACGAAGCATATTTAGGTTTAAATATATGACTATGACTTTCCCACGGCGTTGCTTGCGTTGAGATTGAAATGTTCTATAGTTTCTTATTAAATGAGAATAAGGAGAATAACAGCATAATAATGATCACTAAAAAGTATAAAATAAACTAAAAGTTAAAAAAAACAAAAACCCGCCTTCAAAAAGCAAAAATAACATCTTTAAAATGGTAGGTCAGACCAACTGAAGTCGGCGTCCTACAATATTTTAACCAAAAGCAGACTTAGTTGGTCTGACCTACCATTTTAAAGATGTTATTTTTTGCTTTTTGAAGGCGGGTTTTTGTTTTTTTAATTTGCACTTGGTTTTAATTATCTAGGTACTGAAAATAATCTAACTACGATAGCACTAATTAAAGTATAAAATTTTGCTTATGCTTGTGGTTTTGGAGATAGCTTTCTGGGTTGGTTTAGTAAACGACGACGGACCTACACAGAGCATGCAGCATGCTCTTGTCTTGCATGCTTTATTTATCTAAGTTTACAGGCTGCCTTTGAGCTCGAGGCTTTAAAAGTGTCAATTCTACTTTCCACTTAAATTCCCGGTATGAGTAATGTGTGTAATGAGCACGAGTATTTGTTTCTGAGTCTTGGATGTTTTCTATGAATTTAAGTATTTATTTCTCTATACGAGTATAAGTATTTATATCCGCTCAGGTTCACTTTGTCCATATTCCCATCTCATCCACATTCTCATCTCGGCCACATTCCCATTTCATCCACATTCCCATTTTGTCCACATTTCCATTTCGTTCACATTTCCATCTCGTCCAAATTCTCATCTCGTCCACATTCTTACTCGTCCACATTCCCATTTTGTTCACATTCCCATTTTGTTCACATTCCCAACAACTAGTGAACAACCGAGTGATCGAATTGATATCGAACAGCCCTACAGTCCTAAGTTAGGTTGTAGACGAGTTAGGAACGAGGACGAGTTGGGAATGTGGACTAATTTGGAATGCGAACGAGTTGGGAATGAGGACAAGTTGGGAATATGGACGAGACAGGAAGTAGACAATTTAGGATTGGTATGTGGACGAGTTGGGAATGTGGCCGAGATGAGAATGTGGATGAAATGGGAATATAGACTAATACTCATAGTACATGCCTAGAGCTTAGTTTGGGACTAGGTCATTTGTGTGAGTTGGTCTCCGCCACACATTTTGGTTGAATGTATAATTTTATCGAATTTTATTTAATCGAAAGCTGTTTTTTACTGAAACCTTATTATTTTTAGGTTAACTTAAGCATGGGTTACGTAGGTTAGATTAGGTTAGACCTGTGACCAAATTATAACTCCTGCACTCCTCTTCCTCAACATTACGAATATTCAGAAACTTTATGGTTGTGCAATATAAGGATCGACTTCTTATGAGCCTATTACTATAGGGCAGGGGCTTCTACAACCGTTATGCTCACATTGCTCACTTCACCGGCACGCCATGTATTATTAAGTACGCATAGGTAACTTCTTTAACAAGGGAGCCACAAAGAAATTGCAATATGTAAAGGGAGCAGCAGTATAACAAAAGATTGGGAACCCCTACTACATTACAGCTTATAATGACGTTCGCTCACCGTTGCATGGTGTTCCCAACAGACACCAGGCGCGGTACCACTCCTCTTTGTTTGGCATGCGACGTGCTTTAAGCATTTGCTGCGGGCTGTCTTGTTTTAAAACACGCCGTTAAGCCACAAACGTACCGAGACCGGAGGCGGCGCGGTGCGGCTCGTTCCCAAACTAATAAGCTTGCCCGAAGCGTGGCGGAGGCGCTGTTAGTATGGGAATCTCACCGCGCCGCCTCCGCTTTTAGTGAATTCACGGCTTTAGTGAAACCGTAAAGTTGTTTTGGTAAAATTAGAAACTCTTACGATAGGAACAGCAACGGCATTTGCTGACATAACCCCAAAAGTCTCTGTATAAAGTTGGGGTGCATCCGTTTACGAGTTCAAGGGTGAAGAGGATGAAGAAGAACACCAACAATAGGAGCTCGAGTCGGAAACGCATTGTGATGGGCGGATCACTGAAAATAAACAGAGTTAAGTCAGGACGAACGAAGTACAAAATTTCGAAGTTTTTATTTTAATTACATGTTCAACGAACTTCCAGATATAAAAACTTTTGATTATCAAATATTGTGAACGACCACCAAAAATTTTGACCCAATTTTATTTTTTGAATTGTTCTTCAAAGTAAGACGAGGAATGGTAGGAAGATCAGGAGTTACTGGTGAGATAATGAAGTGATATAAACGGTAATGCAAGCAAGAGAAAGCATATAATGATCTGAGCTTGAGCTAAGAGAAGAGTTCAAGGTGATGTGATTGACAAAGATCAAAATAAAAATGTTCCTGCTCAAAATATTGGTTAGTTTCGATCGTTAAATTATGTTCGCACCAGCCGACACCACCACCATCCCTTTCTCGTTTTTCCTGCGGTCCAACAAGTAGAATCAAAGAAGAAACAGGTTAATCCCAGCGATCATCAATCGATTCCGCTCCGGGCGAGCCTTAACGCAATTTAACCGGTATTTTTCGAACCATTCCCAAGCCCTGACACCCGTACAAACCACGACAGGTCCCGCTCGTCGCGCTGCGCCGAGCTTTTTAACTTACAGATTTTCGATGAAGCCTGGTTGAACGCGGCCAGACCTATTAAGAAACGGGCCGTGGGACTGCAGGTTTAAAATGACATGTTTTACTCAAGTTCATTTCAAGGACTCGTGGAATTTAAAGTCTATTCGGTTTAGAGGTTTCGGTCGAGTTCAGAGCCTCATTATGAGGCTTGATGATGCTGCCCATGGCATGTTTTGTTGATTTAATTCATAATTAAAGTCTGCTAGGCTAGCGGGTGTTGGTAGCGGTTGACTTCCACTGTCAGCTTTGAGTTCTTACACTATGTAAAAAGGTAAAAAGTTACATAATGTTTCTGTACGTTCTGAATTTGGCAGAAGCTTGGCCATAGAATAAGGGTGGGTTTAGACCAAACGAGCGAATGCTCTAGGACATTTTTTGACTTTATTTTTACAAAGAAAACGTAAGAGATAATGCCATAGAATTCTTGTTCGTTCGCTTGGTCTAAACCGACCCTAAGTAATAGCGGGATCCTTGATCCTTGATATTAGCATAGACACTGCACTGCGAATGAGTCAAAAACGTATGTTTGACTTTTTTAATTATATCATTCATTGTGAGTTAGAAAGAGATGTCTTTATAGGTATTATTTCAATATTTGGTAGGTCAAGACAATGTTCAAACCACAACAAAAAAAAACACGCTTCTTACATCTCTTTTTCATTATTAATTATTTTTGGTCTTTAGTGTGATTTTTTGTGATAAATAACATTATGTGTATATTTGTACATAAATATTAAACTTATAAAGTTTTACCCCCTTACTAATAAACGTTGAGTAACGGTGGTATTACTATACAATGTTTTGTCCTTATCTGTCGAATTCAAATGTCACCATGACAGATAAGGACAAAACATTGTATAGCTATACCACCGCTAATCAACGTTTATTAGTAAGGGGGATAATGTATTTCCTTACATACATAAACAACAATGGTCACATGATATCTTTGACATCATACGTCAAAATTGAAATGCTAACGAGATCACAAAAGCGAAATCAAGCGGAGTCGAGAACAGACGCTCACCCTCCATCCTTGCCCGTCTAGCTCGCCATCGTCGTCGGGTGATGAGTTTGCCACTGCGCCCGCCCGACACCAGCGAGTCGAGCGACGAGCGCGGGCCGCCGCCCCCGCCGCCGCGACCACCTGCGCAACGCGGGCGACCACCGCTGCCGGCACGCTCGGGGCCTGCGGGGCATCCTACTCCGCGCACGGCTCCCGCTACCGGTGGTTTAGTGCGCAAATAGTGTGAAAATTGCAAGTATCCTGACTTGGCTCACGAGGTGACCGCCATGTGGGATGTTGACTCGACGATCATTGTCCCGATAGTTGTTTCGGCAAACGGTCTTATAGTGAAGAGTCTCGACCAACACCTCAAGAGACTTTTGCTAGATGGCTGGATCAAGGGCCAGATACAGAAGACAGTACTCCTCAACACGGCAAGTATTGTGAGGAGGTTCCAAGGCAGCCCTAACCACCGGTAGCTTGAGCCCTGACCCGCTGCCAGCGGCACTCGTAGGTTAGGTTTTTTATAATGTTTGTTTTTTGTATTAGTATTGTTATTTTGATGTGATTTTTAACGATTCCTATTTTCAAAATGGGTAAAGTAAAGAAAAGTTATTGTGGGATGACTCTAATCGCAGATGCGTCGCCAGCCTCTGAGAAAATAGTATACTCTATTCTATTCTATTCTATTCTTAATAAATGGCTTTCACTCCTGTTAAAGTGTATTTCGCCAATGTCGAGTTATTTATAGACACTGGGAGTGTCTATAAATAACACTCGACTCAGTGGCGGATCCACGGGGGCGGTCAAGTACGTCATGACCACCCCCTTCGGCACTCGTAGATACGGGTCAGAAAGTAAATAGTCGTGTGGCATTGTCTCGCACTTGACCGAACTTCTGCGTTCAGTAGTTAATGACCACCCCCTAATCTGAAAGCAGGATCCGCGCCTGACTCCCATGGACTTATTAGAGAAATAAGTTCATGGATATCACACGCGAAGACAATTATTGTTCGGTAAAAGAGAATTTTCTCAAATGGACTAAACAGAAGCACATGGGGTTAGCTCCACGCGCTTCTGTCAAGTCCAAACGTGTACTTAAATGAAAGTGAAATATAATGGAACGTGATAGCCGCCTTATTTCAAAACGACATTTGGCAGTTTTTGTCACTGTTTGTGTTTTTCGGTGTGTTCGTTGTGTTCTTAATCAGTGTAAAGATTTGAATAAATTACTAAGTGGCTAAAGAATGTTTAATGATGTTGAAGATGGTGTACAACGAATGGCTGTCGATTATAGTAGGAAAAGACGTACATAAATGTGTAAATAGTAATTCTGTGTATTATTTCGTAAACCCTGTAATTGTCTACCATCGTATTTTAATAAATTAACGGTTTCTATCACACTGCATCTATTGCAATGTGGTTTTATAGAATTCCACATTTAATAAAATACGATAAGAGCGGTTCCGCACTACGTCCGATCCGAACCCGTGAAAATACGGATCTATAGAGAAATCGGATGACGGATGGCTTCCGTCATAGGCCCTGTTGTTTGATCAGTAGTTAAACTGATTGTTAAAATTCGAAAAAGGAATGGAAATTTTGACACATTTTCCTTGAGATTTTAACCATTCATTACCGATTAAATAACAGGCCATGACTTTGAAGTTCGTGTATATAATTATACCTACTGGTGCGCCGCTCCTGTCCTCGAAAAGTTGACTCGCACCTCGCACAGACCAAGAGATGTCGCTACTAGTAAGAAACCTTGAGTGATCTCTATCTCAGTATATAAAAAGTTACTTTATGACCTAACCTATGCAAGTCGCTTCGGCCCCGATAAATCTTGCTCGCTGGCTGCAACATGACCATACTACAACCAACAACTTTACTGCACTGAAGTAAGCAGTTCTTCGCTTAATTAATATTTTCTCCCACATGCTCGGAAATGTTAACCTTACAGTTGTAAAACCAGCCCGCGAAGTTCTGAGTTCCAGGTCTAGGCAAAATAAAAAAAAACAAAGTTATTATTTACCAACGGCAACGGCCGCGAAAAATGTATGAAATTTCATTACGTACCTGGTGTTTTACTTTTTAAAACCATGTTTGGACTAGGATAAATAACTCCAGACAGCCAAAGACACGTGCAATCAAAATTCTCCCTTGTATATTTTACTTTTTAAACGTCATAGACTAAAAAAATTAAATATTTCAAATAGCGTTTACAGCGTATTTAAAAGTGTATCAAATAGTTTGACGTTTTTTTTAAAACAAATTGCGTTCGTAAACCAAATAAATTGTCGAAATAATTTAAACGCGTAATAAATGTTATAATTAATACTATATTTTATTTAAATTGAATTTATTACGTTTAATGTGTGATCTTATTTAATTAATGCTTCATTTCAGTGTCATACTAAATCGTACGTTTCTTTTCTTTTTTTCAAGGAAATGTTGGGACTGTGTTTAATATTATTAACAATTGTGTTAAATTTCCTCACATTGTGGGAGAAAATAATTATACAAGCCTCGACCGGGAAGGGCGGTTGCTGGACTCGTATATAGCGCGGCCTCGACTGCGTCTCGGCCACGCTAACTCTACTCGTCCCGCAACGGCCTATTTCCCGGTCTGTGCAGTAATTTACTATTATTACGTTCAATAACAACAACAACAACAGTAACAATTTTGACGACACACTGGCCTAGTTAGTAGTGACCCTGCCTACGAAGCTAGCGGGCCTGGGTTCAAATTCAAGTAAGGGCAGATATTTGTGGGATGAGCGCGAATATTTGTTCCTGTGTCATGGATGTTTTCTATGTTTTTAAGTATATATTTCACTTTGTAAGTATTTATATCCTTGTTTACTACAAATAGTACAAGCCTAGAGCTTAGTTTGGGACTAGGTCAATTGGTGTGACATTGTCCCCCTGTTATTTATTTATTTAACAGTTTTGTACAGGAACGTAAAAAATAATTATGAATATTTCGGAGGAACGATCGTTACTTAGAGAGACTAGTTACGAGTATAAATAGTGATTATTATGATGCAAAATTTCATGAGACTGAGATTTTATAAAATCATAATTTCAGCCCGTAGTCGTACATTGCTGAGCAAAGGCCTCTTTGATTTCCAGCAAGAACGATTCAATCGCTTCATGTTGAAAAATCATGTGAACTTTGGCGTGCCCCATCGAAACACTTCCTATGAAAAAATGCTATTAAATATGCAAAAAGGACGCAACATGCCTCCGCAATGGCGGTGGGTCGGGTGGGTAGTTCGGCCCTAAGTAACATTATGCTAGATTTTCCATTGATAATTATTTAAGATTAATTACCCTTTTCGCAACCATAAAGACTCAGAGGGCCCTGCCAAGATGCAGTACGCTAACTAACGTTTCGTTTATAATGAATCGCGTCACTGGTAGATCACGTGACTTTTCGTATCACGTCATTTATTAGTGACGCGATTGGTTTAAAAACGAAACGAATAGAAACGCTAGTTAGCGTAGTCCCTCAGGAACCAAAAGGTATCGAAGGAAAGGCCGGGTTAGACTTCGACTTTCGCTCTAACGGGACACGAACTGTTAGTATAAGTAACCTTGAAGAAGAACTCGGTGCTGCTAATCAAGAGTTATATTATCTACGGAGAGAACGTGAGTGTTATGACAGTTCAATTACACAAAATTTGTATCAGGAGATGGTAGGTGATAAGGATAATAAGGACAGTAATATTAAGAACTTAATCTTTTTCAATAGTAACAATAAATTAAAAAATTTGTTAACATAAACAAATACATAAGGCGTACTCACAATCTAATAAAAAGTCAGAGGTGTCTCAAAAACTATTCAAAAATGAAATTAGGGTTATCGGTTATGAAAAATGGGGTGCAAAAATGCAATGAAAAATTAGATTCAGATATGACTGAACATGATTGAAATGTTCAAAAATTAAATCCTGAGATTAGTAGATTATGAAGTAAACTTGAGGACATGTCGTTAAAATACTTAACGGCTCAAAGTGAAATCAAGGAGCACATTAATTATATAAATAAATAATATTTAAAGAAATTAGTATTTTGACAGTAGCGTTTATTTATGAGAATATTATTTATGTCATTAATAATCAAGACTGTTTTGGTAAGAATTGTGATATACATAATTTGAATAAAAGAAATAAAAATAAAATTGCTATTAGAAAATGTAGTGTCCGTAAGGTATACAAATCATTTGTTGGTCAATGCATTCGTTTCTATAATAAATTACCTGACGAAGTTTTAAAGTTATCATTTCCAGCACTTAAAAATTACTTAAAAAATTCGTTGATGTCGAAAGCTTATTATAGGGTCGAGGACTATCTAACAGATAAAAAGGCTTGGCCTAAATTAAACACCTAAATAACTTAATAATAACTTAGTCAGAAAGATATGTAAACATTGTATATTGTCTAGGGGACACGGTTTCTGTAGGAGTATGTATCGAAACTTTTTTAATGTTAGATTAATTGTTTTATATAATGCTAGGTTAAGTTTTATAATTGTATAAGTAATATTTAAAAAACGACTAACTGTTGAGTTTCTTGCGGCGTGTCTTCTCAGCGAAGTCTCTTGCAAAGCGCTGGTAGATTTTTGACGTGTAAAAGCACTTACTGAATAAACATCTTTTCTTTTTCTTTTTCTTTTTTAGTTGACTTCTGGCTGTTCTTTTTGCTCCAGGTTTTGTGATTGATCTGGCACTACTTTGAGAAGCGCTTCCTGATTTTCCTGCACGCTGTTTGTCATTTTCTGTGAACTCTTTTTTAATAATAATAATTAAAGGAGTGTTGTAGTAGGGCGCCACAAAACCTTTGTTGCCACTCGAAGACACCGTAAGACTCTTGCTGCCGTTTGAGGACACCGTAGGACTTTTGTTGCCGCTGGGAGACACCGTAGGACTTTTGTTGCCGCTTTGAGACACCGTAGGACTTTTGTTACCGCTTGGAGACACCGTAGGACTTTTGTTGCCGCTTTGAGACACTGTAGGACTTTTGTTACCGCTTGGAGACACCGTAGGACTTTTGTTGCCGCTTGGAGACACCGTAGGACTTTTGTTGCCGCTTAGAGACACCGTTCGTTTAATAACAATAATACCCGTACGGCTGGAGTAGCCGCTGAAAGAACCCTGTGGAGAAAAGGGTGAATTTTTAGATGTCCCACGGCCTTTTACGGAAATAAATCAACGAAATACATGTGACGTATCTTTTATGCATTAAAACCGGGAGCCCGCCGTTTGGCAAAAATATGTTTGCCAAATGTATCGTTTCCCAACTTTTTCATTTGCCAACCCAATGAAATATAAATTTTTCAGGATTTGTTTCAGTACCATCGTGTATCGTGTGTGTTGGGCTTAAAGGATTTAGAACTGGAGCACGCATTGATACAATGTCCTAAGCACAAAAGTCTGTCACTTTTTGGAGGAGAGGTAACACTACATACACAATACTCAACACAAATGCCTATTCGCTCTCATTGCTACACAACTACACCACAAATAAACAAAACACTAGCTTAAAATAACGCACACATTCACATTTTTTTTATTACCAACATGTGCTTACACAATTTTAAAATAAAGAGGTTTGCGTTATCTTACCGATTATCAAACGATTATTAGAGATGAGATGCATACGACATTGTCGATATCGATTCATTTTTAAAGTTGTGATAATTATAGATGGCAGCACTTTACACGTTATTTATCTTGTGTATTGTATATACGAGATTAAAAAAATATGCGCCATTATATATTAATATATTGTATATTATTATATAAACTTAATGAACAATATTTATAATAAAAGCACAGCAGACATAAAATTATCCGGTCAATCCTTCCAAATAGAAAAAGGCGTTAAACAGGGAGACCGATCTCCCAAATTATTTTATTTATTAGCACCCTGGAAGAAGTCTTCAAAACACTATCTGCTTCTTGGAGCGACAGAGGTATTGAAGTTCTGCCCTCATAAGCTAAAAGGCAGTAACTCAAATTCAATAGCCAAAGCAAATTCAATCCTCTCGCGTTAGTAATAATTTGCTACAGGAGTTTTGTCTGAGATACCGCCATTTGTATTAGCAGGGCAGAGTTGGCGGCCAACGGTTAACCAACCTTCGCTTCGCTGACGACATTGTTTCAGATATTGTGAAGACAATCATTAAACTCAACGCCCAGGGTAAAAAGTGATCGCTGAATATACCTACATAAAAAAAAACAGATTCTGACAATTTGAGAACCGCCTCCTTTTTTTGAAATCGCTTAAAAAGCGTGTTAATAACATGCGTAATTAATGAACGTATTACATCCTAATCTAAGCGAAAATCTTAATTTCCTATTGCAATCGTTAATTTTATTTATTTATTTAAATACTTTATTATGACTCCCGGAAGATCAAATGTTTTACCTAAAATTTGTAGGTGTTATTTTTGTGGAAGGCGGTATTTTCCTATAACTCGATGGGGTAAGTAAATTTGCAGCGTTCGCCCGGACTATTAGACGTGGTCAACAAACACAGACAAAAGACTGTACGCAAACAGACATATTAAAATCAAGCGATTCATTATTGATTTTACGGTCACTCTTTTAAGGTTCAATAAGGTTCAATTTAGCATGAAATTGTTTCGAGTCTCGTGAGGAGTACGCATTAATTCTTAAACGAATATTTACGCTGGACGTTTTAAAATCGATTAGAGAATCGATGTTTGTTTCGTGCGATGTAAATATACACAAAATGCTTAGTTTAAATCAAAATCAACAGTGAAAAGTACTTAAATGTGAAAATCTTTCTGCAAACTTGACGTACTTAATCGGTTTTTGCAATAAAATACGGCACAACAAGGCATTTTTCTGGAGGTCTTGACTCTTCGTAAATGACTTTGGTTATGTGAGTATCGAATAAAAACGGCTGTTTTTATAAACGCACAAGATCATTTGTTCTTATACCTCGGCAGAGGGGAAAGCCTGCGTACGCGCGTCCTGTTCTAAATCGTCTAAGGTGTTAGGTTAGGTTAGTTTTTATAAAATCCTGAAATATTTACGGTTACAAAAAACAAAGCGGGTTGGCAAAGGAAATGGTTGGGAAACGATACATTTGGCAAACATATTTCAACGAAGGTAACCCATTAAAACCATGAGTAAGAATTATAGCAATCTCTTTATTTTCTTGCGTTACCCCTTTTCTTTAATCATATCAAATTGACACCGAACATTGTATCATTTTCCAAATCCAACCTTCGCGCTGTGTTGCCATTTAAGAACTCATGGTTTAGGTACTAGAACTAATCGACAAGTTAACATCTGGTAATACCGACGCGAAGATTAGCAGTTTTGCGTGATATTGAATAATTAAGGATGGTTAAATTGATTTATGCGTGTATTGACTATAAGGAAATATGCCAAAGTATAAAAATGTCCACTTGAATAATTTTGTCGCAGTGTATTTTTATAGTCGATTTTTATATAAGACATTTACTTACTATGCTTGTAGACATTTTTATACTTTGAGAGTAGTCATTTCTATATTTCGACTTAATAAGACTTAGACGTTTTGAAGTATTGGCTTTCTTATACTTAGACTAATATATGTTTTAAAGGTAGATATTTTAATACTTCGGCATATTTCCTTATAGTCAATACACGCATAAATCGGTTAAATAATGTAAACAACAATATGTAATGCAATTGAATAAGTAATTAATAAATATCTAATGTAGTGCCAAACTTGGCACCTTTTTTAGATACCTACCACTACTCTTGATTCCCTCTGTCCACTAGGATCCATTGTTAGGATCCATTAAAGGGGTCAAGTGGACTTTTTGTACATTCAGATCCAAATGGAGTAGAGTGGGCTTTATTGTATACTTAAGTCCATTTGGATTCGTTTACACTCTTTAATACTCTAGAAACCATCAATTGATTCTGTCGCACTCTTAATTACACATCGATCCATCGCATCGATGGATTTTATTAAACTTTTAATTCAATTGATTCCATCAATTGATGGATACTCGTGGATATTTAGTATGCATTGATGGATCCCGTTAAATAAAAAGTTCAATAGAATCCATTAATTTGTCTTTGTAGACATAGTATATTAAAATCCATTGATGGATCCTAGCGTCTTAAAAAGTGTAAATGACTCCAAATGGATTTAACTGTACATTGCAGCCCACTCCACTCCATTAATGGATTTTAATGTACAAAAAGTCCACTTGACCCCAATAATGGATCCTGTCAATGGATCCTAGTGGACGGGGGGTCTTGATTACATAAAAGAACTTGGTGCAAAGAATTTTTACATTTATGTTTTAGTGGGATAATACTAATATGAATGGATGGAAGTATGGATGGATGGATGAATGGATGGATGCAAGTGGATCAATACGCACCTCAAAACTGGAAGCAGAGCTCGCCTTCTTCTTCGTGCTTATGCTTGCGGAGCTGGGCGTTTTGGGGGAAACGATAGGTCTTGGGGGAAACCTCGCAGCCAGAGTTCGCTGGGCGGGGCTCCCCTTCGTCATAGGTCGGCAAACTCTAGTTACACGGCGTACGTGCGGTCTTAGGAATACCGGACGGTGGCCAAGCTGTAAAGTGTTCGTCAAACAATATATTTTTGAGACTAGCTGGTGGAGATCTCTCTAGTTGTTTTGTCCAACCATTATCTGCTTCTTAATTCCTACTCACACTCACACTAGCATTCACTCCCATAGTTTAATTTATACATATTTTTTTTGTAGAAACCAAAGTCAAAATGTCTAATATTATTAATGATAGTTGCGACATTTTGTTCTCTCAGTCTTCTGGATATTTAATGTAACCAGGAGATACGAAACATTGTAAAGTTTTATTGTATGTCGAATCACGTCGCCACGTGACAGGCATAGCCTTGTGTGGGACCACCAGCTAACTGTATCGTCTGTAATTTGTGTTCCTATTTAATAAACAAATTTTATTATTATTATTCTCGATATTTATTTAAATTTCTGTAAATTAGGTATTTTACCATAAATATTTAAATATAAAAGTAAAATATCAATACTAATACAAAAAAATAAACATTATACAGAGTGATACCTAAGTCATGATCACAATGATGTGTTCTACCCACGAATATGAACCCCTCCTCGACTACGGCGACGTTGCATATCTCGACGTATCAGAAGAACTGCTGGATAAGTTGGAACGCCTGCAAAATGTATGCATTCGCTTTATTTACGGCCTGCGGAAATATGACCACGTGTCCCACTTTCGCGCCCAGTTAAAATGGCTACCGATCCATTTACGCAGAAATGTCCATATCCTGTCTTTGCTTTTCAACACTTTGTTTTTGCCTCACTCTCCCTCTTACCTTTCCGAGACGTTTAGCTTCATGGCGAGCGGTTCCCAGAATCGCTTGCGGTCGAGTGCTAACCTCTCTCTTGCCTTCCCGGCCCATACGTCTAAAACTTACTCCAAATCCTTCTCGGTGCACTCTGTCAGACTGTGGAACCGGCTGCCATCTGATATTAGGAAATCGCAATCGATCGCATCGCTACAAGGAAAATTGAGGACATACTGGCTTGACTCCTTATAATTATATGCTGTCCTTTGTTTTTATTATATAAAATATTTGTCCGGGCGGCGGCTGCAAATTAACTACCCCATCGAGTAACAGAAAAATATTATCTTCCACGAAAAGAACACCTAAAATAGGTAAGAAAAAATGTGGTCTTCCGGGGCTCAGCTTGGGGGGTAATACGGAATGAAAAGATATATGGTCCGCTTCTGACCATAATTTTACCTCATTTAGTTACCAAATGAAAACTTTTCGTTGGTTTTAGACACGATTAATAGAGTCTAAAAAAACATGTCTGCCGAGCCTAGTCTTGGAGGGTTCCGCAGTCCAACCATTTTTAGCAGCCAGATGGGGAGGTCGATTTTACCCCATCGAGTTACAGAATGAAACCCAGTGCTCGTAGTACCTAAAATTATGCTGTTTAAATATTAATTGGTCTGCCAGCTCGCAACCTGGTAGTTTTTACAGTCCAACCAATTTTATAATATTTGGCTGAAATATTTTTTTTGTTAGCTTGGTTGCTTATTTGCTTTATTTTTATTTACTTTCTTGTCCCCGTACGTACCTAGATACGTAGGGTGGGGAAAGTATTGCAATGCCGAAAAAAGTTAAAATTTTAATTATAAATATCCTCAGCTTATATCGGAAAACCAAATGCTTCTTTAATAATTAATGATTATGGCGACAAATCAATTTTAATGTACATATTAATTTTGCATCAGTAATTAAGCAAGTTTTTTTTTATGATGTCGTTGATGGGTTACCTCGAGCCGCGAGATCAATCTACCTGCTTGCCGGCGGCGACGACGACGACGACGACCGGTTAGCTGCGCGCGGGGCTTGAGGCACACAAAATTATAAAAAGGGGAGGGATATACCAACGCTTCGTATGTACGTATATTATGTATATGTGTATATTTATGTAAGTTTGTGTATTTAATTATTTTGATATTTATTTTTATTACTTTTATATGTCTCTGTTAGTATTTATTCATAAGATCTAAATTTTAGTTCACGCAGTTTCTGTAAACTTTGTTTTGTACTAATGTCTACCACATTCTAGTTTTCTTATTTTCCTCAATCACCCAAAGGTTAGCTGGAAGAGATCCCTTAAAGGGATAAGTTCGCCTTTATACATTCCAATTCTGTAAATATTGTATTTGATTTGCTGTTTTTTGTACAATAAAGAGTTTACATACATACATACATGAACAACTTTCACTATCGGACCAACTCCGAAATCAGGAAAAAAAAATCAGCTGCTTCATACATTTTGGTCGAGTACGTATTGAACTTTTCTATGAAACAGTTTTTATTTTTCGTGATTTCATAGTTGGTCCCATTGTGAAAGTTGTTCATATTTGTGGGTAGAACACAGGGGTGATCATTGTGATCACGACTTAGGAATCATCTTGTAAAAAACCTAACCTACGAGTGCCGCCGGCAGCGGGGCAGGGCTCAAGCTACCGGTGGTTAGGGCTGCAGAGAGAGGAACCTCCTCACAATACGTGCCGTGTCGAGGAGTACTGCCTTCTGCATCTGGCCCTTGATCCAGCCATCTAGCGAGAGTCTCTTGAGGTGTTGGTCGAGACTCTTCGCTATAAGACCGTTTGCCGAAACAACTATCGGGACAATGATCGGCGAGACAACATCCCATATGGCGGTTACCTCGTGAGCCAAATCAAGGTACTTGCTGAGCTTGTCTTTCTCGGCCTTCACGAGGTTCTCGTCATGCGGGATGGTGACGTCGACGAGCATTGCCCGGCGTTGAGATCGATCTGTCAACACGATATAAGGCTTATTGGCAATAATAGTCCTGTCCGTGATGACAGATCGATCCCAATAGAGCGTAGCACGACCATTTTCGAGAACTGGCGTCGGTGCGTACTTATAGTACGGCACTTCAGACTCAACAAGACCATATTGAAGAGCAAGTTGCTGATGGATGATCCTGGCTACGAGGTTATGTCTGTATAAGCACTCACCGTTGGCCAAATGCGAACAACCGGAAATTATATGTCTGAGGGACTCGCCGGGGCAACGGCATGCTCGACAAAAGTCGAGCGTGCCATCCCTCAGAATATATTTCCGGTAATTGTTCGTCATTAGGGTGCGGCTCCACTGAGGCGGAGACGAGAGGAGCGGAGCGGAGCTGTGGCAATATTAACCAATAGAAGGCGCACACGGTCACGTCGAGCGCGCCTTGCGCACGTTAGTTTATATTCTATTGGTTAATATTGGCACAGCTCCGCTCGTCTCCGCCTCAGTGGAGCCGCACCCTTATGACCTCGTCAGCAATTGCACAGAAAAAAACCTTCGGTTTCCCCAAAGAGGTCACCAAGTTGTAGCCAGTTCACGGACGCTAAAAAGTCTACGTCGGGCCTTGTTAGGGCAACATTCAAGCAAATGTGCTATAATATAAATTTCGATTTTATGGATAGTAAGTTTAGAGATAGGTATAATGCTTATATTAAACAATTAGGTACTTGTACCTACATTGAATAGATTTTTACCGTTACAGATTCTTATTTATTTATTTATAGATACAATAGATATACAATATTTATGCAAATAAAGGAACTTTGACTTTGAATAGATGTACGGTTTATGTTTTGTCAAATCTCATAATAACGACTGGACATTCGAAAATCAAAAATTCAAAATTTTTATTCAGTAAATTGGCCACATTTTATTCAGTAGGTAAGGGCTCTTTTACACGTCGGTATTATTACGGAGTAACTCTACTAGCGCTTCGGACAAGGCCATCAATGCGGAGTAGAAGCGCCGCAAAAAATACCAGCCGGTATTTATTTCAATCATAAATTACATTAACATATTATTACTTAAAAGTAAGTTACATTACATGGTAATAATAGTAATAAATAATAATTATTAAATAATTATTAAACATGTCGTAAGAGACGACTAAGGGAATAAAGGCTTGTAGTACTGTTAGGCGATGGGCTTGCAACCTGTCACTAATACGCTGGTAAACATCTTAGCCTAATTGCGCAAATTGTGGTTATAGAATTATCAACAAGTTTTTAGAGATGTTTGTAATTCTGTAGCTCTGCCTACCCCATTCTGGGAACGAAGGCGTGAAATTAGTTAGGTACCATAAATGTCTGGGAGAACAATTCGACGAGAACTCTACGACACAAGCCATAAATAATTATAATAATTGATAGTCTCGTACGCTCACCGGGTGTATTTTGGTCACAGCTTTCGACGGCGAGCGCTTTATTACTTCTCCTTCTTTGGGCAATAATCTTTCTTTGAGCTTTTGCTGCGCAGGGCTGCCATATTTTGTACGACGTCGAGTGTCAACATAGAGATGTTTTTGGCGCAATATGAGCCCTTTGCGTCGCTTGCAACAGCAGCTGTTGAAGCAGCATGCTTGCACGAGGCTGAGGGCGACGAGTATGATGAAGAGCACCAACAATAGGAGCTCACGACGTCTGAAACGCATTGTGGTACGCGCATTGCTGAAAATCAACAGGAAGAAGTTAGGGCGATCGAAGCACAAAGTAAATTTCGGGGTTCAATATTCATCATCATCATCATGTCAGCCGAAAGACGTCGACTGCTGGACATAGGCCTCCCCCAAGGCTCTCCGCTCAGACCGGTCTTGTGCTTTTCGCATCCAACGCGTTCCCGCGATCTTTACAAGGTCAATATTGGATCACATAAAAATTTGTAGTCCGAATGTATTTTTCATAATCCTCCCAAGTCAAAGTGTTTTTTAATGAAGCCGATTTTATTTTAAGGTTGTTATAAAACAATCCTAACTTTTTTTTTTTGACGTAGTGGAAATGCTTTACGCATCATCCCCCGGCCTAGGGGTTGGCCATGCTACAGGGGGGTATGACGGACTCTCTCCTCCCGTCCACTCTCTGCGCCAAAGGAGGGAGGGTTCGGTTAACACCCCGAACCCTCCCCCAGACGTGAAGGACCATAGTGTGGGACCCTATCCCCACGGTCCTACTAGGGGTTCAGGCAGGCGGCAAACTGCCTCCGCCTTCGCCCCACACGTCTACGCCGGAGCGGGTGCGCATCCACGTCCTCCTCGCGCTTCCGCTCCGCCGCCTCCTTCTGCGAGATAATGCTCTCGACCGCCAACCACGATCTCTTGCTGCTCAGCATGGCCGACACCACGCTGTGCAGGGAGAGATCGGAGAGCCCTGTGTCCGCAACCAGAGCGCGGCGCTCCGGGTTCCACTTCGAGCACACCTCTAGGGTGTGCTGGGCCGTGTCGTCTGGATCGCCGCACTCATGGCAAACCGGACTGGGCTCTCTCCTAATCTTGTGCAGGTAGTGACCGAAGCATCCATGCCCGGTCAGTACGTGACGGTACCGTTCCTCCTCTCCAACCAGTGGTCGAACGACGGGAGGAGTGCCCCTATGGTGCGGAGTCCATAGGGGGAGTCCTCCAGGTCGTTTTTCCACCGGTTCCTCTGGCGCCGCTCCGTCATTCGACGGGCCCCCTCCACCGTCTCCGAGCCCGGGCGCTCTCCTCTCGCCCGGAACTCCGCCCTCCTCCGGTCTCGACCTGCACTCCTGAACCTGAGCATCGAGCTCCCGCGGCGGGGTGCAGGCCAAGACGCACGCGGCCGCATGTGCCACCGTCATGTAGGCCCTCACTATTCGGAGGGCCACCACCCTTAAAACAATCCTAACCTAACGTTACCTCATTTAAGTACTTACCGTCTGAATATATCAAAATTCCTGCAATGATTATGAATAACTAAGTATACATTGGGACTAAAAATATTATTATTATGAAACAAAGCGCTCCCGTTTAACGGATAACTAGATAAAGTGTTAATTAACGGTCAAAAAATATCTTTTATTATCAAAAAATAGTAAGCGAACAACAAAACTTCAACCAAATTTTAATTTAAAATGTTGTCCAAATATTAACCATCTCATTATCCTGTTAGTTCCTGACACTTTAAAATGCCGCTGGTTTTAAAGTGCGCTGTCACGCATTTATCGACCAAATTCGACAAAATTTAAATTTTAGCGAGAATTTTGACACTTTACTAAAAGGATAGGATTTAAGATTGTACGGTTAACAAATCCTCGGTCTCATCTTTACTTAATTTTTGAATCCGTGCAGATACCTTTCCTTTACATTCTATTCTATCAAGCGGATTTATATTTAATATTTTATTTATTTTGTTGTACATGTAGGGGCCAAGAAAAACAAAAGTGGCCTGCACACGTAAAATTCGGGCTGCGGGAAACGCCACGCGTCATTCCAATCTTCGCTCCGAAACGTACGTGTAAATGCAACTGTAATAGTAAAATAGTAAAAAACCTACGGTTCGGACTGGCGCGTGGAATGGCGCGGGGCGTTTCCCGCGGTCCGAACTGTGCCGTGTAAAGGCCGCTAAAGTATTTGTTAGCAAAGTCCGAACTCTGCCCGTTCGTCACTTCGCAAGCAGCACAGGATTAAGGGCTTGTTTACGGAGACTCGGGGCGTCGCGCGTAAAGTTGGGCGGCGAGGTCTGCACGAAATTCAAACATATGGCGTTGTATAAAAGGGTTTACGGAGAAGCGGTTTTACACGCGTTTCCTTCAAATACAGCGTTACTTGCGGCGGAGCCCGCGGATGGCATCGCCGCGTTGCACGCAGCGTCGTACGCATCAATAACGGCGGTTCCCGCTACTGCGCCCGCAGCGGGGCCCGCGGCGGGCACCGCTACTCTCTACGCCCCGCACCACGCGCCGCATCACGCCCCGCATCTTCATATACAACACCGTACATTGCCATATGTTTGTGTTTGCGCGTGTGATGACGCGGTCCACTGCACGCGCCGCCTATCTGTAAACGGAAAAAACGCCCGGCGCGGCGCGCGACGCCAAGCCGCACGCCACGCGCAACGCTCCGCGTCTCCCTAAACAAGCCCTGAAAGTTACAAAGGAGTGTTGTTTAAGCACTGCCCATAAAATGTATAATTGAAGGACGGTTAGAAGTTAGTTAGAAGAAATGTAGAATTTAATGAATGAATTTGACCCTGTGATAGGTTACCCAAACACAATAGAGTAAGGTCTATTCATTCTTACTTGTTAAGACAACAACTTTCTAACCTCAAAATTTACCTTTTTAGGCTAAAACCGCTATTTTAAACAAATATAGCAATCACAGACAATACATTGGCCAAATGATGTTCAAAATGTTTATTTCGTTTATTTTATTTACGACAAAAGAGCTGTTTTAGACAAAAAAGGTTCATTTTGAGGTTGGAATATTGTGAACTATATATAAGACAAGGAAGAATGAACAGACCTTAGAACCCACGGGTTGATTTGATTTTTACTATGAAAAACATAAAAGGAAGCCACAGATTTGGAAAGGATATTTTAGCTTGACCTCCCCAAAAGTGGCCATTCCGATAGCCTGTAGGACACAAAAGGCCATCAAAGTCTACTTGGTTCTGAGAGTTCAGTTGAGTTAAGAGGCCCCGTCCAAGAGGCTTGATGATTTTGCAAATTTCATGTTATGTCTTACATTTAAACCATCTTCTTCCTTCATGGCAGTCCTACGCGGTTCCGAAATGATTATGCCATTGTCGAGTGAGAGTATAAGAGTAGGCGTCATCAATCCATCATCATTAGTGTAACAAGTAAATCAAAAGTATCAGCCACCGTCTCTCCCTGAAGTTTACCGGAGTCCAATTCTTAAATGTTTAATTGTAAAGCTACGTTTTGATAATTCTGTAAATTTCGAATTTCTTCTTCTTCTTCCCTTTAATGGCAGCCACAAGGGATGTGGCAGTTGGATAGCGCCCTGCCATTTGATGTTAAACCATAATTTAAGCGATTGTGTTAGCGGGTGTTGATACGATTGACGTCCACTTGAGTTCTCACAGAGGCTTGTCAGGACGTGCGGTTTCAGTCAGTGGTTTCTGCCATGTTCCAGTGTAGTGCCAGTTACATATTCGATGAGGTTATTTGGCGTTTAAACCAATACACAAAATAGGGTAACCCATCATTTTATCGAATTTCACTTCATTGAATTTCATTTCATCGATCGCTACGTTCTGCTGAAACCGCGATGTTTTCAGAATATCTTATAAATTAATGTCGTAGGTTAGGTTAGGTTAGACTTGAGATTACCAAAAAAAATTACTCATGCGGCGAGAACTGCCATTTGATGAGCAGAGATCGGACCACAGAATAAGAACATAATAACATAGAAACCGGATTATAAGTCGTACTTTGCGTCAGCTATCTTTCTCTACTTTTTAGATTACGTTACATGAGAAAAAAAGGAAACAAAAAGTAGGCTATTTTCTTCTTTAACTGTCATTGTCACAAGGTTTTACACAGGGACTTCTTTGTCCTTCCTATAGGAAGGATTTGTCTTTCCTTGTCTACAGGTCCAAATACTATAGGTACGATGTACCAAATAACGAAAGAACAGCTATAGATTCATCTCTTTCCAACTCACTATGAAAACCATAAGGAAAAAGAAGTGAACCATAATGTATGTCTTTATTCCGTGGATCGGACAAATGGGCGTCATTACTCGCAATATTTTGGACATGACTCAAAGATTTTAATTAAACAAATCAAATTACTTTAATGGATTCCTTACCTGAACTTTCATCTTGATCCTTTGCAGGACAGTAATAAATAAATAATACAAAGACGTGAGCAGTGGCCATTAATATTCATTTACTTAAGTATGCTCCATTCACATCCGTGGATTGCGGAAGGAGCTTTTGACCTCATTAGTTTATTTTAGCCGTGAAAAGGAATAAACTAACCACGGAAAAATTATAAAAAATACTGTTTATTTGCTTTAATAAATCTACACAATAACAAGTCTTTGTATTATTTATTTATTACTTCCTTGAAAAGGATAAAAACTAAAGGTCAGCTAAGAAATCTATTAATGTATAGATGAATTAGCGAGAGCGTGGAATTGCATGTGTAGTGGTTGTACAGTCAACAGCATAAATAAGTGATCATTTATGTACCTTGTCGCTTTCAATCATTTCACAATTTGTATGACATTTCAAACACGACGTTAAAGTGACAAGGTACATAAATGATCACTTATTTATGATGGTGACTGTACCGTTCGCATGAAAGTGAAAACCATTTAAGTATTTTCTAAATTTAATGAGATTACCTCTTTTGCTTTTAGTCGCTATATTTTATTTAAATTTTCATTTTTAAGGTTGAAAATTGCTTAGGTATGGGGCAGATGAAAATTATATAAATATAGTTCTCCTGACGACTTCTTGATCAAAATCATCTACTGCCGACGGACGAGTAGGTACGTAACTTGTTCTTATTCGGAGAGGGGAATTTTTTCGTTGCTTTGAATTTGTCACTCTTACTCTCAGTCATAATTTTATAAATATTCGAGAGAGAAACACCTGTAGCTTTTTCAACTAATTGGGCGGCGGTGTAAGGTGAATTTAAAATTTTCATTATTTCGAGTTCAAAGTATTTATGACAGTTAAAATTATTTGTTTACTTTGACTCTCAATGGGACCAAGATTACTGCTACTTTCTGCCATCATTTTTGCAAACTGTGTAACTTACAGTCGTACGTGCCCAGCCAAAATTATTCTGAAAATTGCGAGAATACAATAAAATAAGACGTACCTATATTTTAGTGCATTGTAAAAAGTATTTAGAATTTGACACTGACATTATTTTTGTACTTACTTATTTAATATATAACAATACTCTTTTTATGCTGATGGTATGAGAAGTTGAGGAAACTTTAATACAGAATGCCTGTAAACACATATTACCACTACCATATGCAATTCCACGCTCTCGGTAATCCATCTATAATTCAATTTGTTTAATTAAAATCTTTAGAGTCATGTTCACACTATTGCGAGTAATGACACCCATTTGTCCAATCTCTGTTGATGAGTGTAAAATAGAATTCTGAGCGTAGCGAGTGTTTCAACACACGAGACGTAAAAATAACTTTTCACACAAAACTTTTCACCTCACTAAAGCGAGGAAAATAAGAAAAAGGGTTTGACTATCAATTATTGTTTATTTACCTCTTTGTCAATACAATAATTTTGATGTATAGAAATATTTGTAAAATCAAAAATAATGGAAAATAGCCTAAGCATATCCAGTCTTTAGGTTGCGGTTGCGGAGCGGAACTGTGCCAATATTAACCAATAGAATCTAAACTAACGTGCGCAAGGCGCGCTTGACGTGACCGCATGCGCTTTCTATTGGTTAATATTGGCACAGCTCCGCTCTGCTCCGCTCGTCTCCGCCTCAGCGGAGCCGCACCCTAAACGGCGTCAGGTCTACTTTAGTGCTATCAAATAAAAACATAACTTCTATGCACACAAGCCTTTAACTATTGACCACAGGAGAGACAACTTTTGTTTTTGCGAGTGTGTATGACCTAGGTGTCAAACGCCCATGCCCGTTAGCCAGGTGTAATAATTTGAATAAAACTAATTTTATATTAAACAGTATTTATTTGTTAAGTTTGTTTCATAGATGATTATTTTTGTATGAATCTTTTAAAAATCGCACCGCGATTATCCTTTGTTGCTTTAATGAGTATTCAATTAGAACGATTATGGCTTAAGTACCCATGTTAATGTTATTTTAATGTATTCCTTAATTCTTCTTGAGAATAATCAAATTGATGAAACTTTTCTATTTCTTATTAAAGATAGCTCCATACCATCAGGTCCCACATTCCAAGCGCTCTTCATTTCTGTAAAAAGAACAAGTAGTTACTTCTTCTTTAACCCCCGATAAAGAAAGCGGGGTGTTTTAAGTTTAATGTGAATGTCTGCGTTTCAGTGTATGTGTGTGTTTGTGTTTCTGTGTATGTGTGTGTTTGTGTTTCTGTGTATGTGTGTGTTTGTGTTTTTGTGTATGTGTGTGTTTGTGTTTCTGTGTATGTGCGTGTTTGCGTTTCTGTGTATCTTACGTGTCTATCGGTGGCATCGGAGCACCCAAAAAACCGGTTGGTTCAGATATATCTGCCCTGAAAATAGTATTCGCCGTTATATCGGGGTTTTTATCTTTTTAATAATCTTTATATAATCAAAAATTATGTTTACAAGCTGTCCGCGCCCGGTGCCACCCGGGTGTATATACCTATTTTTTTCATACAAACCTCATGAAATGTACTTAACGTCCTATTCTCATACCTACTGAATATACACGCAATATTTCATAAGAATCGGTCAAGCCGTTTCGGAGGACTTTTGTTACAAACATTGTGACATGAGAATTTTATATATTACTTAGAAGTAAATTTCTGTACTAAAATCTGCTGAAAATGAAAAGCATAGGAAATATTCTAACGCTTACGAAATGCGACATGCCACTTTTACTCCACTTGTAGCAACTGTTGACGGAGTATTCGCTCCACAAATGTCCGCATTTGTAAAACACCTCGGAGAGGCTATGGGATGTCATATGGGGTGTCATGTGATCAGTTATGGGATGGCTAAGAGCTCGTATCATCATTTCAATAATCCGGGCCACCAGCATGTGTATTCGTGGGGAGCCCTTTGTTTCCCATAATTTTATTGGTCATAATCAGAGGTTGGAATAGGTAGTGCTTATTAACCTAAACTTGACGCATGTTCATTCATGCGTGAGTGAGGTGGGAATACATTACTGAATGAAGATGCATCAAGTTTAGGTTAATAAGCACTACCTATTCCGACCTCTGGTCATAATGTAATTGTTGACATAATTTTTGATAGTCATAATTTTTTATATGTATAGCTGAAACTGTAAACTTTTCAGAAGTTCTGAAATATCTAACGTGTAGACAAGGCTAGGTTAGGTTAGGTTTGATTTATAAAAATCCTGAAAAAGAAACAGTTTTTTTAAAAAAACACGTTATGACTTGCGATGATTATGACCTAAAGCACATTATGACTAAAAATAATTATGTCAGTCAATATAGACCCGTATTCGTGGTACGCGAAACAAATTTAAACCACTTGCCTAATTATTTGGTTTTGAAGATGGTGCGGCCTTGCCACGCTGAGCTTGTGTATTTTATTTTATTTTCTTTTCTGTTTTAATTTATTTATTTCAAATTGTAGTAGTATATATTTAATAAATAAAGGTTATTATATATAATAAATGATGTCCAAAAAGACTTAGAAGTAAAACAAAGTCACTTCCCGCCGTCTCTCCCTCTGTATGAACGCTTAGCTCTTCCACACTGCCTACGCAACGGACTTTAATGTGGTTGTCATCAATGGATAGGGTGATTTCAGTGGAAGGTTAATAAGTATAATTTCTGTATTATGTATGGGTGTAACAGGAAATACACAAACCGAAGCGAAGCGAGGGTGTGTTGCGTGTGGTGAAAGTAATAATACATAAGTAACTTTGTTTTGGGTATTATGCTAAAATTGTCCAGTTTCATCAATTTTCTTCTAGTTTTGTTACCATAGGTACTCCTTCCCGATGTTCAACACGCGAAAAACTTGGTTACTTCAAACCGGAGTAACGAAATCTTTCCGCATTCCAAATATTAGGAAGAAGCCTTTACCTATTAGCGAATCCGACGTACCTTAGGTTTCTTTAAGGCCCAGCCACACCAGATGCGTGCGCGTAGACGTGACGTGCATGTGCGCTTTCCACTGCGTTGTATAGTGACATGTCGTAATGAGAATTCATACTATACAACGCAGTGGAAAGCGAACGCGCACGCGCACGTGCACGTCACGCATCCGGTGTGGCTCGGCCTTTAGGGTTCCTAAGAAGACGCTTACAATCCTAAATAAAAGCAATAATTTTACAATAAGTTCATTGATTACATGTCTTAAAAAACTTTTTAACACAATCACTGCTTTGGTCGCATATACGACACGTATTTCGCTCACTTCCACCCAGTGCTTTGGCAGCACGAGTAATATGTTTACACTCACCGGCATAATAACCGGCTAATCCGTCTTTTGTTCAACCAGTTGTTAACAAGTATAAATTCTTAAATTAAATTAAAGAGTAACTTCAAAGATACTGAACGAATTTCGATGTTGCTTGTAGTATTTTTTTATTAACCTAGGCCCAAAATGGCCCACATTAAATTCTTATTAAAGGTCGTATCTCTTTCCAAAGAAACACAAAAATTATTGTGTTTTGTACGACTTTCAAAGGACAATGGGCATTTTGGTACCCGCTCCAATAGCAATAATGGTAGTGTCATTGAATAGGTCATACCAATAGGAACAACATTTACTATGGTGGTTTGTCTCAAAACCCTGTCCATTCGGAGATATTCATATACGAACGTGACACCTTATGCGAAATAAAATCTGCTGCCGGCATCTTTATTTCCTTAAAAATACAACTTAAGCAAAAGTGAATAGGCTGCTACTGCACCAGAGAGCTCCATCTTCAGCCTCATGGACAGTTAGGTATTTGTAAAAAAAAACGAATGTCACAAAAATCACCTCATGTTGTCACTTTTCTAATGAGAAAAAAATCCATTTTATTTATGAACCGGAAACACTGAAGTGTACCCTTGACTAGTAATGTAGGCACCTAATAGTAAGTAGTATAAATATAGTGCCCGGCCGATAAGAAGTTAGATATTTCTTGTTATGTATTACATGATTTCTTTTCTTTCATAATGGTATCCCTAAAGGAAATTGATTGATAACAACGTATATTCAAAATAAAATAACTCAGTTCCGACAGCAAATAGAGATTTAAGCGATATGGTTATCTTTGCCCAATATAAAAATAGCTTTCCAATGATATATACATCATGTCTATTGGCGCGGGTACCACGTTCCATACATTTTTGCCCATTGTCCTTTATGGATCCTTGGGTTTCTTTTGGTAAGAGACTAAGAGCAAATTGTATGGAAAAAAGACGGGTGGGCGGGTATTTTTGCCGGTGAGTGTACTGTCACCAGTAATAGTCAGGGGTCGTACTTTTGATGCCGATGACGTCAAAATGACGAAATTTTACACACAGGGTGCTCTGCTTTCATTTGGCAGGTGTTTAGATATGTATTAACTCGGACTAATAAAAAATATTAAATAAGAAGCGGTAAAATTATTATAGTTAAATACAGCTTAATCGCAATCAAAATACGGATCACGGCAGCATCATTTTTTTTTTCAACAATCGTTACTAAAAATGGAAAATACCTACAGACAATTTTGTTTTATGAATGTCAATTCCATAATTGTATTTATGACTTCTTAATCATTTTTTTTTATTACAACATAAAAACAGTTTTTTTACATGATAATGTTACTCGATGATTTTTGCCACTGTCCTTCTCAATCAAATAGTCTCATTTACGTTTTAGGTATGAAGTAGGTATTTATATTTTTCTACGCGTCAATAGATTACTTAACTCATTTTTACATGATTAAATGATCGACGACTAATGGTTAATAATTACAATAAAAACATTTGGAATCATACTCTATGTAGAGCGACGTCATTTTTGCGTCAACGGCATGAAAAGTACGGGCCCTGGTAATAATATATCATCCAACATTGGGTGCAAATATATCTGAAACGTCTTTATTAGTAGTGGTATAAGAGCGTGTCAGAAATTTTTGCGCCCAATTTTGGATAATATATTATTGCCGATGACTGTACATTTCAAAAACTTCTCCCACCCTGCTACTACGCTACTACGCTACACGGATTTTATTTTTAAAAAATCCTTTTGATTTTAAAGATGGGGTCACCATTATCTATACAGGTCGTCCCAGAAACCGACGTCAATCACACTTTTGACTGCTCAATTACTGAGTTAGACGCCTCATTGGCGAGTTTCAAGCATTGCCACGTTTTACCGCGACGACGCCGGCGGCCCATCGGGTAAATACTCGCAGCTACTATCCTGTGGAATTGAAATATTAACAATAAGTTATTTTTCCGTTTTTGAAGATGGTTTTTTGATTTTGAAAACATTTAAAACATGATGCTGGTTTTGTATTTCATTGTTCTTATTGTGGGTCTTACGCGGTTAACCATGGGGGAGATGTGTGCAAAATGATCCCATTAAGGCAAAAACGTTAGGTAGGTACTGTGGTCAAGGTTCAAGACAAAACCACGGTATTTAAATTGTAAAGAACAGTGAATTTACATAACTTTGTAACTGCATACTTACTTCGTATCATTTTTATGTTCGTTTGTGTTGTGTTTTATCAATAACGTCATTAAATACACGGTAATTTAATATTGATAAAAAACATCCAGGCGTTTATTTTAATGATTGTGTATAATATTGCCTATGACTACAAAAATAACTACGTAAGCGTGTGTTACAACATTACATTTCAAGTTGTGAGCGACTTGGAAATATTTTTTTAAATTAAATAATACTTAATCAACAAAATTAAAATTTAATTAATTGTAACAGATGTTTCAGAGTAGTGTATCGTTTCTTAACTCGCGGCAAATTCTGCAAAAATTAAAAATCCTTTTTTTATGATATGGAGAAGGCAAGCGAGCACCATGCACACACTTATTAATGGTAAGTGGGATCTGTGACCAATAGAAAATTTCCAATTTCCTAATTGGGTAATTTGATCCCAGGGATCATTTTATACACACGAAAAGGGATCATTTTACCTCAAACACCAAGTTTTAAGGCATTGATCAATATATACATTTCAAATTCAACTTGCTGTATGATAACATCGCTTAGTTATAGATGAACGTTAATGGAAATTTCAATAATACTGAAAATACAAAGAGTAAAGGACTAGAAACCCATTTTTTTAATAAAACCACGCACATGTCTTCCACCTCCATGACACTTGGAGAGGCAACTGGCGGGGTCGCAGGGAATACCGTTATTGAGTATTTGGATAGATATCGCTAACAGGCACTTGGATACGACGGGGGATCATTTTACCTCCAGGTATCATATTATACACATCTCCCCTACCGGTTTCGCTACTGGGTTGCTTTCGTTTTTGACACTGGTTTTGTTCCTCATAATACTGGTTTTAATGGGCCTTACCAAAGATATACTGGTTTCACTACTGCATATTAATATAGGCGATGATGAGAACTGCTGTCTCAGCACGGGATGGGCTGCGCTGTCTTCAAGTTGGCGCCATCGTCTTTGTTTTAGGATGTGTGGGAGGCGTGAAGTGAAGAGTGGGATGTCACCGGAAGGCTAAGGAGATTTGCTATAGTAAATATTTTTCAATTTTTTTTATTTGGATACTTTTGCTACACTATCTTTGAGATAATCAGCATATAGTCATCCATCACCGCTTCCTAATTGAATTGATCAGCTCCTGGTGAGTCAGCTTATGAGTTATGACCGCAAACACGTGTAAACTCTGTTCCTATTCAGACTGCCAATGACAATAACAAGTATACCTGACTGTAATTGTCTTTAGATAGGGGATGAAATGGTAATGAGAATAATGTTACCTCTAATTAGTTTATTAAAAAGGTTGAATATATATTCATCATCATCATCGTATTATTATGCTGGGTGCGACAGAGACGAAAACCTCACTTATCTTAATTAATATTATCTTATTATAATTTATCCCATACTTTACAAAATCAAGGTTAAGTTGGAACTGTGACGACAACAGAAACAAACTGCATGGTTTGGGTAATATTATAAAGCGTCAAAGGACAATGGGCAAAAATGTATGGAACGTGGTACCCGCGCCAATGGACATAATGTATATATCATTGGAAAGGTATTTTTATATTGGGCAAAGATAACCATATCGCTTATCTCTATTTCCTGTCGGAACTGAGGTATTTTATTTTGAATATACGTTATTATCAATCAATTTCCTTTAGGGATACCATTATGAAAGAAAAGAAAACTGTACTACATAACGAGAAATATCTAACTTCTTGTCGGCCGGGCACTATATTTATACTACTTACTATTAGGTGCCTACATTATATACTAGTCACTTCAGTGTTTCCGCTTCATAAATAAAATGGATTTTTTTCTCATTTGAAAAGTGACAACATGAGGTGATTTTTGTTACATTCGTTTTTTTTACAAATACCTAACTGTCCATGAGGCTGAAGATGGAGCTCTCTGGTGCAGTAGCAGCCTATTCACCTTTGCTTAAGTTGTATTTTTAAGGAAATAAAGATGCCGGGAGCAGATTTTATTTCGCATAAGGTGTCATGTTCGTATATGAATATCTCCGAATGGACAGGGATTTGAGACAAACCGCCATAGTAAACGTTGTTCCTATTGGTATGACATATTCAATGACACTACCATTATTGCTATTGGAGCGGATACCAAAATGCCCATTGTCCTTTGGTAAGTATGATATTTAGTACAAACCTTGAAAAAAATTGAACGAAATTACTAATAAATGTGTGAGTTGGGCTCGCCCAGATTTGATTCAGAATCGAATTCAAATAGGAATATAATAATAACTACTGTGTGACGGTACGGTACTCTCAGTGTGCGAGTCCAACTCACTTCCCCGTTTTTTTTAATTTAGTTTAATCGAGATGTTTCTTACCTAGGTTTTATGAAAATCGATTGGACGGTTTAATTAAGACATCCAGCCGTGAAGGCTCGGGTGCTATTTTACTGGGGCTTCAACTTTTATCTATTTTATCTACACTCATGTTATAAGTCTTCTATTATATTAGTGACAGCGATAACAGCGGTTAATTTTGGAAGATGTTCCACATTTGGATCTCATTACCTTACATTATTCGATAACGTAATTTCAAAATTACGTTACAGCTGTCATCGCTGTCACCTACTACCACAGGTAAGGTAATGCTGGTCATTTTCCTTTCGGCTTCTGAACCCATCTTAGAGTACTTATAATAATTATGTGTGGAGATAATAGTAGTTTATGTGGCTGGTGCATAATAAGAGGCATTAAAGCACGAGTGTAGTATTATGAAACGAACCGAAGGCGAGTTTCATAATAAGATCACACGAGTGTTTTAATGCCTAATTATGTATAGCCACATACATAACTTTATCTACATGCATATCATAAGTTTTCTACAATATGTTCAGATATGGCCTGTATTTTTATTAAGTTAGTGTTACTGTTAACTTGTTTGTAGTACCAAAGCTTAAATAAATTTAAAAAAAAAACTTTATTTATAATATACAGATATGGCTTGTATTTTCAAGTTAGTGGTACAGTATTACCAATACTTTAATGTTTAGGTACCGACACTTTAATGTAAACATTACGATGCACTATACTTTAAAGTAAACATTAAGATGCAACCACAGATACAGGTTTCTTAACATAGGCGATTTGCTTATCGCTTCTGAACATATTGTAGGGAAGTTATGATATGGATGTAGATAAAGTATTGTACGCGACTCTGCGTAATTAGCATTACGCAACCGTCACGTAAACTACTATAACAGTTACCATAGTTGCGACGATTCAAAACTTAGCATTCAAAATGCTCACCTTATGGAGTGCAGTAACTGTTTCCGAAAGAGGACCCTTGGCCAAATTTACTTGCGCTGGGCTTTCGTCCCTGTTCCGTCGAGTTTTAAGATACAGATATAACTGTTTAAACTGAAATCCGTTCATGTTTCGCGAGCAGCCGTATACCAGGTCGATGGTTAGAAGTACGGCGAGGAGCACCAAAAAGAGAACCTCAAGTCTGAAACGCATTGTGGTGCGCAAGTTGCTGAAAATAAGTGAAACGCAGTCAAAAGTGGAAGTGGATAGATACTTAAGTAGGTACTTATATCTATAAGACTACGTCGAGCGTTCAGTGGCGGCCTCATTACTCTTATTGTGTATAAATAAACTTAATTTTGTCTTGAAATCGAAGGATAGTTTTTTGTTATACAAATGAATACACAATAAGAAATAACATTTTTTTATTTCGAGCAACGAGGTACTTTATAGACTTAAGTACATAACAAAAAAAAAACATACAGTGGAACGTATAACCTACTCCTTTTTTGAAGTCGGTTAAAAAGGAAGGTTCTATCATACATACAAACATTAAATCACGCCTGTTTCCCAGAGGGGTAGGCAGAGACCACTTCTTTCCACCTGCTACGATCCTGACAAATCTTTTTCGCTTCTACCACATTCATACATCGAGTCTTGCACGCACGTCGGTTTCGGGTACTTAAGATTCCGCCCTTTTCCAGTATTTCTCCGATTTGATCCGAAAAAGTACTCCTAGGGCGGCCCCTTCCGACCCTCCCACTCACTTTCGCTCTGTATATCTCTAACCTAACCTAACCTAACCTAACCTAACCTAACCATCGAAGCATGCCCTTTTCAACCTTAGTGACTACATCTTCTTTTAGTTCACATTTCTCTCTGACTTTTTCATTTCATACTCTATCAATCAGTTTCTCACCACACATACTCCGTCATCCGATTTCTTTCCGTCATTCTAGAATTTCCATTCCGGAGAAGATTTTTGACGGACCGAAGTAGCCATTGTATTATTTGTATGAACGCTCGCGCACTACGTCCGAGTTAAAGCCGCGTACGAGCAGAGAGGCAGCGGGGCGGGCGGGGTATGCGGCTGGGTGACGACGTGAAGCGGCAGCCATCCAGTATTAGTCCAGTGTGGCAGCGAGCGCATGCGCACGTTGTTATTTTCATTATGTTTCCCTACGACGTTATTACTTTAATGGCTGATTTACATTGGTCCAGTAGAAGTACATTGCGTCCTTACAATAGCTCTCGCCTCAAACGTGAAAACCAACTCGTCAATGTACTTCTACTGGCATGCCTGGACCAATGTAAATCAGCCATAATTGAAAATGTTGAAAATAAGCCCTGTATATGGGACAAAACTATAGACGATTACAAAAACACGCAAAATGACGTAATTGAGTTTTCTAGACCCATATTTTCACGGGTTCGGATCGGGCTAGTGCGTAAGCAATATCCGGATTCGGTCCGAGTTTTCTAGACCCATATTTACACGGGTTCGGATCGGACGTAGTGCAGAACGGCTCCAACACAGTAACCCATGCAATCTACTTAGGGCCTGTTGTTTGATCAGTAGTTAAAGTAACTAATCGTTAAACATTATAAATAATGGTTAAATTTAAAAGGATTGTGTCAAATTTTTGGTTACTTTTTCCAATTTTAACAGCTAGTTGAGTTAACTACTGATCAAACAATAGGCCCTAAGTAGATTTCATTGGGTAAATCGTCTGAGTTGAACACCGAAAATTTCCTGCAAGGTACCTCCTCGACTAGCTCTTATTGTTACTAATCACGCCTGATTCGGCATTCCCCACCTAATGTTCTAACTTTGTTACTTCAATACTCGTTCTGGATATTAAGAACGTTGATAGATTGAGTAACTTCAAGTTAGGTTTTGACATTTGCCATATTAAGGTCTGTACCCACTACACCGTATCATTACCATGAACGTAATAGGAACGTGTCAGACAAAAACAAATTCTTTCTATTGGAAAGTATGAGACTATGCCGTGCCGTGCCGTGCGTGTTTGTACAAGGCCGTTCCGTCACCGACCAACATTTTAATATTAATTACCTTCCTGGCCTGATACGTTCATATTACGGTACGGTGTAGTGGGCAGAAACCTTTATACAAAATTATACTAAAATTCAAGCCGAAGTAACTAAATCTACTCAAGCTTCAAAAATATTAGAAACAAGCTTTAATTATCTTAGGTACCCGAAACTGACGTGCATGCATAATCGATGTATGAATGTGGAAGAAGCGAAAGAGATTTGTCAGGATCGTAGCAGGTGGAAAGAAGTGGTCTCTGCCTACCCCTCTGGGAAACAGGCGTGATTTAATGCATGTATGTAAGTTTTAATTAGTGAATCTGACATACCTTAGGGGAGTGCTTGAAAGGAAGATGCACCAAAGAGTGGTCAGAATATTATCTGAAAAAAATACGCTTCTTTATCGATAGGAAATATCACTTACGCATTTAGATTGAACGGATTTAGATGTAATCTGGCACAGAAATAGAATTATAATAAATATATAGTCTAAAAGATAAAGATAAAAGATAAAAGATGTTTATTCAGTAAGTAGGCCGCACGGGCACTTTTACACGTCAAAAATCTACCAGCAGTCTGCAATCGTAAATAGGCTTCTTTTTATAATAATATCGAAATCTGTGCGAACGGAGTCGCGGCCGACGGGCAGAAGTTTTTTTTTATATTATTGCAAATTGTTTTATGTTAATAAGTACCTCCTATATTTTTTCGATTTCCTTATCATAGGAATAAAATATTTTTGGAACTGGACGCGATAAAAAATTAAGAAAAATGGGTAATAACGTTCAAATAAGCTTAAAAACTTCTTTAATTCCTAGTGATTCTTAAAGATTCAAACATTAGAGTTATTATTAAAATAACGTATTCTACAGAATTCTCTTAGGTGACCTGTCCATAACAGAAACCTTACTTTTTTTTTAGAAAACAATGCAAGCAGACAAATAAACATAACGAAACTATAAAGGTTCCTAGTTTAACTAGCCGGGAACCCTAGCAAATAAAAACAGATTTGAACCCAAAAAATAACTATGAAGATGTCTGATACCAAAATCTAACACATTATTACAGTATCAAAACGGATACCAATTTACATTTTTGGAATGTTTTTTTCTTTTTCATCAACATGATGGTCCCCACCAACATGCGTTTTGTTCCGAAATCTAAACAAATGGTTATATTATTTTTAAAATCGCATATCGCAAGGGTGCACCGGCATAAAAATTTGACGCTTGTGTGTTTTACCGTTTTTACCATACATCAAAAATAAAAAACCTTTTTTTGTATAGGACCCTCTTTAACATTTTATTTTTTTGTTAGTAAATCGGCCGTAACATTCTTAAGGGCTGATTTTTCAATCTCCAGATAACACGATCTGTCAGGTAAATTGTAGCTCTGTCCTTATCTTTCTTATGACAAAGAAAAATACAGAGCTACAGTTTACCTGACAGATCGTATTATCTGGAGATTGAAAAATCAGCCCTAAAGACAATAAACCCGCTATCTATTACGGTTCAAAAGATACAGCTCTTTTAAGTTAGGACGGACGGTCGGGCAGCGTACTTAGGCAACCGTTGGGCTCCCTTCGGGTAGGAACCCTAAAAAGCTCTCAGAAGATTGGTTTTACAAATAATATAATATACTACTATCGTCCTAAAAGGTCGTAAGTTTTTTACTGCTTGATTTCCTCCTACGCTGACATCAGTCGCTGACGTCGGTCGCGTATGACAGAGAAAAGACCCGCAGTGCGAAACCGATCGCTATTCGAAACAGTACACTATGTCGCTATAGCTCGCCAAGTGCGTACAGCCAACCGGTCAGCTTGGCACTGAGCGCGCGATGGTGGTGTATAGCGCGGCAGCGCACCGACGCACGCGGCGCCGACGAGCGAGACCGACGCGCGCCATCAGCGGCGCGTAGCCACAAATCTGCCGCGGACGTCAGCGTCGCTATATGGTGTCTCGTAGAACATGGTGTATATTCCTAAGCTCAACCGACGTCAGCGACCGACATCAGCGTAGGAGGAAATCAAGCTTAAGATATGGCTCACCTCTTAGTCAATATTACTTTCACTTTTGACTGCTCAATTTCTGAGTAAGGCCCCACGGCCTCTGCCGTGTTTTTCTCCGACGGGCTGCACACCTCATCCGGTATACACTCGCAGCTAGTATCCTGTGGAATTGAAATAATAATAATCATACGTCGTTATCGCGGGGGCAAAAACAAATCTATTAAAGAACACATATAACAGAATGTCTGTTTAGTATAAACGGAATATTCTGCCTATACATTCTAAGCCTCTCAGAAGTTCTTCATATCTAGCACGAAGTTTTAGCTGGAAACGGTCAATCAAACTCGTCTTACACTGAGTAAACGCTTTTATAAGTCAACGTGTCAACTTTAATAATATCTTTTTTATTATGTCAAATCCAGTATTTTTCTCCAAAACTAGTTTTAACTTTTTAAATATTTGTTTTTCATTTGCACTCAAATTTAATTAAGATATATTTTTGTACATATCAAATCAATCAAGAATGACAAATGTCTAAAGTAGCAGGAAAAGTGACTGAAGAGGTTGACGTAAGGATTGCGTAGCTAATCTTTTTAAATATGTACTACTAATCAAGTCAAGTACGGAGGTAAGATAATTGAAAGAAAATGTATACATTTTGAACTTGGAGGTATAAACGTTTCTCGATACGCGTGTCACTTCTGTTATTGCCTATTTGTCATTATTTTTCACTACTGTCAAATCGTTTTTGCCCCCGCGATAACGATGTATGATAATAATGATACCGACGCGCGAGCGTGCCGTCGCCCCGGCGAGTATCCAGATAAATTATTTCCGGTGGTGTGCATTCGGCTAACGGCGAGTACTTGCATACTTAACCTTGTAGCCACTCGCTTCAGCCGCTGGCTCACGCCGTGGTCCGTCGCTTCACCTTGGGCAACAGTACCCAATACTATTCGGCCGTCGCTTCACCTTGGACACTATAGTGTCCACGGCAGCGTACGTAGTCATAGCTCTTAAATTTATATCTATTCTACTCATACGCATGAATAAATCGGCTATTAAACGTTACTATCCTTTTTTGAAAGTTATCCTTTTTTTTACCTTAAGGTGGCGCCTTAGTTCCTACGATTTATAGTTTTTAAACAAACTCAAAATAAAGTTCGTCGTTCAAGGCAAGGACGTTGCGCAAGCACTCCACAAATATAATCAAATCCCTAAAACTACATTTCATATTGTGATTTTATGTTTTAACTACTTATTTTATAAATATATATATATATATCTTAAACAAAATTCTGGGACCCAAAACATCACTTGTAATGTTATCATAATAAAAACTAAAGGGTTTGTTACATTTAGGTGTTTTTGGATTTTGTTCCCTATTTTGAATATGAAAACGCACCTAACACTCGCGCGCAGATGCTCCTCAACGAGTTTGTTTTGCAGATCCAAGATGTCGATGTGTTTGCAGATAACTGGCAACAATTGCTATGTAAAATTCACTGCTTCTGTTCTTCTTTATAAACCTAATTTTGTAATGTCTCCCCTCCCTCCCGGACCTCCGCAAGGTGTAGTCGTGCCTAAGTCTCCGAACTGAATTGTTTTTGATTAATTAAATCAACTTTTAACTAAATATAATTCACGAGAGAAAATAGGAGTGCAGAAGCCCAACGGAGCAGCAATCTGTACGCCGAGTTCACCTATCAACACTGCTCGAGCTCCTGGTACCTTGGTACGTCTCGCCTATGCTACGGACCGCGGGTGAGTGCTACGCTGCTACGACGTCACGCTCACGCACCCCATCTGCTACGCCGCGTCGCTGAGGGCTACGACCTGCTATACACTTATGTGATTCTGGTACTCCCCGCAGCTACAAGGTGTGAGTGAGTGAATACGTCGTCATTTTATATATGACGTCTGTTCGCAAATTTTTGCTGCTGCTTGTTGTACTGAAAGCTCCGTTGCGCTTCTGGAGTCCTGGTACCTTTCGGCGCTGCATTAAGTGAGCGGATATGATGGCATCAGTACTGGATGATAGTATGACGTGCGGCGCTTGCCGTTTAGACTTGTTGGTGGGCGCAGAATATCTGCAATGCATGGTGGCGACATGCGGGAAGTTATACCATTATGCATGCAACAACAAGTCTCTTTCAGAGGCCGAAAAAGCTATATGGGCTTGTCCCGAATGTACCTGTGCTGCCAAAAAAGAAGGACGGAATTGTGAGACCCCGGTGGGTACCCCCCTTACTATAAAAAATGTAGCACTCAGGAAACCTTCTTCCGCTGTCCCTCCAGCCACACCGCAGCCTGCCCCTCGACGATCTCCTCGACGATCGCCAGAGTCTGGTGTGTCTATGTCGGTGCCTACAGCCTTGGAAATCATGCTACTTCGAGATCAAATAACCTGCTTGTCCGAACAGATGGCTGATGCAGTTTCTACCATGGGGCAGTGCCAGTCGGCCCTTACTACATGCACGAGTAGGGTCGAGATGATCTGCGCCAAACTTGAGGAGTTAGAACAGTCCTTGGAGTCCCGTTGTGCCTCGCCCCCTGTACTAGCCCCCTCATTGGTGCTACCAAGGCCGGGTAACATTGGTGTCGAGATTGGGAACACTGAAGGAACGCGTGGCTTGGAAAAGAAATGTGACAAAAAGAGCAGAAAAGTCGTAGGTCCAATTGCAACAGCGAGTACCTTGCCCAGCGTTACTTTAGTGGAGACACTTAATGAAGTCCAGCCCGCAAGTTCGCCTTCCAATAATTATAGCGCTGCATGCTCCCAGCGGACTGGTCCTCCCGGCGACAAAATGTCAACAGATGATAATGAAGATTCTACGAGTAAAGGATGGAAGGCAGCACCAACAAAAAAGAAGCAGAGACGCCTAACATCAATACGTTGTACTGGAGGCCCAAATGTCTCTACTCTCAGGGCGGTTGAAGTACGGAAACATATCCACCTGTGGAATATGATGTCTTGTGCTGAAGAAGTCCAGAAATACTTAGAGGAACTCTGTGAGCAGGGAACGTGTACCGTGGAGGAGCTGAAGTCCAGAGGCGAATACAAGTCGTATAAACTTGGTGTTCCTGTCCCTTTTTATGAAAAATGCTTGTCTGTGGATGTGTGGCCTGACAATGCTAGGGTTAAAATGTGGTTTTTTCGAAAGCAAACAATGCAAACCAAAAAATCTTTATGAACCAAGTAATAACTATAATGACTCCTTTATCAGCATTGCATATCAAAATGTCAGAGGTCTCAACACCAAGTTGAAATATTTTAGACACTGTATTCTCGCTCACGAAAGTGACATTGTTGTCGCTGCTGAATCATGGTTGTCGTCATCAGTCGAAGACTCTGAACTAGTAGGAGGTGCTTGGAGTGTCCTACGCCGTGATCGTGCCACTGGCCGACAGGGAGGTGGTGTACTGGTGGCTGCCAGGCCGGGCATTAATCTACGACGTCGACGTGAATTTGAAACTGCCGACGGTGAGGATCTGTGGACATCGTTCGTGGTAGATGATACCATATTTTATTTGTGTGCTATATATATTCCACCCAACTCCTCCGAGAGTGTGTATATGCGATTTTTTCAAAAGATAGAATCATTTATTGACTCTATCGGCATTGTCATTATTGTCGGGGACTTAAACCTGAATCCTAAGTATACTTCTTCTGGCATATTAAGTTACTATTGTTATTTTACTACAGTGTGCGAATTGATAGAGATGAATGAGGTATTAAATGCGCATGGAGGAGTGTTAGATGTGGTGTTGGTGCGTGAGCGCGCTCGTGGTGTCTTGGTCAGTGAGTTTACGGAGGGTAGTCTAGTTCCGCATCCCGACGCTTATCACCCTCCCCTGGTAATCTCCATTCCGCTCACTAAAGCCAGAAGTTACTGCAGGAAAATAGAAGCTAGTAATGTAGATACAACGCGTGACTGGAATTTTCCTAAGGGTGATTACCTACTTCTTTACCAACTGATCGCTGACGCGGCCTGGAAGGATGTTTTTGAAGCCCGTAATATCAATGTCGCCGTAGATCACTTTTATGAGATAATTTATGGTATTTTCGACGTGTGCATACCTGGGAAGAGAAGGTCTTGTAAGCCCTGCAGATCTTATCCGGTCTGGTTTACGGCAGATCTCATCAAGGATGTTAAACGTAAGGCTTTTCTGCATCGTGAGTGGAAACGCTCTGGTAATAGGGGTGTATATACAATTTTTTCTAAGCTTAGAGCTGATATTAAACTGAAAACATCTAGAGCTTACGATGATTATATTAACTGTATTCAGACCGAAATTACAAATAATCCTCGAGCTTTTTGGCAACATATAGGTAATTTAAAATCCAAAGGCGGTTTTGAGAATCTGGTGTCGTATAATGGAGAGCTTCATGAAGGCATAGAGGCTGCTCAGGCTTTTGCGAACTTTTTCTCAAGCGTCTTCCTCACCCGCGTACCTCTACTTGACCATACAGGGATTATGAGGGATGACAGGTCAGTTAATGCAAACCATGTTCATATCGACACGATTTCCCCTCAGGATGTAGAAACTGGCATAGCTCGTCTTAAGCCCCAAAGCTCGTTGGGTCCTGATGGTATCCCGGCGTATATCTTGAAGGGCTGTAAGGATTGGCTAGTACTGCCATTGTCCCATATTTTCAACCTAGCTCTAAGTACTGGGGAGTATCCTGATCAGTGGAAGGTCACACGGGTGCGCCCTATTCCCAAGTCTAGTGATAGAGCAAGTGTTGAAAATTATCGTCCCATAGCCATTCTCTCTTCAATTGCCAAGTTGTTTGAATCAATCGTCAACAAACTTTTAGCCTATCAAATAAAACCAAATCTTTGGGACTCACAACATGGTTTTAGGCCGAAGCGTTCAGTCGAAACCAATCTTTTAACCCTGGTTGACTCCATTTCTAAGCATTTGGACCAAGGAATACAGGTTGACGTGTTGTACTTTGACTTTAAAAAAGCCTTTGATCGCGTGGATAATGACATACTCTTAAGCAAGTTATGTAACATAGGTTTCTCGCCCAAACTACTCCGGTTCTTTGCCAGTTATCTACGCGACAGGCAGCAGTACGTTCAACACGGATGCTTTGTTTCCAATTCCTACCAGACTCGTTCAGGAGTCAGCCAGGGTTCGATTCTAGGCCCATTTCTATTCGGAATTATGATAGACGACTTGGCTTCTATCCCTAGATATGCCGGGTGCCTGCTCTACGCTGACGACCTGAAGCTCATATATGGCGTGCAACAATTCTCTGATTGTGAATCTCTTCAAGAGGACATTAACCGGGTCTATCAATGGAGCATTGACAACAAACTTCTTTTCAATACCTCAAAATGTTCTGTGATGTCTTTTAGCCGTGCTCATGGTCTCTTATCTGCAAAATACCTACTAGGAACGGAACCCATTACACGCGTCGATACTATGAGAGATTTAGGAGTCATTTTCGATACACACCTTAACTTTCATGTTCATATGAAAACTCTGGCTTCCGACTGCTACCGGCGGTTGGGGTTTGTCATACGCAATTCCCGTGAGTTTTACAATGTCAATGCCATTAAACTTGTTTATACTGCTCTAGTCAGGAGCAAACTTGAGGCGGCGTCTATAGTATGGAACCCTCATGAGGTCACTTACGTCTTGCTTCTGGAGAAAATCCAAAAGGCATTTTTACGTTTCTTATACAAGAAAACATACGGGTACTATCCTTATCTTTACCCAACGAAGTTTCTGCTCGGCACCTTGGGATTTAATTCTCTGGTGGCGAGGCGTAATTATGGGCTCTTGACCGGTGTGTGTCGAATATTGCGTGGAGATTCGGACTGCCCGGAACTGGTGGCGCAACTGGTACGCCTACTCGTACCCTCACTGTCTCAATCCAAGTTTAATCTTCGGCCACGCCACCGCGATCTGCTCGCAGTTCCGAAGGCGCGCACTGTGTCGTACAGGAATTCACCACTTGTTCGCGCTTTACAATATCTGAATGCGCTTCTCGCCTCAGCACCTGACTGCGATGTCTTTGCAGGTAGCTGGAGGATTATATGTGGTGAATGTACAAGGTTCTGTGAGGCGATGGATGACCGACCGTCTTCAGTTTAATTTAATTGTTTGTAAATTTTAATATTGTTATCTGCTGTGCTATGTGTTCTTACTTATTGTTAGTGTTTGTATTTTTGTTGCAATGTATGAATTTCACAGTGCCTTGGTGTTTAACTGTAATGCTGTGTAATTTGTTTTCCAAATAAATAAATAAATAAATAAATAAATGTGTATATTTATAACATTGTAGGCGCCTTGGTTCTTACTGTAAGCCTATAATTGTAATTGTAATAATAAATAAATAAATAAATAAATAACTAAAATGACTTATTTACGATATTAAACAATCTTTTATAAATAGCCTATTTTAAAGAAATATTAGAGGAAATGTATGAGAACCTCGACCAATGACGATCAGCCATTTGAGCAGTGTTGCCAGTTTAGACCTGTAAAATTGTAACTTGTAGCTTTATTAAACGTGCCCCAGGAGGCGCGGTGAATCAACAGTAAGTTGTTCTTTAGCCCGGGTGAAAAGAGGGTTCATTGAGGTCGGGTACTATTAGTACCCAGTATGAAGCGTAGCAAGTATCATACATCTGTCCTATCTGTCGGAAGAAAACGTATCTATCTGTCCTGCTATAAATCTCAGTCTTATAATTATAGTTAGTATAGGTTTTTTTTTATTTATTTTTTGTATGTTCTAATAAACCGCCACTTAGAGCTGCTACTTCCCAAACCACCAGAAGAAGGATAAAATATGTTATGTGGGTTTATAGGGTGCATAGTTCGCGGCATGCCGCCACATCTAGTTCGTTTGCCTACTTTTATGACTAGGGATCGGAAATTCAGATGCTTTTATTGTTGTATTGATGTTAAGTAGCATGGAGGCGGACTCTATTTAATTTTGCTAATAAATTTATCGGGTTTTTTTCGGAATAGCGGAAAATAGGATACATATACACATACGTATTTAAAGTATTTAAATAACATATTTTAGTTGTTTCTTTTTATAAAGTACTAGCGACCCGCCCTCGCTTCGCTTCGGTTAATATAAGTTAAAATAATCCCAGTTCATCTGGAATAACAGACTTTTCAAATTATAGATAGGTGCATATGTATAGAGGTTTTATTTAATGACTTTTTAGAAATCGTGACTGCCAGTTATCATAGAATCTCTCTATATCAATGTTTACAGCGGACTTTTCATTGCACAATACCAACGAACTTTGCCTGGAAGTGACGCGCGAAACGGCTACATAAGTCAGTGGGAAAACTCTCAACGATCAAGTCTAAGCCCGCAACTTTGAATGTATTGTTGTGACTTGTAATTTGTCATTGAAAACGATAATTGTACGGGACATTGCAGTCGTTTAACTGGAAAGGAATATTTATGGAATCCGGGGAATTAAAACGACTTTTCCAGCCGCACATCTGGACGTCAGTATTGTGCACTCTATTATGAACGTTTTTAAAGATGTTATTTGGGTGGATTAAGGTTTCGTAGTAAAATAATAGGACACCCTACTTTCAAAACCAATTTATGTGGGGCGATCCAGAAGGTGGCAAGTAATTGAGAACTTCCGCTGGGAAATGGACAGCCTCTTCCAGGTCGAGCACCGTGTCTACAGAGTAGTATGTGTGTGTCGGTGCATTGATCTTCGATATAATTAAGCCATTTTTGTCGACTAATTCTTTTACTAAAACGCAAAGGTTTTCATTTTGAAGATTAATGCTCCTATTATGTTAGGTCATTTGTTAATTTCCTATTTTGAGCAACAACTCTGCAAAGAGCCGGTTTTCATACGTATAGACAACGAAACTGTCATATTTGTTTTGATTTCTAATCTATGTTACGCGTAATTTTGAATCTACCATATTTTCTAAAGTATTAATTTAAATAATATATTGTACGGGACAATATTAATCTACATGAAATGCCCAAGGTAACCAATTATTTATCTGGATAAGGCTATTAAATACTGAATCGGACATAATAGATTCGCTAATACCCTAATTTTAAAATAAAATCATAAACTTAAAAATGGTTACTGTAAGTCAATCTTAGGCCACCGCGGACTTTTCTCTAGGTTTTTTAAAGAACTACAATTCTTCAGTACATTATTTTGACACTTCTCTTAAGGTTTTAGGTTAAGGCCAGCATTAGCTCTCGGTACTCGGTAGGAAAACATTGAGTTTTCTCAATTATATTAAAACTTGATTTGAATGAAATGTACATATAAACCATCTAGAATAAATTCTCTAAATGACAGTGAAAACCGTATCATAATCCGTTGCGTGTTTTAGAAGGAGTTAGCGGAGAAACAGGCAGACGGGTTAATTTATACTATTTAGAGAAGAGATGCATGGTTTCGGTTAAGTTTAATTAAATGTTTAGATAATTAAGTAATAGATTTCTCACCATCACATACACAGAACAGAAAAAACAGTAGAAGTGTCAAGTGGGCTTGTAACGTGTGGCAAGGTTATGCGGAGTTCCGCGCAACCTACAATACTTTTGCCGCAATCACTTATTTCAATATTTCGATATTTCTAAAAAGGAAATAAATCCAGAAGCATGCCTTATTGTGCTATTTTGGAATGTAAAAACGATAGCCACACCAAAAACATTTTCCATGGCGGCGTGTTGTTTTTATGATAGTTTGAGTATTGACGACAACAGGTCTGATACTAAGCGAAGCTCATGGCACTTCCACTGTTTTTTTATATTCCGTGATCACCAGTGATCGGAATTAGGTGAGCTAAAATACGTACTCAGCGCTAGAGGACACAATATAATATAGTGGTTACAACCGGGTAGAAAAATTGTTTTTTTCTTGAATACCGGGTATTCGGTATTTATCCAATGATATTTTATATTTAGATACGTTATGCTCACACTAAACGCATTCAAAACCCGTGACCAATTGCTGACAGTTGCTAGGCAAACATATTTCTACAGACAAAGACGGCAATCCATAGCAAGCGCTATTGTTAGAAAGAGATAAATAGATAAAAAGTAAGGTACTTTTGCGCGCAGATGACGTATCTTAATATAAAATATCATTGTATTTATTAGTCGTAATGTTAAACATTCATGTTTTTACTTACAGTACGGGATGTTTTATGTTAATCTAAAAGTTGTAACTATTTCTACTTGTATTTATCTTCAAAGTGTAAATATTATATCTTTCGATATGTTCCGTGCTTGGGTGAAATCACCTACGTACCACTGTGCCATGTGAAAATAATAAAGACAATAATTATACCTTACACTTGTCCCTTCCTTCCATAAAAACCTTATGTCTAGCCCATTTACTACAAACTCACATAAAATATCCCGTACTGTAAGTAAAAACATGTATGTTTAACATTACAACTAATACCCGGATAAATTCAAATTTAAATTCAAAACGTTTATTTCGACCAACTGGGATCATATTTAAGTTAGTTACAATTTCTTAGTTAATAAAGTTAGTAAATATTATAACCTAATTATTACATATAAAAACTATAAAATGAAAATAAAATAAAAATAACACTTAGTAAGGCTTGACTGTCAGTACATGGATCATATGACAATGATTCAGATACTGACAATCAAACCTGTCCGCAAATGCCCTCAGGATACCATTAGAGCTAGCCCGCACCCTGCGCGCCAGTGATGTGCAACGTTTCCTCATAGTTGTGTAGAAACAGTCAACTCTGGCATCCGCGAACATCCCTGACGCACTACAGAAACGGGGCAGCCCCAATAACACCCTGAAAGCATTATTGTACTGCACACGTAGCGCGTTGTACTGCTTCCGCGTATAAGTGACCCACAGACTGCTCGTGTAGAGGGTCGTACAGAAGGCTCTAAATAGAGTTATTTTTACCTCGGCTGAACAACGAGAAAATCGGCGGGCCACCATGTTCGCTCTAACAGACAACGCCCTCCGTTCTCGCTCAATGTTGAATACCCGGTATTCAAGAAAAAAAAAATCTACCCGGTTGTTACTACTCTATATTATGTCCTCTTGCGAAGAGTAAGTATTTTGGCTCACCTAATTCCGATCACTGGTGTTCACATACACGCTTGAAAGTGAAAAGAAAGAAGTGGCCTCTGCCTACCCATCTGTGAAACAGGCGTGATTTAATGTAGGTACCTATGTATGTATGTACATACACTCTTTGATGCTCTGCTGAGGGCTATAGGCTTCATGTTACACTCATTTACACAATATACAGGAACCATTAGCCAAATTTTACGTGTCTATCTATTCTCTGTTGTAAATAAAACCAATTAAGTAACTTAGAGAGCTCTTTTTTTAATTTCAATTTTGATAATTATTACTTACACTCATGATAACTTTTGAATGGGATGTCCGATTTGAATAATTCAAAAAGTAATTTACAGGTACTGATATATGTAGCCTTGAAAATGAAGTGATTTATTTGGATAAGGATTAATACCAAGGTACGAATAATGGGGCCTAGTTAGTACCGGCGTTACTATTGCATATTTTAACATGAAAAAGTAGTTATCGTGACATTACTTTAATAGTTAAACATGGTATCGCTTACTTTTTTGTAGACATTGATGTCTTCTATAAAACTGTAGTACATCACTTTGCTCTATTGTCAGTTTCCGCAGCGTACGCGTTTTTTAGTATTTTTTTCACACCTTTGGTCACATTATCGAAGTTTTCATACGGATCCCTAACTTTTTTGAAAATATTCTATAGCCTATGTTCATCAGGGATAATGTAGGATTTTAACGGTGAAAGAATTTTCCAAATCGGTCCAGTAGTTTCGGAGCCTATTCAATTCAAACAAACAAACAAAAAATCAAATCTTTCCTCTTTATAATATTAGTGATGAAGATGTAGATGTAGATAATATACTTTGTATTGAAAAATATGAAAAACGACATAAAACTAACTTTGAATCAAAACCTAAACTCAATCTCACTACCTACCCATTTCCCTAATTTAATAATTTGAAAAGCTTGTATTTCTTTATTACCTAATATAAATATGAGTAGGTAAGTAAAGTTTTTAAGAATTAAATATTAGCCTTATAAGAAATAAAGATTTTATATTTTGAATAACAAAAGTATCATTTTTTGAAAACGATTATGATTAAAAAAAGAATCCATTCATAAATTAAAAAAAATGTAATAGACAGAATCGTCCTCCCGACCCACGGTCTGACCCTGTGATTAAGGCAGGATATCAACTAACTACGCCAGTGGCCCTTCAGGGTTAACTGGCGAAATTATCGATTCTAATAGGTACTAAAACGTCAAATAGTTGTAGCAAACAATAATCGAACTGCCTCAGTTAACAACGCCATCTAGGTTGTTTCTTACGAAAGCAGGCTCGCGTGTTCACAGCATTATAGACGTTAAGGTGTCCATGCACTTATGAAGGCCACTGTAGCTACTAAAGGGCGAAACGCGGCTGCTTGGCCAAGCGTTTCGATAATACCGGTTAAGGTTGCGCGTAATTTTAAATCTGCCATATCTTCTAAAGTATTTATTTAAATAATATAGTGCAAAGGATAATTTTAATCTACATTAAATGCCCAAGGTAACTAACGTATTTATATGGATAAGAATAAATACTGAATTGGAGAAAATAGCTTCGCAAATAACCTAATATTTTTTAATAAAATTTTAAAGATAAAAATGGTTACTGTGAATCAACCTTAGGAGATAGACATATGCCATCGCGGACTTTTCTTTAGGTTTTTTGAAGAACTACAATTCTTCAGTACATTATTTTGATATATCTCTTAAGGTTTAGTCAGCGTTTGCAATGTAAGCGCAAAAAAATGTGTTTATTTTCGACATCACTTTAGAAACCTCTAAAATTATCAATGTTTCTCTACTATACTATGCATGTATTATACATATAAACCTTCCTCTTGAATCACTCTATCTATTAAAAAAACCCGCATCAAAATCCGTTGCGTACTTTTGAAGATCTAAGCATACATAAGTACAGACAGACAGCGGCAAGCGACTTTGTTTTATAATATGTAGTGATGACAATTAGAGTGGTCGCTCTGCCAAGAACAAAAATTTTTTTCATTAAATGTTTGTCTTACCTGTTTTTTACCTAAGTGTTAAAGATGGAAACTCCATTTTCTTTTTGAACATATTTAATTAAACTTACTAAAATAAAAAAATGCCCTTTTATTTTCAATTTGGTAAGTTTAATAACAAATGAACTCGGTTTTATTTTTTCTGAGGAACCTCTGGGAATTTTGAAACTTGGCAAAACTGCACTACTATACCTAAGGAACAGTAGAAAAAAAACAGCTCATTAGCATAAAGGGCATTTTCCCTTCCTTTATACTGTTACGGCCTTTTGATATCAATTTCTTCCGCTTAAGCACAACTTTAAAGCTCTGGGCACCTACCTGGTTATATATTATATCCAGTGATCGGAATAGGTAGAGTTTATTAGTTTATTATTTTTGTTTATTTACCTTTACTCGTGTGGTTGCCGAGTTAGAATAGTGCCACTCCATGTCTTCCCGTGGATGTCGTAAGAGACGACTAAGGGAATAAAGGCTTGTAGTACTGTTAGTCGATGGGCTTGCAACCTGTCACTAATACGCTGGTAAACATCTTAGCCTAATTGTGCAAATTGCGGAAATAGAATTATCAACAAGTTTTTAGAGATGTTTGTAATTCTGTTGCTCTGCCTACCCCACTCTGGGAACGAAGGCGTGAGATTATGTATGTATGTATTTACCTAAAGTTCGCAAAAGGACATAATATAGAGTGGTTACAACTGGGTGAAATATTAATTTATTGTTATTGAATTCCGAATTTCCGGTATTTTTTTTGGTACTTGTAAATGTAGTCGCAAGGAAGTCTTCAGTTTATGATTCTGTTCTACTAAGTTTAGGTAAATATACTCCAGATTACATAAATATAGGTAGATATAAGGAGTTACAGGCCCCTTTTATCACAAACTAACATAAAATATCCCATACTGTGAGTTAATATTACGTATATTTAGCATTAAAAATACCGTTAATCCGAAATTCAATAAAAATAAATTAATATTTCACCCGGTTGTAACCTTTCTATATTATGTCCTTTTGTAAATATACTATACTTTTGTATATTTATATTGAACTTTAGGTAAATATACTCTAACTATTTCGATTACTGATTATATCTGAAGAATGAAACGATGAAATAATAATGGATGATCAAACGAACGAAGCGAAGTTCGATCACTATTATATGAGTCGTTTCATTTGAAGGTATAATAATCCGTTTAATAGTCAATTGATTGTCTCTTAACATCGTGCAATGTCGCCTGTAGGTTTCAGGACTACCTGGTTATACATTATATTATATCTTGGAATGAAACGACTCATATATAATCAGAGGTCGGACAAATGGGGGTCATTACTCGCAATAATGTGGACATGACTCCAAAGATTTTAATTAAACTAATTAAATTACTTTAATTGATTTCTTACAATTCTTACCTGGGGCCTGTTTTATAAAGCTACAAATTACAATTTACAGGTTACAAGTTTCTATTTGACACAAAATCGACCAATGACTACCAGCTATTTGAGCAGTGTTGCCAGTTTAGACCTGTAAAATTGTAACATGTAGCTTTATAAAACGTGCCCCTGAACTTTAATCTTGATCGTTTGCAGGGCAGTAATAAATTAATAATACAAAGACGTGAGCAGTGGCCATTAATAATAATCTACTTAAGTTTGCTCCATTCACATCCGTGGATTGCGAAAGAAGCTTTTCAGGTTTATTTTAGCCGAGAAAAGGAATAAACTAACCGCGGAAAAATATAAAAAATACTGTTTATTTGCTTTATAAATCTACACAATAACAAGTGTTTGTATTATTTATCTATTACTGCCTTGCAGAGGCTCAAAATAATTTTTAGGGTACGTAATAATCAATTAACGTAATTTAATTTGTTTCATTAAAATCTTTGGAGTCATGTCCACATTATTTCGAGTATTGACACCCATTTGTCCGATCTCTGTATATAATAGTGATCGAACTTCGCTTGAGAACTTCGTGAGATCATCTATAATACTGGTCTTATTGGGCCTTACCAGGGATAGACTGGTTTCACTATTGAATATGGAACTCTTCATACTGGAGTGGCTACCAGCTTTAGTGAAAGGGATGGGCGACGCTGACATGTTCGCTGCCGGCTTAGGTTGGGCTGCCCTGTTTTCAGATTTTCGCCATCGCTTCATTTTTGGAATGTGTGGGAGCCGTGAAGAGGAGAGTGGGGTTTCACCAGGCTGTTGATGTGTTATAGTAAATATTTTTCACGATGCACGAAATGTACGTAAAGTCAAGGAAATTGATTCCTGGACCACTTTGGACCATTCAAATTAAAATTCAAAACCATTTTAATTTATTAGTAACATACATTATTTGTTAGTAACATACATTCCTATAATCTAGTTGTTTAAACACGCATTAATAATTATTTGTGGTAAGGGGCATGCAAACCACAACAACGGATTATGTAGAGACACTCAAACCTGTCCGCGATCATAGCGAGGATACTGTTGGAGCTGGCCCGCATTCTACGCACCAGAGAAGTACATCGCTTGCGGAGTGTTGCGTAAAAACAGTCAACCCTTGCCTCCGCGAACATTCCCGATGAACTACAGAAGCTAGGCAGATCCAACAGCATCCTGAACGTATTATTGAATTGGACGCGAAGGGCGCTGAATGATTTTTGGGTATATTTTACCCACAGGCTACTCGTGTACAGAGACGTGCAGTACGCTCTAAAAAGGTGATCTTCACCGCTCCAGAGCAACGAGTAAACCTGCGGGCCATCATATTAGCCCTCACTGATGCGCCCATCGCTCCCTCTCCATATCAAACACACACACTGTCAATGAAATCATAATGCGGGCTCCACGTGCTTGGTGTTTGCCGCAAACACCAAACACGTGCAGACCACTGACCACAAACACCCAACACAAACACGCATCCCCATGCTTGACGAACGTTGTAGTATATTCTGGATTGGCAAACATGGCGGCGCGGAAAATACCTAATTCAGTTTTTTTTACAATGGAAAAAAAATTAAAACAATGATTAAACGATTAAAAGCGTCAATTAAATTATAATTATAACGTTTAAGTCTCCGCGTTTAAAGTAACGGCACGTAACGGCTACCAAACTCTTGACGGTTCGTTATAAATGTTATAATATAAACTCTTTAATAAACAGAATTCAGTATATTTGTTTGTTTGTTCTATTTAAACGTATTTTTTAATTTTTGCTGTTTCGTAAAAACGATACAATATTATAAGCGTTAAATTTGGTATGATTCTATAAAAACCCTGAAAAAACAACAAACACTAATAAATGGTCAAGCGTGAGTTGCGCTGGCGCTGATTTGATTCCAAATCAAATTCAAATCGAAATATAATAATAGCCACTGTGTATTGCTACGGTACCCTCGGTGCGCGAGTCCAACTGACTTGACCTGTTTTTTTAAAATAGATTTGACCGTTTCAGCCATATCCGGCCGTGAAGGCTCGAGCGCTATTATACTGGAGGCTTCAACTTTTATCTAAGTACCAGCTTCTGCGCGCGTCTTTGTTCCCATGGAATAGTTACTTTGGGCTAACGCTAACTTTAACCCGTGATTTTGTTAACGTAGAAGGTTGAAACATTCTTAATTGGTTCTCCACTCCTATTAGCCTTAGCATGATGTTTTAAGGCTGCCTTCCTCGATAAATGGGCTATCTGACACTGAAAGATTTTTTTCAAATCGGACCAGTAGTTCCTGTGATTAGCGCGTTCAAGCAAACAAACAAACAAACAATCTCTTCAGTTTTATAATGGTTTACTAATGTTTGGTCAAAAATCTTTTGCCAAAGTATCACTTCCCAAACTATTTTACTCAAATTATCATTTGGCAAAAATCATAAGTCAAAACAACTTTTCGCAATTTAACAATTAGCAAATATTTTTTTAGCAAATTATTGTTTAACATGTAATTACTTGGTCAAGTTTCATTTTACCAAATTTCATGTAGTCAAATGTACCGTTTGGCATAACATACTCTTCCCAAAATATTGTATGGCATACGATTTACATCCTAATTGAGTAGTGTATAGGATAAAATTTAGGGTATGATTATCTTTCGTTAAGTGGGTAGTTTTCTTACTGCGTGCTGGCGCATAACCATCGTATTTGCGCAAATTTGGTATTTGTTTTTACTGAATGTAGATACGATGGATAGAGTTATTTTCGTGACACAGTCGACGAAGCCCCGCCGCGCGGGGCTTCTATTCTGCATAGATTGGCCCTTCGGGCCTGATGAACTCTAACCTAACCTAAACCTACTTACCTAATTTTAACCTAAACTAACCTAACTGGACATGCTATAAATTGAGTGTGCGAAATAACAATTTGAACAAACATTTTTTTGGAATATAATATTTGCCAAAGGAAAACGTTAGCTTAATAAACGTTTGTCTTAATCAAACTTGACAAAGTAAAATGATGCCAAATCATAATTTGACCGAATGAATAAAGTGCGAAACGCAAATGTGCTAAAGATTCGTTTGGGAAATGAAACTACTGCGATAAGTTTTTGGGAAGTGAAATTTGACGAAAAATACTTTGACCAAACGGCAATAAATCCTTTATAATATTAGTTAACACAGTTGTGAAGATTCAAAACGTAGCATTCTATATGCTTACCTTATGGAATTTATTCCCTGGTTCCGAAACTGGTACTTGCCCAGAGCTCGGCGTGAATTGCTCAGTTAAAATTTCTGCTTGGCTTCTGTCTCTAAGAGTATTAACGAATAGATGTGTCTGTCTGCACCGAAATCCCTTCCTCTTTCTCCTTTGCCTGCAGCCGTATACCAGGTCGATGGTTAGAAGTACAGCGAGGAGCACCAAAAAGAGAACCTCAAGTCTGAAACGCATTGTGGTGCGGCAGTAGCTGGAAATAAATGAAACGCAGTCAAAAGTGGAAGTGAATAGATAGATACTTATTTTTCGTTAGGACTACGCCGAGCGTTCAGTGGCGCCCTCGTTACTATTATTATGTTTGTTAATAAACTAAATTATTATCTAGAAATTGAAGAATAGTTTTTCGCTGTAAAAATAAATAAACAATAAATGATAAAGTTTAATTATACGAATTAATAACCTTTAACGTTCGTGTAGTCAACTTATCCGATTCGTTGCGTCTTCCAGTTTCAAAAACTTTTGGCTGTGGCGGCGAACAATTATTTCATGACACGCCAGGCGTGCCATACGCCGTAGGCATCGTCCTAAAGAACGCGATTGCGCGATCATCGCAAGTTCGCGCGACTGTTTATAGTCATATAAACAGTCGCGCGAACTTGCGATGATCGCGCAATCGCGTTCTATTAGGACGATGCCATAGAATATCTCGCACTGAATTGGTTAACAAAAAAAGGTAACCATTTATTAAATTAAGTAATACACTCATAGTTCAATTGTTATTAAGGTTTGATATATACCCAATAAATTGTGTATTCTTTAGTACAGCAAAAAAAATCATATCTATAGGTCGATTCACAAGAGCTGGCACGAATCGATCGAATGAGTGAAAGAAAATATCTATGTATGCATCACAAAATGACTACATACAGGTTGATTCAATAAGTAATAATTGGGTAATTATCTCCACCACATTTTTTGAGCGGCGGACGTGATAATTGGGGTGTAAAGTACATGTATTGGAAAACTATTTATTTTATAAATAATCTTACTCAAAGTACCATATTGAGCCAAAGTTAAAATTATTATTAACTTATTATATTTATCGTAAAAAAATATTTTCAATCCAAAATCAATTTTGGTGTCGTGTCCTGTACTTCCCGCATATACTGATATGTCGTGGTACAAACTTATTAAGCCTCAACTAGACTTATATTTTAGTTATCTGTATTCCTTATTAGTTGAGGTATTTTAAAATGTATCAATTATTGCATTTGCAAGTAAACGGAAACTGAGAGCAGTGTAAATAAAACTGTCCAAGCGAAATAGTTAATTTTGGTGGTGAATATTGAAATTGATTTTATGATCGAACGAAACGTGATTAAACAAACAAATATAGCGTCAGATGTTCGTTCAGTTTCACTCCAGCAATAGACGGTGAAAGATTTGTACCATCTTTCTGCGTCTTCCCGCTAAGCACATAAGTATCTAATTTTGGTGGTATGAAATACACTTTATTAATCGTGATAACTTAGATAAGTCATTATTTCGCAAAAAGTTTTGTTGTGTGATAGTTTTTTCAAGTATGTTTATGGTGTCTTTTTAACTGTAACGAGTTAAGTTTTTGTTAAACTAAAACATTTGTTTTTAATTTTAAAAAAATGTAAAATTTTATAATTTTGGTGGTACAATTTTGGTGGGTTTTGCGAAACACCAAAATTATCAAAACTTCTGATCTCCACCAAAATTATTTAAACAACAAATAATCATTATTTATTATATTAGAAACTTACGTTTTGGATTTTCAAAAATAAAAAGGAAGATTCCCTAACGATTATATTTTAATTAGCCCGATATGTTATTATTGTTCGTGAGTTTTGCTAAGAAAAGTAATTTTGGTGTATAATAACAATTTTGGTGGTACATAATTAGTAAAATCGTTATATCTTAAAAAACACTTGGTATAACAAAGGGCCATTTTAACACTGTTTTTATAATGACTAATGACGTCACTTAAACGTTTAATTGTAAACCCTACTAAGAAAATAAAAAATACCACCAAAATTAGGATAATTTGACGCTTGTTGAAATTCACCCAATTGTATTTTAGACAATTCGAACAATTGATTTTCACGAAACCTAGCTAAAGGGTTTAAGTCGACTTAGAAGTGAAGCCAGACGAGTATTTTTTTGAGATCTGAGTCGCGTTATCTCGGTCGCGTAAGTTCTGCTACATTCGGTTTCATATAAAACCCCTGGCACGGTAGCACAAGTTGTATTTTCTCGCTTGTCGCTCATTGCGTCTCTATTTGTACAGAGTAGATAGAAAGGGAGATCCGAGCGACAAACAAGTCGCGGACAACATGTGCTAGCCCTCCTGTTTGGTTCACACGGCGACGCAAAATGAGTTGGACTGGACCGAAAATACGCGTCTCACAACTCAAAAATTTCGCTCGATTGGCTTCACCCTTAAGCACTATTTCCACCAAACGGCCCGCAATGGATGGGATCGGAAAGAATTGTATGGTCTTTAAATGATACTGAATCTTATATGTAATGTTTTTAAGTCTACATTACGAAGCTGTGCACAACAGCTTGACCGCGGGCGTCTTCCGCGACATGTGAACGTCACCGAAAGTATGCTGCGACACGCGTACGGCTCCGTTCGCTTGCGATCGGCCACGTTCGCTTGTCGTCATGTGCGATCGGAACCATTCGGCCGTGACCGGGCGAGCCCACTCATTCTCGAAAGTGCACTCAAGCACGTGGTAGGAACGGAACTATTTGACTGGGTGCGCATACGTTCGCAAGCAACAGTACGGTGCCGATCGTGTGCGACGACATCCTTTCATTCGCGAATGGCTTTTACCGCCCGATCGTATGCGTCGACATGCTGCCGGACGCGATCGGCTGTCGACGCATCCGTACGTATCCTTTCCGATCCGATGCGATGCGAGCCATTTGGTGGACATCATCCTTTACTCGTAATAAAATAGGGTATATACTATACATAACCAGAGTTTACAACACTTACTTTTCTTCATTTGATCTTTAAAAGACTTATACCTATTTACTATAACTAACTGAACTAACTGATGGCTAACTTTAATGCCGGCTGAACACACTCGTCGAGACTCCCCGGCACAGGCCAAGAGCGAGTGTGTACATACTGCTCTCATCTGTCTCGCTCGCTCTCGTCTCTTCTCACCATGTCTCGGTCGCGGTCGGATTCCGCCAGAGGAGTCTCGACGAGAGACTCTCGACGAGTGTGTACAGAGCCGGCATAAAAGAACTTCGTTGAATAAGTCCATCCGTTTACAGGTTACGATACCTTAGACAGACAGACAGATACATCCATCTTCCATTCCATTTCTAAAAATTCCATTTTTAATTTATGAGAGTTTGGGGAAATGAAACTTGATGATAGTTAGAAAAATGATGATGAGACAGATACATCCATCTTCCATTCCATTTCTAAAAATTCCATTTTTAATTTATGAGATTTTGGGGAAATGAAACTTGATGATAGTTAGAAAAATGATGATGATAATGATATGAAATGGAAATGAAATGAAATGAATAAATTTGCCCTCGTGATAGGTTACTCATACACAATTACGTAGTACCCACGGGTTGATTTCAACTTTGCAACATGTAAAAGAAACTAGTAGCATAAGAATAAATAATAACTACACGTAGAAACGAATCTCCTTTACGCAGGTCCAAAATGCCGCGCTTTAAATACCTACTTCCCCCTTCACCCCGCTGCGCCCCTCTGTCTTCCGCGCCCAAAGTTAGGGCAGTCACTTGCGAAATATTTAAATCGGTTTATGGATGTGGTATACAAGTTTAGTCACGAAATGTTATTAACTCATTAATGTTTTACTTCAACGTAAACATTGCTGCAAAATGTTTTTTTTTACATTTGCGTTAAATTAGATAATAATACCTTTTGATGATATTAAGATATATTTTGCCGTAAATAGTCGTTCACTATTTAAAACACTATCTTAGTTCAACCATAAACACTAAAATCAACACCAATACGAAAACCATTTCAAGACACAATATCAATTTCTTGGTTAATATAGGCGGTAGGTATCTAACGCGAAGAGCGCGCGTCCGGAGCCGGGAGCTTCGCTTCTACGTGTAGTTATTATTTATTCTTATGCTAGTAGCCTGAGATCTGGAATGGTAGTTTAGCTTGATCTCCCTAAAAGTAGCCGTTCCGATAGTCACGAGCGGCCATCAAAGTCTACTTTTTTTTGAGATTTCGGATGAGAGGCTATGATAATTTTGCCATCATCGTGTTTTCAATTTTGTCGAGTGAGAGTATAAGAGTATCATCAATCCTTTATCATTAGTCTGTTAAGTAAATCAACAGTAAACGCGGCGGACATTGTTCAATCAGTTATCTCGCTGAAGGTTACCAGAATTCAATTCTTCAATGTTCAATTGTCAATCAATGTTTTGATAATTCTGTCCATGTGGAAGTTCTTCTTCTGGCGGCCACAGGGAATGTGGAAGTTGGATAGTGCCCTGCCATTTTATGTTAAACCATACTTTAAACCAAAATTTCAACGATTGTGTTAGCGGGTGTTGATGCGATTGACGTCCACTGTCAGTTTTGAGTTCTGACAGAGGCTTGTCAGAGGACGTACGGTTTTAGCAATGATTAAAGAAACTAGGTTTTAGTCACAAAAGAAAGACTAAAGGCATAGAAACCGTACTAAATAAGCAGAAAATACATGATGGTTCACTTCTTTTTACTTATGGTTTTCATAGTGAGTTGGAAAGAGATGAATCTATAGCTGCTCTGTCGTTATTTGGTTTGTCACAAGTAAGGCGTGATTTGGACCTATAAGCACCTATAGTATTTGGACCCACAGAACAAAGACTAAAGGCATAGAAACCGTACTAAATAAGCAGAAAATACATTATGGTTCACTTCTTTTTACTTATGTTTTCATAGTGAGTTGGAAAGAGATGAATCTATAACTGTTCTTTCGTTATTTGGTACATCGTCACAAGTAAGCCGTGATTTGGACCTATAAGCACCTATAGTATTTGGACCTATAGACAAGGAAAGACAAATCCTTCCTATAGGAAGGACAAAGAAGTCCCTGTGTAAAACCTTGTGACAATGCCAGTTAAAGAAGAAAAAACAGCCTACTTTTTGTTTCATTTTTTCTCATGTAATACGTAATCTAAAAAGTAGAGAAAGATAACTGACGCAAAGTACGTCTTATAGTCCGGTTTCTATGCTATACATATGTTCTTATTGTGGTTTTTGCCATGTTCCAGTGTAGAGCCCCATTACACATGAGATGATACTTAGCGTTTTAAACCATTACACAAAAAATGTTGTTATATATAGGTGTATTGTGTTTGTATGTCTGCCCGTGGCATGGACCAATTTGGTCGCGATTTCTTTTAAGGTTTCGTAACCAAACTTTGCCAGCGAGACTGTATCACTGAGCCTCCGCTGTCCGTCCGTCTGGCAGCGGGTTGTATCTCATGAACCGTAGTAGGTGTGCGAGTAGACAGTTTAAAACTTTTACAGTGTGTGTACTCGTATTACTAATGCCGCTAAGATAAGAGCTATTGTTAGTTAACAATACGATAAGATGGCAAAAGCAATATTGTTTTCAAAACTTGAAAATGTTCAGAGTCTATAATAACCTACTTACTATGGTTGCTATAGTATAAAGATTAAAAATAAAATAAAGTTGAAAATTAAAGGGAGTCCCCATACAAAAAACATGTTAAATTTGGCGTTTTTTTGCTCTTTCTTAAATATTGTACGGTGGTACCCTTCATATATGAGTCCGATTCGCATTTGGCCGGTATTTTTAAAGGAAGTTACTTTAATTGGCATTTAATCAAAATCATTCATTGATAATTTTCATGGAAATAGGTCAGGCCGTCTGGAAGTATTCTTTTTTTTCATTAAAATTTTTAAACACCTATATTCAAACTTCTTTATCCCGTATTCAACTTTTCGATTACATTTCAAGACAAATAAACAAAAATAAAAGCTGGAAGCACATTCTCTACTCATCATCATCATCATCCTACCCTTATCCCACACTAAGTGGGGTCGGCACAACATGTCTTCTTCTTCGGCTCTCCTCTATGGGTAAGGACCATAAAGTTGGACCACAGTTATGCGCAGTTAACCATACAAACAACGAAGTTGAAAAAAGTTCCGTTGTGCGACGAAAAGTATCCCTACAATTGCATGGCTAATTTTCGTGTCACAACGGAAAATTTTCATAGAAAATTTAATTGAGTGAGTTAGCGTGCCAATTTTTTGGTCCTTACCCCTATAACTACCCGTTAACTGAGTATTCACACTTTTCGTAGACATATTATTCTTCACTCAGTCCATTCATACCATTTTGGTCTTCTTCTACCCCTATATCCATCAACATTCATTCTCATTACTCTTCTAGTTGTTTCCTTTGACCCTGCTCATTACATACCCATACCACGCCAATAAATTGATCAATAGATAGTAATAACTCCTCAACTTTTCCACTATCGGTGCTACTTTCAAGCTTCCTCTAATATATTAATTCCTAATTTTATCTATTCTAGTAACCGCCCTAGGCGTACTTTTTCGAATCAAATCGGAGAAATACTGGAAAAGGGCCGGATCTTAAGTACCCGAAACCGACGTGCATGCATGACTCGATGTAAGAATGTGGAAGAAGCGAAAGAGATTTGTCAGGATCGTAGCAGGTGGAAAGAAGTGGTCTCTGCCTACCCTTCTGGGAAATGTATGTAGTAACGCCACACATCCATCGTCACATCCGCATCTCCGCCACATACACTCGTTTCTCATCCTTCTCCTTGGTTGGCCAACATACATGACGACCGGTCTTACCATGGTCTTGTAAATTTTACCTTTCAGCTTGAGAGGCATTTCCGGATCACATGTGGCTACTGAAACTTTTCTCTACTACATTATACAATTCGGCTGTCACGATCTTAGAGTATAAATGGTCACACGATTAAATCAAACCTTCCCTGGCCCTCCATTCTGCTTTGTTTCAGCCAATCTTGCTTCGATTTCGTAATGTTGACGTTATGACGGTTCTTATTTATTGTACTGTATAATAATTTTAAAATGATTTGCAACGCCCTAAATAGGGTCCATGTACGTACTTATTTTATTTCTATTTTAAGACCACCTCATGTAATACCATGGTTATGCAAATACGTAATAAATAAATAAAAAAAATAAAAAAATAAAAAAAAAATCCTTTGTTCTACGTCGGCCTAAAACGCATTATTACCTATTCGCTTGGCAGTATAAAAGCTACCAACAGTTACGATATTTTAGCTCTATTTCACTGCCACTTTATCCTACTATATGCAAAATATTTTTGATGCGCAATATAATTGAATCGGGCAATAATATTGCACAATAATATTGACGGGCTAACCAGAGACTATACAATATTGCACAATATTCACTCTACAGTATGCAATGAAACAGTATTGTGCAATAAAAATTAAACGTGTAGAAGCTTTTCCTAAATAATTGCGCAAATCTCAATACTAACCCTAAACGGTCAAATGTATTGCGCAAAGGGTTAGCCTAACTGTCAAGATAATAAAGGCTAATAATGTTAACAATATAAAACAAAAGAGGGAAAGGCAATGTAATAAAAAGCCCTAGGGGCTCTTTTCTACTCGGGAAAATAAGATCACCTTTTGCCAACGTTGCGAATTTGATGCACATTTATAGCCTAAAGAGATTTAAAGAGATTTGTCAGGATCGTAGCAGGTGGAAAGAAGTGGTCTCTGCTTAACCCTCTGGGAAAAAGGCGTGATTTAATGTATGTATGTATGTATTTACAGCCTAGAAATGGACCTAGGTCACTTTTTATTCCAGACAATTGTACAGTTTCGAAGTTGCCGGCAAAAGTACTTACCTAATAAATGGAGTAGGAGCGTATGAACCGCCAATCCTGTGCGTTACAAAAAAAAGTCATGTATTCATACTGAACCTGTGTACTGAACACGTTAATGGTCGTTACAATAGGGGTGCTATTGCAACGTTTCAACAAAACTTAATGCAGCGAAATTACAGAACTCCAAAATGGCTCATCAATAAAGACCGTGACGACATCATGTTCCTATTGCTACGTTTAAACAACAGCTACGTATTGGTGATAAGATAATACGTCCGATTAGCTATTGGCTATGTTGGTATTAGTTATTACTGCCTCTTGATTATGGTTCAAGCTAAAGTCGACTTTAAGGTGACGAACCTTTTCAATCCGGGACTCTACCTAGAGAATGATGAATTGGATTATTATTTGATGAAATTAAGAAATTAAGCAAAGGTTCGGGCAGTCACTCGAAAGTTAACATTATTTTTCATCGATAAATTTTTTTTTTTCGTTACACACAAGACGAACGAGAAGGTATCAAACGCCCCTGACCGTTGGCCAGGTGTGATAGGAATAAAACTTATTTTGTATCAAGCTGTATTTATTTCTTAAGTATGTTTCACAGACGATTCTATTTGTAAATAGGTCTTTGGTCATTGTAATATATTCCTTAATTCCTCTTGAGGGTAATCAAATTGATAAACTTTTCTATTTCTTATTAAGGATAGCTCCATAACATTAGGTCCCACATTTCAAGCGCTCTTCATTTCTGTAAAATACAAGTAAGTGGTTACTACTTTTTTAACTCCCGACAAAGAAAGGGGGGTGTTCCAAATTTAATGCGAATATCTGTTTATCTCTGTATGCCCAACAGCCATTCCTCCCACCCAAACACCGATAGCCAAAAACCTGGCTCCCACACCCCTCCCGCCAAATTGGGCCATCCAAGCTCAAGACGTCCATTCCTCTGGCCCCCACGCCCACTCGTAGGATCCCAAGGGGAACAAAACTCCTTCACGCATTCCCACACACCAACTAGTGGACCAGCAGGGAACAGGCCGCGGCTTCCCCCTAACAGGGAAACAAATAGGGCCGTGAACTGCTCGAGAGGAGAAGGTGCACAAAGAGGCTGGCAAGGGCGCCCCATCCCCCACCGCCAACCTCAACACTGACGCAGCACGGACCAGGGGAGCGATGATCAGCAGCAGGCCAATCTCCACCACGCTGTCGCGGCCTCATCGTCGAGAAGATCTTTAGCGAACATGACCTGGATATCGCCCTCATGCAATAACCATGGATCAACGCTAACTCCATGGTAGCAGTTAAGATTCTGGTACACGAAAAAACCTTAAAACCAAAGGAATGCGTCATGTTTGCTGATATTTTTCAAGGGTTCCATATAATACCGGGCATGCCGAGTGGCGAGTTCCGTTGTCGTTTCTATAAACACAAAGAACTGCCTCCAAAACGCAGTGCAGTACGCCCGCATAGTAGGTGGTGACGATCTTCGCAATAGGACTGATATTTCTGGGTGAAAATGGCCGCGGATCGGGCTCAGCATGGCTCACAACAGAGAAAAGGCTGAATGATGATGATGAACGTGATCATCAAGATGATGGTGATGTTAAATGTTTAATGATAAACAGTTTTTTTTGAGGCGCTTGTTCTGAGCAATTCGTGTAAAAGTGCCTGTACTCCTAATAATTGTCTTTAGAGGTCTTAAAATAAATGCCTGAGGGCCCGGCAAAGATGCATTGCGCTAACTAACGTTTCTATTCGTTTCGTTTTTAAACCAATCGCGTCACTGGTAGATCACGTGATACGAAAAGTCACGTGATCTACCAGTGACGCGATTGATTTAAAAACGAAACGAATAGAAACGTTAGTTAGCGTAATGCATCTTTGCAGGGCCCACTGGTCAGAAATAAATGGATGGTTTGAAAAGTGATCTCAGAAAGGAGTGACCGCTGAGATAGCGACTAATAGGGATGTCTGGAAGAAAAGACACGCTGCGTTGAGTCCAGATGATTGAGATAAGGACAAGGCGATGATGATGGTAAGTATATACACCGTGTTTTTTTTTATTTATGTTAACTTTAAGGGAACATTCTTTAGGTCAAATAAAGTTAATTTCTCGAAGACATAAAGATGATAACTCGTACTGTTTTAAAGATATTCAATTATTAAATTGATTCACGTTAAACTAGTGTAAAAGGCTTATAAAATTGATCATTTAATGATATATTCCCGACGCCACCCGACTGATAACGAATGCCGACATTTAAATCACGAAAAACCACGTCCAATCAGCAATTTAAACTAAACAACCGCCAATTTGGTTAAATCTGGACTCAGTCTTTATTGGACGTTACAAAAGGGGTTGCTATGGTCACGTTTAAACAACAGCCACTATTGGTTCAAACTGAATTCAGTCTTTATTGGTCATTCGTTACCAAAGGGTTGCTAATGGTCTCGTTTAAACAACAGCCACTATTGGTTCAAACTGAGCTCGGTCTTTATTGGTCGTTGCAAAAGGGTTGCTATGGTCACGTTTCAATAAATATAACAATGTCACAGAATTGTCATGGTAATTTCTATGATTAAATGACATATTTGACAATAATTATTAGTTAACTCAAAAGGCCCTTTTACAATGAACGTAGATACAATAGTTCTAAAAGGAAAAACATATTTTTTTGCAATCTTCGATCAACAATATTAGACTAGATAACCAGTCCCATACAAAATCAAAGCTAAATTCTGTCTGTCTGCGTGAATCTATACGTCAGTTGCATTTGTTCTCTAACGAACCGAGACAAACCTTTTAAATCAGTTTTAAGTTCAACCTAATAACAACCATGGTACTTAGTAATAAAGTTACAAATCTTCAAAATTTGATCTCATACCTACGACTATTCGTCTCATAACACGAACACGTCAATAAATGACATCTGCTACTTACAAACGAAAAAACGTATGTTAAATAAAATCTATTGTAGAATCAATCTTATCGTGCAAAAATTAAAGGACTTTTCCCCGTTATTTCCCTGCGATGTACATCGTTTTATCTATTTACTTTGCTTCTTCGAATTTGACTAGCAAAGGTATGGAGTCGCATTGAATTTAAAATTAATGCAAATAGGTACGTAAAAGTTTTGTTGTTTAGTTAAGATTACTTATGTTCAACAGCTATAGCCAGGAATCATCCAGGTGACAAGTACTTATACAAAAAAAAGTTAATCAACATCGGTCAAGCCGTTTTGGAGAAGAACAACGCACACCAGGATTATACTATATAATTTTTTTAAGTAAAATTCCGATAGATAATTCTCGAATACGAAAAGAACCTGGGCAAAAGCATGTCAGATCATACGCAGTGTAGGGTTCCGTCACCGTAACTACATACACAAATAACTATTTCGCAGAACAACAAGTGACATCACACAGTGTTGTTTAGTAAAAAAAATACATTGTTGCTTTACATATACCGGACCATTTTTTTATATTTATTCCACAATTGATTTTAATCCGCGGTATAAATATCTATATGTACACAGAATTTCGATTTAGCCACTTTGATAGTTTCTGAGGAAAAATGGTGGGACTTACAAACAGACAGACTAACGGACATGCCGGAACTATACTTGTTCCTGGTTTGACTACCGAACTCTAAAAAGGCCGCTGACGGAAAACATTCGCTGTTCTTACAAAATACCTACCTACCAGGGCCTCTATTCAACACCAAAACCAAATCATCTTGGACCTGTTATCGTATTGTCAACGTTTTGATAGCTCTTATTTACTTGATAGTAATGGCAGCTGAGTTGAAAACAATACCATAACAGGTCAAATACGATTTTGATTTTACTGCCTAGAATAGAGGCGTAGTAGTGGTACAATCATCTCCATGCATCGAATGTTCCGTTATACAAGTTTCGCGTATATTGGCCAACCTTGGCCAAACATTCTTAGCTGAAGTTTCAATATTATTATTTTGTTGGAATTATGGCATTAATTGTTAGTGTAAAGTTTGAAAATAAAATATTCTACATGTACTTACCTAAAGTAAGACTCTCGGACCGATACATTTCGTTTTCGATAATTATTTTTGCAACATTGTGGCATTTTGATGCGTGTTGACATTGGCTGTCTGTCAACAGAACTAATCGAAATTAAGACCTCACGCCGCAAGTGAGTCGTTAGTAACCAAGAAGTATTTTTTGCGCTGACCCGTTATCTAGTTGGTAATTGTTGATCGTAGTTTGGGTGATTCCACAGGCGTTTCAACCGCCGTCAGTCCGCTGTAGTAAGTATTTAAGAAATAGGCGATAACATACTTAAAATTCGATCAATTGTGGCAAGAAGTACGATAACAGTATAGCTCTGTGTTAATGTTAGCTGCTTGGTGTAGCTCATTCTTGCAATATTTATGACAACGGACTGACGGCGGTTGAAACGCCCGTGGAATCACCCGTTTGCAATATTTAAAAATCTAATTTACACTTTGTTTCTATGGGTGTACCTAGCAATATGCCGAAGTTAACGTAAATAAAATAATTTGATCTTTAAACAAATCTAGACTCTGACTCAATTTTCGAGCACGGCTGCGAAATTCCTGGCGCTGACGTCCCGCCTCTGAAGTAAAGCAGCAGGCGTCTACCGTGCTCAGCAGGACCACCAACAAAAGCAAAATCAGCCAGAATAGCTTCATGGCGGCGAGGTAAACATTTCTGAAACACGTTTGTTTATGAATCTCTTACCTAAAAGTGTGCACTGCATCGCATTTTTAATTGCTTTTTAGAACCCAAATGTTAACGGGACCCTATTACTAAATAAATGTCCTCTGTCCGCCCACCCTGTCTCTGTATGTCTGTCTGTCAGCGAGCTGTATCTCATCATGAACAAACACCGGATTGACGGGAGCAAAATTGTACCAGTGCTAGTGATTAATTAAATATCGACTAAGCTTTATCGACATCGTTAAAAAGCAATTTTCAATCATCAAAATTAATGGTCAAGTTTAGATATCTTTTAATAATTTGTAAATCTCTTTTATTTATTCTTATTGCAAATATACCGTCGCCAAACAAAAAATTATTTTTCAAGATTTTATTTTACCACTTATATTACGTTCGCCATGTCCGTCCGTCCGTCCGTCCGTCTGTAGCTTTTTGCAGTTATTTGGCATGAATATAAATATTAGTCTCGCCGATCAAGAGGTAAAATAAAATCTTGAAAAATAAATTTTTGTTTGACTAATACGGAATAGTTACGATATTTATAAATAAAAGTATAAAATTTACAAATTATTAAAAGATATCTAAACTTGACCATTAATTATGATATTTGAAAATTGCTTTTAATGATGTCGAGAAAACTTAGTCGATATTTAATAAATCACTAGCACAGGTACAATTTTGCCCCCCCTCAATCCGGGGTTTGCTCATGAACCATAATAGGCAGATAGTCGAAACTTTCAGATGTGTGTGTATTTCTAACAAGAAATAATGAAAATTAAAGGGAATTATACGGAACAAAAAAGGTACGGAACGCTTCGTGCTTTTTACTTTATAAATGTGTTGCACTTGGTTTTTTTAGCATTAAAAATTCGATAAACAAAGAAGCAAGCGTCGTCAAACATGTTTCTTCAGAATTTACATACATACATACAAACCTTCACGCCTAGAGGACGTCTAAATACACACAAATATGTATAACTTTAATGCATCTGAGATATTAACGATTCAAGCATTAAGTTTGACTTTTATAAAATGACAAGACGTTCACCATGTAAAAAAGATTCACCCATCATCATTTTCTGGTCAGCAACCCAACACATGCAGTTCACGCAAGTCCTGTCACAGCGTCTCTTGCACTTACAGACCGCAGCAGACAGCCACAGCATCGCCTGCAGCTCTACCAGCACTGCTAGTTCTTGATCTGACTCTGCAATAAAAAAATAACTGAAAATGGTGCTAGAGCAGTTCTGGTCCAAGATTATGCCCAGAAACTTTGGTTAGTTTACCTGTTGTATAGCTTGGCCCTGACATTGTGAAGGGTCCATATCGGGATCCATAATATTTTTTGTCCTATATTTGAATTCCCTAATATCGTTAGTCATAATGATTGTTTGTCCTAACGCACATTAGCCCTAATGCAATTGTCCTAACATTGTTTGGTCAAATATTGTTTGCCCTAACGGTGATATATATTAATAATGTATGTACTAATATACGAAAAGCATAATATTCAATAGCCCTAATAGAGTTCATCATAGTGTCATTGACCTAACCTAACCTGACCTGCTTATGGGTTGAGGGGAAGGGAGTTGAGGGGAGGGGGAGGTAGGAGGTTTGGTTGGCGGGAGGGGAGAGGGGGGGAAGGTTGGGTTGGGGGAGGGTGTTGAGTTATTCCGAATATTGTTACCACTAATTTGAAATGAACCCTGAGGGAAAGTCGACGGAGCTCCTATTCCGCCTAGTTGTGGCGCTTCGCGCCTTGACACAATTCTAACTTAACCTAACCTATACATTAGCATATACACATCATTATTAACATATACACATCAATGATTTTAATTCGACCCCCCCCCATCCCACGTTTTCCGCTCTGACTATATTTATTTAATTATTATAATAAACGTGCATTATGACTTTCATAATTAGGGCAAATAAGATTAGGTATTTAGACGCTTAGGTAACGTAAAATTATGGTAAATGATGTTTAGGAAAACATAACGTTATGCCAAAAGAGTCATTATGGCAAATGTATGTTATGCCAAACATTACTTAGGGCAAACGTGCTATGCGATATGACTCTAGGACAAACGATATTATGGAACGCAAATGACATCCATTGTAAATTTAGGTCTAAATTGCATGTTTTGAGGTTTACAAATTGTATGAAACCTGTTTTCAACACATTACTTACATTCCTTGCCGAGCTCCAGGATACCGACGTGTTGGGCGACCGCTGGCACGTCGGTAACCTTGCGGCGGTATGGTAGACATTTGGAACCGTCGGAAAAGTATGGCATGGTGATTTTCGTGAATGGCTACTCGATGATGATTAGCTGTGCAAAAATTAGCCTGGCACTAATGGTTGGATTGTTTGTTTTATTAACGTGTTTTGCGGGCGTGTGTATGGCGGGCTGTAAGAAGCTGTAAGGAGAAGTATGGCATTACGCTACCGCCTACGTCTTTTTTCATCGACTATCGGAAAATACAAGAATTTTGGTGGTACAAATCGTTCGACTTTCGTAATTTATCCGACACGTTCGATTAACGCGCGTTTGGGCCGCCGGTACCAGCGCTATGACCATTATTTTCCTTTTCGTCACTAAGTAACTAGACCCCTGAAGGGTCGCCATACTTGGTACAAATGACCGGAAATGTTGTATCAGTATCTTTCGGTCTAAATGGTTTACAGACGGACAAATAAAAAAAACATATTTCAAAACTATATTTTTTACTCTCTATCCGTCACTTAAATCCAGAAAGAGACAACTACACGGATGTGGCGATGATGCGCCACAAACAGCCAGCTACATGATGCTTATAAATGTCGTTGGAGAGGGTGGTGGGGGGTCAGGGTGGCCGACACTGGGACACGAGGCAAACGACCAACGGCCTCTACCGCCCTACCTCCGCCCTCTGTGTCATAATGACCAACATGACACGACATGACATGGATGATTGTGGCTTTTCAAGTAAGTTAAAAAGAAATAAGTACTTTAGTCCCTTGAGACCAAATATATTACTTCGGTTTTCAAGGGTCAATTTAGAGCACGAGAGGCGAAAGGAATGTTTTTGATAAGTCTTACCTTTGACTGATAGAAGTCAGGATTTATTCCAGTAGCTTTGGACTGGAAACGCCTCATTAATTCCTGCTGCTCTGGAGTTCGCTCTGCCTTATTGCTGTTGTTACCCGGGAAGTAGGGTGTATAGACGCGTAGGGGGCCATTCTGTGGAAATATTATATTTGAATGTAATATTCGTCGTCAGTGCCGGCTTTCATACAAAAGTAGTAAGACTAATATCGCGCTAGAGCAGTCAATGGAACGAGTATAACTACTTCTGTATGGCATGGAGAACGAGCACACAGACCACCTGATGGTGAATGGAATCTGAGACTCATACACATTTGCATTCTCAAAACTACAATCCTAAGGCGTGCTTCTCACCGGGGCACCATGGTGGTGCAACCAGTCACCACCACTACCCAAATGTATGACCCGATGCGCAACCAAGCGGACACCAGGAGAGATGACCTCCATACAGCTGAATATACATATACATGTTGGTGGCGCCGCCACGGTGCCCCGGTGAGAAGAGGCCTAGCAAATTTCTGTTAAAAGCTAAAGATCTTAAACGCCGAATGGTCTTTTTTACGTCACAGCTATTGGACTCAAAAAAACAAAACGCGTTAACAAACAAAATGACGTCATTCTGACCATTAGTCCAAAGCGGGTGTTACAAACACTGATAATATTCAATATTTTTTCTTAGTAAGTAAAAAATTAAAAAAGAATGAAAAAAAAACATGTTGTCATTTAGGTCTTATAAATATTGCTCACCTTTAGAAGAATTTGCGACATCCTTAATATTTTATCCTTTGACTTTAACAGTTGTGCATAACGTTTGGACGGCTTCTGCGCGGCGCTGCCCCGTGACCCGAGCCGAGCGCAACTCTATGAAGTTTAATACATAAGTATGTTATGGACGAACCAGACTAAAACTCGTTAGAATGAGAAAGTAATAAACGTCTCTATTCTAATACGATGAACTGACAGGCCAAAATCGCCTGGCGGACTGTTAGTCGTGGGTTGCCCATAAGGGGTTATAGACAGACCCTGCAAATGGGCGGGCAATGTCGTGGCGAATGACAGTTTTGTGTTAAAGTTGGCGATCGAATTATTTATAACCTATCGATAATTATTAGCAACATTAATTGAGCGAAAACATTTTTGAACTTCTTTTGAAATACCCTGTTTATGTATTGAAGAAAGTAAAAAAAATGAATGGCAATGTCAAATAAATTTATATGTATCTTTCCTTGTCTATGAAATCACGAAATTTTACGTGTAGAATAGTACAATTTGATGCAAGTGTGGAAAGTATGACATTTTACTCGAGTGAAAATGACAGTTCCGCATTTGTATCAAACGACGTTTTTAATAATTATGTTCCGATAGTTAACCAGGGGCCTGTTTTATAAAGCTACAAATTACAATTTCGATGGGTCCTACGTAAGTTATCGTAACCCACAAATTGGCAAAATTCGGTTTATAGCAAAAATGCATAGTATTATTCCATTACTATTAGTATCTAAAACAAAAAAAAACAAATTCGTAGTTTAAACCAGTTTTTAGAAACGTAAACGGTGGTATGTTTCATACGGCTCCGACGTTTTCTATCGTAAGTACCTTGGCGACAAAGTACGCGGGACGACGCGGGGAGCGCCGCGCGCGCTTACGCATCGCATGTGTCAGTTGCGACCGGCTACGCGGGGCGGCGGCTGTGTTCATGTTTTAGTTGGGTATTAACAAAATTTGTGGTTTAGATGCTCCATACGAAACGTAATATTAACAAAAAGTCTATTTATGCTAATAAAGTACCAAACGTTTCGTCGAGAACGAAATTATTAGGCGAAAAATCCATAGCCCAGAAACGAAAAACAGTTGTAATTCAAACGATGACGCGGTAGGAGGAGAAAGTCTCATTAAAAAAAGATGTAGAAATGACACTGCATCGGATACATCTACAAAATCAGGTAAGTGCATTTAGATTTCAATTTTTTTAATCTATATTTATTTAATTGTAGGTTCCAGCGTACAATATGGTAACTATTACTAACGGTCATTTACGTTGGAGCCTAGCATCTAAAAGCTATTGTAATTATGACTTACGATTATTTACGACGGGTTTTTTGTAAAAAAAACATGTGGTACAATTACTTACAATAGTATACTTCGAATTGTGATTAATTTTGTTTGTTGTAAGTCTTACTTGCTATAGTTTACTCCGGATGAGAAATAAACATACGATATTATACCGATTACCAGTTACAAATTTTTCCTTCATTTTTATTTTTCTTACAGAATCCCCACTTCCATTTGGACCTGATAACCGGTCAATGCATAGCTACCTACTTGGAAAAGTGTATTCAGCGAAATTGACAAGGAAATCAGTGACGATCCTCAAGACAAGGATGATGAGGCTTTGCTTTACAACGCACCGCATGCGCAAGAGCATGTTATTATGTTCTAATGATACTAACTTGCAGCAGAGTCTGTAAACTTATTGGTTTTATTAGCATCGCTGATTTGGGTATGATTTTGGGTTTTTAGAGGCACGATTTTTTCTTTAAGTACACCTCTATATTGAAACCGCCTTACTAATGAACGTTGAGTAACGGTGGTATAGCTATACAATGTTTTGTCCTTATCTGTCATTAAATAAATTAATATCTTGACTGTAGCGTCTCAATTTTGTTTATGACAATATTATTTACGTTATTAGAAATTTAGATTCTTTCACCAAAAATTCTGATATACATAATTTAAATACCAGAAATAAAAATAAAATCGCTATCCGAAAATTCCGCGTCCGTAAAGTATATAAATCATTTGTTGGTCAATGCATTCATTTCTATAATAAATTACCTGACGAAGTTTTAAAGTTACCCTTTCCAGCACTTAAAAATTACTTGAAAAGGTCGTTAATGTCTAAAGCGTATTATAGGATCGAGGACTATGTAACAGACAAAAATGCGTGGCCTAAATCCGAAACTTAGTCAATAATAATTTATTCAAATGCAAAATCTTTATCTTGTCTAGGGGACACCGTTGATGTAGGGAAACATATCGAAACTTTTATGTGGTCGTCTCGCACCATCTTATATACACATAAGTATGTGTTTTTTTTTTCTCTATCTCTCCCGTAAGTTTCTTAATTGGCATGTTTTCCTGCTGAACTACGCATGTTATTTGATACTATATTTAATTTAATATTTATAGCTTTATATAATGCTAGACTAAGTAGTACCATTGTAATAAGAAATATGTTTAAAAAATGACTGACTGCTGAGTTTCTTGCGGCGGCGTTTCTTCTCGGCAGTGGTCTTCTCTTGGGAAGCGCTGGTAAATTCTTGACGTGTAAAAGTGCCCGTGCGGCCTACTTACTGTATAAATTTCTTTTTTATCTTTATCTTTTATTGTGACATTTGAATTTGTCAGATAAGGACAAAATATTGTATAGCTATACCACCGTTACTCAACGTTTACTAGTAAGGGGGTAAGTGTTTAGCCTTTTATCACATTGCGCTACGATACCTCTAATAGTGGCATGCTCGTAACCAGCCTGACAAGACAAGATGCGCTACGCTAACTAACGTTTCTATTCGATTCGTTTTTAAACCAATCGCGTCACTGGTAGATGGCGTAATACGAAAAGTCACGTGGTCTACCAGTGACGCGATTGGTTTAAAAACGAATCGAATAAAAACGTTAGTTAGCGTAGTGCATCTTGTCTGAGCCCTCAGGCCGTTACTAGTAACAATTTGCTACTCAATGCTAAGAAAATTAATTATATTAGGTTTGCCTAATGTTAGACCGGTAGAATTTAGAGGTATAGGTCGGAATATTTCTAAATGGTTGGTAATAGTAGATAAGGCGCTTTTCTTAGGGATAAATATAGACAAAAACTTGCAATGAAGCGGAGTATTGCAGTACCACCAGGTAAATTAAGTTTGGCAGCTTATGCTGTTAGGAAAATCAGGCAACTCACCAATGTTGAGACAGCTCGCTTCTTATGTTATTTTCATAGTGTTATGTCGTACGGTATTCTGGTTTGGGGAAAAGCGGTTGAAATACAGACTATATAGAAAATAAATCAGATCCATCATCTCGCACTCCGTTTTATTCAAATCGGTTGTCTATTTCGAAAGCAAACATTGATGATTTCTAATTTTAATTTATGGCCTTCACTCCTGTTAGAATGTATTTTGCCAATGTCACGTTATTTATAGACACTCCCAAGGACTTATTAGAGAAAAAAGTCCATGGATATCACATATTTTCTCTAGTGAATTAGACAGAAGCACATGGGGTTAGCTCCACGCACTTCTGTCAAGACCAAATGATGATTTATTAAGTTTATGCAGTAACAGGATTAATCTTAAGGTCTCAAGTGATTTTTTTAAGACGTTTAATGCAGTATACATCGAGAAACCGATGTTCGACGATAACTCGGATTAATTAAACATAAATTAGTACAAATGCATAAGTCCTAACGTTTACCAGTGTTTATCGACAAATTAGATTAATGTACAAATTAAGACTCATTTATTTTGTCTAGAATTGTTTAGAAGATTTGTTTTTCTTATGATTATTGTTGTTTTATTATTGTTCTTATATTCGTGTGACCTCAAAATAAGTGCGGATTTTGTTTTGGTATTAAACTGATCTCATTAAATTTATGATGATATGATTTAAGAACTGGGGGTTTCCATGACATACTAAAGCAGTTCAGTTTCGGCTGAGAGAAAGGGACAGAGCTGTATAACTGCTATAGCTTTGTCACTTTCTTTCATCCTAATTTGAACTGCTTCAGTACGTCACGGTAACTCCTCTGGATATAAAGTCGGGGTTAATATAAATGATAAAACAAAACAAAACCAAACAGGTCTGTTTACCATTATTACACCATAATCACGTACTTTTGAACGTCGCGTGAGGTATATTCAATGATGTGCACGCTTGATGATTGCTGTTACATTCTGTTTAAGAATAAATAACTATTAACTATACGTTTTTTTAAATCATAACTTGTTTGCAGAAATATTGAGGTTATGTGTCAAACAATACTGATATGATTAGGTACATGTTTCATCCAACCCCGACTTGACTTGACTTGATGTCCTATTCGTGTGGCATCAAAATTAGTGAGGATTTTGTTAAACTGATCTCATTAAAACTTAGGTTAAGCGCATTTAGTACATAATTCGGTGCTTATTAACATTTAAAACCATCTCAAAAAATACTATTAGTAGGTACTTTAGCAAAAAGAGATAATCTATTCACCGAAGAATACAAAATATTTTGTCATTATAAATAAATGTTTATAACTGAAGTAATTTGTTTTAATACTTATCAATCTTAAAATAACAATTAAAGTTTTTTTTTAAAGATTCTATACATTTTTGGTTTAACTCCCCGTAGTACATTGTAGTATGTCTTACATTTGTATAGCATTATTCCCACGTAAGTCATGGTTTGTTGTACTTACGATATTTAATGCGCAAGCTATTCCGACGTACAACATGGTTAGTATCACAAACAATACTTATCGAAACCTTTAATCCACTTAAAAGTATCGTAAGAACAATTGCAGCCAAACAAAGGGCTTTTTTTAAATATTAGTAAGATAAGGTTAAACACTAAATTATTGTTGACATTCGCACCAAATTTTAACAGGATCCATTAAGAAATGGATCAACGGCATCAATTTTCAACTTTAAACTGCTCTGCTGTAAAGTTGCGTATTTCAAGTTACCATAACTTACGTAGGACCCATCGATTTACAGGTTACAAGTTTCCATTAGAAATAACCTCGACCAATGACGACCAGCCATTTGAGCAGTATTTCCAGTTTAGAGCAGTAGTTCCAGTAGTTTTATAAAACGTGCCCCAGGCGGTCGGCGGCGGTGGATGGCGGGCTTGGTTGGAAAAGTGAAAAGTACTAGTGGAAAAAAATCGCCTTTCAGCACGATACACAGCTACAAAAATACTAATACTTTTTGATCAACTGTACTCATATTTGATAGTATATTGTTTCATTAAGGGACTAAAATAATTATATGCCATAACGAAACAATGTTTAACCACCAGAGCGTCATTACGTTATTTAAGCCTATCACTTTACTTTTCACCGATTGCGAGAAAATAAATCTAAAATTAAAACAATGGTTTTCAGACGGACAAATGAAAAATACATCTTAAAACACTATCTTTTCTATCTATCTGTCACTTATATGCAGAAAGAAATAACTACACGACTGAGGCGATGGTGCGCCACAAGCAGCCAACTACATAATGTCTATGTCGTCGGAGAGGGCGGTGGGGGGTCAGGGTGGCCGACACTGGGACACGAGGCAAACGACCAACCTGCCTCTACCACCCTACCTCCACCCTCTGTGTCAAAATTACCACTTCAATCCGCCTATACATAATTTTTTACGGATCAGCAATATATTTTGATAGGTGTCACCTTGGACTGATCGAAGTCAGAAAATATTCCGGTAGCTTTGGACCGGAAATTCCTCACTTGCACCTGCTGCTCAGCTGAGTCTGGACTTCGCTCTGCCTCACACCTCACACCGGCGAAGGAGGGTTTAAAGACGCACAGGCGGCCGCGCTGTGGAAATATTATATTTTAATGTAATATTCGTCGTCAGTGCCGGCTTTCATACAAAAGTAGTTAGACTTGTATCGCGCAAGAGCAGCAGTTAATAGAACGAGTATAACTACTTCTGTATGGCATGGAGAACGAGCACACAGACCACCTGATGGTGAATGGAGTCTGAGACTCATATACATTTGCATTCTCTAAACTACAATCCTAAAGCTGCGGCTCCACTGAGGCGGAGACGAGCGGAGCTGTGCCAATATTAACCAATAGAAGGCGCATGCGGTCACGTGGAGCTCGCCTTGCGCACGTTAGTTTAGATTCTATTGGTCAATATTGGCACAGCTCCGCTCCACTCCGCTCATCTCCGCCTCAGTGGAGCCGCAGCCTAAGGCGTGCTTCTCACCGGAGCACAATTTCATTTTCATTTCATTTTTCATTTATTTCAGACACAGTCCATAGTGTTAGTTACAAAATACTTAGCCTATGTTAGTTCTAATTTATGATTTAAAATATATTATAAATGCCGCTCCTGGACTCCATGTGAATGGAGTTCCAGTGCTTCATAATAGCGCTCCAAACCAATTGTAGGAGGCTATTGCAACTGTCACGCACGCGACGCATCATAGAGGCCGCCCTTTTACGCATTATCGCACTGAACCCATCTATACGGGCCTCTGCGAACATTCCAGATGCGCTGCAAAAGCGTGGCAGTCCCTTCAGCATTCTAAAACCATTGTTGTACTGGATACGTAGGGCATTAAGCGTCTTCTTAGTACATTTGGTCCACAGGGCGTACGTGTAGAAGGTCTGACAAAACGCCTTGAAAAGGGTAGCTTTGACAGGCCAATCACACCGCGCGAACCCACGGGCTAACATGTTGCAACGTACAGCCAATGCCCTACGTTCCCTTTCCACATCCTGGTCGTCTTGGAGGTCCTCGGTGACCCAGTGCCCCAGATACTTAAAGCGAGATACTCTGTTAAGAGCAGTCCCACCCAGAAACACAGTAGGTACTACGTTCGGAGTCATCTTGCCGGCTTTAAATATGAGAAACTCGCTTTTTTTCGCGTTATATCTGAGGCCATGGGTCACCGCATACTCCTCACATATCCTCAGGAGTTTTACAAGAGCGCTGATGGCAGGGCACAGCAGCACCATATCATCCGCGTAACTGAGGTTGTTGACAGTTACACCACCAATTGAGCATCCGATACCGGTGCTGCTGAGCCGAACAATCAGCTCGTCCATGTACAGATTGAACAGCCGAGGCGAACTCAGGCCGCCCTGACGTACACCACAATTCAACCTATACACGTCCGAGTGCGCGCCAGCCCATCTCACCTGATTGGTTTGGTTTTTGTACCAAAACCGGAACAGATTAATTTATTTTATTTATTTCAAATTTATCTCAGAATCCAGTTCCATATGTTGTTAGTAAGCATCAAATCTTATTCTATATTAGTAATTATCAAATATTAACAAATTAACAAATATATTATTTTATTCCTATGGCTACTGCTACCCAGTTTCGCACTAAGGGGCAGTCAGGCCGTTCAGCAACCATGTTCAGAATGCTGTTGTGGCTGTTACAAAGGCGTTGAAGCAGCGACGCTGTTTTCTTACGCATGCGCGCGGGGAACCCGTCCGTGCGGGCCGCGGCAAACATTGCCGACGCGCTGCAGCGCCGCGGCAGCCCCAATAGCATTCTAAAGGCATTGTTATATTGAACGCGCAGGGCGTTGTAGGCTTGCTTCGTGTACTTAACCCAGAGACCGCTCGAGTAAAAGGATGTACAATACGCATTGAATAGCGTTATCTTAACGCTAACAGAGCATCGAGCAAATCTCCGAGCCAGCATATTGCTTCTCACCGCTAACGCCCTGCGCTCCCTTTCAATATCTTCAGTGTCGTTAAAATTCTCGGTGACCACGTGCCCCAGATACGTGAACCTGCTAACGACCCTGAGAGCAGTACCAGCGAGCACTACGGGGGGCACGTAATAGGGCTTTACTTTACAGGCTTTGAATACGAGCAGCTCGCTCTTCTTGCTATTGTATTTCAGCCCATGCTCGGCCGCATACCGCTCACACGTTGCCAAAAGCATTCGAATCGATCTGATCGAGGGACCCAGCAGCACCATGTCATCGGCATAACTAATGTTGTTGACACATACACCGTCAACATGGCACCCGACATGCATGCTGCTGAGTTCCTCGATCAAAAGATTTATCTAGAAATTAAACAAGACTGGTGATGTCAGCCCCCCCTGTCTCACGCCACATTGTAATGTGTATTCACTAGATAAAGCATCAGCCCATCTCACCTGATTTAAGCTGGTTTTGGTACCAATATTCAAAAAGTGACACACACTCGCGCGGTAGGCTCGTGCTCCTTAACTTGTCCCAGAGTACGTCATAGGAGACGAGATCAAAAGCTTTTGACAAGTCCAGGAAGCACGCATACACCGGTGTTTTTCTACTTGTGTAGAACTCGACGGTTTGCTTAAGGCTAAGAATAGTAATTATCTTTTATCTCGTTAAGTTGTGATTTCAATAACACGATCTCCTTTAATAGGGTTGTTACATTGACGAGATCGAAAGTAATGGGAGGTAGCTTGTTGAGTTCCTTGGCAACAAAAACTGGATACAATTCAGGGTCCACTTTTTTCATTATCTCCAGAATATCTTCAAGGTCCCGGAATATTTTTTTACGTTGGGTCTTCACCTTTTCACGTTTTGTGATATTACGCCTTCCAGTTTTAATTCCCTCGATCAATAGACCTTTAGCCTGCTCGACATCTTCACTAGTAAAAGCAGATCCACAAATTTGAATTAAGCTTTCTTTATCCATAAGATCCAGTTTGTTATCAATAAACGCTAACACTTCACTAATCACAATATTACAATTAGCACATTTTAATGTCTTTGAAGATGACATTTTATTCGCACACAAGGTCACGGACCTCACGCACGCTAAGCGATAAGACACCGCGACCGTACCGTAACGAGTCGTGCGGAGACGCTTAATCACCCCCCCCGGTGTACTTGTGCTTTTCTCCAACTTATTCCACAGGATATCGTAACATACCAAGTCGAATGCCTTCGATAGATCCAAAAAACAGGCATACACGGGAGTTTTTCCCTCGGTGTAGTACTGGACGGTATGCTTCAGGCAAAGATTCGCACTTTCTGTCGAAAGGCCGGGCTTAAAGCCGAACTGAGCATCCTGCGTTTTTATATTATGGTGTAACCAGTCACCGCCACCAGCCAAATGTATGACCCGATGCGCAACCAAGCGGGCACCAGGAGAGATGCCCTCCATATAACTGTATATACATGTTGGTGGCGCCGCAACGGTGTCCCGTATTAAAAATGCGGTGCGAACCCTTGGGACTAAGATGTAATGTATCTATGCTAGTAATTTAACTGGGTGTCTTTTCCCGACACCGGAACATAACAATGCGAAGGAACACTGCTACTTGCAACATTTTTCAATAGTGTTAATTTTTTGCAGAGCAGTATAGTCCGTGTTAATTGAAATTGGCAAAAATGTAAACAAATGTATTTTTATTTTAAACTAGCTGTCCGTGCCCTTGTCCTGATAATCACACAAAAAAAAAAAAAGATCGGTCGAGCCATTCTCGAGGATCCCGTACACATTCGTCACTTTTCGACTAAGTTCCTAAAAACGTTTATGGCGTGACCAGTGGAAACTGGGATTCATTATAAAGTCTGACTGAAAATTTCTGGATTTTGGAAAATAAGATCAGATATGATATTTATGATTGATTTATTGTTTGTAAAAGTTTATGTATGCGCTGACTATTAACACATTTCTGCATTTGTTGGAAAAACTGTGTCATCGGCTTCGTGGAACGCATTCGCGGCCACTTTCGGGCTTGTAAATCGTAATCCTTCTAAGGTTATCTTTAATATTCGGACATAAAGTCTTGCGAATTAGAAAGTATCGTGTTTTATTTTCGAATTCCTTAATTGCTTTTTTTACATTGTAATTGGCCAGTTCCAGAAACTTTCAGTATCACGTATTATACATACATACATTACATCACGCCTGTTTCCCAGAGGGGTAGGCAGAGACCACTTCTTTCCACCTGCTACGATCCTGACAAATCTCTTTCGCTTCTTCCACATTCATAGATCGAGTCATGCATGCACCTCGGTTTCGGGTACTTAAGAGGGCCGGCCCTCACGTATTATATTAGTTCTATAATCTTAAACTTAATATGAAAGTAATGATCAAGTGCATAAATCGTTTGCAAAGACCTCACTCAATCTCTAAAAGTACGTGATTATGCAGTTGTAACAGTAACTTGGTTTGGTTTTGTTTACATCTTCGCCAATTTTGATTGACACAGACTATAAAGTTGTGCCAGTATATCTCTTACTTTGCTTGTGGCCCTGGATTTCCTGCTGCTGCTACTGTCATAGGTTTGCGGGGGTTCTCGGGAGGAGGAGGCGGCGAATTTGGCGGCCAGCGCGCGCTGGGCCTCGCTGCCTTCACTTAACGGCCGTGGAGGCAGTGTTGGGGTCTGGAATGGGATGGTTCTCGGGATTACGGTGGGCTGTGCACATTTTTGAAGTAATTTTAATTGAGATGTTTATAGGTTAAGTAGTGGACCGCTTAAGAGATGACGTATATGTGTGTAAACACTTTATTGTACTAAAACAATTTCATTGCATATCTTAAAATTACAGAAATAAAAGTAGTACAAAGGTGAACTTATACCTATAGGGAATCTGTTCCAGTTAATCTTTGGGCGAGAGGGGAAACATAAAAAACTTTAGCATACAAAAGACAATTATTTATTAAAGTACAAAATATAGATGAGGAGAAACAATAGAAACTATGATTTTTCTAATGAAAGACGAAAGTTAAATATTTTAATAACCACATACATACACATATACATAATATAATATAATTCTAAATACATACCATTAAACATATATGTAAATAAATTAATATAAACACTCCTACATGTATAAATAAAATACTTAAATATAAATAAATAGGGGAAGTCAGAAGAGGAAACGTTTACAAATGAGGCGACGAGTCGAGCCGAGCTACCGATTGTGATTGCCTAATGTTAGTTGGTAACCGATTCCATAGCCTTACAGGATACCCCGAAAAGAAATTGGAATACGTTTTGTTTTTGTTGGATGGGAAAGCAAGGAAAGGTTGGCAAGCGACTCGAGAACCTGAAGTCTAACCGCTCGGAGAGGTAGGGAGGGGGATCGGTGAATGAAGAGGACTTTATAAAGCAACGACAAGATTATGAACATTTAAGCAAATAGGCAACTAATTAAGCTGAGCGCGAAATTGGGAAACGTGATCGTATTTTCGTAAACTCAATATAAGCACACACGGAACGTTTTGGAGACGCTCCATCTTTTCAAGCAAGTCAACATTGAGATCGAGATACGCATCAGCGTAAGGTGATCGCAGCTATCAACGACCCATCGAAAATCTGAAGGTATTACCGACCCATTAGCGTAATATGATATTTTAACGAATCTGTAACTATTTGAGCCATATGTAATAGAAAAAAGCCATATTTTGCTTGGTTTGACTGTTAAGTTTGTATCTGAAGATATATCGACTCATGTTAGGAAAAATATCTTGCTTTTATAAGTCACAAAGGTATCGTCTAAGTTCGTCTCAATCGTTTTTCGTCAAGTTCTTAAATTCGTCCCGTTCTGCTTTCATCTCCTGTTCTTCTTTCGTCACTTTCATGAGTCGTCTATTTCATCTTTGGTAATCTTTTGTTGTCTGTCTTTTTCTTATTCCGGCTCATTTCGGTATTCGACAACATCTTCTTTGGGCATGTTCGATGCAAGTCAATCTCTTTATTAGTCTCATTCGTTATTCGAAAAAAAAAGGGCACTTTCGTTGTTAGTCCTATTTGGTTTTTGACAAGTTCTTAATTCATCTTATTCTGCATTCGTCACTTTCACTGGTAGTCTTTGTCATCTTTGTTTGCCGGCGGCGGTCTTCTAGATCGTGGTACTTCTGGATCGTGGTCTGCTAGATAATAAACGAGATTCTGGCGACCGAGCAATGGCGGTATAACTATACACCCTTTCGGGCAACCGACTGGAAGAGGTCTCAGCGGCCTTGAGGTCTAAGTAACCCCTAAAATGTTTGGTGCAGAAGGCAAGGGGAAACCACTGCACTAACTTCCCTAGAAAGTCATCATGAAAGTGAAACCAAAGATATTTCGTAAGCCATGTAACCCGCTTAGCAACCGGCACCGTACTGCGTCCGGGGCAGACGCTGTGAAATTGGTGACCGGTCATGGGGATGTAGGAAACCAGGCAACGCATGTAAATTGGGCTACTGGAATCTCTATGAAAATGCGTAGCATCCAGAAGATAGGCACATGGAACGTACGCGGCTTGCTACAGCCAGGAAAGCTGAAGATCTTGGAGAAGGAGATTACCAGATGCGAACTGAGCGGTCTAAGTGAAACTTACTGGAAGGGCAATGGTCATTTTCTCACCGATACTCACGCCGTCTATTTTTCTGGAAGTGACATAATCAGCAGAAATGGAGTTGCTTTTCTTCAGCCAAAGCAACTAAGGAATTATGTTTTGGGGTATGAACCAGTAAGTGGTCTGTGAGTACTGAGTGTTAAACTAAAATGAACACCTGTAAATCTCAATATTATTCAGGTTTACGCACCGACTAGTACTGCAAGCGAGGAAAATCCAGAAAAAATCTACGCAGAACTACAAAACGCCATTTCAAAGATTCCTAACCGTGAAGTCTTGATGATCTTAGGCGACTTCAATGCGAAGATTGGAGCTGATGCCCATCAGCTAAGTCAGTGCGTGGGAAAATTTGGGCTAAGTGAGCGCAATGAGAGAGGGCGAGCGTCTAATACAGTTTGGTGATAGCAAACAGTTTGTTCCAGAACCATCATCGACGACTCTATACCTGGATATCGCCTGATCGCAACTATCGTAACCAAATTGATTACATCCTTATCGGCTCGCGCTGGAGGATCTCAGTCAGAAACTCCCACACATTGCCTGGAGCAGACTGCGGCTCAGCCCACCAGCTCCTGACATGTAAAATGCAACTAAAGCTAAGGGCAGCAAGGAAGCTCGACAAACACAAACGACTCGAAGTTCGGAATAGCTTAAAGTTTTTGTCGGCTTTCGAGCAAAACTGGGAGCATTGGACAGAAGCAAACGCAGAGACCCCAGAACAACAGTGGGAAAGAGCCAAGGACATGATAGTGGGTGCAGTCAAAGAGTCTGAGCCCCCTACGGAGACCCGAAAACGACAACATTGGATGAGCGACCACACGCTGCAGCTAGTTGAAGAGAGACGAAGAGAGAAAGCACTGGGATCGGATGTGAGAATCCTGAATACACTATCTGGTAAGATCCAAGCGGCGTGCAGACAGGACCGTAGTAATCAACTTCAGAATATATGCGCAGAAGTTGACGTCCATGCCCATAAGCACAAATCCAGAGATCTTCATCACAAAATCCGGACATTCACAAAATCCCTCACCTCTAAAACTTGGGCCATTAATAACTCTTGTGTCACCACAACGGTGTCCGAAATAGAAGCTATCTCCGAGACATGGAAGGAATACTATCAGTAATTATTACAGGACCCAAAGTCGCATTGTTTCACTCCCACAGCGCCTACGGATGACAAAATAGAGCCAGACATTCTCGAACAAGAAATTCGCGCTGCCATCAAACATCTAGAGAATGGAAAAGTTACAGGTAGAGATGCAATTCCTATTGAAACCATTTAAGCATCGGGAGAGAATAGCGTCCAGATCTTCAAAACACTGTGCAACAAAATTTGGCAGACAGGAATATGGCCGAAGGAATGGGCTCACACAGTTTTCATCCCACTACATAAGAAGGGCTCCATAAAAACATGTAGCAATTATCGCCTTATTGCACTGATTTCTCACGCAAGCAAGATCCTTCTGCACATTTTGAACGAACGCCTAAAGTACTTCTTGTCCAAAAAAATAGCTCCTGAACAAGCTGTGTTTGTGAAGGGCAAGGGTACACGTGAGCAAATTCTGACTGTGCGCCAGATCAACGAGAAGGCTCGAGAGTTTAACAAGCCGACATATATTTGCTTTGTTAGTTTTTCGAAAGCGTTCGACTCGGTGAAATGGCCGATATTATGGAAGACCATGTTGGAAATGGGTGCCCCAAAACATCTACTGCACCTGCTTAGACGCTTATATGAAGATGGAACAGCATCGGTAATGACAGGCGACGTACTTTCCAGTCACTTCTACCCTAGTGCAGGAGTCCGTCAGGGATGTATAATCTCACCTCTTCTGTTTAATGTCTACACAGAACTCATTATGATAATCTCCCTCGAAGAGTGGACAGACGGTCTTGCAATCGGTAGCTTGAAGATTGCCAATTTAAGATACGTGGATGATACCACCCTATTCTGTCATATGTGAGAAATATGATGTATGCCTGCCTATAGACGGTATGGTAAAATACCCTACCAAATTAATTAAATGCTAAAATAATAAAATCCGGAATGGTCTCGGAGAACTTGAACCTTTGGGTCAAGGACCGTATGGGGGTTGTGCTCAGGTGTCGCTCTGACTACAGTGAAAACAATTTAAATTAAATTTATAAAAACGTTTATTACGTTGTAAAACCTATCTGGTTTACATGGCGGAGAGACCGCAGTGGAACAGGGTATTCCTTAAAAGCTAGACAGTTAGGACCAAGCCACTTAAGGTCGTCGGGGACAGCCACCGGAACAAGGTCTTGACAAGCGCGAGGCAGGCGCGGAACGCGCGTGAGAAAAGCGTGCGACCCACGCTGAATCCGGGGACTGTACCCGACGAACAAGCTTGACGACAGACCTATCTTAATGATATCGGGTACCCTTTTCTAATACACGGACGGAACGAGCTCGAGCGAAATGACGCGACGGCGAAACACTGTGGCCATGAAATCGTAAGGTGAAATTTACGCACTCACGGGGAAGGACGCACTCGGACGTCGGTCCTTGAAGTAAGCGGGGTGGCTCACAGCCGTAACCAGTACGGGAGCTCACCGCTCGACTGCACCACCAGGCGACCGAGCCGGCCTGGCAATGGCTTCCACCTCGGCGGGAGCTGGCGGGAAGGCAGAGTCCGCGCTGGCGGCTCCTCGCAATCACCACCGTCGGCGCTGGGCTTAATGGGCACTTGGCAGGCGGCCCGCGCCCTACGGCGGTGTTAGCGGCGAGGGACTGGCCGCGGCGGATCAGCGGCGTCCGTATCCGTCGTTTCGTTCAGCACTCCGCACCATAAATTATGGCGTTGTTATACGCGGTACGCACTTCACTCGGGGACAAACACCTCCCCTTTCACGCCTTAATGGCGTATTTAAGTTAAATACACTTAACTACCATGCACCAAGCATGTTGAAATTACATGGATGCCGTTTCCATGATGGCGACGACGAACTGTCACGGACCGGGCCGCCAACGGACGTGCTCTCGGCGTGAAGGACTCTACTCGACTGACTAATCGGGACAGGTAACAAACTACCATGTTACGGGCGCGTTCGATAATAATATCGACTTTTTGGGTCAATCGATGTCGAGGTTTAATTTTATTTATTGATTATATGTAATTAAAAAGCTTCTACTAGAGCTAATATGTAAATGATTATCATCGGAAGCGCCCGAGAATCCGAGGTTTAGTCATGAAACGCTTTTAAGTAAAAACCGGTATCGAGTACTTGAACGCAGCTTACGCCGCCCGATATCACTCTGTGCGATTTGTGTATTCATAAAAAATATTGATAAATAATTCTCGAAATTCGCTGAACGGATGCTACCAACGTCTCAAGCGCATTTCAGCGATTATTTTGATATATCTCACTATGTGGTTTTAATCCGTACTTTCTGAGAACTCGGTGCAGACAATTTACGACAATGAAACGGTTTTAAGGTTAAGGTTAATTTTACAGTGCCCTGAAATGGTAACCTGCGGTCTTGATTATGAAAGATTGTTGACCGCTGGTGACGGTTTAATACCCCATTTAAAGTGTAATATGTTTTTCTGGATTTGCCACGGTGTCAAAGTTCGGACCTGGGCTTAACCTCAAATATTTGTGTTTAGGTCGTATTTTATACGACAATACCCCCTTTTCGGAGAAGAGGTTTAGTCGCAGGCTAACCGAAACAGCCGGGGAAACCGTGAGAAAAAAAAATTAATTGTCAAACAAGAAATTAGAACAATAATTGTTCTCCTAATAAATGGTAATTCCTACCTATCTATGTGTGTACCTACCTAGATTTGGGTACTTACCTATACCTCGGCATCGTGCTGACAGCTATAAGCTGTTCAGGACACCTACTATGAGGGCCTACGGTATTTGTAAGTATCCGAAGGTATACCTTGCTAGGGTTTACTATACTCTAGGGGTCCTAACATATTTTCTTAAAGTAGCATGCTAATAAGTCTATCCTACGTCTACTTATATTTGTAGTCATGCCGTTATGTATGTAGAACTAGAAGCATGCGGCTTATTTATATTTAAATAATTCTTTTTTATAATGAATATTATTGCTAAACTCTAGGCTAACCTAAGGCTAAGGTAACCTATGGGTTCGGCGTCTTCGTTGGGATACTGGCGGTGCAGCGAGAAGTAATACTACGACGGGTTGCACGTCCAGTCTCCACAGCGGTATTTATAGCCATTGGCTAACTAAGTTTTTAACCTATTTAATATACCTACCTATAATTATGCTAGGTATTTAATTTAAATGGTGGATTGCTAGACTGGTGACTAGTTTATCCACATCCATAAATTATTATTCTAGTGGGTGCACTCCACTGAATTGTGAAACGTAAGGCCTGATGTAATCACAGAACCTCTGCTTCTATTCAAACTTGGCTTCCCATTTTTATTATGTACAATATAAAAATGGGGAAAGTCGTCCATAATAATAATGTGGCGTATCCGGAGCTCGAGGAGTACGCCGTTGCAATGATCCTTTTGGATTTTGCACCAAAAATAAATAATTAATTTGGCCGAGGGTTACTCTACCAAAGTATGTAAATATAAACTTATTTTTCATTTTCCTGGAGAAAATATGAAACCCAATCTGTCCCAATGGCCATTTCTTAGGTCCATTGAAAGTGCTGTCTACTGAAAGAATTATATGGTTAAAAAATTTAACCTTTGAAATCGTAAATTCGATACTGGTCTGCTAACGCAAAACGCAGTTGCCAGCCTCGAATCTACTACGCATTAACACACAACATTAAACAATGAGCTTTGTCATATAGAGAAAGTCTTTCAAATCATAGACTCGATACTGGTCTGCTAACGCGAAACACAGTTGCCAGCCTCGAATCTACTACGCATAAACACACAACATTAAACAATAGGCTTTGTCATATAGAGAAAGTCGAAAGAGATTGTCTGAAAAATGTTAACTATATAAATTTTGCCAGTTGTTACACACCTTGTTGAACCTTAATTATGTCTTTAACATGATATTTTCCTTTATTACAGGTAGCTATTTCTTCTAGTATGTAGATAACGTCCGATAGCTTTGTTATGACTTTGCATTTAACAAATCTTGGCGCTAACTTTGCTGTGAAGAACTTTGCCGCGTTCGACTGGACAAAATTTCGGCGCCAAACCGTGTCGCCTACGTTAAGTCTTAGGTGTTTGCGTCGCAAGTTGTACCTAGCTGCGTTTTGTTGGTACGCTTTTGTGAGTGCGGACTCTACTCTTTGGAAAATATCTGTTAATTCGACAAGGGAATCTGCTCTTGTATCCCTGTTGGTTACTTGAGCCTCATCTACAGACTGTGGTACACTACCCGTTATTTCGTGCAATGACCCGTCCGAGATGATCTCACGCCCCTTCGCTAAGAAATTTGGTGTATAACCGGTGGCTATATTTATCGTACTATTTAAGTACAATTGTATTTTTGGCAAAAATTTGGACCAGTGCCTTTGGTCTTGATCCACTAAAATAGCTAAGCAGGTTTGAATGGTTGCGTTGTACCTTTCAACGACGTTTGGCGCTGGAGAGTAATACGCATTATAAAATATTTTTGGGATAGACTTATGTTTACAAAACTTTTTGAAATCCTTACAACCTGTCCTTCCTGACAATTCGCAACGAGCATTGAGCTCATGAAAGATCTACTGGGAAGAATGAAAACCGTCAGTCAAGATTTCGGGCTGAAGGTCAACCGTAGTAAGACGAAGATGATGATTGTTGACCGTGCCCACAACAACTCGCCGGAGGTCACAAAAATTGCGAACTGCGATGTGGTCCAATCATACATCTATCTGGGCGCATTAATCACCAACAATGGCGGCTGCGTAGATGACATCAAGCGACGTATTGCTGTTACGAGGTCAGCCATGGACAAATATGGAGAAACCGTAACATTACGAAAGCCACTAAAATCCGGTTTGTCAACGCACTAGTGTTTCCCATATTTCTTTACTCCTGCGGAGACTTGGATCCTGAGGCAAAGCGAGAAAAAGAGGATAAATGCTCTTGAAATGTGGTGCTGGCGAAGAATGCTCGGAGTATCTTGGACTGAGCATCGTACTCATGTATCGATTCTCACAGAACTCGGCATAAAGCAGCGTCTATCTTCTATGGTGCAAGCCCGCATCCTTACCTTCTTCGGGCACATATCTCGACGTGATGAAAATTCTATTGAGCGCCTGGTGGTACAGGGTAGAGTTGAGGGTGCCCGGGCGCGCGGCAGATCTCTGATGAGGTGGACAGACCAGGTGAAAGCAGCAGTTGACCACCCCTTGCACGTTTACACCAGGAAAGCCTCCATCCGAGAAGAATGGCGACGAATAGTTAAGTGGGTTACCAAACCTGGAGTGATGACCACGACCACTCTGCCAAGAGTCTAACGACAAAGAAGAGATTAAAATTTACAACATCATCCCTAAAGAGATTACTGAGCTTCCGTTTAAGCCATTTAAATTGAAACTCTACAGATGGCTAAATGAAAACATGTTTTATAATGTAAATGAATTATTTCAAAGGTAATTAAATAAATTAAAGAAATATTATTTCCTCTAATAATAATTAAAATTTGCATGCTAGTATTTAGCGAAAATGTTTTTTTCGAGTCTAAATGGGTAGCACCATATTCTACCATTTCAGCAAAAAATAAAAAAATAAAAATTGAGTAGGGATCGCCAGTATATCTCTTACTTTGCTTGTGGCCCTTGATTTCCTTCTGATGCTACTGCCATAGGTTTGCGGGGGTTCTCGGGAGGAGGAGGCGGCGAATTTAGCGGCCGGCGCGCCCTGGGCCTCGCTGCCTTCACTTAACGGCCGCAGAGGCAGTGTTGGGGTCAGGAATGGGATGGGTTTCGGGATTACGGTGGGCTGTGCACATTTATGAAGTAAGTTTAATCGAGATGTTTATAGGTTAAGTAGTAGACCGCTTAAGAGATGTATATAATATGTATGTGTGTAAACACTTTATTGTACTAATACAATTACATTACATATCTTAAAATTACAGAAATAAAAGTAGTACAAAGGTGAACTTATACATATAGGGAATCTCTTCCAGTTAATCTTTGGGCGAGAGGGGAAACATAAAAAAATGTAGCATACAATAGACAATGACTAAAGTACAAAATATAGATGAGAGGAAACAATGGAAATGAAAAAAATGTTTTATTAATCACATACATGTATATAATTCTAAATACATACTATTAAACATATATGTAAATAAATAAATATAAACATTCGTACATATATAAATAAATAGGGAAAGCCAGAAGAAGAAACGTTTACAAATGAGGCGACGAGTCGAGCCGAGCTACCGATTGTGATTGCCTAATGTTAGTTGGTAACCGATTCCATAGCCTTACAGGATACCCCGAAAAGAAATTGGAATACGTTTCGTTTTTGTTGGATGGGAAAGCAAGGAAAAGTTGGCTAGCGACTCGAGAACCTGAAGTCTAACCGCTCGGAGAGGTAGGGAGGGGGATCGGTGAATGAAGAGGACTTTATTAAGCAACGACAAGATTGTGACCATTTCTGCGATAGCAAATAGGCAACCAATTAAGCTGAGCGCGAAATTGGGAAACGTGATCGTATTTACGTAAACCCAATATAAGCACACACGGAATGTTTTGGAGACGCTCCATCTTTTCAAGCAAGTCAACATTGAGGTCGAGATACGAATCAGCGTAGTCAAGAATAGGAAGAAGAAGAGACACTTTTGTTGGATTGGGAAGGAAATTCTGCATACGCTAGAGAGACTGATCTATGATGACGTCAAAAATTTTAACTGTAGAGGAGAATGGGATAGGAGTTCCCTCCAAAAACACTTGGCATCACACGATCGGACAACTTGGACAAGTAGTATGGGCTACCAACCACAATTGCCTTCGATTTTCCCGCATTAACCTTAAGCCCGAAATTAGCCATCCAGTCCCTTATAGATGCAAAGTCAGTGTTGACTTTGTCAACCAGAGAACGAAAATTATCAAAGCCGGCCGGGCGTAGATCTGCAGGTCGTCTGCGTACAGGTGGTGGAAGGATTGAATAGCAGAAGTGATACCATTAACAAATAGAGAAAAAGAAGAGGAGAAAGAATCGCACCTTGAGGTACACCAGCGGAGATGTCATTTCAAACAGAAAATCATCATCGGCTTTAATACGCTGGTGCCTTCCAAAGAGATTGGATCGAAACCAAGTAAGGGCTAAGGAAAAAAAGTTTAAAATGCCAGGAAGGAATATCCGGCCGTGAAGGCTCGGGCGCTATTATACTGGGGGCTTCAAATTTTATCTATTTAACAGTTAAGGTATTTGCGAAGATTCTAATTGCAGCATTCTAAATGCTCACCTTATGGATTTTACTCACTGTTTCCGAATCAGGATGGGGAACTACTTCCTCAGGGATCGGTATTAAATTCTCGGCCAAAATTATTTTCGATAGGCTTCTATCCCTGTCCTGTGTCTGCCTAAACGGAAATCCGTTCCTATTATGCCTGCAGCTGTATACCAGGTCGATGGTTAGAAGTACGGTGAGGAGCACCAAAAAGAGAACCTCAAGTCTGAATCGCATTGTGGTGCGGAAGTAGCTGAAAATAAACGAAACGCAGTCAACAGTGGAAGTGGATAGATAAGTAGATACTTATTTTTCGTCAAGATTACGCCGCGCGTCCAATGGCACCCTCATTACTATTAGACCGGGAGATAATGACACAAAATTTCCAGTCATTTGTACCACGTATGGCGATCATCAAGGATCTAATTACGTAATGACGAAAAGGAAAATGATGGTCATGGCGCTGGAACCGGCGACCCAAACGCGTGGGCGTTAATCGAACGTGTTGGATAAATTACGAAAGTCGAACGATTTGTAACACAAAAATTCATTTCCGACAGTCGATGAAAAATGAGGTAGGTGGTAGCGGAATGCCATACTTCTCCGGTGTGGCTTACAGCCCGCCATACCGACGAAAAAACATTAATTGAAAAAAAAAAACAATTCAACCATTTGTACCAGGCTAATTTTTGCTCAGCTATCATCTTCGAGTAGCCGTTCACGAAAATCACCATGCCATACTTTTCCGACGGTTCCAAATGGCCGCCATACCGCCGCAAAAAAGTAATTTTTATTTTGTTAAACGATTTGTACCATCCTATAACTTTTTTACCATTTTCTTTGTATGATCATAAATAGAAGTTTGATAATGTTCTGATATGGGAGGTGGCGAATGTGTACAATTTTGTACCAGATTTGTACCAGTATGGCACCACTTTTCTCCCCTACTAGAAGTATGGCAAATATAATAACGGTCACATTGTATCATATACTTTCCAAAAGTCCAAATGCCGAACTGGTATTATCAAGGAATTTAATTTATGACCCACCTTCGGTCCATAGTCAATCTGACATTCTACAGCATTAAGGTTGAGTTTCCTTTCAATTACAAATGGCTTGGCATCTCTATTGACAATGACACTTCAAGCAGATTTTCGTTGAAAGGTGTAGAAAATTAACTTCCGTGACTGTACGAGTTTTGCAAAAAAAAAATACTCCTTTGCGGCGGTATGTTCGCCATACTTGGTACAAATAACTGGAAATTCTGTGTCAGTATCTTCCGGTCTATATTGTTGTGTTTTCTAATAAACTAAAGTTTCGTCTAGAAATTGAAGAATGGTTTTTTGCTGTAAAAATGAATACAGAATATATGACAAAGTTTAATTAACCTTTAACAATCGTGTACAGTAGTCAACTTAACGGAAAAAGGTGGCCACTATTTTATTAAGTTATGTCATATCCCCTATATATGGTGTATTCATTTGTACAAATAAAACATCCATCAATTCCAAGACATTACTTTAGTTTATTAGAAAACACAAAAAAAAACATAAAACCGCCTTCAAAAAAATAAAAAATAACTTCTTTTAAAATGGTAGTTAAAAGGTCTGTCCAACTCTGAAGTCGGCGACAAACAATATTTTAAAATTTTTTTGTTTTTAAAACATTTATTTTATTTTATACTTTTTAGTGATCATAATAAGCTGTAATGTAGTCCCACTTCCTAGTTGATAATGAAACTTTAAGACATTTCAAGCTCGCCGCAAGCAACGCCGCGTGAAATTCATAGTCATATTTAAACAATTAAAAGTTCTTCGTTATAGTCGCTCAACTATCTTAACCGAGATATCTTATCGCCGCCCTTGAAATAGGTACCGTTGAGGAGTTCAGGTGGCCATCTGTGGTCCTCATCATCTGTCTATTTCACCAAATGATTCTTTCTGAATGCAAACGCTGGAATTGTTACTAATCATACTAAAATAGGTATATGTATGGCTTTAATATTTGAGGAGTTCCCTCGATTCCTCACGAATTCCCTCATCGGATTCTGATTTGGTGACAGTAAGACCACCTCAGAAATATCAAACCAGAAAAATATTTTTGAAATCGGTCCACAATTGACGGAGAAATCGGTGAACATACATAAAAAAAAACTGGAACATAGAACTTCCTCCTTTTTTAGAATCTGTTAAAAATAGTAATGAGGGTGCCATTGGACGGTCGGCCTCTTCTTAAAAACAGAAACTTCTTGTTTTGTTACCATACTTAAATCAATGCCTATGGGAGTTGACTATGGGAGTTCAGGTAGAAAAAACATAAAAAATCGTGTGATGAATGTTTTTAGCAAAGGGCATTGGGTAAATTTGTTTGAAGAATATTGTCATATTTTTTTTCATCGGCCACGGATGATTATTACATAGTTATTTAGAGGACCTCTAAATACACATAGATATATATAATTTATGGCGTTAAATAATATCGGAGCGGAGATTTTAAAGATTTAAGTGTTCAGTTTTTAGTACAAAAGTACGCCTGAGTATGAATATTTAAATATCTCAGCTCCGATGCACTTAAGAGTATTACATTACGTAATAAAATATGCTTATTTTTAATAATTCTATCATAATTTGCCGCTTTTACGAATGGCCGCTCACCTTGAAAATGTATGAATTTTACAAATGACAACACTTTTACCCAAACCCCTTTCTATCCAAAAAATTAATGGTTACTGATGAATGTTCTGAGTAAGTTTCTATCCAAAAAAAATACTTAGGTAAATTGATGTTGCAGACTGGATTATTTTGTACTTCATTACCTGTTTATCAAGTCCGAGATAAGGAATACCAATTCGGTGGGTCTACGTTATGGAGGAACAGCGGGAACCTGCTGTTCTCTTCCGACTCCATCATCAGATGCGCTTCGAGATACCAAATATTAGCGTGGCCCTCGGGTTTACTTAAAGGTTATTAAAGTTATTTGGAGCTAATCATATCTCCGAAGATTTTCAGAAGGTATAATTATAATTATATAATTATTATTTATTTATTTAAATAAATAAATAATTAGATAATAATTATATCATTATAATTATAAAGGTATAATTAATTTTAATTTCTTTGTATGAGCTGTTATTTAATATATTTAATTTTATTTTTATTTTTGAAGTTTTGGCTGTTGAGGCTCACGTGACTGTAGCGCGATGATCTTACAATACGGTTTCTGAGAGCTATTTAAGATAACAAACTTGCATAAAATATTTGTGTTAAAAAAAAACATAACCAAATTTTAAATATTTTCCATACGATAGTTACATAGGTAAGTATTTTTCGAATTCAGTTTTTCTTTCAGCAAATGACCATTAATTACGATCGATTAAATGTTGAAAATATCGATCCAAATATGCAGTAGGTAATATTAATATTTTATGAAGTAGAATCTACTTCAACTTAGAATCATCATCTGATGATGATGATGTTTTGCATGACTTGATGTATGAATGTGGAAGAAGCGAACACCATCAAAAATTATTCACTCATAACACCATCATTATCAGAGCTGTCTGTCATCACCTGGTAAACGAACAAAATAAATGAATAAATTAGTGTAAAATTCGAGTACGTTAAGGGTTCAGAAGAACCTTCGTTTTCGTTATTAAAATATGTTAATATATTGAAGATAATTTTTCGGCACCGACCGTTTAATACTTTACCAAGATTCATATTTGATAAAAATTTACTTTTTGATAGGAACAGCGATTCGATAACGTTAAAATTAAGTGAAAAATAAAGACAGATTTGTCAAATATGATATAAATATTTTTTATAAAAAAAATGACAACATAGAGTTGAAATAATAAAAGTTGAAATATGAAGTTACTGCTTGTGGTAAAGCATAATTTGTAAATGTATTATCTATAAGTGTCTTAAAGTACAGAAGATACTATGGCTTAAGCGACTTAGAATCCAAACCATAAACATTAAAAAAAAACAGAAGATACTGTAATGCGATAAGGTTGTAATATTAAAAATAGACCTTATTGCATTAAACTGTTTGTAGAATACGTCTCGTTTGCTTTTAATTATTTAAATTCAAAAGCAAACGATTCGATAGAACAGCGACGCTTTGTTTTGTATAATGTAGGCAGTTGCTTCTAAGCCACGGTGCATGGTACATCTAATGTATACTTATATCAAAGAAACAGTGTTTTTTTTTTTTTTTAATTAGCGAATCCAGTATTTATTTCAGATAAAACCCCACCTTTCCCTAGAATACCTATCATAGTACATAATATGATTATACAGGGTGTTAGAAAAATACCCGTAAAGGAGAAAGGTGGTTGAATGGTCCCTTGTAAAGAGTCTATTTACCATGTATGAAAACTATAGCATGACTTGATTGTGAAATGGAATTAAACCTACAACAAGGAACTGGATCAACAAGATGGAGACCCTAAACCAGAGTGACAGTAAAGTCGCACAAAGAGGACTTACCCGGATCAAACGGATAGAAATAAATTTTATTTAATCGGCATCCACTCGATCCGTAAACAGCAACCACGACGCTTTTTTCAACTGATTTGGAGACTGCCGCACATGAAATAAAACGAGGATTACAACATATTTTTTTAGATATACAGGGTGAAATCTAAGTCGTGAAACAAATGATCACATCTGTGTTCTACCCACAAATATGAGCAACTTTCACTATGGGATCAACTCTGAAATCAGGAAAAAAAAATTTGGTCGAGTACGTATTGAACTTTTCTATGAAACAGCTGATAGTGAAAGTGGGTAGAATACAGAGGTGATAATTTGTTTCACGACTTAGATTTCACCCAGTAAACAATTTTTCACAACTATGTTAAAAATTCGATACCATCTCTCATGCATGATAGTCCGTAAAACAATGAACATCGGAAACAGAATGTCGAGGTAAAATTACAAATTTGAAGATAAAATAACCAAATAGAACAATTCTAACTCTACTACACAAAAATAGGCCAACCACAAAAAGGTCACACCTACTTTCAGGTATAAAAAGGCTGATTTTAGAACGAAATGCGGCGGTAATGCTGCAATATAAAGAATATCCAGTTTTATAATATAGGTACATACATAAACTCACGCCTTCATTTTATAATATATCGCCCAAAAAATCGTTTATCAATTAGTTTTTTAAGATATCGCTCGCTCACCTTCTAGTCAATATTACTTTCACTTTTGACTGCTCAAATTCTATCTGATTTGCCGTGTTTTTCTCCGACGGGCTGCACAGCTCATCGGGTATACACCCGCAGCTAGTATCCTGTGGAATTGAAGTAATAATTATAATAGTAACGACATTTGTCGGGCGTGCCGTCGCCCCGGCGAGTACCCTCCGACAAATTATTTCCGGTTGTTCGCATTTGGCTAACGCCGAGTACTTGCAGACTTAACATCGTAGCCAGGATCATCCATCACAAAATTGTTATTAAATAGAGTCTTATTGAGTCCAATGTGCCGTATACTGAAGTACACACTTACTGATTACACAAAAAGACATCATGAAAAAAAAGTTGGCATGTAGTTTTAAAAACATCCTAAGTTCATAATTATTCTATCAATGTAAGAAACCAATGAAAAACTATTAAAATAATACATGAACTCAAGGGTTTTTCATAACATGGAAATAAGGAAAAATTACAAAAATTCTGATTAAAATGATCAATATCTCTGAAAACACTAAAAATCGTGGAACATACATGGGGGTGATGCGGATACCCCACGACACGAGGGACCTAATTTTTTTTTGGACGTCAGTGTTTGGGCCACCCTGTATGTGGTCCAAATCTCAGCCCATTCCGTTAACGGGAAGTGGGTCAAATTTAACTTGCAAGATTTGACTCGCACATACATACATTACAAGTTAAATAAAAGGTTGTAATGTAAAGTTGATATGGTACCGGCATCTTCCCTACTGCGTTCGCTATTGCTTATAATACTGGTTTTGCTCCTCATTATACTGATTTTTTTTGGCGCCTTGCCTGAGATAGACTGGTTTCGCTGCCCCTATGGATGTGTGCGCGCCGTGAAGCGGAGAGTGGGATGTCACCAGGCTGCGGAGATTTGTTATGGTAAAAACTTCTTTAATATTTTTTTATTTGCATACTTTTTTGCTACTCTATCATTGGGACATTCAGCAAATGGTCATCACAGCTTCCGAATTGAATTGATCAGCTCCTGATGAGTAACCTTATGAACCGTGTACAGTCGAGGACTTTAATTGTTATACCATTATGGAACCCTGTCGCATAACGTAATTTCTGTCATGTGGTTTGACATTATGACAGGGTTCCATAGTGGCATAACAATTAAGTCCTTGACTGTACTACTACTTCGGCGAAATATACATACATACATACATAACTCACCCCTTCGTTCCCAGAGAGGGGAAGGCAGAGCTATAGAATTACCAGCAACTCTAACAACTTGTTGATAATTCTGTAAACACATTTTGCACAATTAAACTAAGATATTTACCAGCGTGTTAGTGACAGGTTGCAAGCCCGCCGCCTAACAGTACTATAAAAATAAATACAATGATTTCATCTTAAATAATTTCCCAACTAACTTATTGCAGTACTTTTATTAGGCAAACCAATCTTTAGCACATTTTTAATTTGGTTATTATAGCAAAAAAGCAAGCATTTGGTTATTATAGCAAAAAATAACATACCAAGTTTTTTTGGCTCATAGTCGTTTAGCAAATTAAAAAAAAGGCAAATTTCGAAAAATATTTCCTGAAATTAATACTTTGGATTTAATTCATCCCAAAATTTACAAAATCAGGGTGTTAGAACTGTGAATACAACAGAAACAAATTGCATGATTAGGGTAAGTTAGAGTTGTGTCTAACGCGTAGCGCCTAATCTACTCGTACACGGAATAGGAGCTCGACCTTAAAATTTAATGAATTTAATTGGTCTATAATTTGTATCTTATTTCCTACTGAATAAAGATCAAAACTATATGCCATACTTTTACATTCAAAAAGGCATATTGAAAAAATATTAGGTACCTACGTTGCGAAGAGCGCGTGTGAAGTCCCAACTGTATGGACCCCCCTGTCATAAATACATGTATGAAAAAAACGTTTTTAATATGTGTATAACGCTATACAACAGCTTACCTCATGACCTAAAGTTATTATCGGGAAATATTTTTAAATCCAAATTGACAAAATGGCTTTTGCAAAAATGTTTTTATAATATAAATGAATTTATGAATTATGGTGACCTAAATGGATACTAAGGAAATACGACATTTTACTTTTAATAATTAATGATTGTGTTTTTTACGGAATGTTATTTATGAATGCTATTATTTATTGAATTATAATTTGTATGTTTTTATTTGTAATTGATAATTGTATTTTAGATTTATATAAACATTTTAGACTAACTATTAATATTTGCACGCTTGCATGCAAGCTGAACGCAATGGATTTTTAATTATTGAACATCTGCTCTATGTTATACTGTGTTCTGGCAAATAAATATGATTTGATTTGAAAAAAATCAAGTGCAAAAAGTTGATTTGCCAAACGATCGTTAGCCAAAATGAAAATATGGTATAAATTGCTTGGGAAGTGATACTTTACGATATAGTTGTCGTCGATTCATTAGTATACCCGCAAAAACAACCTTTACATAAAAATATGTTTTGCGTAATTACAGCTAAAACTACGAATCAGTACAAAAAATCTGGAAAATAATACACGACATGTATTAATTTCTGAATTTTAAAATAAGTCCTCTAAAACATTAGAGAATAAAATGATATGAATAAAAATAATAGAAAATATAAAAATATGACCTAAAAAAATTGTGAAAAATAAACGGTATGCCTTTTGATATTATGTTGATTAGTTTTATGGCTTTTGTCTTGTATTATACGGAACATTATGTCAATCATTATATTTCTTTCGCGTTACACCTAACAACTATTATGACTATTGATGATTATGTTATGACCAAAAATAATATGGATACTATACGACTTTCGAAAATCGAAACAATAAAATTATGGGAATCGAAGGGATCCAGAAATCCACATCTCGTCTCGACTGCGCTTCAATGGAAACAGTCCAGCGAAGATGAGCGGAGCGGAGAGGAGACGTGTAGGAATCGACCAATCATATTAATTCAAACAGTAAATAGTCAAGCGGAGTCTTGGGACGCCCTGTATGTTGCTTAAGGCTGCGGCTCCACGCAGCTCCGCTCGTCTCCGCCTCAGTGGAATCACTTAACTCTTTTCACAGCTCTGCTCCACTCAGCTCCGATCGTCTCCGCCTCAGTGGAGCCGCAGCCTAAAGTTTGTATGGAAATTAAGTAATTTTCAAAGTTATATACCTACCTACAAGTTACGAAAATGGGTATTGAGACTACTAAGTATTACATAAAGAAAATATCTAGCGGTGTTTTTCAAAAAAATGTTCTGGTAAGTGGGTGGGTAAATTATATTTTCACCTTTCTAAAAATGTACATTTCTATGTATAAAAAGTGTACCAGTAAGTGGATAGGACGTGGAAAGCAAATCAAGTCGTTAACGCGGTGGGTGTCTTTAAAACCCGTGGGTTACGCTGTTTTTTGACCTCGCGTAGCGTAGGACACAAGGGGTTAATATTTGTATAGAAATTTAGTAATTAGATGACTAAATTATCTATTTATTTAATCAAGGGTCGATTAAAGAAAACGCAATGGTGAAAGAGAGGCAGTGAATTTAGTTTTAACGTCAATTTTTGGTTTTAAAGGTTGGAGCCATGAAATGAAAGTTTTTTATGTGGACCGCTTGCTTAAAATCAACGTTATGGACTGAAACAAAATTATTTGAAGGTGATGTAAACTATATCTGCGGGCCTAGTATGTCTGCGTCTATATCGCGTGTCAAATGTGGATAAAGCAACCGTCACTCTCGTACTTATTTACGTGTCAGAAGGTGACGGATGCCTTACCCAAACTTTGGCACGCGATAAACGCAGCCCTGGGCCTCTATTCTAGACGGTAAAAACGATATCGTATTTGACCTGTAATGGAATTGTTTTTAACTCGGCCGCCATTACTGTCAAGTAAATAAGAGCTATCAAAACGTTGACAATACGATAACAGATCAAATAAGATATTATTTTTACCGTCCAGAATACTGGTCCTGTACTTTTAACAGACACACTTACAATATATTTGACTATTGCACTGTAGCTCTTGCTTTTGATATTAGGTTTGCTCTTCGAGACATTGCTTTTTTCGGAATCTACTGGGCTTAGGCTGGTGTCAATGTTGCATTTGTCGACAGTGTCTTTAGTTCTGGATGCGCTATTGATGGTAATACTGCAGTTAACAACTTTTTTAGAAGGGAAGGGTGCCGTTGCAAACTTCGCTGCCAGCTTGCGCTGGGCCAGGCTGCCTTCAGTTGGGCGTCGTCGTTCTATTTTTGGGGTGACTGGCGGCGGTTTGAAGACTGGGATGTCGCCAGGCTGTGGAGATTAGTTATACTGTAGTAAATATTTATAATTATAGTCTATTTTTAAAACGTTGTTACAATTATTGACCACTATATACTTGAGACATTCAGCAAATGATCATCACCTGGGTTTGGATTTTATATAACACAGTCAAATGAAATTATTTTTCAAATTGGTCGAGCCATTCTTAAGTTATGATGACTAGACCTCGTTATCTCAGGGCAGTGAAATGTCACAAATATCAAAATACGGGAGTATGGGGCCAATTGGATCAATTTTATATTTATTTCAAGTTTATTGGCAGTCTGAATACTTAATATAAATGGCACTTAAAAAAACAATGAAAGGTACTTAACCCTTTTCAAAACACAAAATACTATTGGTGCAATTGGGAATCTGATAACAATCATAGTCACACTTTCGCATTTATAATGTTAGTAGGTATAACAGGGATATACATATATGCGGAATTAACTGAAAAAAAGTTATGAATTTTGCATTTTTTTGAGTTATTCGATCCGTAAATAAACATGGGTCGACCCACCGTAAAAAATCGTCTTGTTTCAACGCATGTTGCAGCCTTGACCAAGAAAATGGATGCTGTTGGTCCCGTTTTGAATTTTATGATTAGTCATAACTAATATCATACAACCCCCTGCTTTTCTAGTGCTTGAGCCAGCATTTTGTGCAAATTGGTTTTATTGTTACGCAGTCTGGTAATCCCCCTTATAATTAACAATTAAGTGTCACCAGTGAAATTGAAATCACATAAATCTGTTCCGACGTAAATATTACATACGGGTGATACTTTTAGGGTTAACTGACTTTGAAAAAAATAAGTTTTTATAATTAAAAAAAATTATAAAATTAAAAATATTCGACACATACTAGCAAAACATGTACACTCAACTTGACTTGGCCATCAACTGGTTTAAAGAGATGGATTTAGTATGTTTACATACTGTATAATACCCGTTCGAATATTTTCATCTTCATATCTTAATTTTAGAGCCTTACAGTCCTCACTTAAATAGTGATGTTCTTGTAACTACTGATTGTCATTTTTTAAATAACAATTACTTTACTTACAAAAATATCAAAAAGCCAATTGCCCCCATGTTTCCCTATTTTGACGTCACTGCCCTGAGATAACGAGGTCTAATGATGACTCTTATAAGTGTCATTTATCAATTTATTTATTTTTTATTCTTAATTAATGGCTTTCACTCCTGTTAAGGTGTATTTCGCCAATGTCGAGTTATTTATAGACACTCCCATGGACTTATTAGAGAAACAAGTCCATGGATATCACACGCGAGGACAATTGTTCGGTTAAAGAGATTTACTCTGGTGGACTAAACAGAAGCACATGGGGTTAGCTCCACGCGCTTCTGTCAAGTCCATTTATCAATTAACATGACAAGATAAGTAGTATGCGTCTGTCATTGTCACTGTTTACATGTCAATAAGTAGAAGAACGGGAGGGAGGCCTTTCCCGAGTAGGGACGTTTCAGAGTTTTATCAAAACATAATGGAATATGAAAATACATACTTTAACATCTTTTAACATGAAAAGACGGACAATTTAAAACTTTTGACACAGATACAGTTTTGAAACTAAAACCAACAGGGTATTCAGGCAAATATGACTTAGATTGGAGGGAATATCTATAAACCACTTAACTTTGACGCGGACGAAATCAGGAACGAAAGCTAGTTTACTACGAGCTTGCAGATGCAGTCACGAGATTTAATTTACTAACCTTAACCTTAGGTCCAAAGTCAATCTTTCATTCTACAACAATAAGGTTGAATTTTCTAACAGTTACCAATGACTTGACATCTCTAATGACATTGTCGACTTCAAGCATATTTTTTTCTTGAAATGGGTTCCAAATTTACGCTCGTGACCGTACCTATAAACATACAGCCTTGGCCAAAGGTTCTGAGCACCCCACATTTTCCTTTGAAACTTATAACTAAAGTATTATTTTTCAATTTAAAAAATACACAAAGAGGTAAAATAAAAAAAAATGTTTGAAATTGGTGCAAATGATTAGTAGATATCGTTCCGAATTAGCTATTTGCGTTTGGAAACTGAAGCTAGAAAAAGTGGTGTTTTACAATAAAATTATTAATTGTATATTTTTTTACGAAATTTCCCTTAACGTCAAAAAATATGACTATTCTTTCCAATAGATATAGTAAAAGATATAAACGCACCTTTTAAAGTTTATATAAAAACGCATGGGTCTTCAACACCTTTGGCCAAGGCTGTAGTTTTAAAAGGGCGATAGACGGGCGAGTAAGTACGCCGTACATGAGCATTTTCACGAAAAAGTGTACCCAATTAAGGACTGAAATTAAGGAACTTTAATTTTGTCAGTTATGGCGGCCGTCAATGTATAGCTAATTTTCGTCACAAAACTGACAAAGTTAAAGTTCCTCACTTTCAGTCCTTAATTGGGTACACTTTTTCGTAACAATGCCAAAGTACGGCGCACTTACTCGCCCGTCTATCACCCCTTTAATGGCAACACAAACTATTAGTCCGCTATCAGATCGTCGGACTAGAATACTGACTAGCATTCACCGGTCGTTGTTGGCCTAACGATTTCTTCGAACTGCAAATGTGGGGCGTGTCATGAAATGTTTTTAACGTGTGGCGGATGACACGCTAGGCATGTCATCATTCTATTACGACGATGCCTATGGCGTATGGCAAGCTTGGCGTGTCATGAAATAATTGTTCGCCGCCACAGCCAAAAGTTTTCAAAAATGGAAGACGCAACAAATCGGTTAAATGTAGTTACATTTTGTTACTTATAAACGTGGAGTAACAGTAGAGTAGCTGAACCATGCTTTGCCCTTATCCGTCAAATTCAAATGTCACAACGACAGATAATGACAGAGCATGGTTTAGCTACTCCACGGTTACTCCACGTTTATGGGTCATACACACTTGCAAAAACAAAAGTTGTCTCTCCTGTGGTCAATAGTTAAAGGCTTGTGTGCATATAAGTTATGTTTTTATATGCTAGGACTAAAGTAGACCTGACGGCGCTTATGAGCATGTGGGTTCAGCCAGCAAATTAGGCCTTAAAAACGTTAACTTTGGGTATGTCCACAGGAAAGACGGTAACCTAAATCTGTGTATGACCCTTATAAGTAAGGGCCATAGTGTGTAAGTGACAGCGGTGCGATACGAATAATGACAGTAGGTTGAAATCGTGATGATTTTGGACTATCAGCGTGGCAGATTTAGGGTCTCCCCAGACCTACCGACGCGGAATCGGCTTGAGCCGGTAAGAAAACGTTTTATATCCATGCAATGAGAGCGGAAACGACGTCGTTCCGTTCGCAACGCCGAATCGAGCCGAGCGACACGCCTTTTTCACTCTCACTACACGGACATGAAAGTTTTACTTACAGGCTCGAGCCGATTCCGCGTCGAAAGATCTGAGAAGACCCTTACGCTGCAAGGCCTTTATCTGACTGGGTATTTATCGTATTTTAACGTTACAATTGCTCTAATTGACTTGACAGTTGTAGCGGTCGACTTAGAAATTAATCAATTAACATGTTAAAGAAAATATTCTACAGTGTAGAATAAAGGCCCAAAATAATCTATTACTCTAAAGGGGGTGATCAATTTGCGAGCAAAACCGCCGGTACGCCAACGAACTCGCGAGTCAAAGGTCTAAACCGCCAATGGAGGACTAAAAGTCTGCGGACTTAAACACCGTCGGATTTGCTCGCTGGCTGTTTTTGCATGCTTGAAATTCTAACAAGTTGGCTCGTTGGCTCGCCGACTCTCGTAGTGATCCATTGGCGAGCAAATCTGTTGACTCTCGACCGCGGATTTAGAATTTCAAGCATGCACAAAGAGCCAGCGAGCAAATCCGACGGTGTTTAGGTCCGCAGACTTTTAGAGCTCCAATGGCGGTATAGACCTTTTGCTCGCGAGTTCGTTGGCGTACCGGCGGTTTTGCTCGCAAATGTATCACCCCCTTAAGTCCGCGGTTGAGAGTCGACAGTTTTGCTCGCCAATGGATCACTACGAGAGTCGGCGAGCCAACGAGCCAACGGTTTAGACTTTTGGCTCGCCGGCTCGAAAATGGATCACCCCCTTAAGGTGCCCTTTAGAATGAAAATAGTTTCGAAGTCCTAAATATTTACCTTGTGTAACTCAAACACTCGTTGTGAAATAGGACGTTTCGGTATTTCTCCAGGTTTTGGTCCTAACATTTCTGCCAACCGTTTCTGCGCTGGGCTCATTTCACGAATAGGAGGAGGAGGAGGGGGGGGAGGTTTATAGGGAACCTTACGGGAGCAGCAGCCGTACACCAGGTTGAAGGTCACAAGTAAAATTAAGAACACCAAAAAGAGAGCTTCGCGTCTGAAATGCATTACGGTGTGCGCAAAGCTGAAAATAAATGGAGCGCAGTCAGTAGTCAAAGTGGAAGCTCGTATCATCCCCAGGACAAGTGAATCGCTTAACTTCAAACTCGGATATCTCCTTGAAATTTGGTATACGAATTTAAAACCTAAGTTGATTGAAAAAAGACGCAAATTCCGTTGTCCTTTTGCATGGATTTATCCGAGTTTGAAGTTAAGCGACTCAAGTGGAATTTTATTATTTATTTGTCCTAAGGAGTGGTTAAGTAAAAAAGTAGCAATGTCTTATCTGTTTTTTATTTTTATTTTTTTGTAATTAATGAAGCAGTATATTTGTTTTAGTAATCTGTAGACATCATACTATGAAATAAAAATAACTCATATTGAAATGTATGAGATTCTTTGAGTTTTCTCAATATTTATTGCAGGTACTTTATATTTTTTTGCACAACACATTTTGTCAATCTTCGCTTGCCGTTTTCTACAAGGTCACAATTGAATTTCCATTTTCACAACTTGTTTTATGCTTTTAGGAATATCATCTTACGGATAAGTTATACCAATAAACTGGATTTTACCTTGGGTAGGTAAGGAAGTCTGTTCAATCTAACCTCTGACAGAGGTTTTTCTATGGGAGACAAAGGGCATTGGGTAAATTTGTTTGAAGACTATTGTCTTTTTTTTTTCAACGGTCTCGGATGATTTTTACATAGTTATTTAGAGGACCTCTAAATACACATAGATATATATAATTTATGGCGTTAAATAATATCGGAGCGGAAATTTTAAAGAGTTACGTAGTCAGTTTTTAGTACAAAAGTACGCCCTAGTATGAATATTTAAATATCTCGGCTCCGATACACTTTAGAGTATTACATTATATAACAAAATATGTTTATTTTTAATAATTATTATATATATATATCATAATTTACCACTTTTACGAATGGACGCTCACCTTGAAAATGTATGGATTTTACAAATGACACTTTTACCCAAACCCCTTTCTATGAAAATGGCAAATATACCGAGAAAAAGGGATCGAAAATTTGACACATTTTTTTGAGATTTAACCGTTAGTCAAGGTTTTCAACGATTAGTCAGTTTAACTACTAATCAAACAACAGGCCCTAAGAACGTCCAGTCCCGTCGCACCTCCGATAACGGGGTCTAGTTAATATCCATTATTTTATTTCTTACTCAATTTATTTCTACAGTTTAGCACTCGTAGCTGCTAATCCTCATATTCCACATCTTATTTTGTCTAAGTGTCATGGAAAAACAAAATTAAGGAATATGTAGCAGAATGTGTAAAAGTGAGAATCTGTAGTATTGGGCCATTGGGCATGTGTAAATATGAGAATCAGTAGCATTTGGAATGTGTGAAAATGGGAAGTTTTAGAAATGAGAATCTGTAGGCACGGGAACCAGTAGATATGGAAATCAGTAGACATGGAAAAAATTATATTTCCTAAAACGATGACATGAAGTTTACTTAAACTTGCTAAATACATTTTAAAAAAGATTGTGTTCAGTGCAAAGCTCCTTTGGAGTCCCACTGGCAGCCATGATCGCCAGCACACCATGCATGAATCGATTCTGTATTTATCTTGACTTGCTGCTAAATTTAATAAGTAACTTTTAGATATAATAAATAGTGCTTTAATTATTGTACACCGGAAACGGTTGATTGTGATGCGCCCAACCAATGTATCCATAACATCTTATTATTGTACATTTGCAATCACACAATAAATGATTTTGACTTTGACTTTGACTTTGACTGTAAAGGTTGAAATACCTTCACGTTTACTATCATTCAAAATAGGAACGCGGAATGTATCCTAAGGTTTAACAGATGGCTGTCAAGGCAGACCCATGGTGGAATTTTGAAATATGTATGAGAGAGAGCGAGAGAGATGTACCATATAGTATAAAGAGAAAAAACGTTCGTCTCCGGCCCTTTAGGAGTTTCTGCTACCTATCACCGCTCGGGCGCCAGGGTTGCGTCGATGCGCGTCGTTCGATACGCACGCAACTAAACGCGCCAAGATAGCGCGGCCCCGAATAAACCGGCTTGGTGCGTTCCATTGACTTTGGATGTTCATTGAAATACAATTATTTATTCTTTAATAATTGTATAAGTCTTAGTCGGAATTACACCAGGATATAGTCTACACTTATTTAATTTTATGTTCTATTTTGTATTTTCTGTTTCTAATGTCAATATGTGTTTTTTCCCCCAATCATCATCATCATCAGCCCACATCAGTCCACTGCTGGACATAAGCCTCTTCCATAGCACGCCACTGAGCTCGGTCTTCAGGTTCTTTTTCTCCACTTACCACCAGCTACCTTGCGAAAATCATCGCTCCACCTAGTGTAAGGGCATAATTTGCGTTTGCAAATTCGTGGTCTCCACTCTGAATTCGTCTCCCGTCTTCACCCACCGGTCATCAGATCTACAGCCAATATGACCAGCCCATTGTCATTTCAGCTTGCTAATTCGCAGAGCTATGTTGGTAATTTCGGTTCTCTGCCGAATTACTTGGGTCCGGATAAAGAAAATAATATAAAACATGGCTCACCTTTGGCAATTTAGTTTTTATTTTTGAGTCCTTGAGCAAGCTTTTTGAGAGAGGCACTTACGAGTAGTTAACATCGTTGGGCTTGGGCCAGAAAACCTTTGCTAATGGCACTGGCAGTCGTTAGCCTGTGGAAAATTGCTTTTTTAACACACTTATCCTCGTGCCGCCCAATGTACACCACATTGTACAAAGTGACACTTGGCATAACCGCCCAGACTTGAATTTTTTTTTTTTTAACTAAACGCCCAGTGAACATTACACTGTACTAATGGGCAGTTTGGACATAAAAATGATTTAGCTTATACATACATACATAGGACACTGGGCGTTTAGATGATCTCGCGTTTTTTTTCTTGGGCGGCACGAGGTTAAATTAGCTTCACTTGTAACTAACTGACTACTAATTAAATGTAATAAATCAAGAAAGTCGATTTCAACCTACATTTAGTCATCCAATTGACTTGATTGTGATGATACGGAAGCTCGTAGGAACTCTTCAAAGGCATCTAGCATTTTAATGGATAGTTTACTATCAGTGTTAGAATAAAAGTACGGTTGGATACTTAAGTGTGTTTTTAAATCTTACTAATATAAATGCGAAAGTTTGGATATTTGTTACTCAATCACGCCATAGCGGCTGAACGGATCTTGTTGAAATTTGACACTGAGGTAGTTCATAGCCTGGAATAGCAAATAGGCTACTAATTATCCCGGAAAAATATACGGTTCCAGCGGGAAGAGAAATAAACGACTTCTACGCGGACGGAGTCGCGGGCAATCGCTAATACGTTCGTTTAGATAGTTTGCATGCTCTGACGTGCCGCCAAAATTGGTACAAAGAAGCCGCCACGGCGCGCACAAAGCGGTGTCGGTGACTTAAAAGGGTTGCAATGCACATTATTTGAACGAAGTAACTGATACTCTCTATGAATTTTAAGTTGTCAAGCAGCCTGAGAGACTTGAGGCTGTGGGTAATCTGTTAGTCTGTGGTGCCCTTAATGCCAGGAAACCACCTCACATGTTTAGAGGGCCCTGCCAAGATGCATTGCGCTAACTAGCGTTTCTATTCGTTTCGTTTTTAAACCAATCGCGTTACTGGTAGATCACGTGACGTTTCGTATCACGTCATCTACCAGTGACGCGATTGGTTTAAAAACGAATCGGATAGAAACACTAGTTAGCGCGATGCATCTTGGCAGGGCCCTCTGGACTCGTCAAGAGACCTCCACCAGGGAGTATGATCGCGAGCGCGGACTCATGTGCATCGTTTAGGCACGAGAGATCCGTTTCTTAAAACATTCAAATTCTAAATGAACCATTTTCCACAACTTTCAAATCCTAGAAGACCCGTTTCCTGAGATATCCAAATTCCAGAAGATCCGTATCCCATAGCATCCAAATTCTAGTAGACACGTTTCCAGTAATAAGCTAATCCTAGAAGATCCATTCCCGTTATCTCTAAATCCTAGCAGACCCTGATTTCGTAATATCCAAATCTTATGGCGCCCCTATTCCAGTAAAAACCAAATCCTAGAAGATCCATTCCCGTTATATCCAAATCATACAAAAACCGTTTCCTTTTATATCCTTATCGCAGAAGACCAGTTTCCCGTGATATTCAAATCCTAAAAGATCTATTTAATAAAATATTTAAATCCTAAAAGATCTATTTAATAAAATATCCAAATCCTAGAATACCCATTTCCTAAAATATCCGAATAAATACTAGAAGATCCGATTCATTTAGCATCGAAATCACTGCGACAGTTTTGTCTCTCACGTTAAGTCTATGGCATTGGACAAAACGAAAGTTATAGGAATGTGGACGTTTTAGATAATGGGTATTTTAGGATAGGGATATTTTAAAAAAGTAACGTTTTTGGAAATTTATATTATGTTGTAACTAATGTTTTGGGAAATTTACTTTATGTTGATACTGACGTTTTGGGAATTGGATGCTCTGGGAAAGTTATGTTTTTTACCGAAACGGACGTTTCGGGAAGTTTATTTTATATGGTAACGGGCGTTTTCGGAAATGAAAGTTCTGGGATAATTATGTATTTAGCTAAATTGATGTTTTGGGAAATGTATCTAATAGGTAGGGAAATGGATGTTTTGGTAAATGGGCAAAGGCAAAGAGTTAAAACTCATTTAATACATAATTTTCCCAGAACTAAGTATATGATTTTTTGGGAAGTTAACGTTATAGAATATGGATGTTTTAGTACATGGGGGTTTTAGGAATGAGATGTTTGTAACCCAACGGATATTTTAAGAAACTGATCTCTCGTGCCTATACGGTGTGCATGGACGAGTCGCCCCGCGGCCCGCAAGAGACAGACAGACACCACACAGATACACGAACACACAGATATACAATCGCACGGATACACACGTTACACTAATAACACCCCTCTTCTTGTCGGGGGTTAAAAAGCTGTGCTCGCGATGTCGCGTATTTTTAACAGACTTCAAAAAAGGAGGAGGTTCTCAATTCGTCGGGTTTTTTTTCGATGTCACGTATTTTTTTATATGCTTTATTTTTTTATTCTTAAATGCATTTTTTTAACTCTTTGCCTCTGGTGCATTCAAGTTTGTTGTTTGTTATACCTATTACTTACTTTAAAGCTAAAATATAATATTTAGGACAGTATAAGTATCTCATTTGAACTCCAAGTGAATGAAGTTCCAATGTTGAACCTTAAGGTCTGTTCATTGTTACCTTGTCTTATATAGTAAACAACTTTCTAACCTCAAAATGAATCTTTTTGGCTAAAACAGCCCTTTTATCGTAAATAAAGTAAACTGAGTAAACATTTTGGACACAACTTGGCCAATGTATTGTCTGTGATTGCTTTATTTTGTTTAAAATAGCTGTTTTAGCCAAAAAATTGTTCATTTTGAGCTTAGAAAGTTGTTTACTATATAAGACAAGTAAGAATGAACAGACCTTAGGTTAGGATAGTTTAACCTGTCAGGAATCGTTTAATTGCTTGTATTTTTTTTTTCTCATTTAAAGCTGAGTAAATTTGTGTACGTATCTGTGTTTTATGTACCCTCTGCATTGCCGTGTATGTTGTTAATTATAACTTATTATTAGTCATTGCTGTGCTGATTTTTATTTTGTTAACTTTTTCCTTTTAAAAAAATGTTTCTCTTCCTGTCCTTGATGAATGTCAAGTAAGATAGTATTTGCCGTGTATTCTTAAAATTTATTTTTAGTTGTATTGACGCTTTTAGCTTTACATTTAAAAAAAAACTTAGTTGCTAAGTGAAAATTTGTAAAATAATTAATTACCGAATCATTTTGGTGGAATATTAGAAAGCGAAAGTTGTATATCTTTACATAATTTAGATACCTTTTCTACAATCTTGAATATGTTAGAACTAACGGTGGAAGAGTGATTCGAGGACTCGCTCTTTGCCGCGGAAACCCATCGAGCGGGCTCGTGCCATCCCGGGGTGCTTTCAGGCGAAACTCGAATCGTCTCCTCCTTGGTGTGACTCTGTACGCATTAACGGTGGGGGTGACCTCATCGGGCTGTAAAGTTTTATTTTATGTCATAGAAAAGGCAAACAAGCACAAAAACTACCTGATGGTAGTAGGTAGTAGGTGGATTACAATTCTAAATCTGCAAATGCCTGCATTCTATAATTTAACCGAACTATGCGCAGTGAAAGGTTCCGTGGCCACTTGGTGCTACAAACACACAAAACTATTTACAAAATCCACCGGCGTAAGCTTCAATTATTGTCAAGTTGAAGTTTTGGTGCTATAGATTAACGTGAGAGTATTTTTTATACATGTGAGTATTTTTTATACGTGCGAGTTTTTTTATACCTGCGAGGATGTTTATACGTGCGAGTATTTTTTATAAGCGCGAGTATTTTTTACACGTGCGTGTATTTTTTATACATGCGAGTATTTTGTGAACATAAGGGAAAATTACAAAAAATCAGATAAAATGGATCAATATCTCCGAAACTACTAAAAATCGCTGAACGTACATAAAGCTGGGGTTAAATCGATAGCTTTTTAGGTGCTCTATCAGCTCTAGGCAGGTTGACGTCGGTTTCTGGGACAATGAATATCATGGTTATTATTATAGCTATTCAGGAATGATTTTTCTCAACTGTTTGTTACACGAATCACCTTTTATTGAAGCTGTAAAAAAAAGTTTTGAATATTCCCTATTACTAGCTAGCATAGAGTCATTCCATCTTAGTTGACAACGCATTGGAGGTCTTAAAATTTCAGTCTTTATAGTCTTGAGAATGCAGTTTTTATAGATAATAGAGCTTGTTTTTCGCTTTTAATTTGATACTTTTATTGCAGTAGGGTTTTTGCAATAAATTAGTTTGTTTTATACTTTTCGGTTTTAATTAATCTTAAAATTTACGTATTTTTTGAGTTTTCTGTCAAAATGGTAGCGTCAAAGTGTTATAATTTACGCCTTTTTATCCCCTTAGGGATTTAATTTCGAAGCGCTTGGTGAGTTTGTTTCTTACTTTCAGTTTCACATTCCGTAATAACTCCGTAATTTTCTGTATTTTTTCTATATTTTTATTTTCTAGGCTTATGCTTTTTTGCCGCCGTCATCGCACAAAAACTTTCATTCCCTATTTTTACGCCCATTAGGTAGAGTAAATAAAAAATAAGTCAATTCAACCCTTTCCATGTGATGACTTACGGATCTGAGACGTGGGCGCTAACAATGGGCCTTATAAGGAAGCTCAAAGTCACTCAGAGGGCTATAGAGAGGGCTATGCTCGGGGTTTCTCTGCTTGATAGAATCAGAAATGATGATATCCGCAGTAGAACTAAGGTTACCGACATAGCCCGAAGAATAGCCAAACTTAAGTGGCAGTGGGCGGGGCACATTGCTCGCAGGACTGATGGCCGATGGGGTCAGAAGGTTCTTGAGTGGCGTCCGCGGACCGGGAGACGAGCTGTAGGTAGGCCTCCAACCAGATGGAGTGACGACCTTGTAAAGATCGCGGGAACGCGGTGGATACGAAAAGCACAAGACCGGTCTGAGTGGAGAGCCTTGGGGGAGGCCTATGTCCAGCAGTGGACGTCTTTCGGCTGACATGATGGACCCTTTCCAGCCCTTTTTGTGCAGTATCGGTTCAGTATTTTAGGCGTGATTGCGTAACACACAGACAGACAGAGTTACTTTCGCATTTATAATATTAAAGTAAGAATAAGTAAGAATGTCAACCCTAGCAAGCTGTCATCTTAGTCATACGTAGTAGTTGTATGACTGTTTCAATTGTTGTTTCATGAATATTAAAGCTGCTTCATTTAAATTAACGTTCCCAATTCATTTTCTCATTTAAAAAAAACCTGTTCACCCCTATGACATCACTAGGCATAGAAGTTTTTGTGGCGTGAATAAAATAGGGACTTCCGAACGATATTAATTTATCGATAAATGTTACTTTATTAGGGGGCATACACGGTACGATTTGTCTGTACGATCAATCATTTACTTGTTTAAAACGAAAGATCAAGACGTGTTCAAATGTTCGTGTCAGAGTGAGAAATCGTATCGTTGATCGTAAAGAGCGATACACTATCGATTCGTCGTTTCAATCGGTCTGAAGCGACGGATCGTACAGATAAATCGTACCGTGAATGGGACCCTTTATGACACCTATGACTATGAGATAACGTATAATATGAACATGCAACTTGCATATCTATTATACTGTGTAAAGTGGTAGGTAGTAGGTATTAATATTATTAAGCTGGAGCCCCACTGCTGCGCACGCTACGCACGGACACGCTATACTCGTCGATCACGTGGGTCCATTGGTCTGGATACGTGTGTCAACGTTTTCCCAGCAACCAATGCACGCACACGTAAAAAGTGTGGGCCACGTAGCTACGTTGGTCAGCTGTAGCTGCACATCCACGCACGCGCGGGGGGTGCGACGCGCTTGAAGCCTTAGGCCGGAGCAGTGTTAGTAACAGAACGTAACGATAGATACAGAATGAAACATTGCACAACTTCGATGTTACTGAATATTGATAATGACGTCAGCTGAAAAAATGGTATAGAAGCGTTGCCAAAAGAATGTTGTTATTACGTATACTATGTCTTCACAGGCAACAAATTATTTACGCAATGCTTAAGGGTGCGGCTCCACTGAGGCGGAGACGAGCGGAGCTGTGCCAATATTAAAAAATAGAAGGCGCATGCGGTCACGTCAAGCGGGCCTTGCGCACGTTAGTTTAGACTCTATTGGTTAATATTGGCATAGCTCCGCTCCACTCCGCTCGTCTCCGCCTCAGTGGAGCCGCAGCTTTACTGCTGTCAACATTATCAATATTTGGAAACTTCATGGGTGTGCAATGTATCAGGATTGTCTTCTTATCTGCCTGGTCAAGTGAAATTTGCAACTGGCAGGAATCCGGATTGCAAAACATTTAAGAATGGAAAAAAATGCAAATAGAAAATTCGGGTCAGAGACGACAATATGTTGGTAAAATAATCTCACAAGCTTCTCACCTTATTAGTACAGGGTTTCGTAAAACGCTGATCCAACTTGGTCTGCGCGGGGCTCTTGCCGCGCTTTGGTCTTTTTGGCGTTTTAACATATAGATGTTTCCGTTTAAACTGGAATATATTAAATCCCATAAATTGATTTATCCTATTCATGTAGGTATGTATTTACATGAATGCGCATATTTTTTAATCCGCATAATATTCATACGCATAATTATAAACGCAATATTTTCAGTACGCATTTATCTAGACACACGAGAGCGAGTCCAAACTACAGTCAGTCCGAACTTAGTGTGCGGCTCCACTGAGGCGGAGACGAGCGGAGCGGAGCGGAGCTGAGCGGAGCTGTGCCAATATTAACCAATAGAATATAAACTAACGTGCGCAAGGCGCGCTCGACGTGACCACATGCGCCTTCTATTGGTTAATATTGGCACAGCTCCGCTCCGCTCCTCTCGTCTCCGCCTCAGTAGAGCCGCACCCTTATAGGGACTTTTTGGATCCGGTTTCAGTTTTGGCCGGGGAACTACTTCACCAGGTTTCGGGTAAAAAATGCTGAATCAACTGTCGCTGCGCAGGACTATACTTTGATCTTCATGGCGTGTTAACATAGGTTAGCATACTCGTAGGTTACCTATCTGAACTCCGAAAAATGTCTAACAGAATTTTGGTTCGCAAAATATTATTCGACAATTATGGTTTGGGTTTTTTTTACGTTTGCCCAAAAGGTCACTTCGAATATTTGCATTTAGTCATTACTTGTTGTGGTTTTTTACCGATTTGACAAAATATCTATTCCTTAGTTTCAGCGTACAGTCGGCAAAAAATGTGGGCTAGCACCCTACGGTTGTAGTTCGTTTGCACTTCGTGATACAACAAGATCGATTTTCCCTTGCAATAATATTATGACAGTGACAAGTGCCAACCTTAGCGATAATTAGATCTCACAGAAACTTTTGTCAAAACTGGTAGACCACTTTCTTGGCCGACCGTACAAACAATTGTCCAATATGTAATGGTTTGACAATTTATATATTATTATGGCAAGTATTTTATGCGTATTATTAATAATAATATGACAATTAATGTAATGCTATTTAACGGGTACTTACACTAGGTACATCATTTCGAAATATTTTTTTCCGAATTTGACAAAAACACTAATTTCAGGATTCCGATTTTAAAATATCCGAATGATTACTATTCCGAATTTTAGTTTCACAAAGCATCACAATCACGATTTTTTAAAATTCCGAATAATCCCGAAAAAAAAAATACTGAATATTACAATCCCGACAAAACGAGAAGAGAATTTTATAATTTCCTATATTCCTATTCCGAATACCGAATATTCCTTATTCCAAATTCTTTTCAAATAAGCGCCTGATAAAATATTCAATAATACCTTGTATACTGTTTAACAAGCATAGTGCTCAAAAGCTGTAAGAAAGGTCCAACAAAGTCGAAGTCAAAGCTAGGGCGCTTCGCGTCCTGATGCAGCTTTAACCTTACCTAACCTATCTACGTGAGATTGACCTAATTTAGTAATGTACTCGGCATCTCACCTAAGTTTTGTTTCAAGTAGAATATTTCAATTCAATTCAAGTGGTTAGTTTCATAATTCCAAATTTTACATTACCGGTTTGTGAATTTTCGGAATTATAATTTCCGTAAAAAAGAAAATTCGGAATTGTCAACAATCGTAAATATAATATTCGGCAAAACGTTCTCGTGATTTTAACACTCGGTGATATAAAATTCGGGATTTTGATAATTCGGTCTTTTATTTTTTCGGTAGGTATAGTAAAAATTCGGAATTATGAAATTAGATATTTTCAAATTCGGAATTAAATAATTCGAGATTATAGAGTGTTCCCGCTATTTAAGAGATACCTGACATGTTTCTCTCCTCGAATCGCAGCCGTATACTAGCTCGATGGTGACAAGTACGACTAGGAGCACCAGCAGCAGCAGGTGGATACTGAACCGCATCGTAGTGGGCAATCGCTGGAAATAGATGGAGCTTCAATGGCCAAAGAAGGAAGCTAATTACTATTGCCTTAACGTATCGCAAATCTGAATTATCATTGATACAAGGCAGATAGATCAGCTAAGCCAGACCACATTTTAGCTTTCTGAATTCCTTTTATACTTTCATTTAATGAAATTTGTGATTACATCGTGCCCTTGTCTTTCCAACGCCAAATTACAACCGTACGTTATTGAGATGAAATAAACAACATAATATTGGACCCGATTCTACAGTGGCCTCTAAACTTCCTAATTTTATTTAGGTGTCGCTAACACACTTTGCTATTCTATGAGCAGCTGTCATAATCAAATGACAGCGCTAATTTGAATCTGACGCTTTTTATTTTAGGTGGTCTTATTCAATATTATATTGACATCCCTGAATAGCACTTGTTAAATCTGCCGTCTAAACTAAGTCTAAAAATTAGACAATTTAGTTTTAGGCTATTTTAAGCGATGTGCACGTAGAATCGGGTCCATTGGCCTCCGATTTAATAGAATCTGCAAACTCAGACGTCTAATTGTAAGTTTAACGATACTAAAAATACATCAAGTTTACATGTTTTGTGTTATGGAACCCTTAATAATTGCGTGGTCACGGACTATCAACACATTGGAACCCTGACCCACCATAGAACGGTGTCACAGTGATATTATAAAACATTTGGTTTGACACTTCTTAATACTTCCCTCCGTCCACTAGGATCCAGTGACAGGATCCATTAAAGGGGTCAAGTAGACTTTTTGTACATTCAAATCCATTAATGGAGTTGACTGGGCTTTAATGTGCACTTAAATCCATTTGGAATCGTTTAGACTATTTAATACGCAGAGATCCATCAATGGAGTCTGTTGCACTCTTAATTACACTTCGATCCATTAACTACACTACTATGTATATGACCTATCCAACAATGGATTTTATTAAACTTTTAATACACTTTAGAATCTTTAGATCCATCGATTGATGGATACTCGTGGACTTGTAGTATACTAAAATCCATTGAAGGATCCGGGTGTATATAAAAAGTTCAATAGAATCCATTCATGGATATTTGTAGACTTTATAGTATAATTAAATCCATTGATGAATCTCAGCGTATTAAATAGTGTAAACGCCTCCAAATGGATTTAAGTGTACAAAAAGTCCACATGACCCCATTAATGGATCCTATCAATGGATCCTAGTGGACGGAGGGCACTACTTGAATCATACATGGCCTGTTTTTAAAAGCAATTTTGTAACTTGCTTAGTTTGTAGATACGTCTGTCATTCCGGTTCATCTCGCAAGTCAACTATGTATCACTTCCCGTTACTGGGCTGAAAGGGGTTTGGGTAAAAGTGTTGTCATTTGTAAAATTCATACATTTTCAAGGTGAGCGGCCATTCGTAAAAGTGGTAAATTACGATAGAATTATTAAAAATAAACATATATTATTATGTAATGTAATACTCTTAAGTGCATCGGAGCCGAGATATTTAAATATTCATACTTGGGCCTACTTTTGTACTACCTAGTCGGTTATTAAGTTCTGTTACCTAAGGTTGACGCAAATAAAACTAACTTATGTTTATTTTTTAATTTCAATATGTATAAAAATTAAAAGCTTAATTAATGTACATTTTGAAGAACAAATAATCATTCTTGTTAGTTGCCGCAATTTCCGACACGATCTTTTAACATTCACAGCCTACGATGAAATTACGCATGACTTTTCAGTAAATTTCACTTTTTGAAAACGCTTAAAAGTTAGTCTTTTTTTCCAAAGAATTGTTTTTGTATAATATAAAACTTCCTATCTTTGTATATATTCAGAGACCAAAATTATATTTCTCAACACGAATTAATTCCAACTTATGAAGCAAGAGATTTGGTGTGTTTTCGTATTTCTGCAAAATCACGTGAAATCGTAAAGTCGATTTAATGAGACATCAAGATTGACCGGTGTACAAGCGGATCTTTAGTTGCTTGGAATATATTTGTATCAGAATTCAAAGCTACAAGTCTGTTCAATATGTCACGCAAATTTGAACTTACTGTAGAGAACTCTTACAAAAGTTGTGACCGTTATCAGTATCACCGTCGTGCGTGATTTGAACTATGATTTTCTCGTCCGAAATGGGAATACTTCAAGCTCGTACATCAAATAATTGCAATAGTTTAGAATAAATTATTTTAATTTATATTCTTTATAAATCAAAGTTTTGATTAATATACAGGTTTATGCCAAACTCCTTTAAAATATTTTTTTAATTGTAATAAATCTCAGTAACAGAACTTAGTAACCGACTAGGTAAAAACTGAATACTTAAATCCGTAAAATCTCCGCTCCGATATTATTTAACGCCATAAATTATATATATCTATGTGTATTTAGAAGTCCTCTAAATAACTATGTAAAAATCATCCGTGCCCTTTGGATAACATGAGTAAACCCAAAGGCAATGTGTTAGTATGGACACTAGGAGCTGATCCGATCATGGAGTCAGAAGTTGACGATAGGATAATCTTCACTGCACTTAACGTAGACCTACTGAATTAAGATAATCAGACAAAATTATATTCTTGATGAAGACCGATTATCCTGCTTTATAAAGCGGGTACACTACATAACTCCGAAGAGTCATAATTCTGAATTGATCAGAATCCCGAATTTTCATAATTCTGAATGCAATGTTTTGATTGAAGCTTTTATTTTTAGCTTATTTTTACTGCTTATTCATTGAACCTGACTTAACCTGCGTATAGTAATCTATATATATATATATATATAAAAGGCAAACCTGGGGCCCGTTCCAGAAAACCACTCTGCAATTCTGCACTCTGCACTTTGCAAATCCACGATAATGCAAAGTGCAGAGTAAACGAGTTCCAGAAAATACTCTGCGTAATTCGCAAACTCTGCAAAGATTCTGTTCCTAAAAGATACTTTACAAATCCGCAAATCCAAACTTTGTATTTATCGCTGCCTCTTCAACATTGCAATTGTCCTGTGGAACAGAAATACTTAGCAAATCCAAAAATCTACCCTTTGCATTTGACCCTGCCTCTTCAACTCTGCAATAGCTTTGTGGAATAGAAATAAGTTGGAAGAGTTGGATTTGTGGAGTGCAGAGTTGCAGAGTGGCTTTCTGGAACGGGCTCCTGACTCACTGACTTATATATCAACGCACAGCCGAAACAACTGTACCTAGAAACTTGAAATGTGGTACAGGGGTTCCTTTCATGACGTAAGTGAGCACTAAGAATTTTCCGAAAATCGACCCCCAACGGGAAGAAATAGGGGGAACCGGAAGCTGATTCTACGGGTACGAAGTCGCGGGCGTCTTCTAGTTATAATTTATAAGTTTAATCAAAAATAGCTTCAGCATAACATAACTTTCGGAAAAATGAAAATTCGGACAAATGAATGTTCGGAATTATTAGGTGTTCCCTTATAAAGCTAACACAGTTCCCGCGGGAATAGCGGCTAGTCAATTCTACGTGACGGAGCCGGTAGTAAAAAAAAAAATAGACTAACCTTAATACTTCTATCAGATCTTATTTAACATCAAATTTAATTTGCTATCATGATACTTTTGGCGGAGTTTAAGGGTGTCTTCGCAGAACATATGATTTCATTTCAGTAATGTTAAATACATGAAGAGTTTAGTATGTTGACTTGAAGGGCCATTTACAGCTTGACCACAGTAAAAGTGGCCATCCCGAAGGTTTGCGGGACACGAGCTGCATTCCAAGGTTGTTTGAATATCTCCTGAAATTTATTCAATTACATTTCTGGGTAAATAACGTCCCCATCAATGTTTTGATGAGCCTGGAATGAAGAATGACGGCAACTGACGTCCATGATTGTCAGTCCTAAAACTGGCAGAGGGAGACCTACCAAAAAGGTTATCGTAAAAAGAGATCGCTGTTCGGAGTGAAATAACCAACATAATCCCTACACCTTAATGCTCCTTAATGCCTTAGACCAATCATCACACCCTAGACCTGAGGCCCTACTTTGAAAAACGAAGTTTGATATTACGTTAGCTCCATCCCTGTCACTCGTCATTTGAGACTAAATCGAGAGAGCGGGATGGAGCTAACATAACTTCGAACTTTGATTTTCAAAGTAGGGTCTCTCACAAGTGCGTGTTACAGTAAAGGATGGGTGTACTCTACGTCTACGTACAACACATGGGGTTACCAGAGCAGTAAAAAATTACCCCACTAGCAAATTCCAAAGAAGTCATATGCATATTTTTTCATTTCGAAAATTTGATAGAAAAACAAATTGCGTTTAAATTACTGCTTTACGAGCTTTCGTTTTTAAAATTGATGGTGAAGCTACCTCGCGAGGTCTTATAATAACGCTCCATAATGAATACCGCATAACTTGTGACGTTACGGGTTATACGATATCGAGCGAAATGTATGAGCGTTTTCACAAAATCACACAATCCCACTTATTTTTTAACTAAACTGTCACATTATGATTACTCCCTGAAACCATGTTGGGAACGGGAATATAGGATGACGATCTCGATAGGGTCACCAATGTAGGAAGAGGGTGTCAAAGAGAGATCTCTCTCTCTCTCCAGGCGGGTGTTATTCCTGGGGACCGAAGTCCATTGGGATGAAGTTGGAAGTTCTATATTAGTCAACTGATCACTCATCGTTGTTAACGCGATGTAGAATACTTAAGTTGCGCTGTCTGACGCTGGTGGCGCTGGCGAGATGGTTAATAATACAAGTTGTCGCTAGATGTCGAAATGATCAGCAAAATGTTGAGAGTACGAGTGTACTTAGTTGGCTCCCATTTCTATCGCCCAGTAAATCTCAACCACGTACTACACAGTATCATCTTTTGGAAAATTGGAACAAATATTTTACCTGTTAAATAAGGTTAAAAAATATTGTTTGTCTGGCAACCCCAAATTACTTCATAAACCGGCCAAATTACATATACCACAAACAGCTGCCAGCCAGCCTTTCTTTATTGACATTAAACTACTTAAATAATTTGGGTGGTTAATACTGTAATAATCTAATTATATTGAAGCGAATTTTAGTTGTTTTAATGATCTTGTGTGAAATACAGCAACGAATCTCAACTACGTGTAAAATCGTAGTTGAGATTCGTTGCTGTATTTCACGCGTTTAAAACACGTTAAACACGTAAAACAGTTTAAGAAAAGGCTATATACTGTACTTACGTATGAAAAGCCACTTTCTCCGATTTTCGCTCACTGCGGCTTTCACACCCGATCACACAACAATGCACCATTTTATAAATAAAATACAAACATAACACTAGCTTACTATAGTGCTTGCGAAAGTGTTTGACGGCGTACTTGAGATACATTTAAATAAAGATATAAAACTGCACGATAACCAGTTCGGGTTTAGATCCGGGCTATCGACAGATAGTGCCATCCTGTGTCTCAAGCATACCGTCAACTACTATACAAAACGGAAGTCAGAGGTATTTGCATGTTTCCTCGACTTATCGAAGGCGTTTGACCTGGTCTCCTACGACATATTAAGGAATAAATTAGTTGATGCTCACGTCCCACCTGAAGTTATATACGTCCTAAAATACTGATATGGAAGCCAGGTAAACAACGTCCGATGGGCGGGTTCATTGTCGAAGCCATACTCTCTGGAGTGCGGAGTACGATAGGAGGGGCTAACCTCGCCCGCGCTTTTCAATGTGTACGTCAACGGGCTGGTCGGTGCACTCAGCAGCACGCATGTCGGCTGCCATGTCGACGGCGTGTGCGTCAATAACATCAGCTACGCAGACGACATGGTGTTGCTGAGTGCGTCGATCTGCGGGTTGAGAAAACTGGTGGCAATTTGTGAGAATCACGCACAGTCTCATGGTCTGTTGTATAACCATAAGAAGAGCGAGCTTATGGTCTTTGGGGCTGGCAGTAAAATTCCAGATTTCTTACCCCCGGTTAATCTGGTGCACCCCTACAAAGGGTGTATCAGTTTAAGTACCTGGGACATCTGATTGCCGCCGACCTCAAGAACAATGACGATATTGAGAGGGAAAGGAGAGCATTGTCACGAAGAGCGAACATGGTTGCCCGCAGGTTTACACGATGTTCTACTGAGGTGAAACTCACGCTTTTTAAAGCATATTGTACATCTTTCTACACCTGCAGCTTGTGGGCTAGATGTACCGGTGTGGCTTATAATAGTCTAGGTACAATACAATAATGCCTTAAGGGTGCTGTTAGGTCTACCTCGATGCTGCAGTGCATCGGGCATGATTGCGTCGGCGTGCACGGATTGCTTTTACGCAACAATGCGCAAACGATGCGCATCCCTGGTGCGCCGGGCGGGAGGTAGCACCAACAGGCATCCTTCTAATGATCTCTAATACGTTAGATTGCCCGTACATGAACTACTGCCGTGCGATTTCAAGTGGTATCGTACGGTAAAAAATAAACGTAATAATAATTTAATTAATGCAACTTAACCCATGTAATTTTAATATAATGGAACAAAAATATTTACGACCAGATTAAAATGAAAAAAATAAAAATAATATTAATGTGTTACGATACTTGTAAATAGTTTGTTACAGCATGACATTGTAAATCTAATCATAAATACCTATACATATAAGTCCTCCTCTCTCGTTGCTGTGCCCGACAGGGTTCATAATGCACATAAAATAACTGTATTCCAACCTGTACACATTATGAATTGCAATAAAGTATTGAGTATTGAAAATGTTAAAGTAAAATTGTGTCAGTCGGAATTTTAATATAATTATGATTTTATTTCATTATTAATTATTACTTTGACTATTTTTATTAAATTATTATTATTATTGTTTTTGACATCCATCGAGATAGTTTAGTTTAGGTTAGTTCAATTTTATTTTATTTAACAATTTAATTAACTAAATAATGTACCTATGAGTCTTGTTACTTGAAATAAAGAAAATTATTATAATCATCAAATTTTCCTGTCTTAAATTTTATTTTAACACATACGTTCACGAACACAATTTGAAATGAGAGCGTATTGCCTACCACACACCTGAATATGCCCAGCAAATAAAAGCGCGTATATGACAAAGACAAAAATAAATATCTCCTTCTCTGTCTCACTGATTGAGAACTCCATAAAACTACGTTTTTAGTTAAAACTTGTAGGGTATGTTTACTAAACACGCAATGGAAATAAAATGATCGATATCGTCACTCATCGCTCAGCTTTGTGGTACGGTCACTGTTCAAATTTTTCTGTAAAATTAAGCAAATAGTTCGCTGACGCTTGACGGATACGTCTAGGAGGCCATCATCATCATCATGACATGGAATCCAGGGGGCAAAATTTTATATCATGTAAATAGTTCCTATATCGATAAACTTCAATTATCGATGCTCATCGTCGTCGTCGTCGTCGTCGTCGTCGTCGTCGTCGTCGTCGTCGTCGTCGTCATCGTCGTCGTCTTCATCATCGTCGTCGTCGTCGTCGTCGTCGTCGTCGTCATCGTCACGTCGTCATCATCGTCATCATCATCGAAGTTATTCGTATTTACCTGAATTGAGTTCTGAGGGAACAAGCTCTTGAAAAACAGAGAGGCGGACCAGGATTTTAAAATAAAAATAAAAATTAACAACATGTTTTTATTCAGCTAATACAAAGTAGAGCTTGTTATGAATCTAAAACTATAAGTCAATCAATGTTTAATACCATAAGGGTTCGACACATTTATAAAGGCTGTTCTTGTATATACAGTCGAGGAATTTTGATTGTTTAGCGACCGGGAAATGTATGACACGGCTATTTTGCTTATTATATCAAACTGCTAAACAATCAATTTCCTTGACTATACATAAAGTTGAGAAAAATTGTAAATGCTAAACTTAACTATTTATTCCGTTTTCAGATGTTATTGCGGGCCTGTGGGCAAAAGTGTATAAAGTTAAAGAAGTTAAAAGATAGGTTATCATACTAATTTTATCGTACTTATATTATTTTATCTACATCCATATCATAACTTCCCTATAGGTAATATCTTCAGAAACGATAAGCAAATGGCCTATATTAAGAAACCTGTATCTGTGGTTGTACTTTAATGTTAACATTAAAGTATTACATGTCATAAAAGTATCGGTTGTCGATGTAGTTGCATCACAATCCAAATGTGACCCATACTTTAACGCATTCACTGCCAGTACTGTTTTTTGAACTTTCGCCAGGTGCCACATCTTTTGTTTTATACGGAGTTTGCCTACTTTAAGAACGCACATAATGCGTTGAGGGCACTGGGTAGAAGTCACGGTGACTTAATGTGAACATTAAGATACAGGGCAACTACAGATGTAGGTTTCTCACATATTGTAGAAATCTTATGATATTCATGTAGATAAAGTTATGTATGCGACTGTACGCATAAATAGGCGTTAAAAAACTCGTGTGATCTTATTATGAAACTCACCTTTCGACTCGTTTCATAAAACCACACTCGTGTATTATTGCCTCTCATTATGCACTAGTCAAATAACTAATAATTGTGAAATTTCGGCTGAACGGATTCTAATAAATGAAACACTATTAAATCGCCACGCGAGCCGACAAAACGCGATGCCAATCGTATTATTTTCTATGTCCAGCATAAAAATCCGACGTGTTAGTAATGAACGCAGTGCACATTGAGTATCGACACGTTGTTGCGTCGCATCGCGTTTCTATATAGTGTGTTTTAGCCATTCGTCGGTGAAACTGCAAAACCGCGTAACATTTTTAATGAGGAGCAAAATGCACCTTTTTTCTAAGACGTTAAGGTTTATTTAGCTCTTTAATAAATTTGTTGGTTACGCGGTTTTGCAGACTCACCGACACGTTACTGATAGTTAGTTTTGCTCCGGATAATTTGATATAAGCCGAGGAAAAACGTAAACGAGTTTTACGCGAACTAAGTCACGGGCAGAAGCAAGTTCTTTATATAACTACTAGCTGTTGCCTGCGACTCCGTCTGCGTAGAAGTAATTTATCGCGACTTAAAAGTACCGTATGTTCTTCCTCTGAGTTCAAACTGCATACCAAAATTCATTGAAATATTATGTTCAGTGGAAAAGCCGTGAAAACATAACAAACAGTCAAAGTTACTTTCACATTTATAATATTAGCATGGATCAAAAATAGGTAGCATTCTTTTTGAATTTGAAAAGTTTGCGTTTGTAAAATGTGTTGGTCAAAAAAATACGAACTTGCATCGATAGTACCTACTATTCTAAAGTATGATAGTAAGTAGTCTGTCTTTAATCTTTACAAAAATGAAAATGAAACATGTTTTTGGAAACTGTGTGGGGCTGGTTAGTGCATTTATATGCAACAGGATTCACAGTTGCCGCCTAATGTGAAACTTGTTATCACCAAAACTCCTATACACCCCTTAATTACACTGGAAATGTACGGTAAGGTACACATTGTACGGTCACGCACGTTAAATTGTGACCCATTTTAAAACATAGGCTTGAAGTCGCTAATGTCATTCATTAGGGCTAGTTTACGGAGACGCGGAGCGTCGCTCCTGGCGTCGCGCGGCGCGTTGGGCGTTTTTTCCGTTTACAGAGAGGCGGCGCGTGCAGCAGCCGCGTCATCACACGCGCAAACAAACATATGGTAATGTACGGTGTTGTTTATGAAGATACGGGGCGTGATGCAGCGCGTGGTGCGGGGCTTAGAGAGTAGCGGTGCCCGCCGCTGTATCCGCGGCGGACTCTCGAGCGTGTAGCGGAGCGAACGAGACTGTCAGAAGGTACCGCCGCGGGCGCCGAAAAAAAGCAAGCGATCACTAATTTCGTTGATCTTAAGTGGGGTCTTGGTGGCATAAATGGTAATACGCTTGCATCGGTCCGAAGAGCCAGAGGAGATGTAGATTGAAATCCTACCTAAGGCCGACGAATTTTTTCGAACTGCATTATAACATCACATTAACAAATATTCAGTGAAAGTTTCAGCTAAGATAATTTTACGTAACAAATTTTAAAATAAGTAGGGCGAATTTTTGTCCAACTTAAATTTCTCCTTCACTTTTCAGATGCCTCCAAAAAAGAAGTTTGACATAAGGGAATTGGAGCAATTTGATGAATCTGACTGGGAGAATATTTTCGAAGGAATCACAGAGCAGGCCGAAAATCAGTCTCATCTAGACCTGTGGTAACAGCACCTGTACTAGACTTACCCGTTGTGGCTGATTTACCAAGTTCTGAAGCTGCTACAATTGGGGCCCGTTGGGAGAGCCCAGCTTGCAGTAGTGAGGAGTAGTTCTCTGAAAATATAGGACAGGGTAGGGGCAGGGGGTTCCGGCGAGGATCTATGAGAGGGCGAGCATGATGTACAAGAGGTGGAACTCGATCGGTTGCAAGAGTGCCTGAGGAATTATTTAACTTTCAAAGAAGATACCGGCAGCCACATGAATACAAAGAGTACAATTTCAATGAGTACCAACACTGAAAAAAATAATTGGTCGTTTCTAACAAGATGGTGATTACTGTGCATAGGCGTCTTGATTCCATATGAGCCTAACAAGACGTTTGATACACCAACTAAGATGTAAGTTGAATCACTAAAGAATTTGCTGCTGTACTAAAAGCTTTGGTTGATATAACTAATATCATAACTATTGTATTCATTTTATGTCAACTAAGAGAAAATCTCTCTTGGTTGGCTCACATTTTTTTGAGTGAAGGGATAAATGTAGAAGTTGATGTATCCCAGCCCTTGAACATTTTTCAACTTTTCCTTACAATGGAGGTGATGGCTCACATAATTCAAGAAACAAATAGGAATGCCAGTGAATTAGACGTTACATTGAATTTTTACCAAGATGAGCTTGAAGCTTTTTTTTGGTATATTGATAATTATGGGTTTTCATCAGTTACCTTCGTTGCGATTATATTGGAACACAAATTATAACTTCAGGTTTGAAAGAATCGTAAAAATAATGCCACTAAAGAGATTCCTTAAAAATTCGAGATGTGTACCTACACCTAAACGATAACAGTACTTTGAAAAGTCGTAATAATCCCAAATTTGATCGCTTACATAAAGTTAGACCTTTGCCTATGTCTCTGGCAGCTTCGTTTAGAACAGCATTAGCATTGATGAAAGTATGATTGCATTCAAGCAATACATGCCAAATAAACCATGCGTCTGTATTGCCGGAATCATATAACCTTGGTGTTTTCAAGGCAAGAGTAAATAGGCATTTTCTGGGTAAGCGTGTAATACCTTCGACCTCGTCATCACTTAGCTGTGCAGTCACTGGTTATATGATTAGTATGGAGGTATATGAGGGTAAGTGGTAAGAAAGTAACAGTTCTTTTGAGATAGCTCTTGTATTTAATTAAGTATAAATAGTTTTCCTTTACTTTTGGCGGTAACCTATCCGAACTCCGAAAAATGTTCGACCAAATTTTGGTTCGAAAAATATTATTCGACAATTATGGTTTACGTTTTTTTACGTTTGCCCGAAAGAGCATTTAGTCATTACTTGCTGTGTTTTTTTTGCCGATTTGACAAATTATCTATTCCTTATTACTGGTTTCGGCGTACAAACAGTTGTCCAATGTAATGGTTTGTCAATTTATCTATTTCCCATTTCTGAGTATACCTTAGTATCATTTGCCCAATGTAACGGCTCGATTTATTAATAATTTACCTATTTTTAATTCGACTTTGTTCTATGACAGATTTAAAAAAATAACCTCGAAGGCCAAGGCGGGCAAAACCTGGTTTTCTAACCTAACCTATCTGAATCGGTTCTGCCCTGATTCGTCTTGCTCGTTGCAATTAAAAATCATTTTCTGGTCTGAAATGAATATTTGACGTAATGCGGGGTTCTCACGAGGCGATTTTAATTGATCAACTTTCAATTCAAGAAAAATCGATACGAATTGCGTTCACACGCTCCTACCGATAATCGGACCGAACGGACAGGTGCTTCAAAATGGCGTCAAACAATATCGTGCGAACATGTATCTGCGAAATTAGAAATATTTTAATCGACGAACTATTATTTTGCGGAAGGAAATATTAAGAAAAAAACGCAGATTTTAGGTGAGAGTTTGGATCTCAAGAAGGAATCAATTAGGAGCCTCACAAACGCTTCTAAGAGAACTAGCAAACGAAGACATGGCTGGATACCGTAACCATGAGCGAGGATATGTACCAAGAACTTCTAGCTAAAATTCGGCCTAAGATTACCAAACAGCATACCAATATGCGAAAATCTATTCTTGCAGGACTTAAATTACAAATTACTTTAAGATATTTAGCAACAGGTGATTCCTATGCCAGCCTTGCCCACCTTTAAAAATACAATATCCAACTTCATGAATAATGTATTATAAGAAATATATTAGTGCTCGGCAAGAATTCGTTAAGGTATGTCTAAATAAAACAGCAATTTTCTCCTTCCATATAATTATTAAATTTTAAATCTTTTTAAAAGCAGTTACAATTATATCGGAGGGAATAATATTATTTTTCTGAGCCGGTACAATCTCTTGAGTTGTATCGCGATTGGAGTGTGAAGTCATTGGTTCTTGACTGGGAAACTATTTTCTTCACGAGCCTGAGACTGTGGGCTGGCAACATCCTGTAGTGAAGAGTAGTTATGGGAAGTAGGCGTAGGTGACCATGACCACTGAGTAGACGTGCTCTGTGTAATATTATTCAATATCTGAAGACGTTGTTTTTGTACAATTTCGTAAATTTTTTCTTGGCACAGTAATGCGTCCAGTTCGGGCATTTTTTTAAGCTGAGAAGCAATCACTTTACCAAAAAAATCATAATATTCATCTTCAATATCATTTGATTGTATTGGATTTAGTGTATCAATGGTGTCATCAATATCAGCTAGTTTACTTTTCCGGCCAAGCGGTTGCAATGATTGTGAGGATTGTTTCCGAGGAGGTGGCTGGAGCAGAATTCGAATTGACGGAATATCTCTCTGAAACTCGATGTATTTGGTCTCGTCTCCGCTTAATTGTATGGTTTCATATTGACCTCCTACATCTTCCTGAAAAATTAAACGAAAATGATTATTGTTACAGGCACCCAATACACAGGAAGAATGGAAGAAGATACAAGATGAATTCTATTGGTGCTGGAATTTCCCGAATTGCTTCGAAACATGTACATATTAAAAAAGTACCACATTCAGGGTCCGATTTTTATAATTATAAAGGAACTTTCAGTGTAATATTATTTGCGAGTGTTGATGCAAATTACTGTTTCCGTTATATCGATGTCGGAACCAATGGGCGAGCAAATGATGCGTCTGTTTTTGCGCAGTCATCTTTGCATGAAGCATTGGAGAAAAATATGTTGAATTTTCCAGCAAATGGTCTATTTGTAGCAGACGACGCTTTTCCTTTATCAACAAAGCTACTGTAACCATTCTCAAGAAATGTTGCACTGACCACGAGAAAAATAATATACAATTATCGTTTGTCAAGAGAACGTCGAATTGTGGAAAACGCATTCGGAATAATGCGTCTCAAGGTTTAGAGTATTCGAAAAACCAATAGGGCTAAATATAGACAACGTCATCAAAGCCTGTTGTGCGTTAAATAATTGGTTACAAATGACATCTCCTGAGAGTTACACACCCATGGGTTCATTGGACTTGGAAGATTTAAATTTTTTATTCTGTCATACCTCGTATGTGGCGGTCAGGTCAAGCAAATCAAACATTAAGGAGTGTGGGACAAATTAGAAGTAATATTTATTCCGGGAACGCTGCTACACTGCGTGAAAATTATGCTAATTATTTCTGTGGTCGTGGGGCTTTGCCTTGGCAAGAAAGAATAATTCATTAACAATAGCAATACACTGTTTAAAATATACACCTAGTAATTTGTTAAAAAATAATTATATGACTAATAAAACTTTATTTTTTTAATTTAAAGTTAATGTTCCAACAGTACTTGACACTTTCCAAGTTGGCACCATCAACCTTAATTCATAGCAATAGCAGTGACAAACGAAATTATTGAAATTAGGGTGTCAAACATCGGGACGTTTATCTTACCTACCTATCCAAATAAATGTTAATTTAATGCTTACCAAGTTAGAGCTGCTGTTTCTGGAGCTTGACATACTTCTCAGCAAAGTATTTGCTTTTTCAAACCAATACTAATTTTGGCTTATAAATGTCACTCGCCCCGGCCCCACTTCTCGTACATTTCAATACTAAACCGAGTTCTTTTTTGTACATAGTGCGCACAGTTTTTATTTTGTTCTTGATGTCAGCAACATTAATGTATTTTAAATTCATGCCCGTGATTATTGCACAAAGGGCAGTGTCACGGGCGTCTCTATTTTTATGAAGGTCGAGTGTCTGATTCCAGAGGCACTCCTGCTGCCGGTATAAATCCAGAAAATTCATTGTCATAGCATCACTCCACTTTATAACCTTTTTTGTAGTCATTTTGGCCGCACGCATTCACTTTTGACAACAAACAGTACTGCCACCACAAATAAGCCACCACAGATAAAAATCGTTCAATAACTTGAACGGATCGTTCTCACGCTCGACAAGGCAAGTTTTTGCTTGCACGGTGACGTCATCAAAATGACCCGACTTGCACACCAAAACTTGAGAGGGAATCAACTTTTTGTTGTTCAATAAAAGTTCATCAACTTTTATTGAAAACATGTTCTCATTTGCGATTGTCATTCAATTCGTAAATCGATTTAAGTTGATTAACTAAAATCACCTCGTGAGAACGTAGCATTGATGAAGTGAAAAATGGGTTAGGAAACAAAATACGAAACAATCGCTAGGCTAGTTGTAGCATTGGTGTAATGAAAAATAGGCTTTGAAATAAAATAATGTAACAATACATAGGGCAGGTGACTACAAGAAGAAAAGTTTCTCGGACTAAAGATATGTTTACTTATGTTACTTAATAACAAATAGTGCCATCGGAGAAACGTTAAAAAACGAAACGTCAAATAAAATTCGGTCAAAAATAATTTTGCGTTTGCGATAGATTACCCTTTTCGGCACTTATTTTTATATTTTGAGTTGCACAACTTAGAAGCAAGACAGGGAAAATTAAATTATACATTTATGTAAATTTTAAAACATAATATTTGTACCCCACCTGCCACCTTACTATCCAACACTCTCTGGCTCAATTAGACGACATCAAGCAAACTCAGATTCAGATCGAGGACAGGTTCAGAAAAGGTTGGATGAGTATGACTCTCAACTTAAAGCTGCAGCAACAACTTCCAATTCAATGACGACCATTGGGAGACTTAGTGAAGAGTTTAACGCCTTCAGGGACCTGATATGGAAGCTCCTTGGTTTTATGCGGCAACAGTTGGCAGAGTGTGTCAGGTCAGTTGATGCAATGGATCAGCGACAGCGCCTTAAAGTTGTTTTATTCAACAATGTTCCTAAAAACCCAGATGAAGACACTTCGAAAGTAGCTCCGGACATTGTTCGCAATAGGTTGGCGATAGGTAAGTAATGCTTCGCTTGCATCGATTAAGCAGTGCCAAAGACTAGGCGCTAAACAGTAAGGTTTAATTAAGGTTTTTCGGATCTCAAGACAAAGCCAGCTGTGTGGAACCAAAAGAAGTATCTCAAAGGAACCACCATCACATTATATGAATTTCTAACGCGCATTGACAAATCCGTCCGCAGTATGGCGGCCATTTGGAACCGTCGGAAAAGTAAAACGTCACATTGTCAAAACACCTAAAACTCAGTATTTTTGGAAAATATTTAAAATTATGTTGTATTTTACGGCGTCCCAAATTATTCATCCGTCTCTGGGTCACTGCCTTACATATTAAGTGTACCAAATCAAGTCAATCGGTCTAGTAGTTTTTGAACAAATTGGGTGGAACAGAGGGTCGAATAGTCATACAAACGCACGAGTGATCCTATAAGGGTTCCTTTTTTTCCTTTTGAGGTACGGAACTCTAGAATTCTTGACTCTCCACATTTATAAATATGTTACATAGTGCGTGGTTAAAATTTTAGGTATTATGAGACAGTGTCATTTTGATCTTTGGACCTGTCAACAAAAGGCATTTTCGAAATTTTGGTAATTATGAAACTAATGCATTTTCAACTTCAGTCTTAATAATAATTCTGTATTGGAAGCTATTGTTCATTTTACCAACTATACATTTTGGATATCGGATGTAAAGTGTAAATGTTATTATGAAATTTTATTGTATTGAATATAAGTCAATTTGGTAATTTAAGCATTTTGGAACTAAGACAAAATGAGACTTAGTCAAATATGTAAAAGGGCATTATGATATTTGATTCTATCGAACCGGAATCGGTATCAGTTTCCAAATGAATGGATTGAGGCACAAAAAGTGGTTATGACTTCTAATTCTAATTAGCCCTGCAGAAATGGAAAGTGTCCAAAGGACAAACAAGAAAGGTGTGAAAGAGTCAATATCAGACTACAATAAGTACATGTAAAGCGTAGACCGATTTGATCAGCTCTGTTGATGTCTTCTTATGCTGTAGCGCAGAAAAGTAGACGGTGGTGGATGAAGATATTTTACTACTTATTAGAAGCTGCTATAGTCAACTCTTATATTATTTACAAAGACACCTTGGAGAAGAGCTCAATCAATTGCAAACCATCGACGCAACTTCAGTTTCGCAGTGAATAGCTGATACTGATAAAAGATTTTTCTTGCAGAAAAAACATGGGACCTTCTCGCCGCTCTCAACTGCAGTAAATTTTCCCGGCCATTTTCTTACAAAAAGTACACTTCGCAGGTGTGGATTCTGTTGTACTGCAAATAACTATCGTTGCAGTAAATTTTGTTGTTCTGTGTGTGAAGTTGCTTTATGCATACTGTGCTTTCATCCATTCCATGTGAATGCTTGTAAGAAAATTAATAAATTGTTTTAAATTGATAACTATTGTGATAATATTTCTGATTTATGGGTAAGAGTTTCCAAATCCTATTTCTGTCAGTCTGAGTGTCTGTCGAAAAACTGTTCTACAATAACCATAATAGCATTTTTATTACCATGGTCACGGTCATTCCGGATATCGGTCTTGGCGTTTAGTGAACACTTGACATCCTAATTTGTATAATAAAAATGTTTTATTTAATAATTAAAATGACTATATTAAAAACAAAAATTAATTTTGAAACTTTTATAATGTATTTAAGTATATTTTTATGATTAATATTCATCGACTTCTTATTTGGTTACCATGTTACGCTCCAATATAGATATCACAATGGCGCTTCGTTTGGTATTCCATTGTTTATGATAAATTGTCAGAACTGTTTTAGTAAATATTGAAATTTGCATGAAATTATTTGTAAACATTTAACAGTAAAATTCACTAATGAAAACGACTGAAATAATGAAAATGACTTTGCTGACAATTAGTAATTTGTTAGCAGAAAAATCGAAGTGAGGCATTGTTTATTTTTGTCATCATAACTTTAAACTTGTAGAAAAACGTATTTATGAACAATACATAATTAGTTCTTAAGGTACTCGTCCCTGTCATTAGAGCGCTCGCAAGCGCTAACCTCGGCACTCGTACCTTAAGACGCATCATTATGTACCAGTTACATAAGAGTTGTTGGTAATTCTGTAGCTCTGCCTACCCCTCTCTGGGAACGAAGGCGTGAATTTATGCCTTTGTTCTACGTCTGCCTAGAACGCATTATGCCTGTGTCGCGTTTTGCCTAAACTTCATTCTTTGGTAACATTTAGGCTATTATGGTTAATTCGTCTATTTCGCTGTTGATCTATTGAGTATAAAGTCTATTTCGGTAATGTACCTACTCCGCCATTTGACTAAGGCCCTGTTGTTTGATCAGTAGTTAGAATAACTAATTGTTAAAATTCGAAAAAGGAATGGAAAATTTGACACATTCCTTGAGATTTTAACCATTAGTAACGTTTTTTGACCATTTGTTAGTTTAACTACCGATCAAACAACAGACCATAAGTCGCGTTTTGCCTAAACTTCATTATTGTGTAGTGCTGTACCTACTCCGCCATTTGACTAAGTCGCGTTTTGCCTAAACTTCATTATTGTGTAGTGCTGTACCTACTCCGCCATTTGACTAAGTCGCGTTTTGCCTAAACTTCATTATTGTGTAGTGCTGTACCTACTCCGCCATTTGACTAAGTCGCGTTTTGCCTAAACTTCATTATTGTGTAGTGCTGTACCTACTCCGCCATTTGACTAAGTCGCGTTTTGCCTAAACTTCATTATTGTGTAGTGCTGTACCTACTCCGCCATTTGACTAAGTCGCGTTTTGCCTAAACTTCATTATTGTGTAGTGCTGTACCTACTCCGCCATTTGACTAAGTCGCGTTTTGCCTAAACTTCATTATTGTGTAGTGCTGTACCTACTCCGCCATTTGACTAAGTCGCGTTTTGCCTAAACTTCAATATTGTGTAGTGCTGTACCTACTACTCCGCCATTTGACTAAATCGCGTTTTGCCTAAACTTCATTATTGTGCAGTGCTGTACCTACTCCGCCATTTGACTAAATCGCGTTTTGCCTAAACTTCATTATTGTGCAGTGCTGTACCTACTCCGCCATTTGACTAAATCGCGTTTTGCCTAAACTTCATTATTGTGTAGTGCTGTACCTACTCCGCCATTTGACTAAATCGCGTTTTGCCTAAACTTCATTATTGTGTAGTGCTGTACCTACTACTCCGCCATTTGACTAAATCGCGTTTTGCCTAAACTTCAATATTGTGTAGTGCTGTACCTACTACTCCGCCATTTGACTAAATCGCGTTTTGCCTAAACTTCATTATTGTGCAGTGCTGTACCTACTCCGCCATTTGACTAAATCGCGTTTTGCCTAAACTTCATTATTGTGTAGTGCTGTACCTACTCCGCCATTTGACTAAATCGCGTTTTGCCTAAACTTCATTATTGTGTAGTGCTGTACCTACTACTCCGCCATTTGACTAAATCGCGTTTTGCCTAAACTTCATTATTGTGTAGTGCTGTACCTACTCCGCCATTTGACTAAGTCGCGTTTTGCCTAAACTTCATTATTGTGTAGTGCTGTACCTACTCCGCCATTTGACTAAGTCGCGTTTTGCCTAAACTTCATTATTGTGCAGTGCTGTACCTACTCCGCCATTTGACTAAATCGCGTTTTGCCTAAACTTCATTATTGTGTAGTGCTGTACTTACTCCGCCATTTGACTAAGTTTTGCCTAAACTTCAGTTAATGCAATTATTACATTTTGATTGATTTTGCTTGAGAAGGCTTATATGGTGAAAATTGAAAATTAATATTCTAATATTTCTATAATCGTTAACGTGATTTAGTCAAAACGCATTTCAGTTGCGTTTTAGTACAACTGAGATTGAAGCATAGTGATAATTAGGAACTTCGCGTTAGGCATAATGCGTTCTAGGCAGACGTAGAACAAAGGAATTTATGCATGCAAGTAGTGATTGTCTTTGACCCATTGGCAGTGACATGAAATATAACACTAAGTACAATACCATCGACATTTAGAGAGTCGATAAAATAAACTTTTTTTTTTTACAAAACTAAGACGTCACTAGGACAAGATAACGGAGTCTAATTATGACCTACAAAATCGCTATTGTCCATAACCATAATAATATGCGTAAATTGTTTCTAAAATAATATTTTTGAGTATCACACTTTTGTTGCCGAATGAACTTCTATAGGTTTGGCATCTTGGCTCCAAAATGCTATTCTTAATTCGGTTTTGGTGTGCTCGAAAACCCCCAAAACAACTCCAATACCGACATTGATGTAAAAGTAGCAACCGCCATCTTGGATCCGAAATCCCATGCTGGATTGTCTTTTGTTATGTTCGTAAACCATAGAAACGACTCCAATTACTACTTTTGACATCAAAGTGGCATCCGCCATCTTGGATTAAGAATCCCATGACTTGCGATGATTATGAAGAACAATGCGCGAAGGATGACCGTTTTCGGATGTTACCTTTTTTATAACAAACTAACGCAAAACCCAAACCACTTTTACCAAAGTCGTAATTGGAGTCTTGGAGTCGTTTTCAGCATTTTCGAGCTCACCAAAACTGAATCCAGCATGGGATTTTGGATTCAAGATAGCGGGATGCCACTTTAACTTCAAAGTCGATATTGCAGTCGTTTTGGGGGTTTTTGGACACACCAAACTCTAATCTAGAACCGATTCTAGCATGGGATTAAGCACACATAGGCGTTCTGGTTATTGAGATCCAGAGCGCCCTGCCTACATGCATTACGCTAAGTAGCGTTTCTATTCGATTCGTTTTTAAACCAATCGCGTCACTGGTAGATGACGTGATACGAAAAGTCACGTGATCTACCAGTGACGTGATTGGTTTAAAAACGAAACGAATAGAAACGCTAGTTAGCGCAATGCATCTTGGCAGGGCGCTCTGATCGCAGAACACTACCGACTTAATCATATGGAGCCTCTTAATGTAGTTAGTGACATCTATTAAGATGCTGACTATTGGCGTTGACGACGCGCTGGCCTCTCTAGTTGGTAGTGACCCTACCTACGAAGCTAAACCTTGTTCGGATAGGTATTTAACTAAATGTAAACAAACCAAACCACGTGGCTCCGTTCAAAAGCCAATCAAAACTGTTTGGGCGAGCTATCAGTGTTCTGGACTGCTCCTATTGGCTGAACGGCTATGTCACGGTGTTTTTTGTTTACATTTACTTAAATACCTATCCAAACAAGGTATAGCGGTCCTAGGTTCAAATCCGGGTAAGGGTGCGGCTCCACTGAGGCGGAGACGAGCGGAGCGGGGCGGAGCTGTGCCAATATTAACCAATAGAATATAAACTAACGTGCGCAAGGCGAGCTCCACGTGACCGCATGCGCCTTCTATTGGTTAATATTGGCACAGCTCCGCACCGCTCCGCTCGTCTCCGCCTCAGTGGAGCCGCAGCCTAAAAGCAGATATCTGTGTTATGACCGCGAATAATTTGTTTCTGAGTCAAGGACGTTTTCTATGTATTTAAGTATATATTTCTCTATATAAGTATTTATATCGTTATCTAGTACCCATAGTACAAGCCTAGAGCTTAGTTTGGGACTAGGTCAATTGGTGTGACACTGTCCCCTCATATTTATTTATTTAAAGTCCTAAAGTGTGGTAAATAAATTTCTTAGTCGACTATACATATTTAGTCGTATTTAAAGTTTAGGTTGGGTCAGACTTGTAACAACAACAAAAAAAAATGTGCTACGGCAGCAATTACCTGATTGCTAAGTGAAAATTTGTTAAATCGTTAATAACAATAATAAAGCATAAGTTGCATATCTTACGATATCTTACCTTAAGTATGATTTTGGTTTTGCTATCCTCGGAGGCGCGGGACGCGCTCGGTGACAGGCCACACTTGCACATTGATGAGCTCTTCTTTAAGTCGCTACCGCACTGTAAAGTTTTATTTATGGCACGGTGAAGGCAAAGAAGCACGCAAACTATGGTATGTGAGACCTGAGACCCAAAAACGTTTGCAATCTCAGGATTGCAATCCCAAGACTGCATCGTGCATCATGCCTGCATTATACATATAATTTTACCGGTTGTCTTATCCTCACACTTGAACGCGACATTGCAATAAAATTGCGTATAAAAAAGTGATACTACAAACACACTATCGTCAAGCAGCATTGTTCGCATTGTTGTGTTCCGGCGTGGGGATAAGATTACCGGTAAAATTACTAGCATAGAGGCATTCCAACTTAGTCCTCAGGGTTGATTGCAGTATTAAATAATAGGCTTGACAATGCATTTTCTATATATTAAAGAGCTTGTTTTTCCCTTTTCAGTTGATATTTTTATTGCAGTAGGGCTTTTTTGAATAAGTTAGTTTATTTTACCCTTTACAATTTTAATAAATCTTAACGTTTAAGTACGTAGGTACTTTTTAATTTTTATTTTGAAAATGGTAGCATAAAAATTAGCTTTATAATGTATAATTATGCATGTTACAAAAATACCCCAAAAAAATATATTATGTCAACCCTAGTAAATTTTCATCTTGGTCATAGAAGTTGTATGACTGTTTCATTTTGTTTTATTAGTGTAAAGCTTTTTAATTTTTAATAATCGTTATATTAATATTCTCATTGAAAATAAAAACGATCTGTTCATGGATTTCCTTTTGGCGACTTAGGTCTATGAGGAAAAATTACTAGGGGGACTTAGGTCTACAGGGACAAATGACTAGGTCGACTTAGGTCTATAAGGACAAATGACTAGGTCGACTTAGGTCTATCAGGAAAAATGACTAGGTATAAAAATGTCAAATTTACAAAATTAAATTGTCGAAGGCTATTTATGCCGAGATATAGAAATGACGATATTTACAAATGTCAATATGTAAAAATGTCTATAACCCAGAAAGTTTAAGTATAGAAATGCCAATATTTAAAAATGTTAACATATTATTTTGGCAAGATTATGATCCAGAACGTCTAAGTATAAAAATGTCAACAATCCCTTACCAAGTGTTTCAAATGTTATCTAAACAGGAATTTCATTGCAATCTCGCGACATTCAATTCATTCAATTTCGTGTTAACTTGCATGACCTGTGTGCTGCGCTATAAATTAAAAAAAAATACTTACCGATCTACGTGTTACTTAAATTCTCAACTAATGGTCCTAATAATCGATTTTAATAGTTTTTTGTTTCAAAACGTCGATTTTTTTTTAAACTCCGTCATTGCTTCGGGCTTCTACTGGAGCCTCGATCGTAATTCCTTACCTACCGCCCTTAATACACAATGTACTATAATTTAGGTTATAGTATTACTAGGTGAGCGCCTACTGCGAGTGACGAGAAATCAACAGAACTGTAACTTACAAACATTAATTTGAGTTACTTAAAATACAAAATAAGAAGCTTCATAATATTTGAGCGACCTAATATTTGTTTGCGTGACAACGTTACGTCCTGCATTTTTTTTATGTTTCAAAAATGATTTAATTGTAATAAGCGGCATTTTATCTTAAATGAAGTGTTTCGAATACAAAAACCACTTTGAGAAAAACCGGGTAAGAGCATGTCGGACCATGCTCAGTGTAGGGTTCCGAAGCCGTTACTACAAACAAATTAGTCCTCACGACAAACATATCTATGCCGTTGGAAAACAGTTGTAGCCCGGGGAAATTAGGCAAAAAATTAGGAGAGCTAAGTTGAAATACATGATTCTAGAAAAAAAGCGCTGTTTAGATTTTTTGCAAGGTTCAAAGCTGAAAGCCCCCCACTATTATCCCAATACATCGACATTGGTCGCGTTTAGTTTACTTACATCGCAGATAAGTTTTGGGTAGGTATAAACATTTAAACCGTTTGTAACTCAAGAACCAATGAAGTCTACTTAGTCGTGATAGTTTTCCTATTAAATTCATTATATGTGCTTTCATTTGACATATTTTTCAGATTTTTAGTACTTGTTTTGGCTTAGGCGAAATGAAATAAAACTGCGATGTTCCATAAAAACATTCTTTTATTTTGCCTTAAAACAAAATAAATTAAAAAAGACAACTTTTATTCTGTTTGCTGAGTGCTGAGTTTTTTTTTATTAGTTAAAATAAAAAAAAACTCGTTTACGTGTATTTAGTACCTATAATCTACATATATTTTCGCCTGAAATCTATAACTTTATCAATAAGCTGAAGTGGTGACATTTCCTTTCGCTGTAGTTGGTCTAAATATTTTTTGTACGTCTTATCAAAAAGGATGTCGCTATTCCTTCTGTTTTTCTTTTCCGAAAAATACAAGCTATTCTTTATTTTGTAGTCGAAATGTATAGCTTCTTTTTTAATTGTTTTGATAAAACGAAACAGAGTCGGCCGCTTAGGGATTTTCGTATTTAGCCTCCGGTGCCACCCTTCAACTATGTTCGTCGTTCTATGTGTGTTAGTAGAGCAACTTAAAATGTGCAATGGATACTTGTTCATCCAGTATTTTAAGAAATAGTTTTTGAATTGCTTTATTTCATTATTCTCTTGAACAGTGTTGAGGATTGAAGTCCATCCTTCCCACATATTCTCCGCAGTTATGAGAGGTAAATTACTTATTAATCGGATCAGTTTCCTTCCTTCTCTGGTATCAAAGTACAGTCAAATATCCTCGGCCTTCTTCCTTATAGCCTTTTGAAAATGATAAAAGCAGCCATATATATCCGCTTCTGGGAAAACGTTCATCACTGCATTCATTACGGCAACTTCAAAATCGCACTTGAACTCTTTTATATTCATGCACAATTTCTCTTTCAATAAGGTGAAAAACCGTATGTACGTATCTTCACTCTTATTCGGCGGCAAGCCATAAACTATTGGGACTACATTATTAGTATTTAGTTTTGATCCTAAATCTAAATGTACACTATATATCTGATAAAATGGCTTAGGACATGCTTGAAAAGTTCCATCACCAAATTAACATTCATCACCATAAAATGTGTCGAGATAATTTCTCGACATCGACGACGAAAATATTAGCAATTTTTCTTCTACTCCATCTTCGGCAACTAAAAATCCATCAGACAAGCCACGTGGAATTTTGACTTCTTTCAAGTTCTTGTAAGTTAATTTTTCAGATTCCAGAGTTCTTTTAACTAGTTTTTGTAAACCGTCTTTTACTTGAAAGAACGCTCGTTTTTTAAAGGTTCCATATGTTTTTCATACGTTTCCTGTACGGATCCCAAATCACTACATAGTTCGTCTTTACATTTTCGCATGGCCATATATACATTATTTTTCTTCACATTATTTTCGCAAGTACGATTGCTCCTAGGAATTATTTTCGTTTGGTCTCCATTTAATGTCACAGAAGCTGTACAACACTCTCTATTTACGCACCGCCATCGAGTCGATTTGCTTGTTGGGTTTTTGCCGTCCAAATTGTACCGGTACCCATCTTCGATAATGGTTGGTTTGTTTTTTTGATTCTTCGTTAAAATAAATTGTTTATCCATTATTTACGCGTTTTCTTCTTGAAACAAAATCTAATGTCATTGTCATTATATTTTTATCATAATGAGACGCTTCACGTGATTACACTTAACATAAAGGTGGAAAGCCTCTTTAGAGGTAGGAAGATATACAATCTATTTTGATTTGAAGTACCCATGACTGAAGTAAACTGATATTTATTTGACGTCATTTTTATACTTAGGTAATAACCATCATGGACTTTTTTTAATGTCGACATTTTTATACTTAGTTAATAATCATCTTGTACTTTTTTAAATGTCGGCATTTTTATACTTAGGTAATAAACATCTTTGACTTTTTGTTGATATCGGCATTTTTATACTTAGTTAATAATACATCTCTCCTATTTATTTTCTTGACAATATAACGTTCTAGTTATTTTTATACCTAGTAATTTTTCCTGATAGACCTAAGTCGACCTAGTCATTTGTCTTTATAGACCTAAGTCCCCCTAGTCATTTTTTCTGATAGACCTAAGTCGCCCTAGTCATTTTTCCTGATAGACCTAAGTCGCCAAAAGGATGGATTTAGCCTTTTAGTAATTAAAAGTATAGACAATAAAATTTTAGACCAAAAGTTCTTTAGAACAAAAAATATGTATGCAAAAAAATCTTTATGCTAAAAAAGAAGTATGCCAACTAATATTATACCAAACATTTTAGCACATGAAATTTTAGACCAAGCGAAGGGCACCCTACATATTGGAATTTTTGATTTGTAGTACAATTGTTTTTTTTACTGCGCGAATTATACTGGTTCAAAAAGTTAATTTCCTCAATTACAATGCTTAAACAGGCCTCTAGTGTAATCGCACCCTTAAGTCTAACAACCCGAAGTACATCTTCTAGGAGGTTATATAAAAATACGGGGTCCTGTCGTTTGACCAAAAAACTTTTCTCCAAATGATTCATTTCACAAGCTATTTTTTCGAGACTGTTAATACTTCAGGATTTATTTCAGGACAATCGTGTAGAACCCTATAGATTAGGTTAGGTTTGTTTTTAAAAAATGCTGAAATATTTACAGTTTCGGAAAAAAGCGGTTTGTCAAATTAATTATGTTTGTGAAATGAATCATTTGGTGAAACGTTTTTTGGTCAAACATTAGTGAACCATAAAAATGCATTTACGGCGGCGTTATTATACCCAAAATCAACGTCAACCCGCCCAGGGTTGACAGAGCAGCTAAAATGCTATCGAATAAGATATCTATTGCAAGGCACATAATTATATTTTAATTTTGATGATAAATGTGAAAAGAAAATTCTGGATATCACCTTCGAATGCTACATTCAGACACTTAAAAGGTACTTTACCAGAAATTACTTATTATCAGGGATCGTAAAATGCGAGTAAAATCGAATGAAATGACGTATGACAACCGGTTAGGGTCGGCGATGGTTCTAAAATGAACTAAAATAATAAGGTAGGTGCTAAAATAATACATATAAATATATTTTTTACTGATGAAATTGAACACAATCCGAATCTCTTTATACTGGCTGGTATATTTTCTTTTATTATATTTACAATTTCAAACCAAATAATTCCCAATTTTACACTTGGGATAGTAAGTAATAATTTTCCCAAGTACGATGGCGAGACAATGCAAACAATACAATCAGATTGACAATCATGACAAGATAATACTCTTAAATCTATAGACAATGTACTTATCAGTTCTAGTAAGTTTTATTTAACATTAAATATAAACTACAAACAATGATACGGTCAATTTATTACCATACTGATAACAAGTGCTTTCATAAGTATAAACACATTCCTCCATACATATTTAATTCGTTTCGATTATATTATAATAAGTGACAACCCTAGCACTTCAATGAATTTTGCTCGCATTTTACGAACCCTGCTTATTATATACATTTCCCCGAAGGAACATACCCTATAAAAATCCATGAAAAACCGTTTTAACTGGAAAGGTTCACCCTGTTGTGGCATAATTTTATTTTGTAAGTAATAATCAGAGGGTGCTTATTAACCTAAACTTGTTGCATCTTCATTCAATAACGTATTCCCATCTCACTCACGCATGAATGAACATGAGTCAAGTTTAGGTTAATAAGCACTACCTATTCCGACCTCTGGTAATAATTCTTTGTGGCATAATCTATATAGCCATATTAGGCTTTACGCATAACCTGGTGTCGCAGAATCTACATTCGCATAGTTTGATTGCGCAGAATTTCGTTAGTCCGAATACATAAATTGTCCGAATGTATGATTTCGCAGAATACTAATTTCGCATAATTGTTATTCTACTGATACCTTTGACTTTTTTGAAAAGTTATAAAATAAACCTAACCTAACTTACTCTATTCTACCAGGATTACACAAAACATTTAAAAAAATATTGTCCGTTTAATCTGGAGAAAAATTATGCGAAAACCAAATTCGTTGTAACTATACATTCGGCGTAAAAAAATTCGGACTAACTCATTTTCGGGATGTTACAAATTATGCTAAATAAGGTTTCTGCCACATTACCATTCGGCGAAAACCGATTATGCGAAGTCTGTTATGCTAAAACAGTTTCGGACAATAAATTTTATGCCACATAGAGGGAACCCAACTGGAAAGAGTAGATTTGAATAATTTTCAGAATTTATCGTATTCACTTGCAAACAGTGATATCAGTGAAAATTCTGGAGAAAATGTCTCTGTAGTGAATGTGAAAAGTATTAGTTAAGATACTGTGCTTCTTTATATAATCATAATATTAAGTTTTTCTTTATTTTTACTGCTTGAACCAAATGTATTGGATGTTTGCAAGAGTCGCAACCATCTGGCAGGTATTCCACCATCTGATGATTACTAACTTAAGGAGGGAGGACTCATGCAGACGCCTGTTGGTACGGTGTTACCTATAAACACCGGAGCTACCAGGGGTGTAATTGTCTACGCAAGCAAAGATGAGCGAACGCAAGAGTGAAGGTCCAAGCGGCGAGTTTAAGTAGTCCCGACAGAGCGAACAAAACACATTTTAGCGCGTGTATTCTCAATTAGGCAGCCTTTAAAAAAAAAAAACTGGCTGACTTAGGATAGACACTGTATTCTTGGCATTAGATTCATTAATATACGGTTGCGCCAAAGTTCATATAAAATTGAAAATTAGATTATTGGAACTTCGAAAATGTATCTCATATAATTTTACAACCTAATGATCACTCTTCATAATCTTCATAATATTTTTTAATACTAATGATCGGAACTTATAATCATCTGAACTTATAACGCCATTATTCATGGAACCGTACACTTTTCAGAATTTCTTAAATATCTTACGTGTAGATAAATTTAGGTTAGGTTAGGTTAGATTTATAACAATCAAAAAAACGTAACAGTTTTTGACAAAAATTCATTATGAGTTGCGATGATTATGAGTTAAAAAAGTATGAACAAAAAAGTATAAGCAAAATTTTTCGAAGAAATGATGAGTATAGACACAAATCGTTATTTGCATAAAAAATCTAAAGGCCAATTTTATATGAGCCAATATGGACCCTTAATATACCTATTAATCTTCAATCGAGAATGTTGTATTATACAAGTCCGCCGCCTGACTAAAAGTTAACTACATATACTATTGCTTCACAGGCAACAAATAGGTTAAGCATTGCTTTACTGCTGTCAACATTATGAATATTCGCAAACTCCATGGCAGTGCAATGAGTCAGGATTCACTTCTTATCTGCCTGGTCAAGTGAAAATTTGCGACTGGCAGGAATCCGGATTAAAAAACATTAAAGAATGGGAAAAAATGCAAATAGAAAATTCGGGTCAGAGACGACAATATGTTGGTAAAATTATCTCACAAGCCTCTCACCTTACAGCGAATATTTGGATCCGATTTCGATTTTGTTAAGTCACCACTTTCACTCGGTCTCGGCGGAAAACGCTCCTCCAACCTTATCTGCGCGGGGCTCTTGCCTTCCTTTGATCTTTTTGGCGTGTTAACGTATAGATGTTTCTGTTTAAACTGGAATTTAGAGGCCTATATTAAAACACATAAATAAAATTGTCCTATAATCTCACAATGCTCTCACCTTAGGACTTTTAGGAACCGGTTTCCGTTTTACTGGCAGAACTCCAGCACTAGGTCTCGGCGGAAAACGCTCATCCAATTTCAACTGCGCGGGGCTCTTGCCGCGCTTTGGTCTTTTTGGCGTTTTAACGTATAGATGTTTCTGTCTAAACTGGAATCCAAAGTTTATATTAAAACACTTAAATTAAACTGTCCTATTTCCATGTAGCATAAGGGTGATTCCACGAGCGTTTCGAACGCCGTCAGTTCCCTGTCATAAATATTGAATGAATTAGCTACACCAAGCAGCTGTCATTCACGCTGTTACCGTAATTCTTGCCAGAATTGATCGAATTTTAAGTATATTATCGCCTATTTCTTAAATACTTAGGGCAGCGGACTGGCGGCGGTTGAAACGCCCGTGGAATCACCCATAACATGAATACGCATAATTTTTAATCCGCATAAATATCCATACCGATAATATATAAATAGTTCAGTCCGAGAGCTGCTAAAAAACCTTCGGATTTTAGAAGCATACTTCGGGTATTGACGATGACACGCGATCGTGATATGCGGTTCTGTTCTGTTATCAACTCGCAAAACTTTTCGAAGTAACCGTAAAAAGTTACGTAAAGAATAACCATCAGTACAAAATAAACCTTACTTTAATAATATTACGCTTATTTATCTTTTTATAATTTTAATACAATATGACTTTTTGTCATGATGCAAATAAAACAAAATCAGCATTTTTGAATTCTTCCATCGTTAATTTAAATAGAGAACACCCCGCCTTCACACACTACTTTTGCCCTCCGTCCACTAGGATCCATTGTTAGTATCCATTAAAGGGGTTAAGTGGATTTTTTGTACATTCAAATCCATTAATGGAGTAGAGTGGACCTTATTGTATACTTAAATCCATTTGGATTCGTTTAACTTTTTAATATTTTGGAATCCATCAATGGATTCTGTTGCACTCTTAATTACACTTCGATCCATCAATGGATTTTATTAAACTTTTAATACACTTGATTCCATCAACTGATGGATACTCGTGGACATTCAGTATCCTTTGATGGAACCCTGTATATAAAGTGTTAAATAGAATCCATTAATGGATCTTTGTAGATTTCATGGTATATTTAAATCCATTGATGAATCCCAACGTCTTAAAAAGTGTAAATGACTCCAAATGGATTTAAGTGTACATTAAAGCCCACTCGACTCAATTAATGGATTTTAATGTAAAAAAAGTCCACTTGACCCCATTAATGAATCCTGTCAATGGATCCTAGTGGGCGGAGGGTAGTTTTGTTTGGAAGTTTATAGAGCTGTTATACCCACCTATGGATTCTTAGAAACTACATTCATATATTATATTTTTTTAATGTACTTTTCGAAATCCCCGTTGCTTTTATTACCTTATAATAGTAGTTTATGCAACAGTTGTATAAGAGAGGTCAAAAAAGACGAGTGGTGTGGTTACGATGTGAGCCGCAGGCAAACATCGTAAAGCAAGACGCCACGAGTATTTTTTGACTTAGTTATACACCGTTGCATACAATACTTTTTCTACGACTAGGTTTCAAATAAAATGCAAAATTAAATTAACAAAATTTTATTAATATACCTAGGTTAGAATACGAACGAACGAAGCACAGAACAACAAACGAGCGAGAAACATTCGAAAACAATAAAATATGTGTCTATGGTTAACTTTGTTTTTAAATTGATGTGCACTTGCCAGGTTTCATATTTTTAAAAAAAGTTGCACAATCGATTTAACTTGTGAAATAGGGACTAAAAAACACCTAATGATTTGAGAAATGAATTCTTTTACCTGATTGGTCGATTTTAATATAGCTGCGTTCTGGTTGGTTGATACCAAATAAAATGTTTTTTTTAAAGAGTTAAATTAGTAAAAGAGTTTACATACCAAAAATAACCTAACGTTCCGATTGACAGTCAATGTGTATTGTGATTGGTGGTTTAATTTGGTGAAGTATTTTGATTGGTCAAATTAACCTAGGTGTAAGCTTTGGCAGCTAGGCATATTTTGGCTCAAAAAAGCACAAGTGCTGTTAAGGGGAATAGACTAGATAGACTTTTCTACGGAATGTTCTGCGGACATATTATCTATATTCTTATATTAGTGTTCGTGACTATATAAATGACAGATAAAAGTACAGGAGTAGGAAAAAATATTTACATTCAACACTTTTATTGAAAATGTTCGCTTCTTTAAAAAATATTTATATACATTATAAAAAATATCCCGTGATTGGCTATTTACAGAAATACCCTGTTTAAGTTGACTCCCCATGGAGATCAATTTTAGAAAAATAACAAAGTAAATAAATAATTAAGTGGCGGTGTTAACTGCTCTATATAAATCAATGAAAACACAACGAGCGCACTCTTCGCGTGATGGATTGCTACTAAGTCAAAAAGAAAATTATCATTTTCTCCTACACGAATCCTTCCGATTTCCCCCGAAACCCGAAGGTTTTTCTAAGAGCTCACGAACTGTACTCATTTACCTATGGCATTATTAAACTCGTCTTGACTGAGATGCTCATCTCGAGAGACGTCATAGTAAACGTCAACCCATAGAAAGCTGTCATTTTTGACGTGTCTCGTGATTGACATCTCAACCAAGATGAGTTTATTAATACGGCCCACACACGGTAGTGAGCCCAAACTATCCTGAGTGCCGGATAGCATGGAAATACAGGACATTGACACCCCTCTACCAAGAAAACGCCGTTAGTAAGAACTACACCTACCAGTGTTGCCATCATTCCGAAACGAGTATTTTTTACTTTCGCTAAGGCTATGGTCCTATTTTATGCTATACGCGGCGTCTGACGTTACGCAATACGAGTAATATGACTTAAAATACCCTAATCTAACCATGGCGTTTTATTTTGGTATGTTATCGGTCTTTTGAAAAATATAATGCTTAAGAAAATTGTGTATTTTTTTAATATATAAATTAAAATTATTCTTTTTTACGTCATGGGAATTTTAAATATCTTTTTTTATGATGCAGGTTCAGTTCAGTATTAAGTATGTTGTGTTATGCACAATAATACCTCGTAAGGCCGTGTGCAATAGATTGTAAGTACATAATCAAGGCAATTTAACTTGAACTGTGTAGCAATGGTAATAAGGTTTATTTTCCTATCTTCATAAACTGAAAATGGCATTATCGAACCAACGTAATTGAACTTTATTGCCTTGACGGTAGATTCAAAGTCCCACTTACAAAAAACTCCCTGTTTGTAGTATGGTGGGCCTTACGAGGTTATGGCAAGTGTTTAATGCGTATGAATAATATATGATAGTTACTGCCTGTTTCACAGTCGATAAGTAAAGCATATTTGACACATAAATTTAGCCCTTTTTCTTTCTTACACTTGAAAATAGACAAGGAGAGAGCCAACTTTAAATGGCAGATAAATTTACTCTTCGATTCGTAATGTAAAGCGGCAGTACGCACTACTTCGTTCACCTAATGCGGTCGCCGAACTTGTTTCAAACTACTGCGGCGAACGAACGTCGTCTTCACATTAGTCTATCCGCCTACTTGGATCACGTAACTAGGCGGTTGCAGCTTTCGTTCGCCGAATGCGGCCGACTACCGTGTTCTTTACACGGCTGCATTCGCCGTATGAAACACGCGGCGGACGACTCAATGGCAGCCATTACAAGGTCAATACAGATCGTGATCCGACCAAGGTCGCGGCTCGCAGGAGATTTAAAAAAATCTAGATAATATGTAATCCGCCGTGATCCGTTAATCTAACACGTTACACAGTCAATCTGGATCGAGATCACCTGATCACGATTACGGATTGCGATCTAGATGAGCTGTGTAATGGCTGCCAATGTAATCGCCGCTTTGTGCTATATACGAGATACCTGACATCTCTGCGTCCTCGTAAAGCAGCAACCGTATGCCAGCTCGATGGTCACAAGTATGACTAGGAGCACTAATAGCACAAGGTGGACACTGAACCGCATCGTAGTGGGCAATCGCTGGAAATAGAACGAGCTTCAATGGCGAAAGTAGGAGGCTAATTATTATTGCCTTAACGTATCGCAGATCTATTTATTTATTTATTTATTAAAGACATGCCAACAGCATACGGGTGATTCCACGGGCGTTTCAACCGCCGTCAGTCCGCTGTCGTAGATATTTAAGAAATAGGCGATAATATACTTCAAATTCGATCAATTGTGACAATAATTACCATAAAAGTATAACTCTGTGTGAATGTTAGCTGCTTGGTGTAGCTCATTCTTTCAATATTTATGATAGGGAACTGACGGCGGTTGAAACGCCTGTGTAATCACCCATACATATCCATCATTCATATAATAATATAACCTGACAACATTATTCATTATATGTATACCTATTACAGGCATGTACAGCATTCACATTTATAGTGCGCGGTTGACATAGTTAGGTACCATTATAGTTATTAAGAATGGGAAATTACATAATATTACTAAAAGCAAATTTTTATGTTAAGAATAAATTAATTTCTAATTGACTTCAGCAATTTATGTTTGAATGTGTTTAAGGTATCACTAAAGATATCTATATTAGGCAATGATATAATATAAAAAGAGGTAGATATGTTACCTATACGGTATTCCGCGTGTAAAAATGGCCCGGCTTACGCACATATAATCAGTAAATATTTAAATTACAAACTAATTCATAAATGACAAGTGAAAGCAGATGATATGCTAATTTCCGGGAGCGAAACAGAGACGAGTGTATGGTGCTCTGCAGACTAGTGCACGGTTCCGTTGACAGCGCAAGACTAAGTAAAGGTGTACCAATTGGCTTGGTTTTAGGGTGCCAGTATCGAAGTGCGTATAACATATCTATCTCTTTTTACTATATTATATCGTTGATATTAGGGATCTAAATTATCATTGACAACAGGCAGACAGTTCAGCTAAGTCAGACCACTTTTAAGGTTTCTAATTTACATCGTGCTATTAAGCTATAAAAAAGAAAACATACTAACCTTTGGAAATATCAGATCTTATTTGACATCAAATTTACTTTGCTATCATGACACTTTTGACGGAGTTGAAGAAATTCTTCGCACAACTCATGATTTCATTTTAGTAATGCTAAAAATATGAAGAGTTTAGATGTTATCTTGAAGGGACATTTTACAGCTTGACCACAATAGAAGTGGCCATCCCGAAGTTTTGCGGGACACGAGCTGCCCTCCAAGATTGTTTAAATATCTTCTGAAAATTATTCAATTACAATTTTGGGGAAATAACGTCCCCATCACTGTTGTGATGGAAAATGAATGAAGAATGACGTTCACTGACGTCCACTGCCACTTTAAGATTGGCAGTGGGCTTGGGTAGGGGGAGAGCTACCAAAAAGGTTATAGTAAAAAGAGATCCCTGTTCGGAGTAAATAGGCAACATCTTAGGCAACATAATGATTGATTTTTCTTTTTTTTTATAAATTTTATGTCATTATTTATTCTAATAAATTACATTTTTACAACTTAATTAAGAGGCCACCTATGGTGCCACGCCCCCACAAGAATAAAAAGGGATGGCTTTATGTGCTTCCGCGCGAAGAATGTGAGATGGAGATTCTGGGCCGAGACCACTGTATTTGACTACCTTTATGCTTTTGGCCGCTTGAGCTGCCGCACCAGCCCTATTAGAGTTCCGTTGGAGATGTAATGGGGCTAGCGTGTCTACGCAGGTTCCATCCCACACTAGCACCCGTCCCAAATTCCACGGGACCAAGGACGTTCCGTCAGGTTTCTTGCCATCATTTCTACAAATGCCGGTCGGCTCTAAAAGGGCTGGCACGTTTATTGAGGCAAGAGACTTGATTTAATTATTACACCCGAAAACTATTAGAAAACTATGCGAAAATTGCTGCAAATAGTAGAACTTGCCTGTTGAAAATATTATTACTTTTGTTTCACCTCAAATATCAGTTATTTAATTTCTAAGGGCCTGTTTCACAATCGACGAGTAAATTTATCTGCCATTTAAAGTTGGCTCTCTCCTTGTCTATTTTTAAATGTAAGAAAGAGAAAGGGTTAAATTTATCTGTCAAATATGCTCTACTTGTTGATTGTGAAACAGGCGGTAAGTCAAATTTATTTTATGCCAAACTCTATTACTGAAACGCTAGAAAAAATATTCACCTCCTTGAAATTGCTTATTTGGTATCTTCTTGTAATATTTTGTAAACTAAACTTTATCGAAGAGTTAAAGTAAATATATCGAAGTCTGCGGCAAGATTTTAGTACCTTGTCATAGTAAAGTATTAAGTTGAGATTGGTTTGAATGTATGATTACGATAGCTGCGACAAGGTACTAAAATGCACAGTTACTTGTGTTCGACCGTAATGCCCTCCTTAGAAAAAAGGGCGTAGGTATGTCTCATAGACCCTCTTTTTTTTTTAGACTGTCTATTAATACAAAACATTTTATTTTCAAACCGCCTTATTATTAATTGTCACAACGCAGTCAAATTATTTAGGACTGTTAAAAATATATACAATAAAATATACCTAAAATTAACTTAAAACTACACTAATCTAATAAACCGCTGCCAGTGGGCATCGTTCCCAAAATGCTGGCAGCATTACCACGTTGAATGGCAATGCTTAATCTTTGTGCCAAATAAAGGCCAGCATTTTGGTCACGAGATGTGTCGACCAGGCGCTTGGAAAGATCTTTAAAAAATTTATGAGCTCCTGGTCCCCACGGTCCTAAAGTTTCGACCCCAAAAGGCTCAAATACGTAGCTTCTATCGAGCTGACTGTACTTGCGCCTTTTCAGGGTCTCCGCTGATTCTGCCGCGGATCCAGCCTTAATTCTCGATCCGGGAAGGTGTGACGGCGCAAGGGTGTCCACGCAAGTAGCATCCCACACCAATGGCCGTCCCAACTTCCACGGAATAAGGGTCATCCCATCAGGTCTTTTGCCATCATCACGCATGAGACCATTTGGTTCCAAAATGGCCGCACAGTTGGCGCTGGTAAAAGCCCCGCGAATAATGTCATTAAGGCTGGAGTGACGGGAGAATCTGCCAGCGCTTCTCGCGCAGGACAAGCCGTGGTGACCAAGCCGGTCGACGCTAGCTCCACACTGGCAACGGTGAGGAGCACAACATTGTGCACCCAAGCGGAGTGAAGTTGCAATTCTGAAAGTAGATGAATCTAAAAGAGTTCCAGTGTTCGACGATGGGAGCGCCTGTAGCCATAAACCCGATTCCCATACTCCAGCCGCTAGGATACGGGCACGATGTGCGTAGCTGTTGCACGTTTCTAAGAGTTGATTCCGTACTTGCTCGCAGATCGGTCCATCCCACAACCTCTGATAAAGGAGTTTTGGGGAGCTCGGTATTCGGGCAGGCTACAAGCCATGCATCTCTGGCCTGTTCAATACCCTCATATTGTATTAGTGACCTTATTTCTCAAGTTGGAGGGTTAAATTTAGTTTGACTATCAAATTGTACATGCGTCCTTTTTATTTAGGAGGGCAGCGTACTTGACACGGGACACTTTTTAATTTCGATATGTTTTTTGGCGGCGGCGCTCGAAGAGTTTGGGCCAGTATCGTTTTTACCCGACTGGCGAAAGAGAAGGGTGATATTTTTATTAACCTCTATGTTGCCTGTATTTATGTATGTATGGTTCTTTGTTCCCTGGTAGAGGCTGAACGAGTGGTCCGATTTTGAAAAGCGAGGTTAGATTCCTCTTAACGTTGTCACGAGTGTCACTGGGTCCATAAATTAAATAAACAAGAAGAAAGTGTATATCCCATTTCCCGCTCTCCCTACTCTCTCTGTAGGTACGCTAGGCAATAAGTAAAACCCATACTCGGCCCGCAATTGCCTACTTTCCTGCCTAGGCAATAATGTGCTTTTTCTCAAAAATTTCCGGAAATGTTGACATTCCTATCTACATATTGAGACGCGAAGTACATAGTTTACTGACAGTTCTCAAATTAAAAAAAAAAAACATTGCGTGCTCGCTACACAAGCCCGCAATGTTGCATACAAATTCCATTACTATCTACCTTGTAACTTTTTAAAAAGTGAAAAGGGCCATAATAAAATGAGGGCACAAGTCTTATACATCCAAATTTTACTCGAAACATAACTTTTTTATTTGTGCCTGGAATAGCTTATGTTTTTTTTAAAACAAGAATTGCGTTTCTCCTTGTCATAAACAAAAAGGCGGTAAGGAGTGATGGTTTTTTTTACATGAAGTTTCTGTTTGTTTGCAATTCAAAAAATGAGTTCAAGCAATGAAGATTTTACTCCAACACAAAAAAAAACTTGCGATTTTTGAGAAAAGCACTATATTTGCCTCGGCAGGAACAGCAATTGCGGGCTTCGTATTTTTAATCCAATACTCACCCCGCAATTGCCTACTTCCATGCCTAGGCAATAATGTACTATTTCACAACACCGCTCGGAAATATGGCCATAGATGGTCTTGTTTGGGGTCACAAAACGTCACTTATAAGGACAGACCAAGAATGTTTTTGACGGCGTGTTTGCTGATTGGTCGACAACATTGTTGTCCAACTTTAAGAACCAATGAAAATTAATCAAGCAATTTTTGTGTCATAGCTCCTTAAAAATGAAAAATTTAAATTGACTAATCAGAACACACTATTTTGTGTCGCAAAATTTTAGGTGTATTTTTGCTATAAGATACACAGACTAAAAACTATATCACTGCTTTTTTTTTAAATGTAATTCAAACTTGGCCCCTAATCTTAATTACATGGGAGATATGGCGAAACAATAGTACATTGTTGAAGAGGATAGAAAGTACGAAATTTTTGGACGAGTCATATAGATGCTTTTTTTTTTAATGTAATTCAAACTTGGCCCCTAATCTCGAACCACTAGAGATGAAATTACGTGGAAGATATGGCGAAACAAATACAATTTTATATGGAGTTGACATTTTCATCTCGCATGTTAGTTTATTAATCTCGAGTGCCACGAGAATAGGGGTCCAGATTAAAAAAAAAGTGATCTATGGTAAAATTGGCGGTGATGTCACATTAACATGAATTAAAATGAATTTTTATTTTATTTCCTCTCAGTAGTTGTGAAAAGCACTATGTCTGCCTCGGTAGAAAGTGCAATTTATGGACTCGTACACTAGAGGGCCTCAACTACGTCTCGGCCCTTTATATGACTCGTCCAAAAATCGCGTACTTTCTATCCTCTGCAACAATGTACTATTCTTAATTAGGTACTATTAATTATTATTTAATAAAATAGACAAAACCTGCCCTGACTACTGGCACTAGAGTAGCAGTGCGAAATAATTAAAATGCACTTCAAGTTCATTGTAGTTGTTACTTATAATTTTGGCTCGTGTGTTTGTTCTAGAAAAAAAAACTATTTCTAGGTATTCTAGAAAAACAGAGGCATACCAGGATTTCGAAATAAAAATAAAAATTTATAACATATTTTTATTAATCTAATACAAAGTTGAGCACTATTGTCAATCAATGTTTAATACCATAAGGGTACGACAAATAAATAAAGTGCTGTCTGGTAAGTACATAGAGTAGAGAAAAAGTGTGAAGGCAAAACTTAACTATTTATTCCGTTTAGTTTGAAAATATTATACTCGTACCATTCTTTCTCTACTCTATGGTTGGGTAGTTTATAACATTAACATCTACTGGTGTTGTTACACCTAAATCTAGTTTTTGGTGACGTCGCTAGAGTATTGGCACAGTGAATCACAGATACGGCGAGGTGGGCTTACTTCCTTCTGCGGGCCTGTGGGCAAAAGTGTACAAGGTTAAAGAAGTTAAAAGATAGGTTATCCTACTAATTCTATCGCTCTTATGTATATTGTTATTGTAAAAGTTCGGCTGAGCGGTTACTAATGGCTGAAACACACTATTAAAATGCCACGCGAGCCGACAAAACGCGATGCAAATCCATATCCATACTTCCATATCCATACTATACTATACTATACTATACTATACTATACTATAATATACGTTAGGTCCTGGAATAGGACATAGGATTTTTATCCCGGAAAATTGGACAGTTCCCGAAGGAGCAGCGATAAACGACTTCTACGCGGACGGAGCCGCGGGCGAAAGCTAGTCTTATTATATTTCTATGAACGGTATGAACATCCGACATGTTAATAATGAACTCGGTGCACACCGAGTATCGACACGTTGCGTTGCATCGTGTTTCTTTAGTGTGTTTTAGCCGTTACTCATAGTTACGTTTTGTTCCGGATAATTTGATATTAGCCGAGGGAAAACATAATCGACTTTTACGTGAACGGAGTCACGGGAAGCAAGTTCTTTGTATACTTAACTACTAGTTGTTGCCTGGGACTCCGTCTGCGTAGAAGTAATTTATCGCGGCTAAAAATAACTTTATATCCTTCCTCTAAGTCCAAGTTATGTGCATACCAAATTTCGAAGAAAGAAATTTTTCTTCGAAATTTGGTATAATTTCTTTCGTACCCACATTTTTCACTTTTGTGCAATAAAAAATCAATCAATCAACTTACAGCTTCCTTCCTGCTCTTATTAACGCACACAGAGCGTACTCGGAAGGGATCCACATAGCTGCAAGTGCACTCTTGCACGATGGTCTGATGCAGGATCTCGTGGGAGATAGCTCCGGCCGCAGAGTGCAGGAACTGCTTCTGCTGTGCAGGGTTCAGCTTCTGGTAGTTGGTGGATGACAGCGTCAGCCCGCCCGTCTGGAGAAATAATTATTTAAAATCTTTATACCTATAGCTCCACAAGAAGGCCTAAAGGTGAGTTCGCGGAGGCGCCATAACATTTAACATTTAATGTAAGGGAGATGATTTTAGCATTAGGCTGTACTACCTCTTTGTTACAAACTTTATTAAGTACGACCCTTTCGAGCCAAATAGTGCAAATACTGCTTTTAAGTCGCAGGTTAGCAGTAAGGGATAAGTGATATCCTGAATGACACCAGTAAAGTCTTGACCCAAAAACGAAGATTATAAAACTGGACTATCACGTATACTTACAGATTCAGTGAAGTCGATGCAGGAGTCTGCCGGGAGTGAGAGGCTGGCGCGCAGCTGTTGCGACTCCGGGGTCAGCTTCGGGTCTCCCAGCATCAAAACCGCCTCCTCGCTCCATCCTGAGGAAATAAACCTTGGTCAACATATGGAAAATACTTGGTCTTTAGATGAGGTGGTGAAGCCTACAAAAATGATGCAGAAGAAAATAGTCAAGAACATGTCAAGCTAGATATTGGTATCCGTTGCAGATACTCCGACATACACGAAAACTATCTCAAAAAACCAAAATCAATCTTTAGTCTGACAAGTTACGTAAAAACCCTTGTCATGTTCCTGACTTTGAGTGGTAGGTAGTGGCAGGTGAACCAGTGCATACGGTAAGTGTACTAACCGACAACTTGTTCGGGGCTCTTGCCGCCGCCGACCTGCAGGCCCTCGGTGACGGTTACCAGGGTGTGCGTGTACGCGTTCTGTTCGAAGATCTGGTTGAAAGCCAGGTTGCGGAAGAACTCAAGCTGAGAATAGACAGAGAAGGTCAAAATTAGAAATGTATTAATGGCGTTACGCATAATAAAATGGATCTTTATCACCTGAAATAAATGAATTTTAATTTTGATTTAATTTAATTTAATAACGTTAAATCTCTTAGTAAATTTCTTTTATAAACACACCTGACCAGACACCAGTTCAAAGTAACATGGTCTCGTGATTTAGTAATTTCTCAGAGAGTAAATAAATAAAAAACTGTTATCAAACATCTCGCAGAGAGAGAGTACTTTTTACAATGGCAGTATTAGTTGTCGGTCTGTTACCTAATATATCATTTTGGTGAATAATCACATCTAAATGAGATCATCTTATATTATAAGAATAGCCCTCAGCTTACTCGAGAGCCATAAGAGTACATTTTGCATGCTCTAACGCACTTGCGCTGCCCTCCCAATGTTTACAATTTTAAACGAGAAGAGAAGGTAACACCCAGCACTGGACATATTTTAGCTGAAGAGTACTCGTTTGTTAACTTACCAAGAAGAACTGCCCGCGGCATTGCTCTCCAACCACATTGATGGCGTGCTTAACGGCTCCAGGACGAAGAGGCAGCTCCAACACCGAGTGGTAGCCTGCTACCACGTTCGTTAGACCTGGATAACGAAATTTTACTATTACAGAGTCAATAATGAACAACTCATGGGCCACCTTAGGTAAACCGGGGGTGTTGGCTCATTTTAACTTATTTATATTAATTACTATATTTAGGCTGTCACTTCCTCTTTATAGTCATTGGAATTTTGCATGCTTATGGAATTTCGATGACAATACAATAATTATGTTATTATCAAAATACGGTATTGATGGCTAATAGTAGATCCGTCGAATTTGGACTTGTTTAATTCTTTTTTTATATCAAGTTCAACGCCAGTTTTAGGAGTACATTCAGTAACAAAAGTGTGTTACTAAGAACGATTTTGTTAGAAACAACTATTGATTATGACAACAGCAAATTCTTACGTCATGATCTTTAACTTTATATTGAACTTACCGAAGATGCGCTGTACATCCTCGATGAAATGTAAGATGGTTGCCTCCGCGTTGTCGAACTTCTCGCAGCCAGTCACGATGTGTGGGATGTGCTGCACACGGGTCTCATCTTCAAACTTCACTCTTGCGTTCCTCAATTTCACTGGAAAACATCAATCATTAATTAGTTGCTGGTCATAAGAAACAGTTAGAAGCAATAACTCTTTTAACATCGAAGTTTAGCGATAATAATATAGTTTTTCATACAAGACATTATCGTCTGATCCAAATCCTCTTAGCAGGAACTTTCAAACGTAAGAATTTTAAACTAGACTAATCTTAGTTGGTAGGTATTTTTAATGATAGGTTATCTGGGCCAATGGCAACAGGATTTAATACGTATGTGAGATCAAAACAATCCTATTAGGTATGAAAGAAATAGAGTTAAAATGAAAGTTTGTCAGCCAACGTGTTAAAATACCTATATTGGAATTATAAATCCATTAGCAACAATAGCAGCCACATTGTTTCATAAGATTTCATCTAAGTAAACTTTAAAATCTTTTGCAGCTTTATTATGAACAGTTAATACCTGTCAAATTACAGTCGATGTAAGGAATGAAGCTATCTGTTTCTTTCGCTGCACGGAACCTGTCAGTGCCTGACTATCTAAAAAATACCCTTTTTTGATAAAACGGTCCTTGTACAAAATACTCACAGTCAGTATCGTAGATGATGGGGTAGGGCATCTTGGGCGTGATGCCGACCAGGTATATCTTGATGTCATCAACGTGCTTGCTCTTCAGCGACTCAAGCAGCTGTGCCACCAGCGGCACCACCAGCTCCCTGTATCCCTTCTCCGTAGGCTGCGGAAAGCGAGGAGTATTAGAGTAGCTGTATGGAGTTTTAGAACAGATACTTGTGTTTATGATCAAGTGGAAGATAACCTAGGGCAACCAGAAGGAAGATGGCCGATAACAGTTTATCGAATTTCACTTCGTGGACTGTATCATTTCATCGAATTACATTTCATCGAACGCTATTTTCTGCTGTAACCATGATGTTTTCTGCGTAACAACATGTTCGTTTATATGTGTTTCGATAAAATAATAGGCAGTGAGTACCCATTTCATTTTATTTACTGATCAAAATTAATTATAGGTACTTCCAGGCATTTGACATAAGCGAAATCACTACGGAACCGCAATAAATAAAATATAAGAAGAAGATTAAGTGAAATGTGACATTGGTTAGGTGAGACAAATCGAACAATATGGAGATGCCAATTTGACTTTGTGATTTTGACAAGTTTTTTTTTACCTTTTAAACAAAGATGCAATTCTAATAGACAATTGCAATTATAATTAGACGGTAAGGACTACTACTGAACTTAAGTAATTTGATTGCAATAGAGTAGCAAGATAAGTTAAAACAAATTGGAAATTTTATTAGTGATCCTGATCCGAAAATTGCTGAAGTAAAGTCCCGTTGCTCGGGTTATAAAATAAAGTCAGAAAACAAAATCATCCTTCTGTGTGAAAAAAAATTACTAACTTAGTGGCAAAAGCCAAAAAAGGCCGTTTAATTTAGATAGAGATACTAAATATTTCTAATATTCTGGCAAGTAAATCGTTATTTATCAATTACCTTGGTGGTTTCAAAGGTCACAATAATATCTGCCTGCTTTTTAGGCAGTTGGATCTCATAGGTCTCTCCGAGAGCTTTAGGAGTGTCCGTGTCAGTGCACTGTACACAGGCTTGCGGCAGCACGGCTGGCAGGAGGCCGGTGAGCGCCAGGGCGGCGTAGCCCCGGCCGAGGTCACAGGCTTGACGGAGGGCGTTGGCGGAGTCACCGGTTACAGCGTGGATGCAGGCTTGTCTGTAGATAAATTAAGGAATTAGTAAAGGAAAAAGTAAATGAGTAAACAGGCCATCTGGTGGTTACTGGGATCTGAGAGCCATAGAAATTTGCATTCTTATGATCATAATAATAATTACAAGATTACAATCCTAAGACTTGGTCTCTGTTTTAGTCGGTAAAAACCATAATGCCTTTGACGTGTAATGATATTGTTTATAATTCGGCCGAACTAGCCCTTAACTATTTTAGGTTAAACAAAAATAACCATTAAAACGCATTGTTTTTTATAGTCGTCTATGACATAAAAAAATTCTATGTAATTAAAATTAAATTGGCCATTTAGTATTTTTGTTACTTAAAAGCAGCCATTGACAATCGCGATGCTATTAAAAAAATAACGACTACTAGTTTCGTATTAGGGCCATCCGTTCAGCCTCTACGAGAAAACAATGAACCATACATACATATAGGTCAAAACCAAGCCTCCAAAACTCTTTCTGTTGAAACAATTGGGCACCAACCTGAAAGGTTTAACATCAAGAACCAGCGCCAGGGGTCTCAGCGGCGAGGCTCCTCCGAAGACCGTCTCGCAGGCCGCCGGCAGCGCGGCGTGGTGTTGGTGGTGGGAGTGCTCCGGAGCCCTCACAGCGGCACAGCTGGAAGCCAGCTTGTACGCATTGCCGAAGTCGCTTTCTGAAGCTGCGATCTAGAAGAACAGTACAAAATTACATTTCGTGTTTTTTTTGGGCAAGGTGAAGGTAAACGAGCACACAGATGACCTGATGGTAAGCGAGACCCATAGACATTTGCATTCTCAAGACTTTCATTTAGATGGAATGGATGGATGGTTAAAGAATAACATGGTGATAGTGATCTGGACTGACCCTGCACAAGGTCCGACCATTCCTATAATTTCAAATAAGTTGACCTTGACTTTAGAGAGGAAGGTGCATTCGGAATAGTTGATAACCACTAGACAGTTCTTGACTATCAGAGTATCCAAAGTAAAGTTGTGGTTGGTAAAAAAGCAACGGTGTTTTATCAACAATGCCCGTAACGTTCAAAGTGAAACAATTTATATTACACTCTTGCAATGCTTTGCGAGTTTAAAAAAAAGGACTGTTTTTTTTTAAACTTCATTAAATAGTTAATGATTGGCATGTTTTCTCTTCGGTAAGTAGTTTTTTGAACTGATTTTTGGGGCTTACCTTTCCGTTAGGCAGCCTGAAGTCGTCGTAGGGCTCGTTGTTTCCATCGCCCAGCAGACCGCGGAGTTTGCCCAGGTAGAAGCCGGATACTTCGAAGTAGCACACCTAAACAACAATTGATGAAGTTATAGAATAAGAATAGCTGTTGCTTTGGTTTCTGCATCACTAATAAAATCAAATATTTTTTAATGGCATGGAGAAGGTCCTTTTCAGGGTTATTGTAAATTTAATTTGATTAATTAGGACTTTCTCAGTAACAATATTTAGGTACCATTAAAAATATTAACATAATTTAATCAAAAAGCTCCTACACTGTATCAAATAATTACCTAAATCAATTAATTAGTTTTATTTCAATTTTGCAAATTTCAGTTCAAAGCGTCAATTAAGGTTGGCAATAGTTAGCTCCTTTATAAATTCTTGCAAGTAGATAAATTCATACAATAGCTAGTTATTGGCGTTGAAAGTGCCAAGAATGGTCTTTACCTGCAGTTTGCTGGTACAGAAAGCCATGACTCCGTAGAGCGAACCGACTCCGATGATTCCCTTAGCCTCCCTAAAGGCGAACACGTCGCCTTCAATCACTGGGAAGCCGTGAGCTGCTCCGTTTAATACAACCTAAAAGAAACAAATCAGTTAGTAATGGTTAGCTTTATTCGATTAGCCATGGATTATCAGACAGGTCGATGTAATGGTCGGTCGTGCTGTTTCTCTGTATTACAGCACCGCATATAATTATGCTCTTATAAGAGTATTTCCATAGTAAAACCGATTTTACCAGAACCCTAAAGACTTTTAAAATGTCTTGTGTATATAAAGTTTAAAAGTTGCTTTTATAGGGTTTATAATGAGTCATTCATGAAACATTAATGTCGGTAGCAAAATCTTTTCTCAAAAATGAAGCTTATTCTTGTTCATCTTACCTGTCCATTTTCCTTCAGCTCAATAGTCTTTCCATCCTTGTGCTCCAGCACCAAAGCCTTCGGGTTGCCATTTTGGAGTTGCAGGGCCAGGGTGAAGTTCCTGTCGACGTAGTCGTGAGCAAGCACGTATCGGCAGGATCCGGGGAAAGTCAGGTGGCGCCCGTCGAACGTGAAGATATGCTGGCCGTTGACGACCACAGCACGGACTGTGGGGAGGAGACGGGTGAGTATTGAAAAAGTCGAAGAACTTTTAGCTGCTTATTTTATCAATTTATTTTATGACAAGGCTTGGTTGCCAAACAGACAAGCCATAGGATGGAAAGTGGGAACTGAGGCCCGTAGACATTTGCATTCCAGGATTGCAATTACAAGATTGTAATCTTGTGTTGCCAACTCTGAGGAATAAGATGGAAGGCCTCTATGCCAGTAACTTCACTGGTTGTCTTATCCACATCCCAGAAAACAATGGTAATTTTACTAACGTTTAGCAGGCACTTCTTCTAATGGGTTCAAGCTACGGGGCCGGTAGGCCCTGAGGAGTCCGAGCGCATCGGGCACGTCGCCCTTCAGGAACTGGTTCAGCAGACTGAAGGAGGCTGCTCCTCCGAAAGTGGGTGACGAGAAGCGACCAGGACTAGTGATAAACGCCATCTAGCGGAAAAAAACACAGGGAATAATGGAATAGGTGTCGGTCGTTTGAAAATATGCTATTTACTAAAAGATCTGACCTACATAATACGAGGAGGCCTAAGATAACGCAAGTTCTAAGGATAAATGTAAAGGAACAAAATTTAAAAAGGGACGCTGTAAAGGATAAGACATTGCCTTTGTAACGTAAAGGTAAAAATAACAGTTTTAAACCCTTTACTAAACTGACTTCTCGAATAAACAATTAACTATGTAACTAGCAGATACTTCCAAAATTTTAACCTTTCATTTCTGTGGTACTTATTCCATTTAACTTATTAGGATAACTAAAAAGAACTCACCGGGTTCAAGTTAGCGATGCCGGGTACGCCAAGCTCGTTGATCTGGCTGCGCACAAACTGCACCAGAGACGTCAGCGCCACTGCGAACTTCTCGTAGATGTTCCGGAGCTCTTTAGCGTCATCGCACCTCTCTTGTCTCAGTTTCTAAAAGAAAATATAGTTTGCTTCATTAAATCCTGCATGGTTTTTCTGATTGTTTTTTACAAGGCATGGCAGGCCACCTCTTAAAAGTGCGCTCTGAGGCAAATGGTTATTTGAATTATCATGATTTAAATCCAACACAAATCATGAATTAGAATTAAGTAAAATCAGATGATTAGGCTTAGTGAGGATAACTAATGCATACCCTTATCTATCAATTTACCAGCTGTCTTTTCTCCCTACACCGGAACACAAACAAAGTGCTGCTTGGTTGACTACCTACTATTGGTTACATTTTTTTTAAATATTTTATGTAGTTATCTGATAGACTTTACAGTTTTACACTAAAAGTCAAATTGGTATTTTTTTTGATCAGGGGTTTGTGAGTTTCTTACCTTCTGCACATAATTGTGGACTGCCTCAACGAAGGCCTTGGCCTCGCGAGTTGGGAGCACATCTTGGAGAGCCAGGTGGACGTTGTTCATGAGACCAATCACCTGATCTGGTACTGCCAGTTCCTCCCACTAAAAATATAATTCAATTCAAAAAATGTCTTAAGTACAATCAGTAAAAGATAAGTCCATTTCTACAAGTCAGAAATATGAAGTGAATCTGTAGCGCTTTGGGCCGGTTCAATATAAGTAAATAAAATAAAACGAAGCAAGATAGTCTCGCAGGGCCTCTATTCTATTTTGTTTTAGCACATCTTGCTTTTAAAACATAATCATATTATTGCTGTCGTAATGGTGCTCTTGTCTTGCATAATGACATCTTTTAAACGATAAAAAATAAAAGTGAAATCACGAATCATTCACAAATTGTTAATTGTTATAATTGCTTTAGATTTCGAAATTAATATAGTACCTTTTGCTTCAGAGCAGCAAAGAACGGCATTTCCTTGATTTGTTGGGCGACGTCAGTGAAGATCTGGCCAGCCTTGATGCGGAACTCCTTCAGTTGAGCCACGATCAGACGTGTTAAATCTGAAAGTATATGATGTATTAGAAAACTTTAAAAATAATAATTTCCGTCTGTCATCATGGTTTGAAAACTCGGTTATAATATTCATTGAATAAGTATATGTTTTTGCTACAAGATCAAAAAAGTGTCGATTTGTAATCAAGTAACGAAGTGTCAGTTTTTTTGGACGTACGTAAATAAAAAAAGTAATATACTAGTTAAAAAAACGCCTCACCCTTGAAGATCTCAGCAATCGTGTTGGTCAGTTCTTGCAGCTCAGCCTTGTGTTTCTCGAAGAAGTCCGTGACCAGGGCAGCAAAGTGTGCGACCAGGTCAATCAGGCCGTCCAGGTATTCGCGAACAAGCAGAGAAACGGTCTCGTACAACTGCTTGAGCTGAGGCTCCAACTAGAAAATAAGATTAAACTTAGAACTTGTCTTCCAAAGTTCCAAAAAATGGGGGAAAATATGGGGGGCACTGTTCCGAGTAAAATTGGTAAAATGATCCAATTTGTGTCGAAAACTACTGCCTCATGTGGTAGCTGCCATTTAAGAATGTTCTTGTTTCATTTGGGATCTTATATTTTGTTAAGCAATAGATTACAATGCGATATTAAAAGTCTGAAATTAATGGTTAACCTTAAATATTATTACAAGGTATTGTTAGGTATTATTATTAGGTATTGTGGAACCGATATTGGCGTGGCTGAGGTTGCGGAAAATGGATAGTTCATAGAGGCAATTATGGCAAACCTTGGTGGAAGCCATAGGTTCAGGAGTAGACGTCTTTCGGTTGAAATTAAATGATGATGATTATGAATAGGGAATCTATATTACGTACTTTTGTCTCGTACAGCTCGCAGATTTTCTTGCAGGTTTCGGTTAAGGTCGCGTAAGTTTGGTCCACAAGAGGCTTGAGGCTCGTGATAGCCTCCGAGATGGTACTACCGATGATCTGGTAAATTTCAGCCCTGGAACCAAAATGTAAGTAAATTTGGCTATCTATACATTTTAGTATCACGGAGAAAGCGTCTGTGATAATAGTGAATTCAAGTTGACTTGTAGGTAATTGTAAAAATACAGAGTTTTAAATCCTGCTGCTGGCATATAAACAAGATTAATAATAACTTAAGTATATTTATTATGACATAAAAAAGGACAATAGAAAACACAGTTACGAGTATAATGTACCCCTAGACATTGTGGATGTACCCCTAGAGAAAAAATATTATGATGAAACCGGCATTCAGTTGAAGGAAATTTAGAAAGAGAGGTAATGTTACAGAATTGAAGTGTATCAGAGTAGACAAACCATAGTAGATTGTGTAGTGCTGAATTGAACTTACAAGAAGTGCCAAATCTCCTTGAGGGTCTTGTCGTTGGAGAGCTCCTGACTGAGCTTGGTGAATTCTTCCTCCATAGACTTGGAGATCTGTTTGATGGTTGGGTCGACGCGGTTAAGGGTGTTCTTGAACTCAGTGCTGGCTTTCTCTCCCAGCTGCTTAATGCGAGTTTCTAGGTTATTCAGGTCATTCTTCAGGGCTTTCTGGTAAAAAAAAGGAAAAAATTAGAAAAAGAACGACTTTTACTCTTTAGTTTTACATTAAAAAAAAACCCATAGGACCCCACCAAAATTTCGTCAGGCCAATGCAATAAGATATCAAAACCGGATATTTACTCAAAACTGTAATCATGATGCTACTCATGCTGATCTCGGCTTTGGAGTCTGCTTCATTTTGATGACCTCTAATAATATGACCAACGCAGTCAATCTTGATTGTTAATATGCGGAAACAGTCATTCATCACACGTTAGTGATAATTGCGCAGTTAAAATCTATGCTGACTGGGGCCCGCTTCTGAAAAAGTATTAGTGTTTTGTCTCATTTTTTAGTTTTATTTACGAGACGAAACACTAATATTATTAGACTAATACTTTTTGAGAAACGGGCCCCTGGTGGTCTGCTTTTTCTTCTCGTTTTTAACCCAGTTGTCGTATTAACTTACCACGAAGTAGTTGAAGTTCTCCTTGGAAATGCCGTAGTCGCTCTTGACGAGGTTATCCTGCAGGAATAGGGCTCCGTGGATGATGTTTTTGCGTTCTCCAGGCAGCACGATATCAGCGCTGATGTCCACACGCTGCTCTGGCTGTATATGGCCAACCACGGACAGCTTACGTTCGGATTCATCTGCAAAGTGGGTTAATTGAGTAATGCTATTCTTTTAAGTGAGTTTTTGCTTTGGTCTTGGTCTTTGGTCAGCGAAGAATAAATGCAAACAAAAAACCGGGCAAATGCGAGTTGGACTCAAGCACCGAGGGTTCCGCACCTACGTCTTATATGTATGGAAATATAAAAAACATTTTGATCTATCAAACTATTACGCGGGACGCGGGACTTATCCATACCTATCTGTGTGCTTATTGGTTCTTTACTTATAGAATATTTTACCAACCGCAATGCAAAACGCAACCGCAACCGCATTACGTAATTTTTTACTTTTTTAAAGACGGAGAGCTGGACGGTAAACAAAGTGATCTTATAAGGGCTTAGTTTTTCAGTATTCACGCTGACAGACGTTGATCAGGCTTACAGTTTTTACACAAATCGCATTCAAACGTGAAAATTGCGAGGGTCACTCGATTTCTTTGCTCCCAATTATCCCCATATCAGAACACAAGAATACTGCTGTTTTGAAATAGGTTAAAAAGTAAGATGATGGGAGCGTTCCCGACGGACCCGGCACAAGATTTTCCTACCACTTAACTTACATAACAATGGTAACTTACCGCTATAGCCAGTAGTGAACTCGTAGTACTGGAAGTCCTGGATGATGGCGTGGACCAGCACAGGCTTGCCTTCAAGCAGACTGAACTTCAGGTCAGCTTGTTGCACGTTTTCCTTGATGTTGGAGGAGCCTTCGAAGTCGATGACCTTTACGAGGGGAGTGTTGACCTGGAAAAAATATGACATTTAATTCAAGTATCATTATTAACATAAATAATATACACTTGTACCTAACAAGTATAAATGAAAAAAGTTGTTTCATACAGTAAATAGAGAACGCTTGCGACTTAAATAAATAAAAAATAAATATCAGGGGACAATGTAACACCAATTGACCTAGTCTCAAACTAAGCTCTAGGCTTGTACTATGGGTACTAGACAACGACATAAATACATATATAGAGAAATATATACTTAAATAAATAGAAAATATCCATGACTCTAGAATACATATTTGCACTCATTACTCATCACAAAAATATCTGCCCCTACCGGGATTTGAACCCTCCTGGGTTCATAGCTTTGTAGGCAGGGTCACTACCAAACCAACTAGGCCAGAACCGCCGAACTTTGTACGCATATGATTAATTTTCCGCTACACCCAATCAACATCCAATCATCATCACCCAATCATATTATCTTATCCTATCCTATCCTATCCTATCTCTATCCAATGCTGGTTAATTATGAGAAAATCTTTCAAGTTGCACCCCCAGGGAATTCAAGAAATTTTCCCTCCAAATGTCAAGTCCCTAGGTTGATTGGTTCAGGCAGGCATTGACTGTCAGTCGGTCACGTAAGAGCTTAATATGTAAGTATTTTAAGCGTATTTTAAAGAGCAATATACTGATGTTCACTTACCAAAACCTTGACGAGGGATGGGTTGACTTCCACAAGAACCTTGGATTCGCGTTCCTGGAATAATAAACAGAAATATGATTACACGGATAAAAGATAAAAATAAAAAGATTATATAAGCCATTACGAGACAACGGTGTTTTTAATAGTGGTATAAATAAAATCATATGATAATAATATACAAATTTAATTAGTGACAATAACATAAAACATTTGTCTTGACTTTTTTTTCAATAAAATGGAAAACATAGTGTTTAACAGACTTAGAAGAAAGTATCCAATGCACCCTCAACTTATAGACGCGCTTGCTAGCGCTCGTGCAGCTTCAATATTTCGGGATGCAATTGTTCACTTTGATCCCTTTACCCGGACACCAAAATTTCCGGGAGGCTATTTACTTACCGCTCCAAGAGTCGAGTGCGAGATGGACACAGCAGATTCCAATTTAAAGCTGTTGTCAGTCGGAGTCTGCAGGCCTCCACGAACCTTGAGCACGGCCTCCTAAAATACGAGCGTATTATTAAGTTTTTTACTCAAGTTGGTTATGTTAAAATTTGTAATTTAGTGAATTTTGTACTCTACCCTGCCCAGTTTAGGGTGGCTGAAGCCGAGCTCAGCGTGTGCCGTGTGTGACTTGCCGGAGCCAGTCATGTCGATGATGAACCTAGCGGCGGCCTTGTGCTGAGGCTTGTTCTTGTCAGGGTGGAGCTCGATGTGCCCTTGCAGGGGGAATGGCAAGGCCTTGTCCACAGGGTATGTCACGACGGATTCCAGAGCGAGCACGCGGGTTGGCAGAGTCAGGGTAATACCGGCGGGGAATCCTAGGGGAAAGAGTAGATGGCATTGTTACGTGCATTCATTATGTTCTTGGGTGGATTAGACGGGTTTAGCCTAGTTGGCAGTAAAGCTAGTGGTCCTGGTATGTGCAAATACGAATATTTTGTACGACGAGTGCAAGTATTTGTTTTTGAGTCTGCATGTCTTAAGTGCTTGTTGTTGTTTAGTATCCATAGAAGAAGCCTAGCACTTAGTTTGGGACTAGGTCTTTTTTTGTGAGATTGTTTCGCGATGTTTATTTTATTATAGTTATTTAAAAACCTCTACTTACTGCCCTGATCCGGAGTGCTGTATACGTGTAAGTGGTATTTTTTGTCTTCCTTGTTGATGTGGAGGTCCAAGCCGTACTGAGGCAGTTTCTGCTCAGAAACCTCACTAGAGACTTGCAGCCCGAACTCAGGAGCGAAGCCCAACTTGCGAAGGTCTACTCCTACGTTGAACTGGTGTTGGAACACTCCCGGTCCTAGATTAAAGGTCATCACTTTATTCAGTAAAACTGCTTTTTGTTTGCATTAGAAAACAAAGGAAGAGTTCTTAATTAATATTATAATTTTATGAGAGGTGCACTCAACACTCGTTTTTTTTCGGCGCCCCACTTACAAAAGTAATATAATAGTAGTAGTATTCAAAACATAGGTACAGACATTTAATAAACGTAAAACTGCTAGATAATTAATAATAAAAAAAAAAATAGTAGAAAGAGAAAAAAATGGCGTTTAGGTTCAGCTCGCTGCTCGAATACTTTAGTGACCTGAATAAAAACTTACTCTGAATATTGATCTTGGAGTGCAGCTCTGCGTTGGCGCACTGTTTCTTGTCTTCGCAGTAGACATAGGAGTTCTTGTACTCGAGGTTCGTGACACGAGACTCAGCCACGTATTTACGTTCACCGATCGCCAAGTTCAAGAAAGTCTGAGAAACAGAACAATCTGGTATAAGGATAACTAATATAAATGCTTAAATATGATACAAATTATTTGACACAGCAATGGTCTACGTTAATCAACGTCACATCTGCATTAACTCACCTCTACTCCTTGTTCGTTGCCTTCAGTAAGTATAGTGCGGATGTACTTGAAGTTGGCCGATTTTTGTTCTTCCTTGACCTTTACCGAGCCTGATCCTTCTACGATCACCTTAGGGCCTTCCGTCTTGCTAATGAACGATGTGCTGCCACTGAGAACATTCTTGTTGTCGTTTGTAGCATGGAACTCTAGTCGCTTGCCGCTGCCGGCGTCTTTGCTGGCGATTTGAATGTCGTAGTTCTTCCAGCTAAGAGCTTCAGAGTTGGCAACAACTTTGATTGCTACGTTCTCATTTTGGATGCTAGCTTCAGATTTTATGTCAAGGCTCACGTCCTTAATGTTCTCAACCTTAATCTCGGCTTTTCCTTGGTTAGAGCTAACGTAGTCACCCTTAAGGTAGATCCTATTAAAAAATAATAAATGTTTGAGAAATTAAATAGCTTGTTGAAAAATTGTTTGTTTCTGATAGGTACTTTTTAATTTTTACTATAATTATTTTGGAAAGGTCTATTATTTTCAGTTAAGCAGTTTAAAGAGTTTGCTAATCCTTAAAAACAGACTTGTGTAAATCTAGATTGAAATAATAGTTTCTAAAGATTACCTGCTGGTCTGTGGGCTTGAGGGGCTGGTGTACTTGATGTCGAAGACCGGGTGCGCCCTAGAGTAGACCACCTGCGACTCGGACTTGTAGACGCGGCCGTCGGCGTCGACGATGATGATCGAGCTGTACGAGTCAGGAGACGGGTTCTGAAGGGCACACGAATAAAAGATATATTAACACTTGATACATGTAATGGTTTGGTAGTTACTTCAGAAGAAAGGATAGCGAAAAAGATGTAACCAAATGACAAAAATAATAATTTTACGATAAAAGGGGATTGACATATCCATACCTTAGACGACACGCTAATTTCAAGCTTTTTGAGCCTCTCCGCCTGTGGCATGTTGGTCTTAATTTTAACAGCGTACTCTTTTTGGCCAGCTGAAGCGTCCGCCACTATGTTCGCGCTCTTGCCCTTGCCATACAGCGCCTTCACTTCAACAGTACCGGTCTTCCTTTCAGCTGGAATGTTTAAAAATAAATGTTGAAGGATCATAATTTGTTTATTCTGCGTATAACAGATGTGGTGTAACATTGAGCATATGTGATTCGACTCTTAAATATTTCGCCACGTGAACGACATTGATAGTGGCTTTATAAAGGTTTTCTTAGTCTTTGTTATTTAAATTGCATTATCGTTGTAGTATCAAACTGACTGTCCATGGATGGTTACACTTCTATGTTTAGTTGTGTTTCTTGTAAAAATATATGTTGTTCATTTTAAAACGCTATTTTACTTCTTTTACGGGTCGTATTGTGTTAGCCCTTATATTGTATGTTGCACTTTACGAGGCGGAGGAATATATACCAAATTAACTACATTTACATGGTTTGGTAATCATTTTGAGATTTCCTTATACCTTCAAGATCAGCCCTGTAGGTGAAGTCCAAGCTCAAAGGGTCGACGTGAGGTACCAGGACCTTAAACTTGGAGAAGCCGTTCTTAGGGCCGACTTTACCACTCGAGTCAAACTTGTACACGTCGGCGTTCACTTGCACAGACTGGATTGAGGTGTACTGTTAACAAAGGAAGAAATTTTAGTGCGTAATAAACAATATTCTACAAAAAACAAATAGCAATCTTATTTAAAAGCGCTTTCTGTTTTGGTGAGTGGGGACCAGGTAAAAGCAACACCTCTTTTGAGCAGCCCTACATACTCGTAGCTGATCCAGAACCAGTTGTTAAATATACAAACCTCGAGGAAGACTTCCTTATTCTGAGGTGCCAGCCAGAGCCAGTTGGAGACGATCCTGATGTCATGGGCCTTTTCGAACGGTAAGCGCAGAGTTAGGGTGGATTCATCCAAGTATCTAAAGCAAACATTTTTATTTAAATTAAACAGACAATTGAGGCGAAGTTCAGGTTATAAATAAGCCTTCTACTGTTAATTGTTTAAATGTTATAGTGCGTTAGATAACTAAGAATTAAAGCCTAATCTCATATTCAACTTAATAGTGATACAGTTGAAATTTAATAAACAAAATTTATTAACTTACTTCTTGTCCCCCTCTCCAGTCACCTTCAGTTCTCCTTTGCCAGTCAGCTCGAAGCCAACATCGCTTCCGTAGTTACCCTTCAGCCTGTAGTCCTCGGTGCCTTCCAGGCTATCGCTGTCGGAGTACTCAGTGGTTCCTGCCAGGGAGGCCGGATGCGGGATCAGGTTGCCATTGACGTCAGACTGGGAAGGTACATTAAGTTTAAAAAAACATTTTTACCCAATTTTTTTGTTGTTCTAATATCGTGTGTATTTGTGAATCTGTCAGTTTTGGCATCATATCTCTCAAATAGATATCTGATGGACCGAATCGGACGTGGTTTTTTTATAAATTGCTAGTTTAATTAGGGCGGCTCTTATCCAGATTTGATGAAAATCGGTCGGTTGAGTGGCTCTAAAAATTTATAAACTTTGATTTTGTCTAGAAAGGCTGAGGTGTCATTAGTTCACCATGTGTTTAATACTAGTCATGCCCATCTAGCGTTTACGACTTTGTCCTCGGAGAATTTGCTAAACGTTATACGGAACCTACAAAGTCGGCTGCACTTTTACACGACAAAATCTACCATGAGTTATATGTGTATATCTTTTTAACCGAATCTGCGAAACCGTTAATGCATGATTGATAAGGAAAAATTCAAATGCATGAAATTCTAAAATTCCTCATAAACACGTATCAAAAATATGTATTAGTCTCCTACATCACTTTGATATTTTCCAATGTATCGCAACACAGTCTATTTTTGGTCCTTGGATAGTTTTGATGTTTGTATTATTAGTATAGTATGTAATAAGTATGATATTTATCATTAGTATTTCAGAATATTGTACTATGTTTTCTTACAATGCATTATCAAATAAATATTGTGACATTCTTCATAATTTACCTTGAACTCCAGTTTAGTCTTCGGACCTTCCTTGGTACTTTTGATGAAGAACGTGTTCTGCAACTTCTTTCCATCCTTCAGGCCAAGGTCGACCTGGCCCTCGTAGTGGTAGACATCGTTGTTGAAGTTGCAGTTGTTCAGTTTGGATTTGTAACTGATGGTTGAGGCGGCGGCTCCGCGTTTAATCGCGTCAGAGAGAACCAACTCAGCATGGCCGTTGTAAACCTAAAGATAAGGTAAATTCAGTGAATTGAAAGAATTGATTGCAACATTACGTTATATTCTTCTTGAAAATGGGAAAGAAAATATTTATCCTTAAATTAGGCCATGTAAATGTCTGAATCCACCTGCGATTCATACTGTTTCTAAATGGCAAAATGAAAATTGTATGAAAACTTACATCATTTTGAAGCGTAATGTCCCTATCAAGCTTCAGGCTCAGACATCTTTCCGTCGGAAGAACGACTTCCACCAGAGCTTCTGTCTTGCCAACGGCTGAAAGGTTCTCGTCGTGGTTGATATTGACGTTCACTTCTGTCTTCTTACCAGCGTAGTCGAGCTTGTTCCTGTTAAAGAGTTAAAACATTACAAACCTCGTTTGAAAAAAGTTTAAATTTTTACGCTTTTTCAAGAAGAATCTTTGTTTTCGTAATACCCGACGCAATACAAGAAATTAATTAATCTATTATATATTTTGGTTAAACCATGTTTATTTCAGTGGTCAAATGTGATCACATCTAAAAAGGGTTAGCCTAATTTGAGGGAGGTAAATAAGAAGGTTATTTCTGGCAGTATAAATAAATTATACTTACTTAGACTCAACAAGCTTGTCGGTGGTCCTAGTTTTGGTAGAGAAAGAGACCTTGTCGTTGTTGTCTTTCTCGAAGTTCAAGAAGACGTCAACATCTACGTTGTAGATCGGGTTCTTAACTTGGAATCTGACGTCACCCTTGATCTTGCGCTGAACGTTCTTAAAGTCAACGAGGATGACTCCGTTCCCTTTGCCGTCAGCGTCAGTGACCGCGAACTGTCCGTTGGCGCTGATAGCGTCCTTGATGATGAGCTTGACTTCTCCCCTTGCGTTTGCCCCTCGGGTGATCTTTAGAAGCCAGTCCAGGATTTCTCCCTTTGAGCAAGAGACCTTAGCGTGGGACGCATATTGGTTGGCATTGTCTACTACTCCAATGTCGAATCTAAAAATTAAATAGACTCCTGGATATTATTTAAGCCATAAAATATAGTACCTAAATAAGATAGGTGGTAGTAATCAAGTAAAATAAAGAATATGTGACATTATTACTAACCTTATGTCTTCATTTTTGCCAGCACCAGCAATCTTCAGATGGCCAACGGCACCAATATGTAAATCGTTAGGCTTAGATTTGTGTGTCACTACTCCTGAAAGCTCGTATTTTCCAAAGTCCTTAATTTGAATGTAGTTCTCCAAGTTTGACTTGTCAGCAGAGACAATGTCTCGTTTGGCAAAGACTTCTACACCACGATTGTCTGCGTTAGCGACTAACTTTACACTGTAGTCTCCGGGATGTCTTATCTGAGTTCTGGCTTCAAGATCAAGCTCTGCCTTTTTGTCAATGTACTTTCCTTCGATTTCAATGTCAACTTTCTTCGGGTCAACTTCAGCGTCGAATTTTATCTTGAATGGAAGAGCTAGAATTTCAACTGTAAAGAAAAATAAAATATAACAAACACCATCAAGTACCTACCAATGTATGAAGTGTGTTATGAAGTGAGGAGTCGATCTAATGCTTACACTTGTTTTTGGTGATTAGACTGAATTCTTGTTCTCTGGGAACTGAAGAATATTTCCAGAGCTGGTTGAAAGTCACTCGGTTGTGATTGTCGTTTAGATCTCCACCGTAGAAGAGTTGAATATCGTTACGAATCTGTAAAAAAAATGTTTCAATATAAATTTTGTTACAATTAACTATGGTTAGTAAATTAAGTCACTTGAATAAAGGTTTCTTATTGACGTTTATCAACATTAAGGTTCAACTAACCGTTGTGTCGCATTCAGAATGTCCGATGATCTTAAAGTTGACATACGGGTTGACAGTGTTTTGGAACTCAAGCTTGTAATCGTGTCCATTCAAAGAACCACCCAAAGCCAAGTTATGCTCTCCCTTTTTAGCCTTAAGGTCAAGGACAAAACTCTTAGGTGCCTGTTCGTAGTGGCCACTTAAGTCCACAACTTCATTGTTTCCTGGCAAGTTGATCTTTATGCCCTCCAACGTATATTTCGATGCCGGTCCATTGATTTCCCTGATCAGCTGGCCTTCGACTCTCAGAGATTGTTTTCCCTGTTCGCCAGGTACTTGGTACTCGATAACAGGTTTAAAAACGCTGCGTCTCTCGTTTCCTTGTACGTCAAAACCGGCACGAGCGAAGTACTCTTGGGCGTCCAAGTTGGCCTTGACAAGCAAAACGTATTCATTGGGTTTGGTGTAAATCGAGACTTGTCCAGCAGCCTTCTTAATGGGAGACTCGAGGTTAAGCTTGATGGTCTTCTCTTGCTGGTTGTTGATCAGTTCTCCAGAGAGTTGGGTGCGGCGGTTTTGGCCACCCTCAGCCTCGAACAGAAGTTCAAAGCTACGGCGTTCCGGGTTGTCGTTGCGCACGATACCTTTGATGTGGTAACCACGCAGGTCGTTCTTCTCCACAACAAGTTTCAGTTTCGATGCTCCGGTAAGAGGGTAACGAGCTAAGAACTTGCTTATAGAGTTTTGAGCTTCCGGGCCTAAAAAATACATATTTTAATTAAAGAATGTGTTGATTAAGTATCGTTGAGGATTTGTTACATAATTTGTTAATTTAAGGTTATCAAAAATCAAATCAAATTAATTTATTACCTATCATATAATAATGACACCGTTAAAGTAAATATATATTTTTTTGTTACTAACCAGAAACAGAGAATGGCACGGAAACCTCTCCGCAGAGCGTTAGGCCGATGATGCTCGACAGTTGATCGAAGCATCCAGTATATTCCTTCCTTTCGGCGTCAATCCTAATTGGAATCTGCTTTTCCGGCTGTCCTTTTTCAGCGGTGTAGTAAACCAGATCATTTGAAGCGGTAACAATCTCTTGCTTCTCAAGCGGCAGCGCGAACTGAATGTCGATTCCACGGCCGTTTTCCAAGATCTTGGCAATAAGATGTCCTCCAGTAGACGAGTGCAAGTTGGTCACGACTTTGATTCCAGTGGCAACAGCGTCAGCATCAACCAAGAAGAGACCAGACACCTCGATGTCAGTGCTGGGCACAAGCTTGATGTCTACTTTAGCGTTCTCAGGGTTGCGAAGAATCTGGCGGATGTCAATGTTGGTGGCAATGTCAAGACGGGCTGTGGCAGCACCAATAAGGTCTAGTCTGAGTGGAAGACCAGTTGACGTCGGGTAGACGAGCTCAGTGTCTAGGAATAGAGCGTTAGCATGGACTTCTTTCTGGAAATGCTTGACTTTGTTGATACCGTCGCTGACTGACCTGACGAGCTCATCAAGAACGCGGTTGAAGTCAAACCCTTGGTCGTCTCCAAGAGATAGGAAAACTGCGTCAGTTCCGAATAATTTGACGTAGATATCCAAGTCCAATTCGTTGTTGTAAGGAACTGATTCAGCCCTGATCTGTGTACATACAATTTAAAGTTAACAAGTTAGCAAGAGAAAGTTAACAAATTATCAGAGTGCACGCACCATAAAATATTTTTTATATAAAAACTATTGTCAAAATCTTAATAAAAAAAAAATTGAAATTCTCTTGAATGCTCTTTGTTGATTCTTACGTAAGGATACTTACATGTTTGGCGAAGTTATCGATCTCAGTCTTGACGGAGCGGCGGCCGCGCACGCCATGCTCGATCTTCTGTTCTGCCTCGTTGAACCTCCTCTTCAGGTCATCGAAGATGGACTGCGGTTCCTGAGTCTTCAAAAAGCTGCGAGGGCCCAGGAAGTGCTCTGCCACGCGGTCTAAGTTACCCTGGCGACCTCCAATCTGAAAAAGAGTTAGAGTTAGTAATTTCTCTTCTCATAATCATCACCGCTATCACTATCATTATTTACACTCACTTTGTATGAAATCAAAATCCTAGAAGACTAACTCATTTTTACTCACGCCTAAACTAAGCTTTAAATTATATTTATGTTACCTCGATCTGTATAATTTTTATTGCATAGTTACCTCGAAAATGTTGAGGTTATGTCCGAAGAGCTCAGTGGTCAGGTTCAGGCTAGCAGAGCGGGGAAGGAACGAGTTCTGTGAGTAGATAACGCTCTGTTCCAAGCTGCCGCCGAGACCGAGAGCATCTACGTTGTATGAAGCTTCGCGATAGAAGGAATACTTCCTGTTAGAGCAATTAAATTACAGATTTCAATAGTCAGATTAGAAAATTATACATATTACAATTTCATTGTAAACAAGTACAAAATATTCAAGTTTAAAATATAATTTTTAGTCACGTCAGCATGCAATATGTATTTTCTTTCACGGTGCGACTGTAAAATTTAATAAAAATAAATCAAAGTTTTGTAATGTACCTGTCATCAACGTTGAAACGGTTGGGAGTGCGGATCTGGCCGTAGTGTTCGCGCGCGTGACGTTTATCCGGGTTGGCAGAGGCTCGGATGTGGCGCAGGGAAGAGGTGATGTAACGGCCCACTGGAAATTAAAAAGACATCCAGCATTAACACAAGAATTAAAAATATCACGATATGTGCTAAAATCATGGAAATACAGGTGTCATATTTCGCTAATTTCGTGGCTCTGCCGGGAAGCTGCCACCGCAAATTGTGTCTTAGTAGTTATGTTGATTTTAATATATACACTCTCTCACACTAGGTTGCAGATTTTGATATTCTCAGATCAAGGCTCATCTCACATCAATGGACCCAGTCCCAAACTCAGCTCTAGGCTTGGGCTATGGGTACTAGACAACGATATAAATATTAATAAATATAGATAGATAAATATAATACAAAACATCCAAGACCCTGAAACAAATAGTCGCGTTCATCACACAAATATTTGCCCATACCGGGAATTGAACCCGGGACTGCTAGCTATGTAGGCCAACCCGTTGACTATCTCACTAGTTCATCATCATAATTTCACTCGCATCTATTTCAATGTATCGTTCCTCCGCTATCACCTCAATTTAGGTAATAGAATTGCGTTACCTTGGTGTACAGGCTCGCTTTCTAGAAGATTCTTGATTTCTGTGGCAGACCTGCCGCAGGGGCACTCAATCACGGCCTGGTACGCCTTTATACGGATCTCGGAGTCCTGCTGCCGGTTCTTCAACAAGTCGAGCGCTGCTTTCTTTACCTGTGAAGATAGTCGGGTGTTAGATTTTTTTTTGTGAAAATATTTCTTCCAGCTACATCCTAGAAGAGTTTTCTTTGCAATTTTTTTATTTAAATATTACCTAATTATGGCAATACAAAATTATTTAACAGCATCTAAACTGCACTAATAACCTCGGGGATTATTTTTGCTGGTTATGGTGAAGGGAAAATTTGGTTTCAAATTTTACTTGCAGTACTGTCTTTTACGTACTTATTTGATGTAGATCATTATGTTAGTAATGTTAAAGTATTTTTATTGGAAAATTTTCGTACCTTAGCGGAACAAGGGTCAGCGTGGAAGGCCTCAAGAGCTGCAGCCCTAACCCGAGCCTTGACGTTGTTGTCGACAGCGCAGTGGACTACTTTGTCGATCAGGACATCTTCCAAGTGCCTGATATTACGGATGCCCTTCAGAACAGCTACAACCTGGTAATAAAAATATAAACTGAAATTAGGGATGTACTATATTACGAGAATTTAAAATAAAGCTGAACTATTGACCTAGCGTATTTTGATGTGAAGAATAGGGAAAATTTGTACAAGTTCTTACATTGTCCTCTTCAACCTTGGTCCTCGGCTTGCAGTTTTGCAGTTTGGCTCCCAACTTGGTGCTCAGTGCAACGATACCTTCAGACTTCTTGGTGTGGCAGGAGTGATCCCGGCAGTATGAGCCAGCAAGTGCTCCTACGCCGAGGTATGTGTTTTTAGGGATTTGCGGGAGGTCCAGGAGACTCTGAAAAAGAAATTTTATATTTTAAGACGCCTTATCACCTTTTATGTAATTAAACTCAAAGTAATTATAGAGTAAGTTATGAAAAGCAAACTTCTTACGAGAAAAACGAAACATTGAAATAATGATCTCTAATTTTTCACAATCATTTATGACATTATTTTTTTTGGTTTGATTGTTGGAACATTGTAAAAGAGAAGAATGAAACGTTATTCAACATATTGTAAGAATTTCAAGGTTATACTTACAGTGGCAGCCTTCAGGGCTTCATTGTTGACGTGCTTTGCATTACCAAGAGACAGGAACACGATCTGCTGTTCAACGGCATCCAATTCCCTTTGCTTCAGGATCTGAATGGAAGCCTCAATGCTGCTGCCGGTGCCGGTGCGGAGCAGAGCGTCAAGGAAGACGCGCCTGGGGGAAACAGGGATGTTATATTTAAGTTATAATGTAAGTTAATATACTAAAGACTATATTAGTTGTCGAGTAGTGGAATACAGGAATCACTTCTGTAAGGCATTTGAGGATTACATCTTAAGTATATCCCTAAAAATGTTGGAGAAGTTAGTTTTCAAGCCAAAATAAGCCTTTGTAAAGACACCGGAGATAGCGATTAAACTATGAAAAACAAGTTAGTCAAGTTAAGATGACGATATACGTTATTTAATTATATAATTTGAGTTTGTGTATTTATTCAATAAATTCAGATTAAGGCACAAAAAAATACTTACTTCTCCAGGGTGTTGGCTTTGACTGCGTTAAATATCTTGATCAGATCATCCTTGCTGGTGGGCCTCAAGATCTAAAAATAATACATTCATTGCATGAACAACTTAATCAAAAATTAATTTTGACCTTGTGACTCATAGTGAGCGGTGTCTGTGTGAATGAAGGAAACACTTACCCTGACTAGTTGAGCGAAGTTACCAGCAGACTTAGAACTGGCTTCAGCCCCGCAAGTCCTGGCGGTTTCCTTTACGGCAGCCAAAGCGGTGGCATAGTTGCTTTGCTCCAGAGTCACTCCATGAGGATTCTCGAAGATGATGGTGCGGACTTGAGTGAAAGCCCCAGCTTCAGCACCAGCGGATTTTCCAGTCAGCGTCAGCTTCGTATGGACCTTAGACCTGGCACCGTTCTCACCAACAGAGAAGGGTCGGTATAGGTATTCTTCGGTGGCTGCTACTTTCTCTGGTACTCCATTATTGACCTTTGACTCTACGTTGAGAGTGGACTGCAGCACTTGAGTGTCCGAGATTTGCTAAAGTAGAAAATCAAAATTATCAACTTGTTCTATGTAGTAGGTATGTATTAAAAATATTGAAGATTAATCTTAGATGATTCATTGTCAGAGTATGCACAGTAGAGCTATGTAGATGATTTGTCTTATCCGAAAATTAAAGACTACAGCAATTTAAAAATGTATAGAGTGCATATAGGCTAATAATTCGTCATGTGAAGTTAATGTTAATTGTAGAAAGACTACATCTTTAAATTTTAGTACATTATCTTTCTAGCTCTACAGTGAAACTTGAGTTTGCAGCTTGATTGTCAGGTCTACTCACAGCGTTTTCGTTGGCAATAGAGACGATGAGTCCAGTCTGTCCATGCTCCCTGTGGGCACAGCGAGACAGGTCACGAGTGCGGTGGACCAGAACAGCGCCGCCTTCCTGGGATGAGGATACTTCGGTCGGGCACGAGCCGAAGACATCCACCTGATGAAGCGTTTGCTAGTTAAGTTTAATCTCAAAATAAATTAAAAAAAAAATAGTTTTCTTGAAAAATTACTTCTTTTAGAAATAATAATCATTCACTTGCACCTATATTTTTCATAGTATTGAAAACAAAGTAGGTATTCTTTGCATATCTAAAGTAAAGTTTAATTTTCTACCTCTATCAAATTGACTCCTTGCTCATAGTTTCTGTAAGTGAGCTAGCTTATATCCTGGATTAACACATAATAATTTGCTACTTTTGATTCTGGAATAAATCACTTTTCTGGGGGACGGCAACATTATTATTCGGCAGAAGCTAGTGAAAATTATAATGATGAACATTACTGTTGTTCAAAGGTGTCTAACCTGGCTGGAGGGTTGCTGTTCGGTCTGCAGCAGCGAGATGATGGCCCTCTTGATGTTGAGCGAGCGGCGCGTGTCGCCCTCCTCGGCGCAGATCTCGGCGCCGACGCGGCCGTCCTGCAGCGTGAAGCGGACCGGCTTCTCCAGGCCGGGGGGCTTGTTGTATTTCTGGGAAATGGAAATATTCAATTACATCACCTGGTCAGCCGACGACTTCATCCTTCTTACGTCCGACGCCGCCAAATTTCTGGAAAACCTGGATATGCTATATTATTTTTCTTCGGTGTAATCGCTATAAATTAAATGTCTAAAGTACAAAATTGGGATAAAAATTGACACGGACACGGTCACTACACTTCACTACCACTTTTAAATAGATAAAAGACCCGTGATAAAATTGTGACTTCATCTTTCAGAACTGATATTATTATCGTTAAGCGGAACAAACGATTTTCATAAAATCTAGCTTATAAGAAACCTGATAAAGATCGCTTTCTTTATAAAAAACAGAGTCCTAATTAGTCTATCCATTTGGGAGATATGATGCTACAGACAGACCATATAGATACACAGGCACACACATATACAGGGTGTTATGCAGAAGGTTGGACAAACTTCAGGGACTAACTCTGTAGGTCATACTCATCAACTTTTATTATGGGACCAACATCCAAATCGCGAAAAAAAAAACAGCTATTCCATACAAACTTTGAGGGCTAAACAGCCGAAATGTATGGAACAGCTGTGTTTTTTTCGCGATTTGGATGTTGGTCCCATAATAAAAGTTGATGAGTATAACTTACAGAGTTAGTCCCTGAAGTTTGTCCAACCTTCTGCAAAACACCCTGTATAACGTCTTCCTTTAATGTCGGTGATTAAATAGATGAAGTGGTAAGTATTTATGCATAAAAACAAGCACATTGACTTATATCACTTTTTTTACGTTAGGGTAATGTTGATGCTTGACATCTATTAGCACATCTTGCAGCGGATATCTGATTCAGGAAAAATAATAAATACGACCCTAAGAAGTTCAACATTTCGAGACATTAGCTTAAACATTATTGGAAAAAAGTAATCTTCTACAAACCTTGCCATCGGGTCCCGAGATAGCCAAACTCTGCACCTTCAGCACGTGGGCGCAGTTGCCCAGGGCGGCGACGGTCACCTGCCCCAGGAGCTTGACGCTGGTCTCCTGCCGGTCCGCGCCTGTCAGGTAGATCGTCACGGTGCCCTCCACGCCGTAGTTGTACTTGTGTCCATTCAGAAACGTTGGCGCTGAGGCGGCTGTAATGTGGAAACATTATTCGTGGAGGTCCTTGGTACTAAAAATAGTACATAATACGGCTATTCAAATAAAGATCTAGTGCAAAGGCAGTAAAGTGGTATTTCTTTTGTTTTTATTACTACGTGATAATTAAACTAGAAAATTGACTTTATTTCATTCGCTGTATGCAAGCGGCGTGTAATCCATACAAACGTATTTCCCTGTTTCCTCTCTGGATACAAAAGATTTTTTCTATACAATCTATATGTGCCACTGCCATGTCTATGATTTTGATTTTCCAGTATTTATTTTTTTAAATCACAAACACACCAATTGACCTAGTCCCAAACTAAGCTCTAGGCTTGTACTATGGGTACTAGACAACGATATAAATACTTATACAGAGAAATATATTATAATTAAATGCATAGAAAACATCCATGACTCGGAAACAAATATTCGTGCTCATAACACAAATATTTGCCCTACCGGGATTTGAACCCAGGACCGCTAGCTTCATAGGCAGGGTCACTACCAACTAGGCTAACGCGTCGTCAAAATTATTTTTTAAGAACTAGAAGTTATCTAAAGGCTCAAAAATGCACACGCTATTTGTCACCATTTTATAAACATAGGTATACTGCACTTGTCCCTTTCTTTTAAGTAAGGGTTTAATTAAAATACTAAAAATTAAAAATTGGACTTTAATAATTAACAGTCTTACGGCTGCATAGCTTATCGGTTTACCTACAGCTGTTGGTAAGTACGAGTAGGCAGGTATATATATAGATAATTAAAAAAACAGTCAATAAAGAAGCTGTTATGAATAATGTTACTTACCTCCTTTGCAACCCACAGTGCATCCATCTGTAAAGAGAAAAACAAGAATATTAAATTACAAGTACTAAATAATGAAGCACATAATAACTAATGATTTAATGAGTATTTGCTACCACAAGCAGCTTGCAACGAGATCATAAATTGTCACTTTATCAGCTAATTAGAGGCAATTGGTAATTTGTTATTGGTTTACAATATTCATTACTTATTTACATAAAGATAATAATATTATTTTTATAATAATGGACATAACTATCAAGTAATTTGTTTCTTGTATCCATGTAGCTCATTTATTTTTAAAGTTGATAGTGCCTGCTTTTACCTACACCTACTTACATCTTAAACCTAGCGTGCCAACACTGCCAACTGACAAATATAAGGAATATAAACATTTTGATTTTAAAAGCTCAGGAAATTAGTTCCAACAAAACCTCGTTTTTTTATGGAATGATAAAGACGGTAAACGCGCTCACATACCACCCGATGGTAAGTGGAATCCAAGACCTATAGACATTTGCCATCTTAAGTTTTCAATCTTAAGAGCGGTGTTTACAAAACTTATCTAGCCTGAGAAGCTTGTCTAAGAAGAAGTGAAGTGTTAATCGTCAAATTATAGAAAATTACTCTATTTACTTTTTTATTTATTATTTTGTTTTCTGTGTTGCCATTCTTTGTTTGATGTTCAATTTATTCTGATTTTTTTTTCTTGACATCTTCGAATAAATGTTTATATTTCTATTTCTATTGTCTGAACTGAGAACACTAAAATATGAAAGACTAATAATAATAATACTTTCCTGATTTACTTAACTTTTCCTTATGTTTTACAGAAAATTAAAAATTATATCAAATTATTTGAAAACATTCCTGCGAAAACATTACCGAGAAGCATGCAGCTTATCATATTTGCGTCCATTGTGATTACTGGGGTCATAGTCAATATTGACAATGTTGCCGGATGTGGTGGGGTCAAGGGGGTCACCTTATCGATGATTCAGAGCAGCGGGATATTCCTAGCCTCGTTCTAGGACTTGGCGATAAAATAATGGAATATTGCAGATGGAATAAAACTGAGGATGGAATTTATTCTATAGAAATACGAAAGAGATAACAAGTAAGTGTGTGATTCTATTAAACAACTGTTAAAAACGTCAAAGCATACAAACAATATTTAAGGGCGTGCATTCTCAATTTGGAAGGTTTACCTTCGAGTGAGCCTGCTCCAATGAGTTTGCTCGCTCGATCGCCCGTTTGACAGAGATCAGTTTTTACGAGAATCTCACCTCCAGGAACATAGAATTAGTCAAATAGCATCATTAAATAGTCCTCAATAAATTGCTTGAAACTTATTTACTTTTTTGTTCTACGCCCGAGTACGTGGAGTTACCACGTGGAGATCCTTGGGGAGGGCCTATGTTGAGTGAGAACTTAGTTAAATGTTTTTATACTCGGTTGAGAGTGACTTATATTCTGCTTATATGATAATGATGATCAAGAAGCCGTTAAAAAGTGTTAACTAGTCACAAATATTCCACATAATTTTCATCATGCAGAAGGTCACTTAGTTTTTATAATGCTTTCACAATGATTTCTGGTGAAAATAGTGTGCTTAATAAAGTGACGATAATAGAAAAATGATAAGATAATGTATGTGTGCAAGGCTAGCAAACAAAACATTGATATTAGGAAGATTAACGATTTTATTTACTTTAACCATCGATCCGCCCTCGCTTTGCTTTGGTTGTGTCAACCAGATTTTTTTATAAACAAAAACCATACGTTATCTAACTGTTAGTGAAAACCGCATCAAAATCCGTTGCGTGGTTAAGGAGGAGTTAGTATACAGACAGACAGACGTGGAAAGTGACTTTGGTTTTAATGCAATGTAGGTAATAATGATATCGATGATGATGATGATGATTATGATAATTATAATTCGGCGGGAAACATAACTGTCTCTTTTATATTAAGTGTACGAAGGAGTTCAGTCTGCTAACATTTCTTGGTCCTTTTTAATCCCGGAATAAAACAGTGTTCTAAATTTAACGAGTGTGTCTGTGTATGTGTGCCTGTCCGTCGCACTTTAGCTCTTAAACGGATACACCGATACGGACGCGGTTTTATTAATAAAATACTATTTGAATCGGACGGAGCGGTTCTTTAGGTTTGATATAAGACGGGTGGACTGGTTAGGAGTTAGTTTTAAAGAAGGGATCGCCATATCGATATTTCATCTATTTCATTGGTGTCCCTCGAAATCCCTAATAATGTTTGTCCTAATGGGTTATTCCACCAATTTGTTACCACTGGTAACAGCTGGGATTTTTTTCCCACCCGTTATCACTGGTAACTACTGGGAATAAAAATTCCCAGCTGTTACCACTAAACTAATTGGTGGTAGTTATCACCAAATATTTTAGTGGTAACAAATGGGAAAAATATTCCCACTTGTTACCACCGAGTACTTTAGTGGTAACAGGTGGGAAAAAAAATCCCAGCTGTTACCAGTGGTAACAAATTGGTGGTAACAGGTGGGAATAACCCGTGCTAATGCTTCGTTTGTCTGAATGATTGATTGTCCTAAAGTGGTTTTTAGAGTTGTTGGTAATTCTGCAGCTCTGCCTACCCCTCTCTCGGATGAAGGCTTGAAGGTATTAATAAAAGAATGGTTTAATAACGTCAAACCAAAAAGTTTCCGTTTTTGATGTACCCATGTGAATTGAAGACTACCCGCTCTTGCTTTACAAACATTTTTATTCATATCTTCTTGAAATTTGAGCCGTTTCGGCGCCTGTCCGACATACACTTTCAAATAAACTGAGAGACAAAAATTCCAAAAACGTAAAAACAGTAGTTTTCCCATTAGTTTTGGAATATATTTTGAAATCACAGACAGATTAATTTTATTTATTGGTATAGATATGGTATTTTGTCCAGTCAAGGTCTGATCACATGGCAAGAGTCGGAGGGGTCGGGCCCCAGCCGGGGCACTGATCGACCAATAGGATAATTGTGTGGGTACACTTGCGCGTGCGCGCATGGAATGAGATTTGGGAAACGGGTGAATCATATTTTTGGAAGTCTCTGGATTTTTAGTTAATGTACTAAAGCTAGTTCAAATATTTTTGTGTTTTTGTTTTTGTTTCATAATTTGTTTTGCTGTTTTTTTGTTAGACGTAAGCAAATAAACGTACTTATTTTATTTCTTTCTTTCAATTAACGAGAAAAGTTATTGCCGTTATAATTATTTAACAGGAAGATCTGAAAGACCAATATATTTATTGAGGAAGCTTCTATTAATGGCACTCATTTTATCATTAAGACCACTATTATTTTCACCCTAATGATCATGAAATAAAACACCCCGATGTAATAAAATAAGGCAGAGAGTTAGTAGTCCGACCCTGGCTACGAAGCTGGTGGTCCTGGGTTCAAATCTAATTGTTTGATGAGCGCCAGCATTAGTTTCTGAGTCTTGGATGTTTGCTACGTATTTAAGCATGTATTTCTCTATTTAAGTATGTTTATCGTTGTCTAGGACCCATAGTACAAGCCTAGAGCTTAGTTTGGGACGGGCAATTTGTGTGAAATTGTCCTCTGATGAAAAGTATTTTATATAAAACTAGCTTTTGCCCGCGACTTCGTCCGCGTAGAACTCGTTTATCGCAGTTAAGTAAATTAATAGGTTTAAGTAATTCTATAGTTTGACGTCCTCCCTGGCAAGAATGATCTTTCAAACACATGTAATATTGAGCTCAAAAATTACCGGGACACCAACTTTAACCATTAACTCTTACGGGAGGGCACTCCCGATACCTCGAAAGAGTTCAGGAACTCTAAGGGTAGGATGTGACTTGCTCTGTGTCTATGACATTGTCTAACAAGAGATTCTCCACAACATCGCCTTCTACATGAGACATATTTTTATATTTATCCGCCCGACAATTTCGTTTGTGGGTGCTAATATCGCCCTGTCGCACAAACATTCTCTATTCTTTATATTGTTTTTTAGATCGGGGTACACGTTATTTTTTAGATCATCTGTGTTTTATACAATATTACAGAATTCGCGGTTTAATGTATTCAAATCGTTACTATCTCTCGCCATACGATCTTCGCCAATTTTTAGTAGAGCTGCCGCATATATTGCCCCGACTGTGTATCATGGTGTACTCGTAGTTCCTGGCATATTTGTAGGAGGTAAGGTAAATGCAGCTATTAACGACCCTCCTAAGGCAATTTTGAAATTTACCATACTTATTAAGAATATTGGTAGTCGTCACAGTACTTATGTAATTTTTATATGGTAATATTGTATATTGGGTTTATATTTATGATGATAAATGCTTCAAAATAAAGTATTTTATGGTGAAAAATAATTAATAAAGTGGGTAAGTCGATTGTTTCTATTACCGATCCATAGTAACGGCTGTGAAGCTATTAACGATTTTTATGCAGGTATTACCGATCGTAAGAGAATGATACAAATTGAAATGGTGAAAAATATTGAAACGAATGAAAATCGCTGAACATACATGGGGGTGTTTCGGATCGGTCTAGGCATGAGGCATTTAGATTTTCAATTTTATTGAAAACCCTGTATAAATAGAAATAACGTCAAATAAGTTTAATAAATTTGTGTAGAATCGCTAATAGCTGCTCATTGTCGCTATTACCGACCCACATGGGTCGGTGATAGAAAATGTAGGCATAATAGTAAAATGTATTACCGACTCATAAAAGAACGTAATATTTATAATCGGGGGTTTCCTGACTGTAAAAGAAACCTTGATTGATTAAAGTAAGATAACATTGAACTATAAACACACAGTTTAATTAAAATATGGTAATTAATTATTGTCTCTAACATAGGTTAGAGATATAGGATATAGATCGATCTACGAATAATGTAGTCATTTTTCGCAAGTTTACAACCCCAAAACAAGAAAACTAGACCAATTATTGTATATCGTTAATGGATTTGTACAAAGGCTGATTGTTTTTAATTAAAATAGTTTATTCAAATACATGTATAATTGGCAATTTTCAACAGAAAAGATACATAAACGAAAACCTACGTGGCGGCCATTACCGACTTATGGGTCGCTGATGGCTGCAGCTACTAAATTGGAAGAAGCTATTACCGCCCTATTTTCATTTAAAGTTTTATGATATAAAGTGACGTTTATTCAATAAAACGCATTACTAAATCGAGAATTTATAAGTAAACGAATACATTTCATACTACATGATAATTGTAAGCATCATTTATATGTATTAAATGTCTTAAGCAGAAAAGTTAGATACTTACCTGCAGGAACAAGGGTCAGTACGACAAGACCTGCGTTTACGCCGGCCGCACAGAAACTGATGTATTTTACCTCCTTTTCGAACTGCCATGTACACTAATGTAAGATTATTCGATGCTTAATGAACAAACGCCTGTATTTTTCTATTACAATGACAAAAATAGTTGCAGAAACGTTAAAATTTCGAATTAAGCTAATGGGTCGGTAATACCTGCAGATTTTCGATGGGTCGTTGATAGCTGCGTTTACCTTATATTATAATAAGAAATATATTCTTCAAACAAATTTACTTCCAACAAATTTACCAATGCCTATTAATCTAATTCGGTTCCGCGGTTAATCCGTGAAAGCGTAACAAACAGACAGACGACAGATATAATTGAATTGTCATTTTGAGTTTCTACCTATACTTTCACATCATTTTCGAAATCTGCGTCCTCAAAATCTAAGAAAATGACAACTATGCCCACTTTTTAAAAAAGATCATGGCCTCCATCTTGAATTCTAACTTTGACATAATTTTCATAATCTGCGTCCACAAAATGTAAGAAAATGATACCAATGACGACTTTTCAATAAACATCATAACGGCCATTTTGAATTCCAAATTTGATATCATTTTCGAAATCTGCGTCAACGCAACCTAAGAAAATGACACCCATGATGACTGTTTCAAAAAACACCAAACATTGTCGTTATTCCCTCGGGACCTTTTAAATTTTCCGGGATGGGATTTTTCTATGTGTTAATCCAGGGTGCTACCTCTATTTTAAATTTCCTCCTAATCCATCTAGCCGTTGCAGCGTTAAGGAGTAACTAACTAAAACCCCCTTTTACCCCCTTAGGGGTAGTTTTTTCTAAATCGCTGAAAGCAGTATATTTTATTTATAAAAAGTAGCCTAAATATCAATTTCCTAATGTAGCCATTCCGATATCTCCCATACAAATTTCTAATCCCCATTTATCGCCTTAGGGGGAGTTTTACCGAAATCACTGAAACATTTTTTAATGTTAAACAGTATTAAACAGTAGCTTAAACACCAATTACCACGTTTCTAACTAAAATAATTAAAATAAATGACCAAATTGTCATACAAAGTACCATCCCAAATCTCACCCCCTTAGGGGTGTTTTTCGAGATACAAATTTAATCTAATTCAGTTCCGCGGTTTATCCTTGAATGCATAACAAACAGACAGACGACAGACATAATTACTTTCACGTTTATATTATTAGTGTGGATTTTCTTTCTACATCAATATTATGTATACCTATCGATGTATAGTTTTTTTACCCCTTGAGTATTGTTTGAAATGACATTTTAGAATTAAATAACCGACCAATTCGTCGAAAAATTAAATGCCTGTCCGTAATTATTTCCAAGTGATCATAATAACCGCGCTAATATTAAATAACAGCCGTGAGAATTAATACGCCGTGAATAGTGAATAGTATTGAAAATAGCGGAAAAAATCTGGATATGTCAACTCTGACAACTTCAATCTGACACCGCTCCTTTTGATATAGACTAACAAAACTGAATGTAGGTACAAAGCTTGTTTCATGTTGTCACACTGGATGGGAAAAGCCATAGAAGAAATAAATTATTCAAACAATTTTGTCAAATAATTACTAATCTTATTCTATATTAGTAATTATTTGCGTCCCCAAAAACTAAGAAAATGTTACCCGCGACAACTTTTTCAAAAAACATCATTGCCGCCAGCTTGAATTCTAAATTTGACATCACTTTCATAATCTGCGTCCCCAAAATGTAAGAAAATGATTCCAATGACGACTTTTTCAATAAACATCATGGCGGCCATTTTGAATCCCAAATTTGATATCATTTTCGAAATCTACGTCAACGCAACCTAAGAAAACGACACCCATGATGACTTTTTTAAAAAACACCAATGATATTGTCGTTATTCCCTCGGGAACCTTAAAATTTTCCGGGATGGGATTTTCCTATGTGTTTATCCAGGGTATAAGCTATCTCCATTCTAAATTTCATCCAAATCCATCCAGCGCCATTGCAGCGTGAAGGAGGAACAAACTAAAACTCCCTTTTACCCCCCTTAGGGGTAGCTTTTTCTAAATCGCTGAAAGAAGTATTTTTTATTAATAAACTGTAGCCTAAATACCAATTTCCAAATTGCTTACTTTAAAAATAACTAATCTCCTATACAAATTTCTACCCCCTATTTTAACGCTTTAGGGGATGAATTTCCAAAAATCCTTTCTTAGTGTACCCTTACGGTACCCAAGGAATATTCCCTTCAAATTTTAAGTCCCTAGGTCCAGCGGTTTAGGCTGTGCGTTGATCAATCAGTCAGTCAGTTTTACCCCTTTCCATCCCTTCGGGGATGAAATTATCAAAAACGCTGAAACACATATAAATTAATTTTCAATTTTCAACCTAAACACAAAATTTGAATAGTCTAACTTAAAGTAAAACTGACGGACTTTCATACAAATTTTCATCCCCTTAGGGGTGGAATTTCCAAAAATCCTTCCTTAGTGGATCTTTACACTATATAAGGTATCTATGTGCAAAATATCAAGTCTCTAGGTCCTAAGGTTTGGGCTGTGCGTTGATATATCAACAATCCGTTTTACCCCTTTTCATCCCTTCGGGGTTGAAATTATCATAAACGCTGAGACACGTATAAGTTATAATTCAATCGCCAACCTAAACGAAAAATTTGAAGCGTCTAACTTCAAAACTGACGGACTTTCATACAAATGTTTTCCCCTATTTTACCCCCTTAGGGGTGGAATTTCCAAAAATCCTTCCTTAGTGGATCTCTACACTATATGAGGTATCTATGTGCAAAATTTCAAGTCTCTAGGTCCAGCGGTCTGGGCTGTGCGTTGATATATCAACAATCAGCTTAGCATTTTATATAATAGATTTAATACGCTTAATATGCAAGAGGTCATTTACTTAAGTTTTTCATCTATACCCACTTTTTGAATAAATTAATACACTAAATAATATGTGGCGAATAGGTAGGCAGAAAAAATTCAGTCCAGTACTTATATCATTAAAAAAAATATTAAAAATAAACTTTTTTTAAATTGCATATGTTTGTTATAGACAAAATTTACATACTAATCGAAAGTATGAAGTCAATAGAATATGCAAACGTTAGGTTTGGTGCAAATTATTAGTACCGACTTACCTGTTTATACCTGCCTACCCAATAGTTTGACGGGAAAAAAATAATCAACCTAACGTTTGCATATTCTACAGGCTTCATACTTTCGATTGGTATGTAATTGGTCTATTAAACAAGCTATTGCAATTTTTAACAAAATTATTTATTAAATTTTTAATATATATATACTGGACTGAAAATTTTCAGCCCACCTATTCGCCATTATTACTTAGCATATTAAATTTGGTATAAAATACTTTTTATCAAATAAACAGCCCGGTGCAAATCGTCTCCTATTCGGATCTCCTACTATTTGGGAGCTGCGATGCCTTAGACAAACAGATATACATAGATAGGTACAAATAGTTAAACGTATAACATTGCATCGGGAGTTTAAAAGTTGAGTGGCTTAGGTGTCGACTCGTGATCGTAAGGTACAGAGTTCAAACCCCAGCGGTTGCCATGTACCAATGAACTTTGTTGGAGTACATAAGCGATATTTCGATGATTCTACGCGTTATATTGGATCAAGTGCGCCCACGTTTCAATCGTTCGGGTGACCTATGCTTTAACGACGGAAGTCGAACATCGATTCGTTTGTCCGTCTGTCATCGCAGCATCAAATTGCGCTCAGAACATCCTGTTTGTCATAATTGTCAAGATCATCCTGTAATGATCATTATGAGCGTTGGCAGTTAACCAGGGCCTCTATTCTAGGCGGTAAAAACAATACCGTACAGTCAAGGATTTTAATTGTTATGCCACTATGGAACCCTGTCGCATAACGTTAATCATTCATTTATGCGTAATTTCAGTCATGTGGTTTGACGCTGTCATTATGACAGGGTTCCATAGTGGCATAACAATTAAAGTCCTTGACTGTACTTGACCTGTTAAGGAATTGTTTTTAACTCGGCCGCCATTACTGTCAAGTAAATAAGAGCTATCAAAACGTTGACAATACGATAACAGGTCAAAGACGAAATTGTTTGTCGTCTTGGAATAGAGGAACAGTATCTCTTGCACGGACACTTCAATGATGGTAACAATGGTGGTGATAATGGTATTCGGAAACGTATCTTAACTCTCTTTGTAGCACGAACCTCTAAAACAGACCCACATTTCCATACATTGTTACGCGTTACCTTCATTTCTTAATAAGTTAATAACGATACGAAACTTAATGTTAATTTCAACCTGCTGTCAAATTTTCGTACTGAAGACGGCCACGGGGCGCTGGTCCCAATCGCCATACGTACTCGTATTTATTCTCGTTACGTAAATGTTACTCGATTAAAGGATAAAGTTCTTGCTCGAGGTACAGTCGACTACAAAGCCGTATATACACTTTTGGACCTTATAACTATGCAATAAGGCGACAAAGTGGATACATCTCTGTAGTAGACTGTACTTACAGAAGTCTTGATGAAATAAGTCTCTTTGTATTTGACAGTAAGAAAAATAGATTCGGCATTTTAAGTACAGTTAACAAAAAAATATCTTATCCATGCTTCAGGTTTATAGGACAAAGTACATGATATCGATTGTTTTATTAATTTAAAAAATGTTCGTTGTAACTAATTTATATAATAACTGGTATGATTTTGATAATTCAAAGAAAATAAAGATACATTATTCCTCACAATTTTCAATGCCTAGGCGACTTTTTTACCAGATGTGCAATGCAGACATTGTAGATTGTAAGAAAGAGTATCATAAATACCATGAAGTAGAGACGTTAGAAAACCTATTTAATTTAAAACAGATGCAAAGTACAGTAAATATTAAAGGTAATATTGTGAAATAATCAAATCTGAAGTTGTCAAACTCCTGTCCTTGAAAATAAACGAATTTCATGAGCAAACTATTATTACAAGTCGAAAACAAAGGCATCGTTTGCCTCGATAACAGGGGTCACAGAGATAAAGAAGCTATCAGTTTGTCATTGTAATATCAAGTGTTCGCGTACCTACTGGTCATTGTCAAGGCAAAGCTTTACAATGAGCTTCAAAATTTCAAGCGTATTAAGCTTCTAAATTCAAATTTCTTTCTGTGATTTAACCAAATTCACTGGTGCAGAATCGTTCCTTAAGGCTAGTAGTCTTAACGAAGAACAATGATCAGTAGTGTCAGTCTTATAGATTGCAATTAGAATTAAAAAAATAGATTTAAATACTAACCAAATTTTACGTGCAAATTTTACCAACTTCAATTAAGATTAATAATAGATATTATTCATGGACCAGGGAATAATAACAGTAATATAGTTACTAACCAGGAAACCAATGACAGTGAAAAAATCAATGATAGCAATTTCGCTTATAAGTTTCGTTCAGAGAAGCATAAGACAGTTCACAAAGTACCTATTGCGATAACAGACGATAGAAAGGTTAAAGTTTATCCGGTGTTTATTGCAAGTGGCTATCAGCTAGTTGGCAACAGAGGTGTCGAAGAACAGGGTCGTGACAAAGATAACTTTAACAATGTTACTTATTTACTTGAAAGTATTGAAGTTTTCAAAGAAGTCTTTGCAATGTTTGATAAAATTAAGGCAGAGGATGATAAACATAAATAATATGAAGAAAGACGAAACGAATATTGTGCAAATAATATAACTATAGCGATTCTTGAGGAGACCTATATCGAGGAAAGTTCGTATTTAGGCTAAGATGGTGATGCTAAGACGATAGAAATGCCGGTGCTGTTGGATAAGGTTAATATCGAGACAAGAATTTGTATTTAACGCAAATTAGTGCAGGTTGGTCAAAACGCAACTGTAATTTCTGTCGCAAAATCAATTGTTTAGGAATAATCGAGAAGATCAATGTCACGTAGAGTTATTGGATATAAGATGTTAGTTTGGATGTGAGTGATAGCATTTTATTTTTGGGTAATTTCCTAACGATATTTGACAAGAAAGTGATTTCTACTGAATCCGTTGTAAGTTCATCAAAAACATCAGGAAAGAGCGCGATCGTATTAATTAAGACTTTGTTTGTTCTGGTTCCGTTTTCTTTGTTTAACAATTTTCTCTTATTTTAATACTGGACTTCCAAATTTTAAGGAATTAATATAAACAATAGCGTTAACTGTGTTTAACGATAATTTAGTGACCAATACATTAAATTTAGTCCCGATTTTTTAAATTAATTTATATTATATAACTTTCATTCTGTCGTTTAGTTGATGATGTCACATAACAAATAATGTTATGTGACATTATTTTTTTCCTGCAGTCTTGAACTTACGATTTCGAAAAAAAATGGGTAAGCTAGCTACCTAGCTGACGAAAAACAGTACGGTGCCTGGTTCAGAAGTTATATAAGTTTGTTTTCTTCGCGAATGTTTAACTTAAAAGTAAATGCGATAATATTCCGTGGTCGTAATGCATGTACGAGTATGCTCATAAAATTCCAACATTTAATGTAATTCCATTTACGATACAACTATTATTTGATTTGTTTAGTTTAAAAGATTGATACGGTACTAAACAAAAAAAGGAAAGTTATTTAAAAATACAATAAGTAAATTAAATAAAAAAAAGTTCTAATTTTGCAACTATGTTATTGAACTAGTTAGAAAGTTCACAATATTTAAGATCTTTTTAGCTTTATTTCGTATCTTATTATTATATTTCTGACTTTACGAAATCTTATAATACATACATTAATAACGCGTTAAACAAACGTTTGAATAAATGCCTCGATCTATTTAAAAACCAACTATTTCTAAAATTCCTTCGAAAACAAATTACAAATCCGACCCAAAGCTATGGAAAAACTGAAAAGATGACCACACAAAGGAAGAAAAATATCGCCATCCAAATAAAAAGTACCTAATGACGAACTGGTTACTCTATTATTGTCATAACTAATAAAAATAACACGATTTAATAATCCAAACCAGCTTTTAATTCCCTTTTTGGTTTAAACGGGCACAATGAAAATAGAAACAACTTACCGTCAGAGTGCGCTGGTTTCCATAGAACGGAAACTAAAAGAACACTTATAATGCTCCACCTAAAACTACTCCCCATGTTGGCGGGGTTTTTATAACACTTATATTAAAAATTGACCTTACGCTAGCAATACTTGTTACTTCTACCTCGGCCGAAAGGTAAATGCGAAGGAATACGACGCTCCGGTCTTTATATAGACGCGGGCGCAGCACGTTTCAACCAATCAGCGCGTGCGTCGATCAAACAAAATCTAATTGTGTGTTATTTACTCGCAGTTAAGTTAAGGGTGATGTTTTCTATGAGATAGTTTCTATGTAAGAAATATTAATCACTTGATAATTTGCTACTAGGGTTATAAATAGAAATTTCATCATCTAGGGATAGAAACGAACAAAACTTTATATTGTTTAGTGTTTTTGGGTGAAGTCTCAGTTTTTAGGATTTTATTTTATTTTTCATTAAGTGTGTTGGACAAATCTCTTAAGTAAACTTCCGTTATTCTTCTAAAGTAGTTTAGTTAAAAAAAAACGATTGTAGATTCAATTTTTGGTCAAAACTTATAGGTAAAACAAATGATTCTTAAGGTGAAACATTTGTTAAGTAAATAGGTTTAAAAAATAAAAAAATATATATAAATGGGTGTCATTAGTAAATAAATGATACCGAATAAAATATCTTGTTTTAACAAGCTTTTTATTAACTTGCTTTGTTTACATGTTTGTCACCCCTGTTAAAAAATTTCAAATGTGAAAAAGTCTGTTAACCATTATTTATTAATGGCTGAAATATTATAAATGGTGCTGAGAGTTGGAACGTGGTAAAAGTATCTTCGTTGTATTTACCTACCTACCGAGATTAGACTTGTAAAGCAGATGGTAAATTATATCAATAAATAAATAAATATCAGGGGACAAGCCCACACCAATTGACTTAGTTCCAAACAAAGGCCTAGGCCTGTTGTACTATGGGTGGGAGCCCTTTGTTTCCCATAATTTAATTTAATTGGTCATAATGTAATTGTTGACATAATATTTGATTGTCATAATTTTTTATATCGCTGAAACTGTAAACTTTTCAGAAGTTCTGAACTATCTAACGTGTAGACAAGGCTAGGTTAGGTTAGGTTTGATTTATAAAAATCCTGAAAATTAACAGTTTCTTTAAAAAAAAACACGTTATGACTTGCGATGATTATGACCTAAAGCACATTATGACTAAAAATAATTATGTCAGTCAATATAGACCCACTATGGGTACTCGACAACGATATAAATACTTATATAGGGAAATAAATACTTTTATACAAATAAAACATTAACACAAGGAAACAAATACTCGCGCTCATCATACAAATATTTGTCCTGACTGAAGTTTGTCTTAAGAAGCATTAATTTTGATTAAAACTTATTATATTACCTAAAATGATATTTATTTATCACGCTACCCAATCTACACGTAGGAAAAAAAAACGGCCAGATGCAAGTTGAACTCGCGTGGAAACGGTTTCGTACATACGTATTTTTTTTTTGGTAGAATTCTTATATATTTTCCTGTAATTTACAAGCAATGTTCAAAACTATATTTAGTTTCTTTTTCAAAATTTTAGGCTCTGTGGTTTCGGAGAGCAGAGGGGGAATTTTCTTCTTTCATGAACATATATTTGAGATCCTCATAACGAGCCCTTTCATTTGATATAATTATGATACAGTAAGGTTTGCAAAACTTTATTTAATTTCCTATTATGTCCCCCAAAAATGAGCCTTATTTAAAAAAAAAAAAATTACTTTGCACGTCTGTGTTTGGGTCATCAATTTACATAATATGTGTACCAAAATTCAACTCAATCGGAGCAAATTGGACGGACAGACAGACGCACGAGTGATCCTATAAGGGTTCAGTTTTTTAATTTTTTGTACGGAACCCCAAAAAGCGTTAATAAAGAGGTAAATCTAACATGGCTCATCCGATTTTCATCAAATTTACCTTAGAAACGTCCTTATTTAACTAGCTTCCTTTTTAAAAAACCTCGCGTCCGACTAAACTCATAACGGAGTTCCGCATCCAACTTATAACGTGGCGCAGCTTATTGTATTTACTTTTTATCACGTGTAAATAATATCAAAGGAATCTTAATCTTTTTAGGTGAATCTCTTATCCAACTCGCTCTCCAACTCGAAGGACGTTATATTAACCTGCGAGTTTAAGGTGTCCTGTCTGAGCGTACGAACTACATTCAAGTCCGTGCATTCATAATTTGTTAGACTCGATTGAAGTCTTGATCACTGGTTTAGTGGGGGTGCAATCGGAATGCCGTGCCTCAGCTTCACAGGATTGTTTTAGTACCTATTTATTTCTTAGTACCTTTAGTACCTGACTTGCCTCTGCCCGGGACTCCACCCACGTAGAAGTTGATTGTCGCTATTGATTCAGTAGTTATCTAATTTAAGTTAAAAAGGACCTACCCAATATCCGTCTCTGGGTAATGAAACTAAGTATCTAGTACACTAGGTAATAATTTCACAAAATTCGGTATAGTCCACTTCAACCGATCCTTGTAAAATTAGGTATAAGTAGAAAAAAAACTAAGAAAAAAAAAATTAAATTTATTATATTATTAATAGCTGTCCGCACCCGGCGCCGCCTGGGTGTAATATTTTTATACAAACCTTAAAGAAATATACTTTACAACCTATTCTCATACCTACCAAATATACTTACTTATATAAAAAACCGGCCAAGTGCGAGTTCGACTCGCGTGGAAAGGGTTCCGTCTCCACATCATATGCCTGTCTGTTAGTCTGTCTGTCTATCTGTCCATCTGTCACAGCAGATTTGCTCCAAAACTACTGGACCGATCGAGTTGAATTTGGTACAAATATGTAAGTCGGTGACTCAAAGACGGATGCGTAACGTAAATAAATTAATTTTGAACAAGGGGGCTACTTTTGGGGGTTAAATTAGGAAACTAAAAGAAAAAGTTTCGCAAACCTTTTTGTGTGACTAGTCAAATGAAAGGGCTTGTTGTGAGCATCTCAAATATATTTGTTTTATAACTTTAACATAAACAGTTTTGAAGTTATTTAAGAAAATACGCAAAAATCGACCATCCAGCTCCCTTATCTCTGAAACGACTGGCCCCAAAATTTTGAAAAAAATACGGAAAATAATTCTTATAATTTTATACATTACAATAAAACCTATAACACGCGCCCGAGGCAAGCACATACATTCGCAATTTTCCAGTGTTACTTTGAACACACTTCTTATAGGTTTTCCTGTAATCTATAGGTGAATAACTATTTTCCATATTTTTTCCAAAATTTTATAGGCCCAGCAGTTTCGGAGATAAGGGGGGAAAGGTAAATGAAAAATGTTGCCTATTTTCTTACATAACTTAAAAACTGTTTATATTAAAATTATAAACAAAATATATTTGAGATGCTCACAGCAGGCCCTTTCATTTGACATGTCATACATAAGGCTTGCAAAACTTTTTTTTTAATTTCCTAATTTATCCCCCAAAAGTGGCCCCCTTGTCCAAAATTCATTTATTTACGTTACGCGTCCGTTTTTGGGTGTGACTTACATATGTGTACCAAATTACAACTCGATCGGTCACTAGTTTTGCAGTAGTTTAAGAGATTGTAGGATAAGAGTTCCTTTTTTCCTTTTGAGGTACGGAACCCTAAAAAACATTAAAATCGGTCTATCTGTTTCGGAGGAGTTCGATCTCAAACACCATGACATGAGATTTTTATACATAAGTACAGGGTGGAAAAAATTAACTCCACATGCACGGCAACTACCTTAAATTATTGGAAACAGCAATTTCTACTATTTCTAAAGGATTTTTGAAAAATATCCTCTTCCTGAACCGGGAAAAATAATATAATATATCGAAAGGGTCATTGATAGTAATCATTTATGTCTATGACACATACACATTTAAATTAAATAAAGACCGTAAAAAACATTTCTTTTTTTTTTTGTCCTATTCGACCAGTTTGATCCCCGGTTAAAGTAAGTCTCCTTTGCGTAGAATTTGCTATTTCCAATATTTAAGGTAGTTGCCGTCCATGTGGCGTTCGTTTTTTCCACCCTGTATTAAACAAGCAGTGTTTGCATTGTTATGTTTCGGTGCTGGGATGAGACAACCGGTGGAATGACTAGCATAAAGGCCTCCCACCTAAGTCCCCAAGTTTGGCAACGTATCTGCAGTTTTGAGAGTGTCATCGTAAGATTGCAATCTTGGTATTGCAAGTATCTATAGTTCTATAGGCTTCAGAGTTACTTACCATAAGGTGTGCTTGTTTAACGCTTTTAAAAAAAGAAGCAAAACAACCACGTGCTTTTGCCAAATAACAAAACCTTAAATACCTTTCCAAACAACACTTTCTAGTTAGCCCTTAATCCCTTTACAAAAGTAGCCCCTAACGAGCTGATAAGGTTTTAAATAAACAATAGATTAACACAACACGCAGTAAGTTGTTTAGACCTGAGATAAACTGATTACCTGGTTGTAGGGATTCAGGACTTATCTTTAAGGATTAAAATGTAGATAAGGATCCCTTTAATTAGTCCAAGTTATTTGTTATAAAAAACGAAAACCCGCCTTCAAAAAGCATAAAATAACTTCTTTAAAATGGTAGGTAAATAGGTCAGTCCAACTGAAGTCGGCGTCCAACAATATTTTAACCAAAAGCAGACTTCAGTTGGACTGACCTATTTACCTACCATTTTAAAGAAGTTATTTTATGCTTTTTGAAGGCGGGTTTTTGTTTTTTTAAACATTTATTTTATTTTATACTTTTTAGTGAGCCTATTTATGCTGTTACGTAGCTCCACTTCTAAATATTAATAAGAAACTATAGAACATTTCAAGCTCGCCGCAGACAACGCCGCGGGAATGTCATAGTCATATTTAAACCTAAATGTGCTTCGTCATAGTCGCTCAACTACCTTTATCGAAATATCTTATCGCCATCCTTGAAATAGGTACCGTTAAGGAGTTCCGGTGGCCATCTGTGGTCTTCATCATCAGTTCCACTTCACCATATAGTACTTTTCTAAAGCAAATGCATGAGTTACAGTGAAAAATACCAAAATCGCTATAGGTGTGCCTATAATATTTGAGGAGTTCTCTTGATTTCTCCATGATCCCTTCATCAGATCCTGACGTGGTGACAATGGGACCAACTAGAAAGTATACCCATTCGAACAACGAAAAAATTTTTCAAATCGGTCCAGTGGTCTTCGAGTAATCGGGGAACATACATAAAAAAAAAAAAAAAAAAACCGACGAATTGAGAACCTCCTCCTTTTTTTGAAATCGGTTAAAAAGGGCACGTGTTATTTTAAGACATTTTTGTTTATACCTTAAAGGAGGGTGGGCAAATTGGCCTAATGACCACTAAGGTATGTCACCGGATAGGTAATTCTAAGTTGTAAAACTATTACTATGGCAGGTAGTTCGAAATCTTTGTGTGAAATAAGTTATCGCAATGCAAAGACGGCGGTATTTCATAGTAATTAAATTATGCTAATCGTCTATGTAGGCGTTCCAATGTTCAAGATAAAAAAAAACTCACACTTATTTGAGGTTTCCCGATACACAAATTGGTTGTAGAATTAAAAAGGATATCCGATGATATAGTGCTTATTGTTATTGGTTTTTAGGCCAGCGTTCACATAGCGTTCATACATTTTTGCCCACTCTCCTTTATTTCCAATGAATTTCGCACCCATCCCAAAACGTACAGGGTTTGAATTAATGGTTCAAAAAAAATACTATAGGAGACTGTCACACAAATTGTCCTAGTCCAGTGAACAAGCAGTATGGCGTTGCCCAGTGGAATAGAGACTCAAGGGCTTATTATGATGTAGCTATGCAGTTCAGTTTCTGCTGAGAGAAAAGGACAGAGCTATATAACTGTTATAGCTGTCCTTTACGCTCACCGTAAAATGAACGACATAGGCTTGTCATAAAACCCCTCAGTTGCCTCCTTGGTGTAGTTATAATTTTCCAGTACGAAGGGTCAAAGTCGTTGAATGTAAAACTAGATTGCTTTAGTTTAGTGGCTTAGAATGTATTGATTTATTTCAAATCCTTAGGGTTGGCAACGCATTTGCAGTCTTGTGATTGTTGTCCTGAAAATGCCACTATCAATGGGTTACCAAATCAACTTACCATCGAGGCCTGTGTGCTCGATTATACCGTCAACGTGACATAATTAAAAAATACAGTTAGGGCTTGTTTACGGAGACGCGGGGCGTCGTGCGTAGTGTTGGGCGGCGCGGTCTGCACTAAATTCAAACATATGACGTTGTATAAAAGCGTTTACTAAGAAGTGGTTTTACACGCGTTTGCTTCAAATACAGTGTAACTTGCGGCGGAGCCAGCGGATGGCATCGCCGAGTTGCACGCAGCGTCGCACGTGTCAATAAAGGCGGTTCCCGCCACTGCGCCCGCAGCGGGGCCCGCGGCGGACCCTTCTGACAGTCTTGTGCTCCGCCGCACGCTCCGCTACACGCTTGAGAGTCGCACCGTCGCACCTTCATAAACAACACCGTACGTTGCCTAATATGTTTGTGTTTGATCGTATGATGACGCGGTCCGCCGCACGCGCCGCCTCCCTGTAAACGGAAAAAACGCCCCACGCGCCGCACGACGCTAAGCCTCACGCCTCCGTAAACTAGCCCTTAGGTTTGTTGAGATCAGCGGTAGGGTAAAACCAAGGTAACTTATTCAAATAATCCAAGATCTTTCTTGAATTCACGTTATCAAATTTCCTTTGTTAAGTGTCTGTTAACGTCGTAAAATCTCACTGGCATTTGTAGTAACATACCCATTATATACCTAATGTGTTTGATAATCTTTTTTTAACAATAAACAATAGCAGCTAGTTACCTGTTCATATTAAAATTACCTGAGCTATGGCTGGAGCGTGGAATACGCGTTGAACTCGGCACACCAAAAGGTGCAATGATGATGGTGACCAGGCATACATTTTTTTTATTGCCTTCGACGGACAAACTCAGACAGACGACCAACGGAAAGTGGTTTCCGCCGCATCCATAGGGACATTTGCAACGACAGAGGCGTCACCAATGCGTTGCAGGTCTCGAAGAAATTTAATGACACAATAATATTCTAACTCAAGAATTTTCGGAGAATTGAAACAGTTAGGAACAAAGCTTCGGACCTGTGATTGCACACCATGTGCAGCATAAAACAGCACGATAAGACGACAAGCTCCTAGAAGAGTCGGATTGACGTATTTTTAAAGTAATTTTCGTACAAATGCACATTCTTGTCAATTTTCAAATGCCTTCGGCGAAAGTGAAATCTTTGTCAGTGATTGGTTAATTTAGAAAAAGTTACGTAAAAGGGCTTATAGAAAAATTCAAATCGCTGTATTTTTTCTATTTTTAACCCCTGACTAAAAAGGAGGGGTCTTATAAGTTTAACGTGTATGTCCGTGTATCTGTGTGTCTGTATGTGGCTTTTTAGCGCCCAAATTAATGGACCGATGTAGACCTTTTTAGAGTTTTGTACCCAAAGGGTACCCTATTACTAAGACCCCACTGTCCGCTATATAACAACAAATACTAAAAACAGAATGAAATTAATATTACGCGTCGGCCTAGTTGGTAGTGACCCTGCCTATTAAGATAGCGGTCCTGGGTTCAAATCCCGGTAAGGGCAGATATTTGTGTGATGAGCGCGAATATTTGTTCCTGAGTCATGGATGTTTTCTATGTATTTAAGTATATATTTCTCTATATAAGTATTTATCACGTTGTCTAGTACCCGTAGTACAAGCCTAGAGCTTAGTTTGGGACTAGGTCAATTGGTGTGACATTGTCCCCTGATATTTATTTATTTATTTAAGTGGTTTTTTGCCGTTTTTTGCTCGATATTAATTAACGGCAACTGGTATAGTGTCTATGTTGTATAGATAATGATACGGAACCCTTCGTACGTGAGTCTGACTTGCACTTGACCGGTTTTTTTAAAAAAGCAAGTTAAAGGACGATAAACATTTGCTGAGTTTCATGAAAATCGATTTGGCCGGTTTAGAGATATCGGCTCTCAAAGTTTTTATCTTTTAAATAGTTTGTTTCACTTCGCTGGGATATCCAGACATAGGATTCTTTGGGGCAAATTCTCTTCACAGGTAGGGACTTCCTTTATCGATAAACTGAATCATCGATAGTAGTTCTATATACTAGTGATCACTCAAAGGTTTGCTTGTAAAAATATGTTTTTATTAAAAGTGTAAAAATCTAATTAAATAATAATAACTAACTATCTTCTTCTTTTAACGTAACGATTTTAAAGTTTCACTCGTTAAAATTTTGTTCTTCATGAATGTCCCATCTACTATTGTTAAAGTAAACGACCAGAATTTGTTCCATATTTCCGGGCGTTAAGCGTCTCCGTTTTGGCTGAAAAATCCATTTCAGGTGGCTAACTATTAACTATTTTATAGTGCAATGCTTTATAATAAGCTATCGATTACCTATTAAAAAAATGCTACGTTGAACAATAGTTACAAAAACACACAATGTTAGGGGCGACCACTAGTATACAGTGTGTAAATGGAATACGAGCAAACATTTTAACGACGTTTAATATGCATCCTAATTAACATAAAAACATATTGTGTATCGTTAATATAAGTTGTATTTCTTTTTTTCATACAAATTAATTATCCACGCAATGTATCAGAAATAGCCCAATTAACCTGCAATTAACTGAGACTTAAATCTTCGTTTACATTATACATCGCTGCTCAATGGGACCTTTAAAAAATAATTGTGCTCTATGTATTAGAGTTATTAACGAAATTCAACATTTACATGACTTATAGAGCCATAACCTGCGTCTAGTTAACATGTTTGCTCGTATTCCATTTACACACTGTATAGAACTACTATCGATGATTCAGTTTATCGATATAGGAAGTCCCTACATGTGAAGAGAATTTGCCCCAAAGAATCCTATGCCTGGACATGACATTAGCAATTTTCCTCGAGCAAACTGGCGAGTCTTAATTCGATACAGCTAGTCATCGTTCTCATAGTAGATAACATTCATTCATGTAACTTAACTTTTATAACTTAAGATAATAAATTTCAACTTTTGATTGAACTTTAGATCGAGTTACGACTATATTCATTTTATTATAAGTTTGGGTTTGAAACAATAATAATATAATTGAGTGGTTTTTTAGAATAGACAGCGCCCGGGTTCCCAGGCAACTATTTAGATACCATGCACGGCTCTATTCCACACGGTAAAAACCATATCGTCTTTGACCTGTTATCGTATTGTCAACGTTTTGATAGCTCTTATTTACTTGTTTTCCTGCTGAACTACGCCTGTTATTTGATACTATAATATTTAATTTAATATTTATAGCTGTATATAATGCTAGACTAAGTAGTACCATTGTAATAAGAAAAATGTTTAAAAAATGACTGTTTGCTGAGTTTCTTGCGGCGTTTCTTCTCGGCAGTGGTCTTCTCTTGGGAAGCGCTGGTAGATTCTTGACGTGTAAAAGTGCCCGTGCGGCCTACTTACTGAATAAATTTCTTTTATCTTTATCTTTTTTTTTATCTTGACATTAACGGCAGCCGAGTTAAAAACAATACGATAACAGGTTAAATACGATTTTGATTTTACCTCCTTGAATAAAGGCGCTGAGCTATGTATTAATCCAGTCAAACTATCTACTTGACAGGAGATGTATGGTCCATTTCAATAGACTAGTCTTATTTAGTAAACACTTTTATAACCTCAAAGTGCATAATTTTTGGATAAAATGCCCGTTTTCAGCTGAATAAAGCAACTAGAGACCACATTTTGCACATCATTTTCCTGGTTTTACATCACGGATAATTTTTATTTACGACAAAATTGATATTTTAGGCGAAAAGGGAGCAATTTGAGGTTATAAAAGTGTTTACTAAGAAAAAATTTGGAATGGACCATATATAAAACAAGCGAATAAAGTCGCAGAGGTCTCTGTGCCTTCAGTCTCATTACTCACTCTTTAGAGAAGTTGAAAATAAATACGCCGCGTTGATTGTAGCTAGGTATTCGATAAGTATTGTTTATGTAATTCGTACATTGACCCTCTCTGATACGAATATGAACTGCTAACAAGAGACAAGTATTGCCGCGCCGTGATAGTAATAATATTCTTTGAGTTTGTTAGCCTTATAAATGCTATTTTAAACCTATCTCAGCCTTTATTTGACTTTAATACTTTTAGCGTTTAACAAAGGTGATGGCTGAGACTCTAGGCAACAACAACCATATCGTCTTTGGCCTGTTATCGTTATTGTAAACGTTTTAATAGCTCTTATTTACTTGACAGTAAGGCGACCGAGTAAAAATTAATTATGTAACAAGTCAAAGACCATAATATGGTTTTAACCGCCTAGAATAGAGATCCTGAATGTCTACTTGCATTCCGCCGGACCTTTGGGCAAAGAATAAATTTATCATGGGTGGCTCCAATAGTAGTTTACGTGACGATTGCGTACTGCTAATTACGCAGAGTCGCGTACAATACTTTATCTACACACATATTATAAGTACTCTAACATGGGTTCAGAAGCCGAAAGGCAAATAACCAGCTTTACCTTACCTGTGGTAGTAGGTGACAGCGATGACAGCTGTAACGTAATTTTGAAATTACGTTATCGAATATTGTAAGGTAATGAGATCCAAATTTGGAACATCTTCCAAAATTAAGAGCTGTCATCGCTGTCACCTACTACTACAGGTAATTATGGTCATTGCCTACGGGTTTTGAACGCATAATAGAGGACTTATGATATGTGTGTTGATAAAATATTTTTACCCATGAAAATTTAAAGCTACGTACATAAATATACATCAAAATGAAAATAAAAAGATGAAAGATGTTTATTCAGTCAGTAGGCCGCACGGGCACTTATACACGTCAAAAATCTATCAGCACACAATATGATATATTATACTTTTACGTACATAATATAAGTTCTGTGTAGAAATCATTGAGTCTAAATGAAAATTTACCAATTCGAAATCATGGGTCAAATCGCAAATACGACAATATATGTACCGTAAACTCTGGTTACTTTAGCCCTAGGGGTAACATTGCCACCCTTAAAACTGTAACTATTTTAAACTGACTGTGACTGATGTAACATTTAATACATACATACATACATAATCTCACGCCTTCGTTCCCGGAGTGGGGTAGGCAGAGCTACAGAATTATAAACATCTCTAAGAACTTGTTGATAATTCTATAACCACAATTTGCACAATAAGGCTAAGATATTTACAAGCGTATTAGTGACAGGTTGCAAGCCCATCGCCTAACAGTACTACAAGCCTTTTTTCCCTTAGTCGTCTCTTACGACATCCACGGGAATACATGGAGTGGCACTATTCTAACTCGGCAACCACACGAGGAAACAACAACATTTAATGGAATAATTAAATTTTAAAGACGGTGTTTGTCGTGGGCAATGTTACCCCCTAGGGCTAAAGTAACCCGAGTTTACGGTACGTAAACACTTAATTACACAAAACACAGAAATTCAAATAAGTACAATACATACAGTATATTAATGTACAAAGGCGAACTTAACCCATAAGGGATCTCTTCCCGCTAACCTTCTTTGATCTTGATTAAATTATGACAAAAACCAATTTGGTTTGGTTGGTAAATGTTTTTAAAAACAATTATACCTTGACTAAATATGTACCCCCTTACTAATAAACTTTGAGTAACGGTGGTATACTCGTAGCTATACAATATTTTGTCAATATCTGTCATTTTGACATTTGAATTTGACAGATAAGGACAAAAATTGTATAGCTATACCACCGTTACTCAACGTTTATTAGTAAGGGGGATAGTATATAGGACATAGCAACTCACGCGGTAACGACGCATCTGACGTACTCGCGAGAAGGGGCTCAGAAACGGAACTGATAGGTCCTGAACCATTTCTGCCCCAACCATTTCAGCTGGCTGTGGAACAAACTGCGCCAAATCACCAAGGTAAAGCACCAACACTACTGGAGCAACCTAAACACATGCAGGCAAAGTAAGGAAGCCCTTCCGATAATCAATCCCGGATTGTCGCGTAAGCTACGACTACTCAAAAGGGCCCAACTCCGATTGCTAACTGGAGCCATAACTGGCCATGCCTTGTTCAACAAACACTTGTTCACATTAGGTGTTACAGACAGCCCCCTGTGCAGAGCCTGTATGACGGCGGAGGAAACCGCAGCCCACGTCATCATGGAATACCCTGAGGTGGCAAAATACCGGGCACGTCAACTTGGAACACCGAGGTTGCTACCAGAAGCCGTTCGGCAACATCAAGGGTCTGCTGGGTTCCTGGTAGAACTGGGTTGGCAAGAGTAGTGCCAGCAACCCAGCACGCAAAAAAGGCGCATACATTAAGTCGTCGAGTTGCGGAAAATTAGCCCGCTCTAACCTAACCTATATTCTATCTTCCGCCCGCGACTTTGTCTGCGTAGATTTCGATTATCGTTTCAGATATTCCTTCAGGAATATTAGTGAGATTTGGATAATTTTGTATTTCGCTCAACTGGGACCTTCAATCTGATGAACTTTTGTTAGGACTTAATAATAGTGAACTGGCAGATAGCTTAAACGGTGAAAGATTTGCTAAAAGAAACACAGAGGTGTAAAGAGAAAGAGACCGTCACGAAAACCATCACGAAGCGTTGAAAGAAAGATTATTTAGTGACAAAAAAAAAAGACGTACATTGATTGAAACTTAGTAACGTAAGATACAAAATTTTAACGTTGTAGAATGTTTGTCAAGATTGCTATCCCTATCTTACCCGAAATTTTGCAGTCAAGCAGCAGTTTTTATTTTGTTCCGGTGTGGAAGGTAACGGAATATCGAATAAGGAAGCCTATGAAATGAGACCTACAGGCTTTTTTCTTGCCTTGAGTCTGATCTCCTTCTTGTTCAAAACAAGGTCAGAAGAACAGTCTTAGGATCTTATGCAGGATCCGATCAGGGGTTGTCACCACCGTCTTTCTTAACCTATAAACAAGCAGCAGTCTTTGAATTGTTGTGTTGCAGTGTGAGGATAAGACAACAGTGAAATGACAGCATAGAGGCATTTCATTTTCGTCCTCACGGTTATGGTTTTGAATGCATTTGAATTTTCGGGATTGCAAATGACCAAGGGTCTCAGAGTACTCCCTCTCTCTTACCATCAGATGCACTGCGTGCTCGTTTGCCTAAATCATTTATCATCATTCTCTTGCCCTTATCCCAATTCCCAACTTATTTGGGGTCGGCGCAACATGTTTTTTTTTCTTCCATACTTCTCTATCAGTCGTCATCTCGGTAGACATATTATCTTTCACACAGTCCATCCATCGTTTCTTTGGTCTTCCTCTAGTCGTATAGCCATCCACATTCATACTCTAATTCCTCACCCCAAAAAAAATGCTTGAGCAGTTTTATAATCTGTATCTAATAATCAATATATACTCGCTGATTAACTAGGCCACCCACCAGTATCCTTATTATACTGTTATCAGTATGTTGTGAGTTGCGGAGAGACGGACCTGAACTCTGCGCATGCATTGACGTACACGGAATATACATATTTCAACATACTGTTTTCTTTCATTATATTACGTGATTCATAATACAGGGAATCTATGAAACTGTTTACATTTTTTGGCATAACTACGGGGAAAATTAAATATGATATGAATTCATTGGGTTTTCCCGAAAGTATTTTGCAACTTCGAGTTGCCAATGTAATTAAATTATAAAATAAATACAAAAAATATCTAAAGATACATAATTATGTTGACATAGCGTCAAATAAGGCGGCTTAACAACGAATTTGATTGCTAGGGTGTTTTTACGGGGGTGATCATCATTACGTTTGTTTACGGTGAGAGAAAAGACACAGCTTTATAACTACTATACTTAGTTCTAACTAACTAGTATAACCTATAACTTACGTTCTCTGTATTCTGAATGCTTCATAGCGATATGGGTGTGTACTAAATGATTGATAGTTAAACCTTTTTATCGGGTTAGAAGAGGGCAAAAGGTCACATTTAGATAAGTAAAGGACAATGTTAACGTACAAGTAACATTGACCTTTAATTTTGGGAGTAGGCAGGAGTATGCAGATTGGGCTGACTGATGCCAAATAAATGGTCTTTCTCCAAGCAGTGTCATGGGCTAGGTAGGTATTATTAAAACTTTTCATCCTTAAATTCTGATGCTCCAGTTTTTACATTGTAATTCCTTGCACGTATCAAAGAATAAGATAGTATAACAATGAAGTTCCTTTGGGCGACATTGTACTTTTTAAGTACCTATCGTTCTTTATAAGTACCTATTGTTTTAGGTACCGGAATATTGATGTACTGCTGGCGCTGTAATATACCGAAGCGCATTTCGTAACTAGCTTCATCTTGAGGTTGTTTTTATTGGCTCGCACTCTAGCGTTTATCGTTTATCATAACTAAAAAAAAACCTCTCAAAAAAAACAATTCGCGTGATGATAACAAAGGACCGCTGACTGGTACAACAACGTATGACAATGAAGTCAGTGCACTTTCACGTCACCGCCGCTGGCAAACTCGCGTCCTAGCTCTGAGTTAACGTGGTTTATTGATTACTTATTCACTCATTTATCAATCATTTTACATTTTGTATATTTTGACACAATATTTCAACTGACAATGTCGTCTTCTTCTAGCCACACAGTTTATTTCGAGAGTTTGATCTGAGTTTATGGACTTTCATTTTTATGCGTTATTTCTTTAATAAACTTTTTTTAAAATTAATTCTCGCACTTGACTGAAATTTTTACAATAATAAAATGGAGTGTTTCACAACACTATTTGTCAGCTATCAAAAGTGCCATCATTCGATGCCGCTACTGTAGTGTAGATTAGATACATCAACGACAGACACCGAACGACAATGACAGAGTTTAGTACAGATTAACGTAAACTCCTTATAAAGAAACAGAAACACGAAAAGTATGTACAAAGGCGAACTTATGCCATTAAGGGGTCTCTTCTAGTAATGTTGAATTTCGGCCCGGTCATCGCGGCGCGGCGGCACCGGCTTTGCATAAACCCTTATTAAATTTTTAAGTTAAAAAAACCGTAACATTATCATCAAAAAGCCCTCTCATGTTGTTATAACAATTTCTATGATTAATTAATATAATGAATAAAAGAATATTGAGACAAATTGCTATTTTAGTAATAAGGGGTAGTTGCTCAGCTGCTAGCTGTATTTTATTCTGATAATTTTCAGTCCGCTTTTTTTTTAAATTATGTATTTATTTGTACCAGTGGATACCTAAACACGCAGACCTAATATTTTATCGAAACGCGTTTCAACGAAGGTATCATTCCGCAGAATTTTTATTTCATCGAAAATCATAATCCTCGCCGCATGAGCTATTTTTTTTTGGTAGTCACCAGTTTATCCTAAGCTAATCTACGTAATTAAAGTTTAAGTTATCCTGCTAACATCATGGTTTCAGCAGAAAATAGCGTTCGATGAAATAAAATTCGATGTACCTACTGATACAATCGATCAAGTGACTTTCGATTAAATGATGGGTGACCCCTAGACACCTGGGTCGAGGTTATAGGCGGTAAAAACCATAATTTTCTTTGATCTGTTATCGTATTGTTAACATTGCTCTTATTTGCTTGATAGTAATGGCGGCCAAAGATGATATGGTGTGTATCGACTAAAAAAGAGGGCCCATGGGCGCCATTTTGACGTCACCAGCACCAACAATTTGACTCCTGAAAAAACAAAATATGTTGAACTAGTTAAGAGGATTGTGAACCGCCGCTAAAATCGCGTAGCTGTCAAAAAAAAACCATACAAAACTAGCTCCGGGCAAAAACGTTTCTCACCCCCTAAATCAAGTCCGATTTCCACGATTTTTGAATATGTTGTAGTTATTATAAAGAACCCATTGTTAGCGCCCACGTCTCAGATCCGTAAGTCATCACTGGCAACACACACTGGTCAAAGACTTTTGACTTCAGACACGTGGCACGTCTGAGACGTGGGCGCTAACAATGGGCCTTATAAGGAAGCTCAAAGTCACTCAGAGGGCTATGGAGAGGGCTATGCTCGGGGTTTCTCTGCGAGATAGAATCAGAAATGATGATATCCGCAGTAGAACTAAGGTTACCGACATAGCCCGAAGAATAGCCAAACTTAAGTGGCAGTGGGCGGGGCACATTGCTCGCAGGACTGATGGCCGATGGGGTCAGAAGGTTCTTGAGTGGCGTCCGTGGACCGGGAGACGAGCTGTAGGTAGGCCTCCAACAAGATGGAGTGACGACCTTGTAAAGATCGCGGGAACGCGGTGGATGCGAAAAGCACAAGACCGGTCTGAGTGGAGAGCCTTGGGGGAGGCCTATGTCCAGCAGTGGACGTCTTTCGGTTGACATGATGATGATGATGATGATTATAAAGAACTAGGTCTGTACGACTCTGAATTTTATTTTTTAAATTTGTTTCGTTCCAAGAAATATTTTATTGGAAAGGAAAATGTACAGACATAGTTTTTCACAATATCTACAACATATCCAAAAATCGTAAAAATAGGACGAGGTTTAAGGGGAGGGAAACGTTTTCGCATTTTGTATGGAGATTTTTACCTTCACAATCCTCTTAATGTAAAATCTTAGATTTGTGTAACAATACTTGTATCTAATATAAATTGTAAAGAGATAAACAAATTATACATCAACAACTAATTACTATTCAACCTAGAAATGCAATCACGTGCAATGAAATCACTCTTTCAAGGATTATGCGGAGCAATTTTAATTTTGCTGTCACCACAAATATATTCTCTACAAAAGTGGTCACAATTATTTGGTTTGTGGTTGTGACCAATGGTATTTGCTAAGTTGGTTGACAGGTCATAATGTGACGATAAGTAATAACATAGTAGTTTGCATAAATTTATCAGGATAAAGCGGATGTTGGACACGCGTAAGTAATAGCGATAAGAAATTATTTTACGTACATTGTAATTGTATTTACCGATTTGATGTTCCAATATCATTAATTTGTTGCATTACATTTTAAATTGAATAAGGACTTATGTTTAACAATAAATATCTTCGCAAGATTATTAAAATATTGCATTATTTTGCCGTAATGGGATTTCTCGAAAAAAAACTTTAACATATTTTTGTCGTATAAAATAAATTTTACATAAGTTAGGGCACTTATACCAAGTTATTACAATAAACATGAGAAACATCAATAATAAACATCTGCGTCGTTGCCAGCTCAGCATTTCTAAGTTTTTCAAATTATAGGCACTGATTTAAAGTGGCAGCTGTATATTGAACTTAATTTTGTACCTACCTAAGTTACAAAAACTGGGAAAAGATCGGGTTAAGTACAAACACCATAAACTATCTCGAAAAACAACGTAGGAGATCCGAATAGGAGACGATTTGCACCGGGCTGTTTATTCGATAAAAAGTATTTTATACCAAATTTAATATCCTAAGTAATATAATATGGCGAATAGGTAGGTTGAAAAATTTCAGTCCAGTACATAATAAACAAAAAAAATAAAAATAAAAAATGTTTAAAAAAAATGCATTAGCTTGTTTAATAGACAAATTACATACCAATCGAAAGTATGAAGCCTATAGTATAGAATATGCAAACGTTAGGTTGACTATTTTTTTCCCGTCAAACTATTGGGTAGGTAGGTAAGTATAAACAGGTAAGTCGGTACTAATAATTTGCACGAAACCTAACGTTTGCATATTCTATAGACTTCATACTTTCGATTAGTATGTAATTTTGTCTATAAAGTAAACAAGCATTTACAATTTAAAAAAAAAGTGCTTTTTTAATATTTTTTTTAATGATATATGTATTGGACTGAAATTTTTCAGCCTACCTATTCGCCACATATTATTTAGCGTATTAAATTTGATATAAAATACTTTTCATCGAATAAACAGCCCGGTGCATCGTCTCCTATTCGGATCTTAGACCATAATTATGATCTATTTAAATCGCCAATCAACTAGTACTTAGTCGTGAATTCGTGATAATTTTTCTATCAAGTTCGTTATAATTATGTGCTTTCATTAAAGATAGATTATTATGAATTAATATTGACAATCGCGAAGTTTCTTTCATCGGCAGGAAAAATCGTTTGTGTCAATATTCGTACCAGAAATTGCCTTGAAAAACAAGTACCCGGTAATTATTTTAAATTCGAGATCGGTGTTCCAGAAACTACGGATTTTCATTATTGTAACAAAAGCTTTAAAATTACACCAAACGTTAGGATACATACACATTCATACAAACATACCTTCCCTTCGCGCCTGTAATCCCAGAGTGGGGTACATAGAGCTACAGAATTATCTACAACTCTAAAAAATTGTTGATAAGTCCTGAAACCACATTTTGCACAATACAACGTTAGGAGATGTAGTAAAGAAGATGTGACTAAGATTGAAAAGGGCATGCTTCGATGGTTCGGTCATTTGGAAAGGATGGATGAAAGAAGATTGATACAGAGCGAAAGTGAGTGGGTCGGAAGGGGCCGCACTAGGCGTACTTTTTCGAATCAAATCGGAGAAATACTGGAAAAGGTCCGAATCTTAAGTATCCGAAGCCAACTTGCATGCATGACTCGATGAATGAAAGTGGAAGAAGCGAAAGAGATTTTTCGGGATCGTAGCAGGTGGAAAGAAGTGGTCTCTGCTTACCCCTCTGGGAAAAAATGATTTAATGTATGTAATGTAAGTATGTATAGGGAGAAAACTTAAGTAAAGCTCCTCTTGCATGTAGTTGTGTACAAAATAATATGGAATATACGTCAAATTTCAAATATAGTATGTCAAACGGCCTATACAGATGTGTTACAACTACATGCAAGAGGAGCTTTACTTAAGTTTTTTACCTATACCTACAACGTTAGGATAACACCTACTAATAAGACAGTGAAGGCGGCGGCCAAGTTATAAACAATACGATTAGGGTTAAAGTAAAGTAGAATAAAAGATTGACACACCTTAAATAAAGTGATTTGACTTATACGTTACGTTTTTAACGCATACGCATACTGTCCACACCAGAACTCTTTGTTGACAATTTGTGTCTTTTGCGTTGACCTGTGTGATTGCGTCCATAAAAACGCTTTGTTATTACTAGTCTAAAAACGTGACGTTGAAAATGCGTCAACGCATCAGCGTGTTTGAGATCCGGGGTGATCGATCCTTAAAGGCCCAGATCATTCTAACGTTTACCTAACCTTCGGTATAATAATGCTGATAACGGAACACTATCGCATCAACTCTGATCCCAGTCGTAATCGTTTGCCTAGGTGCCTTTAATTACTATATCATAGGGTAAGTTCAAATAGCGGACATAATGCTCACATTCAGTAAAAGGCAGATGTATTAAAAAGTCAATAGAGAATATGCATTTTTTTTTAAATCGTATTTCTCAACAAAATTTGAAAATACCGTAAAAAGATCACCAAAAGGCAATTAAAATTAAAATCGGCCAAGAAATACGGAAGATACAAGCATTTTAAACTGCTAATTAGACAGCGATTAGACAGAGAGATCATATATGCACTGTGACGTCATGTTACAGGTCGGCCATATAAACTGGATGTTACATTCTGTTTTGATAGAAAGAGATGGGAATTAGGAACAATTGTCGTTGGCTTATATCTTGGTTATTTTTATAACTATTCAAAAGAAGTTTTCTCAACTGTAATACACAAATCAGCTTTTATTGAAGGTGCGAAAAAAATCATATGTATTCCCTGTTCTGTGACACCGCTCATTCCAGTAAAAAATAACCTCAAAACCCAAGAATGAGTTATAAATTGTACTTACTGAAATGACAGCTATCAGGATGACTTCTTATTTTCCCGACTGCGGGGGGGAGGGTAATGTTTGTGATTGTATATATGTATGTATGAATGTATGTATGTAGGTATGTTAAATGTATTTATGGTCCCTGAACGGATGGTCCGATTTCGACAAGCGAGGTGTAGTTAGTATTGCATTAACGTCGCGAGTCTGACTGGGTAGTTTAATTTACTCACAGACTGAGCTTAAATTGATTAAATTACATACAACGTGTCCCAAAACTCAACGATAAGCCGGCACCAGAGGATGGAGCTGCTTATGATTAGTCGAGAAAAAATAAAAAAGATAAAAAAGATAAAAGAAATTTATTTAGTAAGTAGGCCGCTCGGGCACTTTTACACGTCAAGATACTACCAATACCAATACCAATAAGGAAAAGATATATTTTTTTCCTTATTTTTTCTCGACTAATCATAAGCAGCTCCATCCTCTGGTGCCGGCTTATCGTTGAGTTTTGGGACACGTGGTATTTAAAAAATCCTTAAAAGTATAAAATAAAAATAATTAAAAATCAAAAATCCGCATGCTTGCTAAAACTAAAGCTATGATTATAACTGTTAAGTCAAAAACAAGATTATTTTTCTTGTCGGGAATCATAATCTGTTATAAGAATTACTTGTGAGTTTATTTTTGTACGACAAATTAATAATAGTTAACATTTTTGTCTTACAATAAACTCAACTCAAACTGATACATTAATGAAATTATTTTTCTGAATTAAGTTAACCGTTACCGGTCAAAAGAGATATCTCTCGCTTTTCTTCATACTCAAACGACATCAGTTTATATCTGGTGTACTATTAATATTAGCCCAATGGAACCCTGACCCCTGACCCACCATGGAACGGTGTCACAGTGACATTACATAACAATTTGTTTGATACTTCTTACGACTTGAATCATGACGTCGCTGTGACACAGTTCTACGGTGGGTCAGGATTCCAAGCTGATAGTACAGTCAAGGAATTTAATTTGTGACCCACCTTAGGTCCAAAGTCAATCTGACATTGTACAACAATAAGGTCGAGTTTCCTATCAATTACAAATGACTTGGCATCTCTATTGACAATGACATCTTCAAGCAGATTTTCTTTGAAATGGGTAGCAAATTAACTTCCGTGACCGCACATACTGATCCAGTTATACAATGACATTACGCCGACAAAGTTGTTAAATAAATTCTTGAAACAAGAATGTTCTTTGTGTACTCCCCGTATTAAGTGTAAATACGTTACACGTATAGTCACGAACTTAAATTTGTGACCCACCTTAGGTCCAAAGTCATTCTGACATTCTACAAAAATAAGGTTGAGTCTCCTATAAGTTACAATTGATTTGGCATCTCTAATGACATTGACGACTTCAAGCCAATTTTTCTTGAAATGGGTCACAAATTAACGATCGCGATAGTACTTAAAGCAAAAGTAAAACGTCTTTTTTTAATGTAGCGTCGTGTTAGGTTTTGGATGGCTCTTAAAAATCACTATTTATATGTTGTTATCAATTTTGAGATATGGGGGACCTTTAAGGAAATATTGAACTGGAAAACTCGCATGAGTTGCGCGTCAGCAAAAACTACAAGTACTACAGCCAAAACTACAAGTACTAAAAATCTGAAATGTATCTTAAATGAAAGCAGCACATAATAGGCTAGTGTCCTAAAAAAATCTAATTATACCGTCTTTTACATTATCAAAAAATATTGAACACGTATTTTTTCTTTTGTCAATTAAACAAAAAATTACGAAGATACAGTGCGTTGAAGTTTCGCGTGACGTCGCGCCGTGGCAACCTTTATACCACGTTGTGACGTCACGAGCCCCCACTCCCGAACCTTGATGCGCGTTTTAATTGTCAATTTTGATTGATTTGAAAACGCAAAAAATACGTGTTCAATATTTTTTGATAATCTTACGGACGGACTAATTAGTTTTTTTTTTACCCAGGATTACCCCTATTATGTTTAAAGAATTTAAAAGGAAAACTAGTTATCACGACTAATGGCCGAACCCTATATTCAAATCGCGGATAGATAACGCTTACTTCGAGTTAAAATTTAAATAGTGACTTTAAATAGAAAATTAGTTCATACTTTTTGGTTTTTGAGATAGTTTTTGTTTGTTTTTAGTTCTTAACGGGCATCGGAATTCTCCTACACTAATTTTTTTTTAAATATAATGTTTTTTATGAATGAATGAATTACAATAGAACCATTAAAAAGCAAGAAATAAAAAATAATTAAACGCCTCCAAAAAGTAAAAAATAACTCCATATCAAAATTATATTTTTTCAGTCAAACTGATATTGGCTTCGGATTTATTTTTTTGGTCGATTTTTGACAAGGAGCTATATTTTACTTTTTGGTGGCGGGTAATTATTATTTATACAGTAGGTATACAGTAAAATTTATTTGAATTTGACGCTGCTTCCAAGGCGCGCGCAACCATCTCAATCTGACGTAGTTCGCGAAAAAGTACATAAAATCCCTTTTGATTTTAATGTAGCTGTGGCAGCATGTGGGCGCACACTCTTAGGAGAATCACCTAGGTACCCGCTTATAAAGAGGGACCAGTGTTCAATGAGCGGACTCAATCCCGCTGCGCACGAGTGGCATGCCCGCGATAGCTCACCAGATAACAAAGAAGTTCAATGTCGAACACTCTTCGCGCAGAGTTCAAACTAGGCGATTCACCCGAGTAAATTTCCATTCATAACTCTAACTAATAATAGATTAACAAGGGTTAACAATTCGTTCAAATTATTCGATTGACGAGGGTCAAACTGAAAGTTTTTAGAAAATAAAAAACTGTGCAAATTAGAAAGATATTAGATTTTTATTTTTTCAAAATAGTGTCTATTTACATCAACACATCGCTGCATCCGATGGAACCACTTAGAAAAGCACTTGGCATACTAAAACATAGCGGTCTCTGTGACGGCCTTTTGAATGAAAATTGAGACATTATGGTTTGAATACTCGTAGAGTAGGTATTACTCCGACACGACACGTATTTGATTGCGAGGAGGTTCCTCTCTCTGCAGCTTTACCCGCCGGTGGCTGGAGCCCTGCCCTGCTGCCGGCTGCAACCGAGTAGGTTAGGTTTTTTACCCGACTGCGTGAAGTAGGGTTATGTCTTTCGAGCGTATATATTTATGTATGTATGTATGTAGGTATGTCTATTTCTAGGGACGCTCTGCAGCCTAAACGGCTTGACGGATTTAAACATTATTATGAAGTGCCATTGGATTTGTTTTGTCAAAATGACATAGGGTATATAAAATATCAATATGGCGTCCGCGAAAAAAAATAAGGAGGGAAATAAAAAACAATAGTTTTTATTATGAAATAGGTCTTATATGAAAGCTAATAAGTAACCCATTCCAAATGTATATGTAAACATTATACTCCTAAGGCCCAAGGTCCTACCCATAGTACTTATTCGACAGTTGTGTAGTCATAGCGTACCACTGTCCTACCAGTAGGACTTAATAGGAATCCGTCAATAGCGTACCACGGTCCTACCATTAGGATTCAATAGAAAACCCGCCATTTCGTCTTTTAAGTAATTGGGTCTGACTGAGTATAAGACAGTAGTACTACTGGTACGACTACTAATTTGTACGGACTACGGTAGGACTACTAATTTGTTTTTAATACTTTCAAGAAAATAAAGATGAATCAACCGACGAAGGAGCTACGGTTGGTTTTAAATTTAAACAGCCCATGTTCAACTGTTATTAAGAATCGCTTAACTTTACATGAGCTTACCCTAAGCTAAGAGCTAAAGCTTAACTTAATTCAATTTACCTAAGTTAATGTTAGTAAATCTAGGCAAGTGTAGTATTCTCTTAAGTTGTTGTTACTTAGAGGCTATTCTAAACACTTAACAAAATCATACATTTTGCGTATATTTCTAAATAAATTATCTACAACTTAGCTTGTTTAAAATATAGTAGTTAAATGCAATGTAACCTACGTACGTGTATTTTATCTGCGAGTATGTATCTACGACTGACATTATATATCTAGTATTTATTTGTAACGGTTTAACTGTCTTATTGGTAGCCGGTTATTATGTTTTATGGTCACAAAGGATTCCGATTGTTACTTGTGCATTGTATAATTTTGGGTGTTGGTGAATAACTCGACGTCTGTGCTAGTACAAGTCCAAACATGTTTTTAGAAAAACGCTTTACTTACGCAGGGTATAAAAGCGGTGAGGTATTGTGCATTGACAAGTATTACCTACGCAGCAGTCCTCGTTACCAGAGCTCCTTGTACCTGTCACAGTATACATATAGACATAACATAACAGTGTTGTTTCGTGCAGTGAAGTGTTTATAAAAATTAAATTATTAAAAATAAACAAAAAACGCGACTGCAATAAAAAAATAACTGAAAAGCGAAAAACAAGCTCGATAATCTATAAAAAGTTGTAAGAGCATGTACTTATTGATATTTATAACAATTTAAATTTAACTTGAATATTGGAAAAGGTGTCCCAGGCGGGGACAAGCTAGTCCAAATGTTATTTTTTTTCAAGAAATAGCTTTTGAAATTCATTGCTTGTCCCCGCCTGCAATACCTTTTCCAATATTCAAGTTAAATTTAAATTGTTACAAATATCAATAAGTACGAGTACATGCTCTTACAATTTTCTATAGATTATAGAGCTTGTTTTTCGCTTTTCAGTTATTTTTTTTATTGCTGTCGGGTTTTTTGTTTATTTTTAATAATTTAATTTATTTAACTCTTTTTAGTTTTTATTAATAAAATAGTGGTTTAATTAATTATTATCAAGCAATATATGAGCTCTGGAGCTTAAATTTTTAATGTCGCGAAGCTACAAGTGACAAATTACAAGCGAAACTCTCTTTCTAGCGAAAGGAGTTTATTAATTAACATTTACGTATTTTTTTGACTTTCCTGTCAAAATAGTAGCATAAAAGTATTATAATGTATATATATTTGGAATGGGCTATTTAATAGCTTTGATTTGAGACCCATATTGTTATAATAAATAAAAAAAAATATTCCCCCTCCATATTTTTTTCCGCGGACGCCATATTGAAATATTATATACCCTATGTCACTTTGGCAATTAAGACGAATCGAATGACACCTCGTATGTTAAAATCCGTCAAGCCGTTTAGGCTGCAGATCGTGCCCAGAAATAGACATAAATACATACATACATACATAGATTAGATTAGATATATTTATTTCATTTTGAAAATTTACATGTCATTTTTTAACTTAAAATACCATGAATTCACAAAAATCGTCAGAGTGTATAAAAATAAAATAAAATAAATAATAGTCAAATCAAAATACCTACAGTAAAAAATACACATACATACATACATAATCTCACGCCTTCGTTCCCAGAGTGGGGTAGGCAGAGCTACAGAATAAAAAAATAAAAAAATAAAATAAAGAAATAATATGGAAACAATTTAAAATAATATTAAAATGGTAGGTACATACATACATACATACATACATACATACGCTCGAAAAACATAACCCTCCTTCTGACGCAGTTGGGTAAAAAGGGCTAATAATGGATGTGAGTATGTACAAGTATTATAACTTAATTGTTTGTCTTTTTAGCATTTGTCCGGCGAGTTTTTGTTAAGAGTATTGTTAACAGTTGTGTAATTTATTGTTTGATATTGTTGCAGTTCTCTAAAAATACCTTCAAGAACTATTACTACCCGGAAAATAAAGATGAATCAACCGACGAAGAAGGCACGGCCATGGCGAAAAAGCGTGCAGTAAATAACATCGACAGCTTTTTTGAACATCCCAAGAAGAAAACTTAAGTATTAAAACGATCTTCGAATGTCAGTCAAAGTTCTCCTGATGGAGTTGGTTATATATCAACCGGGCACGACGAAAGGGTATACGCTTCTCACTTGATTAAAATCGAGATATATGTCATGCAAAAAATTAAAAACATTCCGCCCACTGAGCACTGGAAACACGCTGATGTGAGATTAAAATTCTACGCGACTTCTGAAGAAGATAATCAGCTCCAAACTACACGTGATGTTTAACATCACAAAACAAGTAGTTAGCTTCTAAAGACAGTTGCGTGAAATATTTTATTGACAATAAGAAACAGTGATAAAGTGTTTGTGTAGGTTAAACAAAAGCTTGTTATTGTATTACATGTAAAAACCTTACCTTTCGGAATTCAACTTATTACCTTTTCTTTGTAAAATTACTTTAATCCCTAGATAAGCATATGCAGGTACCTATTAACGTATTTCCCATTTCTTTTATCTTACCGTAATGTCTTACGCGGAATTTTTAAACATGAATGAATAGTTAATAACTCTATTGGGTGTTCCGGATTGCAAAAAATAAAGCATGTGTTGATTTTGTACTTTGTAATATTTGTAAAGATAACAGTCCCCACCTTGTTTTAGAAATCACATACCTGTACTGGGCTATTTAAGCTTAGGGTATCAATGTAGTGTTAGTCAGGACCGCCTACGCACCCTAGCCCTCGGACGCACCCCAACTCGCCAAAAAAGTCTCTTTGTTTACCTTTTTAAAAGTTTTAACAAACAAACACCTGGCCCCCAGGCCGGCGGGGAATACTTCGCGCAACTGCAGCCTGCTGTCGGGCGCCGACCTCCGCTCTCCTGACCCGGTCCCGCTAAAACGGACGCCCCGGGAAAGGGATGTGGAGTGAGGCAACCCCCGATTAGCAAATGCGTCGGACGAAGGAGCTTCCCCCACCCACCACCACGGAGGAAATTCGCGCGGGTAGTTGTGATTCTGCAGAATCACAACTACCCCCAAAAGAAAACTTAGAAAAAATGGAGCTTGTACAAGCAAGTTGCACATAATGTAACGTACCTAATTCTATTAATGCTAACATAGCGTATTTGTGTACTAATTAAGTTGTTTACATTGTATACATATTATGTTAATAGACATAACTTTAGTGCTAATAAATCACTCAAGCAATTCAGTCGTCTTTACATTCAAGAACAATCTACATCCTTCTTTAAACATACATCCACGGGCAAACAGCTCGTTCATTTTGGTCCTTCGAACCGGATCCTGGTCCTTTGTACGTGCCTAGTGTGTTGGCAATCGGTTCACTGGCTTCCCACAAGCGGGTTCCACTAGTGGATTGAGAAGGTGCTTAGCACATCAGGGCCGTGGACAGGACTGGGACAACAGCATCAACTGAGTTGGGTTGTACTGTACAGCAGCTCAACTACCTACAACCACATCAACGACTCCCGTTTACCGTGTTGGTAACTCCTACAGTTTTACAATCAGTTGCCATTGGTTACAAAAATGGAGGTCTTAATCAATCGCCAGAAGTCTCTAGCAGAGATGATCCAAAAAATGGTTATCAATTTCGGGAAAGATTCTGCTTCGAGAAAAACCGAAGAAAACATACAGAAAAGACTTAAGGATCTTGACGACTTATGGAATGAACTCGTTGAGAATCACATGAAACTAGCGACAGCAAGTGTAAACACAAAGGAGTTCAACTACATTGACCTCTACAATAAGGCCAAGGAACATTACGACAACTTTCGTCAAACATTGTTGACCTTCAACCCAACCAACCCCACAGAAGACAAGGCCACTACTTCGAAGGCAGATGAGTTAAAAGGTCAGCAAGGGACGAACTTTCGAGCCTTAATGCGAGTCATCAACGGGATCAACATTAATAGCCTTCAAGATTAGTAATAGTATTTCGATAAAAATTACAAACATACAGATAATTCAAGATGAATGGAAGATAATAGTTTACTATAATTTGACTACATATCGACAAAGCCTAAACAACATTGAACATTATATCACTCATCTTAACGACAAATGCACATCCGACTCAGCCTTTCTTACCATTGCATACCAACTACAGCATGAAATAAAGGAACTGAAGCATAATGATAACTTACTTCGGTCTGAACATGGTACGCGAATGAAAAGAGGCCTTGTTAACGGTGTGGGATATCTCGCAAATTCGCTATTTGGTGTACTAGATGAGCGATTTGCGGAAAAATACAAGCACGACATTCGATAACTACAAAACAACGAAAATCACCTAAAGAAGTTATACCAAGAACAAACGTACATCATTGAAGGAGAATACAACTTGCTAAAACGAAACGAGCAAGTCATGAACAAACAGTATCTGCTTATTAACGATCATTTAAGAAACCTACAAAATGAAGAAGTGAAACTGGAAATAAATCAACAAAATGCCATTTATCTTACATCTGGAACCTTAGCAGCAACAGTTATTGTTTCCAACCTACATCGAATCCAAGATTCCCTCATAGATATGATAACAGACCTGCGAAACGGAAGAGTAGACATACACTTATTGAAACCCGAGGAGCTGCTCAAACAACTGCGAATAATTGCTAGTCAACTACCTAGTGATATGTCGCTACCTAACTTCAGTACTGATCAGAACATCAGGAACATATATAAGACGCTACGAGTTCACTCAAGAATATCAGAAGAATTTTTAGTATTTGAAGTCAAATTGCCGCTGCTCAATATTGACCAGTATGAATTACACAGGATCATACCCGTACCGCAGAAGAGGAGTTTCGATAGTGTCTCCTTAATTCCAACAAGTGATTATGTCGCTATCAACCTACAAAAGGACATGTTCATAACAATGCACCCAGAACAAATGAATACATGTATTGCCGTCGATGAGGAACATTCACTATGTCCTTTGCGTTCACTTTATACAGCCAGAAAATCACGGCGAGATTTTGAAACAGTTGAAACAAAAAATAGACATCGTGAAGAAACAGCAAGAAGATATCGCCAATGATGAAATTATATCATCCCACGACATACATCAATATACCTTGATCTACATTTTTACTTCTATGGCGATGATATATCTTGCCTACAAGGGGATTCGAAAGTTCAGAGGAAAATGTTTTCGACCAGTCCCTGAACAAACCCCGAGTAATTCTCAGATGACCAGTCACAACTGCGATTTGCACATAGCTGTTGAGTCGCCGAACGAAGCACCTTCAGCAAACCTCACTCTGCGAAGGACTACAGTTGATGCAACAACTTCTCCCACAAAATGCCCCGAGAAACACGTGGAGTTTGCAGAACATTTTAGTTTGTAATTTCAATCTTTATTCTTCTCTTAAGTCGGCAGCATGTACAAGCAAGTTGCACATAATGTAACGTACCTAATTCTATTAATGCTAACATAGCGTATTTGTGTACTAATTAAGTTGTTTAAATTGTATACATATTATGTTAATAGACATAACTTTAGTGCTAATAAATCACTCAAGCAATTCAGTCGTCTTTACATTCAAGAACAATCTACATCCTTCTTTAAACATACATCCACGGGCAAACAGCTCGTTCAGAGCTGTTTCCTGGCACAGAAGAAAAGGGTAGTCAGGAATTCTCGGACGCGCTCCTACCCACCACCATGGACACGGATAGCAGCGCCGGACAACTCACCTCAAGAGTCGACGACGAGGAGCACTCGGATGGGTCCTGTAATAGGTTCCTCGGAATAGAGGACACGGACCCTACCGCGAGCACTCCCTTCGCTTCCACTGCGACGCCGCACACCTCAAAAGGTGCAATTCACCGTCCGGCGCCAATCCCCGAGGAGATCCAAGTTTTCTTGCGTGATAACAAGTTTATCGAGGAAATCTGCCAAGGGGAAATAGCGTCGGAACTCCTCAAGAAGTTCATGCTACTCTTCTGCCGGGTTCAGCGTTCCCAGTTGGGAATGGAAGTTACCCTCGAGCTGCGCCTCCCTAAGAGTAAAAGGACTCGCCCAGACGAATCCCCGCCGCTGCAACAACCCAAGCGGACGCGTGTGGCTCCGCTTAGTGCCCCGGCCGAACAACAACAGTACCAGAGTCCCCTGAGCGACACCGGACCGTATCGCACTGCAAACATAACGACCGCAGCCGCCGCCGACACCGCGTCCGCACCCCTTCTAAGGGCCGAAGGGGTCGCCCAGACGCAGCTTGCCTCCTCAACGGGAAAGCGCACGCTCACTTATACGGAGCGAGCCCGCGCCCCGCCGTCCGACGTCCGAAGAGCGCAAACCAGCGCCCCAACACCTGCCTCGGACAAAGAGGATAAAGAAGCCGATAACGCTGCCGCTAACACGGCCCGTAGGGAGCCGCGCTACCCACCTATTACGGTGGACCCGCTACCAAACTGGTCGGCTCACCTCGCCGAGATAACGAGGACTCTCGGCCGCACGCCAAAGTCCCGCCCCTTTGGTAAGGGCCTGCGCTTTCTGCCGCCTACCGGAGAGGAGTACCGCTGCGTTGTACAATACCTGACGCAGCGGAGCGCCACAGAGCCCCTCCAGTGGTTCTCCTACACCCCGAACGAGGACAAGAAACTAAAGGTGGCAATTAGAGGACTCCCCACTGAGACTTCACCGGAGGAGATTATGGACGCACTCGTAGGCTTGGGCTACGAGTGCGAATATGTCAAGCCCATCTTGGCGAGGAGCGGCCGCCCGGGCTGCATCTTCTTCGTCCAGCTCTCCGGAACAGCCGCCGAGAGCACCGGCATCTACAGTGTGCGCGAGCTGCTGTATATGACCGGTGTTCGCATTGAGGCCTGGCGGGGCAAGAAAGGCCCGGCCCAATGCCACCGCTGCCAAGCTTTCCGCCACTCGTCCGCCTGCTGCCATCGCCCGATGGCATGCGTGCGATGCGGCGGCCCCCATGCTGCCCGAGACTGCCCCCGACCCAAGGAGGAGACGGCCACCTGCGCAAACTGCGGGGGCCCTCATCCAGCAAACTTTGCGGCCTGCCCCGAATTCAAGAGGGAGGCAAGAAACAAAAGGGCATCTACTGTCGCCCGCACCAAATCCGCCCGCCCTGGCCCCGCGACGCGGGCCTCGGTCCATAAACCCACGGTGGAAGAGTCAGCGCCCGCCTCTCTCATGGCGCCGGCAAACGCCCCCAGCAAAAGGGGCGCAAAAGGACCGGGTCCCAACCCCGCGGGACCAAAAAGACCAGCACAGAAGCAAAAGAAAAATAAAAAGGGGGCCACCCAGGCAAAGCCCGCCGCACCCAACCAGAGCAGAGTGGGCAGCCCACACCAACGCAACCGGCCCAATTGGACGAGAAAATGATAGCCGAGATCGTGAAGAGCGTGATCTTGGCCCTTCGTGCAGCCCCAGAATCACGGCCCGCAAATGGATCCGCCTAGAGAGCTTCAGGTAGTCTACTGGAACGCCCAATCGCTGACCAAAAAAGCTCGGCCTGCTCCGTCACTTCCTACGGGAGCAGCGGGTCGATGTTTTACTGATCAGCGAAACCTTCTTCGCAGAGGGCCAGACTCCGAAGTTCTCTGGATACCAGGTTCACACGAGATGCGAAACAAACGCACAAGGGCAACGTTTCCGGGGATTGGCGGTCCTTGTGCGGAACAACATCGTCCACCAGCCCGCCGAAGACATAAAAACACCTTCTTTGAGCACCCTGGGGGTCGAGCTCAGACTCTCGGGGCACAGCCTGCGACTCTTCGCCGTCTACCGCCCGCCTGCCGCACCTGTGACGACGCGTACGGCCCGACCATCTTGGCCGGCGATTTCAACGCGAAGCACACGGCCTGGCACTCGTCGTGCATCACCACGCCGGGACGTCAACTTTTTCAAGCGGCCATCGACCACGACTTCGAGGTTATTGGACCCGAAGAGCCTACGCACTTTGATGACGCGCACGGTGCCGGTGACATCATCGACTTCGTGGTCCACGCGAGAGTTGCAGCTTCAATGACCCAGGAGGCACTACCGGACCTGCCATCCGACCACCGCCCAGTACTCCTGGTCATCAGGGACATCCCGGTGCTCACTCCAGGACCCAAGCCACGCATAAGATACCACTGGGAAACCTTCTCGGCGGCCATGAACAAAGACCCGCTGTTCAGGCCGGTCTCCACAGCCGAGGAGGTGGACCAACAAGCTGCCGCCATCACCACCGCCATCAGAGAAGCACTGGACACCTCTTCTCGTACCGTTCCGGCCAGCCAGAGGCTCACCCCCCTTCCTGCCCGGGTCCAGGAACTCATACTACAGAAGCGCAAACTGAGACGACGATGGCAAGCTACGAGATGTCCCACCATGAAGGCGCAAATGAACGCACTGGTGGAGAAGGTGCGCGTGGAGCTGAACAAGCAAGCTGCAGTGACGTGGGAGACACACCTGGCGTCCATCGACACTGACGTGCCGTCGGTCTCTCGACTCTGCCGGCAACTGGGCACGTTGCCGCCCCCGACGAGACCCCTTATGGATGCCACCGGCCACACCAGATACAAGGCGGAGGACAGGGTGGAGTTATTCGCCGAGTGTCTGCAGCGGCAATTCAGCCCGAATCCCACTGATGACGTGGCTCACACCTCAGCAGTAGAGAAACACCTGGAGAGTTACTTCGCAGCACCCATCGAGGCGGAAGAGGAGCCCATCTTCTTCGCACCCGGCCAAGTCCAGAAAGCTCTCCAACGCACGAAGCTGCGCAAAGCCCCGGGCGCTGATCTCATCACGAACCTGGCGCTTCGTCACCTCCCGCAACGCGCTGTTGCGGCGGTGACTAGCTTGTTTAATGGGATCTTGCGCTCGGGTCACTTTCCTACAGAATGGAAGCTCGGCCGGGTGGTGATGCTGCCCAAACCGGGTAAAGATCTAAAGAGACCGGAAAACTACCGCCCGATAACTCTTCTCAGCTCACTCTCCAAGGTGTTCGAGCGACTCCTGCTGGGGAAGATCCAGCGGCACATCGAGCCACGTCCGGAACAGTTCGGCTTCAGAGCCGGCCACTCCACTACACTGCAGCTAACAAGAGTACTGCACCACCTGACGGCTGTGGGCAACCGGAAGGAATACGCCGTTGCAGTACTCTTGGACATGGAAAAGGCGTTCGACAAGGTGTGGCATGAGGGCCTGCTACACAAACTGTCGACGTCCTCAGCTCCACGCCGCGCCGTCAAAGTCCTGGCATCCTTCCTGACCGAGAAAAGCTTCAAAGTGGCCGTTGAAGACGCCACGTCAGCCGTGCGACCGATCACAGCGGGTGTACCGCAGGGATCGTGCCTGTCGCCGGCTCTCTATGCCTACTTCACGGACGACATTCCCGTACTGGGCGACGTAAAACTCGCCCTCTACGCCGACGACGCCGCCTATTACACAAGCTCGATCACCGCCCAGCACGCAGCACGAAAGCTCCAGCCAACCTTAGACGCTCTGCCAAGATGGCTGTCGACCTGGAGACTGTCGGTGAACGTAGGCAAGACGCAAGCCATAGTCACAGGACAGAAGCGACCACCACCTCCGCTGCTTCTATACGGTCAGGAAGTCCAGTGGTCACACACCGTGACCTACCTGGGTGTCACCATCAACAGGGGACTTTCTATGAAGCAACACATAGACTCGGTGATTCAAAAAGTCAAGATGACAAGGGCGCGTCTGCGTCCAGTTCTCGCCAGCAGCCTTCCCATGCGCACGAAGCTGGGAATCTACAAGGCGTACGTGCGGTCCCGGCTCATGGTATGCCATGAGCCGGGACCGCATGGTACGCCTTAGCCTCTGAAACAAACCGAAAGAGACTCCGTGCGCAGGAGTCCCAATCCCTGCACACCATCGTCGCTGCCCCACGCTTCGTGCGCAACTCCACCATAAAGCGCGACCTTCGCTGGCAGGAGCTGGACGACTTTATTGAACACCTCGCACGACGGGCCTTCGATCGTGCAGACAACGGCCCGCACGAACACCTACACGGCATTGCGCCCTTGCACGCACGCCCACCGGACCGAAAGACGCGCCCTCTACCAAGAGAACTAATAAAGCCCGAAGAACCCCCTGTCCGTGACACGAGCACAGCCAGGACTAACGCCAGCTTCGAAATGCCGCAGATTGGCCGAAGAACCCCGGAAACGCCGCAGACAGGCAACTAAAAGCCGCCGATTGATGGGGTTTTAACAATGCAAGCATACTGTCAACAGTGTACCCAAGATCTAAGTTAGTTTAATATCCCAGTCAATTAATTAATAAGCCTGTATTTGTTATTAACACATACATTATGTTTAATTTCATGTTTTCTTATTTTTATAGATCTTCCCAACTCGGTCGTGGAGTAAAGAGGGTAGCTGCAGTTTCGGAGACAGAAGAAGTGCTGGCAAAGAAAAACCGCCCTTCAACTAGTCGTGATGAAGTACCCACATCATCCGAAACAATATTAGATGAAAATGTGAGTACAATAAATAATGATAATGTTGAATGTTCTGTGTGCAGTAAGTTTGTATCCAAAAGATGTTTCACCAACCATTTGAATAGTAATATCCACAAAAATAATGTCTTAAGATCTGACATTCATTGGGTTAATGTACAATTAATTGAAAACGCATTTAGGAATAGGGTTGCTACTTATAGAATATTACTTAATGAAATTGTTCACAACCCATGTACCCCCGAAACAATTTTACAAAAAAATAAAGAAAAAATCTTTACATTATTGATCGATCACTTACTGATCATTGCGCCTTAAAAGTAAATTTTATTCTCAATGCAGATTTTACTCAAGATACCAAACAGCTAAATAATACGTTTGATTTTCATTTTAGTAACAATGTAGTGAATCTTAGCAGCGACAAAAATGATATTTTTGTAACTAAACGAAATTTTAACAAGATTATCTAACTTTGAGAGGAAAGATAGTGGCTGGAGTTTAGTAAAATTCAACTATCTAGATGTCAATGTAAATAAATTTAACCAATTACGTACTTCTTCCTATATAGAATTACCGCGAGATATAATGAATAAAAAGGCAGTTATTAATGTAAAAAACAATGATAATGAATGTTTGAGATGGGCTGTATTGTCAGGATTATATCCACCCACAAACAATCACTCAAATACAGCAAATTCATATATATTGCATAAACATAAATTAAACTTTGAGAATTTGACTTTCCCATTTAAATTAACTGATATTCATAAATTTGAAAAAATTAATGACATAAGCATAAATGTATTTGGACTAGAGTACAATTTACAAAGTAAAAAACATGATGTGATAGGACCGTTACACTTAACTAAATGCAAAAAAACCAAGCACTTAAACTTATTATATATAACCAAAGGTAGCGAAGCACATTATTGCTTTATCAAAAAATTATCTAGATTAGTATCAAAACAACTATCTAATACACAACATGCTAAAAATATTTGCGATGGTTGCCTAACAAGCTTTACATCACATGAGAATTTAATGAATCACCAACGAAACGACTGTTTCCATGTTTGTATAAATTTACCTTCAGAACAGGATAAAAGGAAAAACTGGTTCAATGAAAATGTCCCATCTAACCAACTTAGCTTCAATAATTATGATCGTAAATTAAGGGTGCCTTTTGTTGTTTATGCCGATTTTGAGGCTTTTTTAAACCCAATTCCTTCATGTTTCAACAATCCTAGGACATCTTCTACAACAAATGTACAAAAACATGAGGTTTATAGTTTTGGATACTACATTAAGTGTTCTTATGATGATAAGTTATCAATATATAGAACATATAAAGGTAAAGATTGTGCTCAGACTTTTATGAAATACATTAAAAGATATTTAGAAAACATTTGTAGGAGTAATACTTTTTTCAAAACCCCTTTGCCTTTATCTGATGCAAATAATTTAGATATTGCTCAGAGTTCCACATGTTATATTTGTGATAGAAAATTAAAGGGTGATTCCACTATTTCTTATAATCATCATACAGGTTTTTATGAATGAGTAGCACATCAATTTTGTTGTGAAAAATACAGGGCACCTAATTTTGTACCTGTATTTTTTCATAAATTGAGTAACTATGATAATCATTTTATAGTACATGGGCTTGGATTTGAGGAAGGAGACATTGAACTGATACCGAAGAATAAAGAGAAATACATTTCCTTTTCTAAATCTTTGCAAGTGAATAATCGAACAATGAAATTGAAATTTGTTGATTCACTAAAATTTATGAGTTGTAGTCTTGAAAAATTAGCCAAAACCTTGACACCAGAACAATTTCGTGAATTAAAATTGAGTTTCCCATGTGAAGAGGATTTTAAACGATTAATACGAAAGGGTATATATCCCTATGAGCACATGTCATCATATGATTCGTTAAAGTTAACTTCTCTTCCCGCTCAAGATAAATTTTACAGTTCTTTGACTGATAGCAACATTTCAGAAGGGGATTATGAACATGCGCAAGATGTTTGGAATCATTTTCATTGTGAAAATATGGGTGATTATTCTGATTTATATTTAAAAACAGATGTTTTGTTACTAACTGATGTATTTGAAAATTTTAGAAATGTATGTCTTAGGACATATGGATTAGATCCGGCCCATTACTATACTGCTCCGGGATTAAGTTGGGACGCGATGCTAAAAACGACAAAAATAAATCTAGAACTCTTAACGGACATTGATAAAATAGCTTTCATAACTAAAAATATTCGAGGGGGCATATCACAATGTAGTAAAAGACACGCGAAAGCTAATAATAAATTTATGGCGGAATATGATCAAAATATTCCTTCTTCATTTCTTATGTACCTGGATGCAAATAATCTTTATGGGTGGGCTATGTCTCAATGTAAATTTGAATGGGTGAATATAGATACTGATTTTAATGTTTCTGATGATGCTGAACATGGATTTATTTTAGAAGTCGATCTAGAATACCCCAACGAATTGCATGACTCCCATTCGGATTTACCATTCTGTCCTGAAAATGTTTGTTTAGGGGGTTCCAACGAAAAACAATTGATTCCCAATTTAAAAAGTATATTATACGAATTTACTCAGAAAACTATCACGACACTTGATTGGTTCCTGAGATACAGGGAGCTCAAGTGTTTATACCTACCAAAAGTCATCTAGGACAGCACCAAATAACATGAAAAATTAATTAATTAAAATACGTTTAGTTCTTGTAATTGTTTTAATGTTGTATTCTGTAAATATTATGTTTATTTAGTGAATAAATATCATTTTAATAACATGAAAGCACGTACGAACAGCTCGGGGAGAAAATCCATGGTGCGTGCCAACAATTGCAAGCGTGGTTTTCGGCTAATGGTTTGATTTTAAACTTGTCGAAATCCAATACCATGGTTTTTTCAGGCCGAGGTATTTCCCTTCCTACGTGCGTGGCAAACAGTCCGATGCCGATATGCAATGAGTGTAGGTTCCTCGGCTTCACACTTGACTCTAATCTTAACTGGAAGTGCCATGTCGAGAAACTGTGCGATAGACTGAGTGGTGCCGTTTTTGCGTTGCGTAAACTGAGGAGGCTTATTGCAAATGATGCATTAAAACAGGTGTACTTTGCACATTTTCACTCCCTAATGTCGTATGGCACGCTCCTGGGGAAACTCCACGGATGCCAACAGGGTGCTGCTTATGCAGAAGCGTGCCTTACACACGTTAGCTGGGGTGAAACCTAGGCATTCTTGCAGGGGCCTTTTCGTAACGCACCGCATATTGACGCACTACTCAGTTTACATTTTCCAAATATTAATGTTCGTAATAAATAATATTTCTTCGTTCGCACGCGTCAATATTCCTGGCAAGGAGCTCCGCCACACCGGGCGTTTGAGAACAATTCCTCGTCGCATGGCAGTTGCGGGTAAGAATCCGCGTGTCATCGGTCCCACGTACTATGAGCGTCTACCCGCCAAACTTAAAAATGTACATTCCGACGAAGTACTGGATAATCCATTATACTCTGTGGATGAATGTATGGAGCTAAAATTGTAAATTTATTTATTATTGTGTTGACAGTTATTAATCCTTGTATATTGACATCGGACGAGTGACCATTTATTTGATGTTTAATTGTTGTTGTTTTAATTAATTATTTTTGTATTCTTTGATTATTAGTATTTATGTTTTGACGATCTCAATGTAATTTCGTATTTATTGTAATATTACATTGATTAATAAATAAACTAAACTAAACTAAACTGAAATATAAAATTACTTCATACATACTGTTTTTTTGCGACAGTTTTTTGTGTTTCTGGTAACGGCTTCGGAACCCTATACTGAGCGAATATTAAATGTTTTGTTCATTTCGGCCATTGATGTCATACGGTATGTAAATACACTTGACCTGAGTAATTTAAATCAACAAAGTGGGCTCATAACTACGGATGTGCAAGTTGCAGAACATTTCCAAAAAAATGGAAAAGTTCTAAGAAATTTCCGGAAACTTTCACTAGAAATATAGGAAACTTTAATTTATGTAACGGAAAGTTTCAATCCCCATACAAAATTGTGAGAAGTTTCCTAAATTTTCCTACATGAAATGTTCCGCAATTTTGGAAAGTTTCCTTTGGCACATCAGTACTCGTAACTGTAGCGAAAATTAAACTTTTGACGTTCAATTTTTCGTGAACAATCCCCCAAATCTGAAAATTGATAACTTGTAATATAAGGATTATTAAGAGCTAGTATTCAATGATACCTCATTCGATATCAAAAGGTATAAAAAAAAGCGGCCAAGTGCGAGTCGGACTCGCCCATGAAGGGTTCCGTGAAAGGTAAATTGTGGTTTACGATTTATGACGTATTAAAAAATAAACTACTTACTAGATCTCGTTCAAACGAAGGTTCGGTGGAAGCTTGTGTAGATGTACATCATATTTTTTTTTAGTTTTATCATTCTCTTATTTTAGAAGTTACAGGGGGGGACACACATTTTACCACTTTAGAAGTGCCTCTCGCGCAAACTATTCAGTTTAGAAAAAAAATATTTTAGTAACCTCAATATCATTTTTGAAGACCTATCCATAGATACCACAAACGCATGGATTTTATGACAAAAAAATATGTTTGAGTTTCAGTTCTAAGTATGGGGAACCCCCAAAATTTATTGTTTTTTTTTTCTATTTTTGTGTGAAAATCTTAATGCGGTTTACAGAATACATCTACTGACCAAGTTTCAACAGTATAATTCTTATAGATTCGGAAAAAAGTAGCTGTGACATACGGACGGACGGACAGACAGACAGACATTAAATCCGAATCTCGAATAAGGGTTCCGTTTTTTGCCATTTGGCTACGGAACCCTAAAAACGCCTTTTTGCTTGACTTATATGGAAGGTGCCGTGGATCATGTATCCGAGTCAGAAGGGCCGCCACCGCGCTCAAATTGTAAAAGTACTAATCACGCGGCGCGTATTTAGAATCTAGTGACCGCCATAATGCTTGAACATGCAGTTTTTAGGGTTCCGTACCAAAATGATAAAAAGGAACCCTTATGGTTAGACTTTGGTGTCTGTCTGTCTGGGTGTCACAGCATTTTTTCTCAGCAACTACAAATGCTATCAATTGAAATTTGGCATAGTTGTACAACTTGCTTGCCCGCATCTGTTTTTAGTAAAACATAATGAAACTAATTTTATAAATTATTGAAAAGGGGTCTAGAGTGATTTCATTATAGCCAATGGGGTGTCATATGTAAGGGCTTAATCTGCACATTTCAAACATTTTTTTTTTGTGACGTGGCTTTTTTATTTATAGCCTAAAATGTATAGTCGATGACCTAGGCGCCACGGACTATGTTGCGAATCCAGTGCTGTTCGAGTTTACAGACATGCTTCGATAAACGATTTGATCCGTCGGGCTCTTAGCACAATTTCATTTCCGGCTTCGCTTGAGCCCGCTGGCCTGTCTGCCTCAGATGGAAAGAGACCCGACGGATGCACTTTAATACCGTGGCATCTTGGTCGTCATTGGCGTGGGAAGTCACTTGCGTTAATACTCTAGCACCGTCTCACGTCCAAGGTTCTGCTCGCAAGCCAGGGACCGCCACCGACCACGCCCAAACCATCAAGTGCCGCAAATGTGCTTTTTTAAAGCCAAATTACGTATTTGCTGCATTTGCTATGGAAACTTTTGGGCCGTGGTCATCTGACACAAAGAAATTTAAATAAAAAAAAATAAGTGTCAGACAAATTAATTGGCATCTCTGGCGACCACAGGCAAACCTCCTGTTTTGCCCAAAGACTGAGCATCGCAGTGCAGCGGGGTAACGCTGCGAGTGTCCTCGGCACGTTGCCGCAAGTGGGTGCATTGGAGAGTTTTATTTTATAAGTTAGCTGTAGTACAAATTTAATATTTTAGTTATATTAAATTGTTTTTTTTTAGTTTCATACATAAAAGATATATCATTATCTTTCATACATTTTATTTTGCGGTTACCAATAATATGCTTATATTATCTTAAATCCGGAACCCTCGGTGCGCGAGCCCGCCTCGCTCTTGACTGGTTTTTGGCAAATCGTTAATCTTAAATCACTTTATAATGTATGTTAATAATGCTGCTTTTCTTCACAAATACATTTTAATGTATTTAATGTAATAAATTAATATGCAAAACGATAATCACCGGATATTTAAAAGAGTGGCCCTGAAAATCAAATTTACTTCCCTTGCAATTGCTAAAGGAAGCATAAAGGAAGGATTGCGTAAGGAAAAATACGCGGTCGAGTTCAATAAATAAAAAAGTGCTAACTTAGCAAGTGTTTTTTGGCTAGGCTCTCGGTAAGTGATTTATTTATATTCCTTAATAGCTGGGAGAAGGAATTAAGTACAGCCACCCAATAAAATTTTTGAGCATACTTAGAACCTTGTCATTATGTCTGCCATTGTTATTGTCATACTTGTCATTTGATGTTCAGTTTGAAGTTTATTATGACAGCGCACTAAAGTGCTAAACATTTTCGTTGGGGTACTGTACAGTCGCGAACTTTAATTTGGGACCCACCTTAGGTCCAAAGTCAATCTGACATTCAACAACCAAGGTTGAGTCTCCTATAAGTTACAAATGACTTGACATCTCTAATGACATTGACGACTTCAAGCATATTTTTCTTGAAATGGGTCACAAATTAACGTTCGTGATAGTACACAAACTAGCCAGCAAATTACATTCTACCCTGAAGACTAAGTAAAATGCCTCTATGCTAGTTATTTTAGGCAACAAATAATAATAACCACCGAAATTCTCTCAGCCAAATTCTGTAAACGGCCACCAAATTAACATACCTACGAATTCTTATAATGAAAGAACAATGCCAGGTCTCCATAAAAGGTTTGGTCTAAGAAAAAATTGTGACGGATAATTATAGAATTGGGTTTATTTGACGTATAAAAATATTAAAAACAATGCTGTGGTATTAGCATTTCTGAAGAACATTAAAAAAAAAATATTTAATAATCTTAACAACACGTTTCTCGCAACATGTCTTATTTACAAAGTATTTCAATAGATGGCTCTATTTTTCGTTTAAGTTCCCTAAATGGGTAAGTAATAAAATACTGAATTTAAATCTCATACAGAACAGGTCTTATCAACATCCTTCATATCCGCGGGCTTTTTTTTAAAGTGATTTAAGCCAAGATCTGGCATTGGCCTTTTGGGTCACCCAGTATTTTAATGGTCATTAATTTAACTCTTTATGCGGATAAAGAGATGTTCGGTATATTTTAAATTAAATATGGTTGTAAAATTCTGGGGTCCTAGTGAAAACGGGTATAAGTCTTCTGAAGATCCAGTGAAAAAGGGTTTAAGTCTAGTATACTCCATTCATGTATACAGGGCGTCCCACGGCTATGCCACATGGAAGGAAACTACCTTAAATATTGTAGATGGAACATTTTACTGAAAGAAGACATTATTTGAATTAAAAAACAATTTAAACTGCATTCATAGATATTTAAATAATTACATGGTTAACCGGGAATCGAACCCGTTACACGAGAAAAATAATTACCCAGTAGCTTTATCATACCGATCGAAAGGCTTCATCATAAGGATTATTTTTTGCTAAATAACATAGTGTCAAAAATAAAAGGAAGACCATGAATTTTAACATTTTTAATACAAAATTAATCAATTTATCAAATGCTCAAAATGAGTCCCTTCCTGTTGAATACAAAGTCGCACTCTTTTGATTATTTCGCTCCCTGTCGATTTTTTGATCTTGTTGTGGTGGATATTGAGCATAATACGTCTAAGTTCTGTTTGTAGCTCGTGGACACTTTCATACTGGTAATTAGTAATAGGTACTTATATGATAATGTCAGTTGTATGTCCTGCCGGCAATGTCAGCTTTTCATATTTCTGTTCAAAATTTCACATCAAATGTTAAAATTTATGGTCTTCCTTTTATTTTATTATTTATTTTTTGCCACTACCATACATGGATACCACTTTGCCACTACCATGTTCTTTGGGCACGTTATTTATTTATTTATTTATTTACTAGGCAAACCAACTAAATATGTACATCACATTTCAAATAATACATACTATTTACAGAGTTCCACAGTACACATCTAAATTATAGGTTAGGTTAGGTTAGGTGTGATTAACTTTGCCTAATATTGTTTATAACTTTCGATGCAGAAAGAGTGGTGTGTTAAGTTGAATGTGTGTATCTGTGTGTCTAAACGGATATACCAATTCGAACGCGGTTTTATGTAAGAAAAAGATAAAAATTGGACTTGCAGTGTTATGCTTCTCAGGTACGGATTTATTTATTTATTTTGTTCTAGATTACAATGGCTCCTAATGCAATTGAAAATGGAAACACTTTGGTTGAAGATGAAAAACTATTTCCAAAGTTGAAGGCGCCACAAGCCGACCCATCTTGGAAGTTCCAACTCTCCTACTTCAACATTGTCGCGTTTAGTTACTGGCACGCCGCGGGCCTCTACGGAGGTTACCTAGTCTTGACCTCAGCTAAATGGGCCACCTTTGCATTCGGTAAGCACTTAATGATCATACAATACTGTAAAATTGTCTATAGTGGTGTCTAGAACGGGTAAACTAACAATAAGTACATCATTTTACATAATTCTGAATGCAATTTCTGGTAGACTTTTTTTCTTGTTATCGCTTATAAATCAAACCAAATTGATGCATTTAATCTCAAATTGCTCCAGCATAACTAAATTTCGGAAAAATCAAAATACAGACAAATTAATACTCGGAAGAAAAAAAATTGAATTTGAAGGAGTTCCCGTCAAGAACACCAAATAGTTATTGGTGAATGTAGTTGTGTACAAAACGAATATGGAATTTACGTCCAATTTCAAATATAGAATGTCAAACGGTCTATACAGATGTGTGACAACTACATGCAAGAGGTCATTTACTTAAGTTTTTCACCTATACCGGAGCCAGGACTTCCTCGTCTGTTTGGTTGGTTGACGATCATTTTTTTTTTTAAGTGTAATAAATATGCAAAAATGTTAAAACTTGTAGTGATAGGCTTTCTAATATAAAGACATTGTATCAAAATACTGATAAAACAATTGGTGTTATTATTAGCATAGATGAACCATCTTAGTGCTCAGGATTGGCAACGCATTTTCGGTGTTAGGATTGTAATAATAAGGTTGTAACTTTGTCACAATATCCTACGTACCATCATGTGGCATATATGTTCTTTGGCTTCTTCATTGCAAAAAAAAAACGAAACCGCATGTTACCTTTTTGGTAGCACTGAATCGATACTTCAAAACGAAAGAATCATCAACTATGTAACCTTGTTTTGCAGCAATCGGAAACTATTACCTCTCCATGTTCGGGTTAGTGGTTGGAGCCCACCGACTATGGTCCCACAAATCTTTTAAAGCCAAGATGCCACTACAGATCCTCCTGATGGTGTTCAGCACGATCGGTGGGCAATACTCCGTATTCGACTGGGTCCGCAACCACCGCTTGCACCACAGGTACAGCGACACAGACGCCGACCCCCACAATGCCAGTCGGGGGTTCTTCTTCTCCCAAATCGGTTGGCTTTTCGTCGTCAAGCATCCCGAAGTTAAAAGAAGGGGAGCCTTCACTGATATGTCTGACATAACGAGCAATCCGGTGCTTGCTTTTCAAAGGAAGTAAGTCACTTTTACTTTCATACTGTTACAATTGACTGTTAAGATTCTTGCGGCGTTTCTTCTCAGCAGTGGTCACTACTTCGAAAGCGCTGGTAGATTTTTGACGTGTAAGTGCTTGTTTACGGAGACGCGGAGCGTCGCGCGTAGCGATGGGCGGCGCGGTCTGCACTAAATTCAAACATATGGCGTTGTATAAAAGGGTTTACGGAGAAGCGGTTTTACGCGCGTTTGCTTCAAATACAGCGATACTTGCGGCGGAGCCCACGGATGGCATCGCCGCGTTGCACGCAGCGTCGCACGCGTCAATAACGGCGGTCCCCGCCACTGCGCCCGCAGCGGGGCCCGCGGCGGAACCTTCTGACAGTCTCGTGCTCCGCCGCGGGCTCCGCTACACGCTAGAAAGTCCGCCGCGGATGTAGCGGACACCGCTACTCTCTACGCCCCGCATCACGCTCAGCATCTTTATAAACAACACCGTACATTGCCATATGTTTGTTTTTGCGCGTGTGATGACGCGGTCCGCTGCACGCGTCTCCTCTCTGTAAACGGAAAAAACGCAATCTGTTTGTAATCTTAGAGCATTGAAGTTTCACCGCTAATAGTTCATTACGATTGTCTTTTAACATAGACACAGTAACCTGTCCATTCACTCTACCTTATCATGCCATAGAGTGGCATCAATAGACTAAATGAACTTTGTCTTTTCAGGTACGCCGGGGTATGGTTCGCCCTGATATGTTACATCTTACCGACGTTGATCCCCGTGTACTGTTGGAACGAGACGCTCAGCAACGCTTGGCATGTGAACCTCTTCCGTTTCATCGTGACGCTCCACATTGTCGGGTTAATCAACAGCGCAGCGCACATGTTCGGTTATAAGCCCTACGATAAACACATCGCACCAGTCGAAAACATACCCATATCTATCGCGCTGATCGGCAAAGCCTTCCACAACTACCACCATGCTTTCCCCTGGGACTACAAGACCTCTGAATTTGCCAACGAATGGTTTAATCTCGCTACGAAATTTATTCATTTTTTTGCTTGGGTCGGTTGGGCATATGATATGAAGACTGTCGACCCTAATATAGTGGCTAACAGGAAAGAAAGAACCGGCGATGGTAGTTGGTAGGCTTACTCAGTCAAAATTTAAATCGGATGATAATATTGAGATTTTGTTATTACTTATTTATTTATAAATGATGCATTAATACTGGTTCAATGTCTCCCGTTGTTTTATTTTCACGAAAGATAATTTGGAGTTACAAGGAAATATCCCTTTGTAAGCTTGTTTTTAGTATAGGAAGAATAGTGCCACTTTATGTCATTATGACACATGCCTGTGTTTATTGACATTTGTAGAGATTTATTGATCGATAATAATTTATTCTGTAACCAGATTTATTTTTATTATATCTCCTTTTTTTTTCTTCTCTAATTGATGGGTCCTTTTGAATACAATTCGACCCAATGGGATCTTGTAATTACCCCTGTTTTTCGCCTTATTATGATTCACTAGACGAGTACCAATGCTTAAACAAATCTAATTTAGTTTTATGATTTCTTTTACACCCGTGTCTGGCCGATTGGTAAATGATTATAAAATTACGTCCGCTTTTTGTACTTGGATAAATTAAACACTGAAACAATTTAAAGTCTTATCTATTATTGTAACAGTGTTATAAAAAAACACTAATCAATTTTAGGTTTAAACTTCGTTTTAGGGTAAATGACGCTCTGGTAAGAGTAGCATCCTCTCGTTCCGTTTGCTGCTACAGTGTCTTCCTTCAGATTGATGTGTACTGCGGAACCAGCATCTGAAATTGAGAAAAAAACTATTAAGGAACTTGAAAATACGATATCATTATATTTGTCTACGAATTAACATGGTAAAATACGGACGAATTGAGAACCCCTGATTTTTTGAAGTCGGTTAAAAAGTAGTTTGTGACTGGGAACGGTACTCGATTAATTAATTACATTTTTAATGATACTTAATACGAGTTTGAACTTGAATTTTTTTAATCTTACATTGTATTCATGATACTTTCTATGTATTTAGATATTTATTTCTCTATTATGAGTATATATTGATAGGTATTTATTTTATTTCCAGTGAGTTAACAACCATCAAATACCTGTTAGTTACTAACGGGTATACAGCTGTAGGCTATATTTTAATATTAAATCCTTAACCTCTGATTCTACAGAGGTAACATCAAACGGTAGGTGAAGAACGGTGTTCAGGAGTTCGTTAATTGTTGAAGATATCAGGCATTTAATTACTCGAATTTAATCATATTCATTTGTTCAATTCAATTAATTTGGTTTGTACCCTTGTTTTGTAGGCACACGTAGTTCATGGAACGTATCACTTCGCAGAATTTTCGTTTCATAGAAAGCTATTTTCTGCTAAACCCGTGTTGATTTCAGGTTATCTTGTGATGGTTACAGGTCTAACCTAACCTAATCTACATGAATCATATTTAAGATAACCTGAAATCAACACAAGGTTCAGCAGAAAATAGCTTTCTATGAAACGAAAATTCTACGTTCTTTGAAATGAGTGTCAGCGAACCCCTATTTCCTTAGAAACTGTCTAATTTCTGGGATTTTTTATCCCACCCACGAATTCTTTACCTACGATTAATCGGCCACCCGGCGTGCACCGCGTTCATTACCAACACGTCGGGTGATCGTAGTGTAATTGTGGTCATAGAAAATAATACGAATTAATTACGCATCGCGTTTTTTCCGGTCGCGTTAACTCGCGTTGCGTTTCAAAAGTGTAGCGGCCGTAAATCTATTGCCCTGCCATTTTTTTTTTTTCAAACATGCAATGAAATAAACAACAAAAAAAAACAAAGTTTTATTTGTTTAATACGCATAGTGGCAGAATGTCTTGATGCCAGTGCCACAAATGTATGTGGAATGGAAATTAAAAAGAGGACTTTGCCGGCCTAGGGCTGCACGACTTCGCAGCCTATTATAAGGAACATAACATCAATATTTCATTGCATGTTTGAGAATTTTTTTATTAACTGTTTTACCGCTAAAAGTCACAAAAATACCAACAAAAGTACCTACTTAAGACTTTATAATTATAATAATAGGCTGTTTTCTGCAATTACTTCCGTGTAGTAAATACTTGTTTCTCGCTATTTGCTCAGGAACTGTATTATTTTCTTGGATAAAAGATTGATATCCTGCTATCTCCACCAACACGAATATTCATATACAACTTGCTATTAAATTTTAGTACTGAATACGGACACGGGGTGCTTATTCCAATCGCCGTAGACATTTTCTCGATGACGACGCGTTAACTTTTACGTGCTCGATAGAAGAAAATAGTTTGTGATCGGGGTACAGACGAAGGCAGAGGTTTTTTAAGTTTTAATTTACTTTAATGGATCAAAACGCAGTTTAATAAAATCTGCGTGCAGTGTGGGGAGGCAGTATCGGGGGAGTAAATAGTAAGGCGTCAAATTCATGCACGCCTCCGCTGGCTCTTACCCAAAAACGGCAAGACCCAAATTAGAGGCTCAAGCGGTTAATAAGTTTCATGGGTACAAGTACTTTTTTTCATAGTCATGATTTGCTTATTTTCCTTTTGTACGTAGAGATTGTGTAATTTTCCAATTCCATCATGACACTAATCTTAACGAGCTAACTGTTGGGCATCATTAAATTGTATTGTTATCGGGCTAATTTCGTGAAGTTTAAATCTACAGGGTGACTGCTTGGTCGTGATACAAATGATCACTTGTGTGTTCTACCCACGAATATGAACAACTTTCACCATGGGACCAACTCTGAAATCAGGAAAAAAAAACAGCTGCTTCATACTTTTTGGTCGAGTACGTATTGAACTTTTCTATGAAACAGCTGATTTTTTTTTCGTGATTTCAGAGTTGGTCCCATAGTGAGAGTTATTCATATTCATGAATAGAAAACACAGGTGATAATTTGTATCACCTGTATATGTATATATAAAAGGCAAACCTTGCTCACTGACTTATATATCAACGCACAGCCCAAACCGCTGGACCTAGGGGCTTGAAATTTGGAGGGAATATTCCTTGGGTACCCTAGGGGTGCACTAAGAAGGGATTTTCCGAAAATTGACCCCCAACGGGAAGAAATAGTGGGGTAGCGGGAAACTAAATCTACGCGTACGAAGTCGCGGGCGTCCTCTAGTTTATTATAAAGAAATACGATTTCTGCTACAACATCACATTAATATGACTTCAATTATTTTTTCTTTGTATAAATCTTTCTAAATTTTGCAACTTAAGTCGATTGCCTAATTATTATTTTTTACATGTTTTTATAATGGAAACTGGTTTTATTTTAAGTAAACATCATCTTAAACTACCCATAACGGTTGTAAGATCGAAATTAATCAACAGGCTTTTATGACAAAACGGTTTTTTTTTTGCTTTTTAAACGAACAATTTCACCGCAACCAACACTAAAATCAGAAATTTGAATAGCATGCTGTGATATGTGAGTCGAGCTCTATGTCGTATAAAGCTGCCTAATTGAGAATGCACTCATTAAAATGTGTTTTGTATGTTCTAACGGGACTACTTAGGGACTACTTAAACTCATCGGTTAATGTATGTATGTATGTAAACTCTTTATTGTACAAAACAAAAACAATACAATGAAGATAAAAAATAATAATAATAAAATAAAAAAATGTACAAAGGCGAACTTATCCCTTTAAGGGATCTCTTCCAGCTAACCCTTGAGAGATTGAGAGAAGTGAAGGTTGTGCATCAAGTAGGCAAGTGTACAACTTAATTTAGGAAAAGAGCAATAATATATATTAATATAAGCTGCGTCGAGTTGAAAAGTGATACGCTTAAGAGAATCACATCTTAGATCCTTCATAATTATTGGCAATTTTTGTTTATTTATGAAACACCAGTGATAAAACATTAAATGCGTTTTTAACTCGCAACAAAAATGTGGGGTGTAGACTGATATTTTTCTCTAGCCTATATGAATGTCCCACTGCTGGGCCAAGGCCTCTCCCCTTGATCTCCAAGAGTTCCTATTTGGTGCCTCCTCCGGCCATATGTACTAGACAACAATAAAAGTAAAGTAAAAAATAATAATCTGTTTATTGCCACTTAAAAACAAAGTAATCGTAATCCTAATTTAAGAAAAAAACATGAAGAATATAACAAAATACAAAGATAACTTAAAAACAAACGTTGAAAATAAACAAAAAAGGATAGAAATTGTACTTTAAACTACAGATATGGCAATGGGTACCAGTCTCAGCATGTGCCAGGCGTACCCGGCGCTGGTTTTAAGCCTGGCCCCTTTTTACTAAAGTTACTTATATGTATAGAGAAAAACATACTTAAATATATAGAAAACACTCAAGACTCAAGAACAAATACTCGCGATCACAAATTAATATCTGCCCTTACCGGGGTTTGAACCCGGGAACGCTAGTTTCGTAAGCAGGGTCACTATCAACTAGGCTAACGTGTCGTAACTTGTTAACTTATACATGTCAAACGACACATGTCATAATAATATCTCTATTAAGGGTCGAGTCACGATTGAAACAAGTGCAAACATGTCGACATGTTTTTTCTTAACCCTCGATCCAAAAATGTTATACAGGGTGTCCCAGAAACCGACGTCAACCCGCCTAGGGCTGATAGAGCAGCGAATAAGCTATCGATTTAACCCCTCTGTATGTTCAGCGATTTTTACTACTTTCGGAGATATTGATCATTTTAATAGGATTTTTTTTAATTTTCCCTTATATCCATGTCACGGAAAATCATTAATTTCATGTTTTATTTCATAAGTTTTTCAGTGTTATCTAACATAATTAGAATCGTTACGAATCAGCGAAGTTTTTAAGCCTTTTTGCCCATTTTTTTTAAGTAATCACATAAAGTTTTTTTCCGTACAAAGTGAAAAGCAAACACTGGGACACCTATTATGGAGAAAAAAACTTGCGTTTAACATGCGTCATGCTTGAACATTAAACTCTTTTTTAAAAAATAGTTTTTAATTTATTTATTGAATAAACACGTATATTTTTATTTATTCATTTACCTACCTAAACTAATCTAACCTAACCATCCATTTGTGGTAGCTCCTGTAAATCGAGCAAACGCGTAAAACGCTATCTCTTGTCCCTTGGACCACACCCTAAGTTTACGTAACAGTCTGTTTAGGGTATCTCTATCTACTAATATAAAATGCAACGACTTTTTTCTCTCACTGTACTTGGTTATCGATTTAAAACTTTTGCGTAATAAAGGATATTTTAATCGTTTTGAGCGTTCCTTGCTGAGGAGAACTTTAGGAATGTATAAAAGAATTTAACGAGGGGTTCTTGTATATATACTGATAAATGCGTCGTTATAATAGTAGATTGTATAACTAGGGTCTAAAATAAGCTATACCTAGTACCAAGAAATGGTTATTAATGGTAAATTGTTCGAGGGGTACCTAATATGGCTTTTAGGCTTTTTTCCCTAAGGAAAATATGAATATCATCTATTCTCTAGGGTTTACATGAACTACTTGAGTCTCGCTTGATAAGTCTAATATGACACGCTTTTTGAGCATGAGAAGTGAAAAGATACCAATGATCCGTGTCGGCTTTGCCCGTGTGAAATATTAACGTATTTCGTTTTTAACCTTTTAGAAATGTTTTAAACTATGATGTACAGAGATCGGAATAGGTAGAGCTAATTTGCCTAAACTTGATGCATGTTCATTCAATAATGTATTCCCATCTCTCTCACGCATGAATGAATATGCGTCAAGTTTAGGCAAATTAGCTCTACCTATTCCGAGCTCTGATGATGTAAAACTGCATCGAAATAAATGGTAGTTTGCTTAGAACTTGTAATACAAATATACAGTGTGTTACCGGCCTGAGGGTTTTCCTTGATATAGAGTAGCAATGGGCAACTCCTTAATGTACCTACATGTTTATTTTAATTAAAACAATAAAAAATAGTACACACTTGGTTTCTAACAAAAAATAAATTGTAAGCAATGTACAGTGCGTTAAAGTTAATTAATACAGCAGCAGCCCCAAATTTGACGTTTGACTTGTTTGCCCCCGTACCAATGTATTCCTGTACCAAGTAATAACGACACTGATTACGATACTTGCATATAGCTCCAATAAGTTGATGGTAGTTAAAATCTACGAAGTTAAATTGCAGCGTTACGTTAGTTAAGTTCGACTTAATTATACCTGCAAATAATTACTCAACCCTTTACCTACGGGTGTCAACCAGAGTTGCCAGTACGGCAACACCGCTGCAGTACGGGTGTCAACTATAGTTGATCGAATCGAGGGTCATATTTAATATATTTTTTAAACAAAACGAGACCTTGTATCTTGGTAATAGCGATCACATTATATATTGGGATTAGTATAGATGCAAAGGAAACATTATCATAATTTTTCGGTAGATGGCACTGACATAAAAATATTTTTAAAATTACCGCTTTTTTGCTGTCAACTGGGGTTGACACCCGTACTGCAGAAGTGCAAATAATTGAACTCAATATGGCGGACAATAGTGTTGTTCATCGACTCGACTTGATTTTATCGACTTGTTGTGAGAGTACGGCGTGGGAGTGTTTTGAGTGTTATTTTTAGTTTATTTCACCGTTTTTGGTTCAAATTTTGTAATTTCACATGTTATGAAATCATTATTAGGTATTATAATACCTAATAATAATTTCACCACAATCATAACTTGTAATAAATAAAGATTTTTATAATTTATACACAATAGCAAATTATTGCTCGAATTTTTGCCCATAATCGATGGTGTACTAGGTTATCGACATATCGACAACTGTGTCGATAGAGGCACATCACTATTTTTCATAAGTGGCAAATTGTTTTTATGCGACGTTTTAAGTGATTGATATTTATGCATTATTTTAACAATTATCGTCATTTAAGTGTTTATTTGTGTCAAACATACTATAAACTAATGTTTTTAAACTTAAACTTGCGAAATCCGCGTGTAGTAACTTAAAAATCTTCAATTTCTTCGTGACTGATATATTGCTTGATATCAGTAAAAATTGTGAATATTATTACTTCAAGTGATTATTTATTGATTAAGCACATTATACTTAATGTGTGTGTGAAATTTCAAGTGTGTACCTGTAATAGTTCAAAAGTTTCAAGTAAGTCAAATTATGCCTAACCGCTCACTCTCGCCAAAACATGCCCGTATTGAGCGGTGACTGGGTCATTCAAGGCCCCGTAGGTAAAGGGTTAAACAACATATTATCGTTAGTTAAAGCCTAAGCCCTGATGCCAGTAACACACTGTATAATAATAATAGGCACCCAGCTAGGGTGCGGCTCCACTGAGGCGGAGATGAGCGGAGTGGACCGGAGCTGTGCCAATATTAACCAATAGAATCTAAACTAACGTGCGCAAGGCGCGCTCGACGTGACCGCATGCGCTTACTATTGGTTAATATTGGCACAGCTCCGCTCCGCTCCGCTCGTCTCCGCATCAGTGGAGCCGCAGCCTAACAGTCGGATTGCGCCTCTATTCTAAGCGGTAAAATCCAAATCGTATTTGACGTGTATGGTATTGTTTTTAACGCGGCCGCCTTACTGTGCAATAAATAAGAGCTATCGAAACGTTGACAATACGATAACAGTTCAAAACCGTCTTTAGGTTGCATTCGACCAAACTGGGGTTTGATTCTCTCAACAACGACGGACGGACAGGCGAACGAGTGATAGTCCAAGCGGCGAGTTTAAGTAGTCCCGTTAGAGTGAACAAAACACATTTTAGAGCTTGTATTCAATTTGGCAGCATGACTTCTCGAACGTATAAGGCTGCCTAATTGACAATGCACGCGCAAAAATGTGTTTTGTTCGTTCGGACGGGACTACTTAAATTCGCTGCCTCGATTCGGTCGTCCGTCCGACCGACCGCCGTTTTTTGAGAGAATAACACCCCTGGAATAAGGTGTTATACCTAGATTAAACGCCGAATTTGTATTGACTAATCTCGGAGCAATTCTTATTCCAGTTTGGTGAAATGCGGCCTAAGTCTGTTATGGTATTGTCTTTAACGCGGCTCCCATTACTGTATGTACAGTAAATAATGGTATCAAAACGTTGACAATACGATAACAGGGCCGAGATTCTAAGCGGTAAAATACTTTGATAGCTGTGAAAAAAATAGTCTATTTACTCACGTTTTCTGCTTCTTTCGCTCCTCACGACGACGAATCCATATTTTTTGCACGCGGTGCCATTTTGCGAACCTGAAATTTAGAGTAAAAAATATTAAATAGGTATCCATTATGTTATTATAAATGCAGTAAAGTATCCAGGGCGATAGCTCTTAGAAGGTCTTTCGGGTTTGTACTTGTCTCTCACTCGGTCTCATACGCTCTTATTAAGAGCGAGTGAGAATAGTACAAACCCGAAGCACCTTAGCGCTCACAGACTATAGTTCTTAAACGGACGGACCGATTTGGATGCGATTTTTATATAAAAACAAAAAAAGTTCCAGTTAAAAGATTATCCGTTCACAATGACGCCGCCATTATTTCGGAGATTTTATCTATTAAAAATTACTCAGCAGACTATCATTTATACTGACGGTATGAAACGTTACATCACTTTCGACTCTATTTCAATGCTATTAAGGTCCATAAGTGACGAATCTTTTCATACCGCGACTGTACTTATCAACTGAGTCGTAAAGTTCCGCCGAGATAGCGCGGCTCCCTCAGTTTATGAGGGACACGGCTCTCTGAAGTTATGGAGGAGGCTTTTTGGGTTCTGTACCCAAAGGGTGCCAACGGGACCCTATTACTAAGCTCCACTAATAAAAAGTAATTTTCGCTACAAGAACAATAAAAAAAAAACAGAGGGGCCCTCAATACAAGAATGGTACGGAACACTTCGTGTGCGAAAAAAACCAATGGTTTATGGTTTAGTTCTAAAGCTAGAAATCCTACAAATATAAAAGTTGATAAGTTATAATTTGGATGATTGTACTTCAATCTCATAATATATTTATTTATTTAATTATTCATTTATTGGTTTTACTGTAAGTATTTCTAGAATTCAACATTAAAACAATACTAAGTTATATAAACAATACTACATAACTAAGCTACTCGTACTCAAATAATAAAGATAAATAATAATCACCGCTATAAAAAGAAAACGTTACGGATTTCAATTAACTTTGGCACACGGATAGTCCGTATCCACAACTATATCGCACCTTCAGAACAATAGTGACCTAACGGAGAAATTTTAAATTTCGAGTTAGGTCTCTATGATAATAAATTTATGATTCGAAGTTTGAAAGCACAAATTTTGAATTAGGTCATTATTGTTCTAAAGGTGCGATATTATATTAATCGTTTAAAATCACATACTAAGTTTAATCTCGATAACCAGATAAAAAAAAAAAAAAAAAAATATATTATTTTATTAAAAGGAAATACATAACTAAAACCCCCGAAATAATGCCGAGCCCTTCTTGCAGAGTTGATATCTCTTAAAACTGACTAAGAAACATCTCGATTAAACTACACTTATTAACAAAAACGCCTCCAAATCTGTCTAAGGTAAGGTAGGGGTAAGAGCGTCAACGGGGTAAGTGTGACAAACTATATATTTTTTAGGAGATATTGTTAGTTAGATGGACTTGCCCCACCTTACCTTATCTAATTAATGAATATCAGGGGACAATGTGACTCCAATTGTACTAGTCCCAAACTAAGCTCTAGGCTTGTACTATGGGTACTAGACAACGATATAAATACTTATATAGAGAAATATATACTTAAATACATAGAAAACATCCATGATTCAGGAAAATTCTGTCCTTACCGGGATTTGAACCCAGGACCGCTAACTTCGTAGGCAGGGCTACCAACTAGACCAGCGCGTCGTCATTTGGTGGTTTTTGGTGGCTACGATGACACAGACAAACACTCAGACACATACATACACATACAAACACGTTTAAATAACCCTGTCATTTTGTTGGAGGTTTTATTTTTCAGATGCCACATCCAAGAATCGTGTTTCCCGGGAGCTTATAAAAATATGACCATAATCATTCTTCCTCATTCGTTGTTTATCGGAACCCCTCGGTTTATGGCCGAGCCTTTAGCGGAAGGGTTAGGAAAGTTGGAGTCATGCCTCTATTCAGTTTACATACGTATTAGTGTAAACTCCCTTTTTCGGTAAATTTTACTTTAAAAATAGGACAAATGCGATTAGAACTTAGATTTTGAAGGTTTTTTTAACCATTTTTTTTTAATATTAATTACAAGGGACAATCTCCCCTAGTGCCAAACTAAGCTAGGGTCAAGTTTATTTATTTATTTCAACTTTATTGCACAATACACAATGTAAGTACAAATGGCGGACTTAATGCCTTGGGGCATTCTCTACCAGTCAACCAGTGGGCCAAACAGAAACAAGTAGAGGTTGGTGCTAAATTTGATGAAACGTTAAATTAAGAAAATACACATGCCGAATACATAAAAATAATATATATCTATACATTTAAATAAAAATACTTACATAATACTTATACACATACATATATAAGTTTGTATAGTCAAGGACTTTAATTGTTATGCCACTATGGAACCCTGTCATAATGACAACGTCAAACCACATGACAGAAATTACTCTTAAATGAATGATAAACGTTATGCGACACGGTTCCATAGTGGCTTAACAATTAAAGTCCTTGACTGTACTATGGATGCTAGACATCACGATTAACATACCTATGTAGATAAATAAATACTTGAATAAAAAACATCCAAAACTCACTGAAGCAATCACTCTATCTTATCACCCTAACCCGGGACCGCTAGCTTCGTAGGCAGAGTTACTACCAAATAGCTAGAAATCACTCTACTCGTAGTTTTATTTTTCCACCCTGTTATATCCCACTGCTGGGCAAAGACCTCCCTCCCTTCCCTCCCTCCACGTCCAGCTTTATCTACGGCAGTCTTCTAACAGTCATTGAAAACATCAAGCTGATCTCGCCAACGTCGCCTAGTTAAATTGACTATCGTTCCATCCGATCCATCAGTTTGGGATCTATGATGCCATAGACACATACATAGACAGAGATAGGCGTTCAACTTATAGCTCGTTACCTCTCTTTGTTCGTCGAGTGTTAAAAATAGGTCTAGAACACAACTCTACTTAACAGTCTAATGCGAAAAAAAAATGCTTACCAATTTAGTTCTTCTCGTCCTTTTGCTATCTAAAGATCTGAATTAAATCTGAAAGCAACTCATTAAACATATGAACATAGAAAATCATTCTTTATAAAAGCAAGTTTAAAGATGGGTCATTTCATTTTTGCAACTTTAGCATATACACACATCCAAAAAGTCTTGGGATACTCTTACTCAGTATCCCTAGATAGATTGGGATAAAGGGATACTAAGTAAGAACTTAGTGTCCCTAGAAAATTTGATGTATTGACTCAGTGGTAATATGCCTAAGGCCTGTTCATTCTTACCTGTGTTATATGGTAAACAACTTTCTAACCTCAAAATGAACCTTTTTTTAGCTAAAACAGCTATTTTAAACAAAATAAAGCAATCACAGACAATACATTGCCCTGGGTCGATTTAGGATAATCCCTATAGTTGTATTTTGAGATTAGTAGTGTTCTCTAACTTTAAACATCTTTAAACCTAAATACCTAAATAAACGTCAAACTTGATGCTATTGGAATTGGACGTTCAGACATTTTAAATTACAGAACACAGATCTGGGGGGCTATTATGACATGGCTATGCAGTTCTTTGTACGGTGAGCGTAAAGGACAAAGCTAATAGCAGTTATATAGCTCTGTCCTTTTCTCTCAGCGTAAACTGAACTACATAGCTATGTGATAATAACCCCCCTATGCCGAGATTCTAGGCGGTAAAAACCATATCGTCTTTGACCTGTTATCGTATTGACCAACTTGAATTGACCAATTGGATCGATTTGAATTGACCTATAGTTTATAGACCTTTTAGTGGTATTCATACGATAGTTCATTTTATTTTATTTAACCCTTAATTTGGCAGAGACTTCGATACCGTAAAATTACAAATTTCATTAAATATGTTGATAAATAGAAGTTTCAGGAGTACAGAAAAAATATTTAAGCACCACCATTTGCCGCGAAAATTCACAAAGCACATTCAGAAGCCAACCATTTCTATATGTTTTTAAGTTTTTAATTATGCTTTAATTTGCACTCTTTGAAAACAGAAAAAATAAAAGATACACAGTAAATTGTCAGCCAACAATTTAAAGGGCATCTTAAAATAACTGAAAAGAAAAAAAACTTATTTGGCTAAAATTTACACATATTATTTCGTACGAAAAAAATGATTTAAGGAACATAATATTTATACTCCCGCCTTTTTTATAGATATGGCTAATAAATCAGGGTTCAGTTTCGAAAAAAAGGTAATTTTGTTACACTCTATAATTATTATTCACGTATCCACTCTTCTAACCCCAATCAACGCCACTCCAATAACATTCTCTACAACACCAAATTCCAATGTTTTCTTATTTCTATATAAAAATGACACTATATCGAATACTTTGGCACTGATTAATGGATCAATTTCGCCCAATGGTTACTCCTAGACTTCTGGCAGACAAAAACTGAACAAGTTTTATAATGTAACCCGTTCCTAACCGACGACATGAATTTTACACATCGTTGGTTAACCAGACCATCGCAGCTCAAAACGAGCATTTAAAAGTAAAATATTAAATGTTACAACAGTACCAAATGTGCTTTAGACTTGCGTCTTTTTTGTTTTAAATCACATGTAAATACTTTTTGCCCAAATGAAATGAGCCAGCAAGTCTAGGTCTCGCAATTACGAAGGAGTTGTGTCGCCAAATGCAAGTTACGACTTACGGCCTTTATTTATTGCGTACATAATGCTAGTAGAATGCACTTCACTGCTCGTATTTCGTCTCTTGACAGTTTTTATTTGTTCCGATGCATGTGTATTCGTAATTCTGATGCTACAATATACGTATGAAAGTTTAAGACAAGTTTTACTGCTCTTCTGTTGTATGTTTCTGAGTCAAAAATATTATTGGATTGTTCGATTGCCATAAAAGCACTGTGTTTTGGTAAATAATGAATTAATGTTGTTTGAGTTCTTGAACATAAATAATGATCATATAAATTATAATCATGGAGTTGAACGGTGGCTAAATAATTGATTTTATTGTCTTGATGATTGATTGCAGATTGCAAATTACATTAAAAAAGAGTTTGAGTACAAAAATAAAGTTTTTGATCACCGTTTACGCAAAAATTAATTGGATAACACACCCGCTCTGTGAATTTTCGTAAAAAGTGATTTGAAAAATCGTACCACGTGTGGATAAATGAAAAAAGTTACTTGTTTGTGAAAATAACACTCTTACAGTCCTTATTATGCTTTGCCTTATTCTACTTTGTATTTCCACGTATTGTTATCGTCATCGTCTTTAATTCGGCGCCTTTATAGACAAGTAAATAAGAGCTATCATTACATTGACAATACGATAACATTTCGAAAGCTATAGGTTTAGCCCGAGCAAAAGAAAGCCCCATTACCGAGGTCCCCTACAGCTGTTGTAAGTACTTGTAACGGTAACCTATAATTTTATCGAATTTCACTCCATCAAATGTATCATTTCATCGAATTTCATTTCATAGAACGCTATTTTCTACTGAAACCATGTTTTCAGGATATCTTGAACATTAATTACGTAGGTTAGGTTAAGTTAGACTTGTGACAGCCAAAAAAAAACTCAATCGACGAGAATTGCTTTCCGATAAAATGAAAATTCTGCGTAATGATTCGTTGTCGTTGAAATGTGTTTCGATAAAACAGTAACTACCACATAGCTATAACGTCAAAGTAAATGAATCATGTTGCACAATTAAGTCTATGTTTTTATCCGCAATCCCTCGGAAGTCGAACCTCTATGCGCGATGGCGATGATCTCGCGCATGGTGGGCGCGGGCTCGCTGTGCGCGGGCGCCGGGTCGGCTGCGCGCTGCAGAATCTTGCGCACGACGTCGCGGGGCGGCGCGCGCTGCGGCGTCGGCCGCGACGACAGCCCCAGCTGGAACAACGACAGCTGTTAACCATTGCGTACTTAACAGGCTTCTTATTATTCTTATAAGTTATAAATTAACGTTAAATTATGGTGCTTCCGCACAGCAGTTATAAAAATATTATACAGGTTGTCCCTGTACTTGATGTTTAATATTAAGGGGTATAACAAGCCCCGTCTATACCGGTCCAGAAAGACTTTCTCATATGTTGAGTAGTTTAGGAGTTATACCCCCTTACTTATAAACGTGGAATAACCATGGAGTAGCTAAACCATGTTTTGTCCTTATCTGTCAAAATGTGTTTCTCAAAAAAATTATTAACGGAAGCATTAAGTCTGTATTAATACTACCTCTATTTTAATTTTCTGTACCATCCCATCCACCTAGGAAGCCTGTTAGTAAAATACTGTCCGTTCCTTCATATAGTACCTACCAATGTTGGTAGGCACTCTCCGTTGCCTCGTGTTTGTAATGCATTCAATAGCTTGAGTCCAATTCTGCCTGATATCGATTTGTTTTTTGATTCGATCAACAAATTTAAAACTAAAATCTAGACCTGCTTGTTGCGTGCTGATGTTTAGGGCAACCTACTGACTTATATTTAATCCGCTAAGTTATCTGGAGATGCTGTGTATACTTTTAATTGGCTTGTACAGTAGACATAATACCCTGACCTGTTACTATGATATAAATGCTTTCTGTACTTGCTGTAAGTGTACCTCTCAATAAATAAATAAATAAATAACATGGTTTAGCTAATCCAAGGTTATTCCCCGTTTATAAGTAAGGGGGATAGGTTGTAATGATACTGGTAAAGAACGGTACCTTGCGGTACACTTTTGCATTCCTTAGCTAAAAATAGCTTTAATTTTGTAATTCCAAAATGTGATATCTAATCTTAAATAACGTAGTATAATGTATTGAATCACATCATCATTCCAAAATATCAATCATTTAAATCCTAACCTACTTATCTAAGGCACTATAGCATTTTTCGGTTTTCATTCAACAACTTTGACTCTCTGTACTGAAAAAAGAGACCCTGGTGGCATTTATTTTCAAAAGTTGGCGCCGTTAATATTTTAAAACCGTGTAATATCTGCTACCTAGTTATAAAAAAAATAAAGTCAGGTACAATTACTACCACATAGTTTTGGCTCAATTACGCACCCGTCCCAAAATGCTTAAGTTTGAAATAAACAAACTTCTGATCGATGTAAATGCACGCTATTTGATGCAACACACGTGAAACGTAAGTCATAACTTAGTGATCTCTGTATCTTATGTAGCTATCGTCACACATGCCATATAAGCTAGTCACTTTCCCACATGGCACATGGCATGGCGCTCTTATTCCTAGTGTATCTACGTCATATATTACAAAAGACTAACCTTACCGAGTACCTTGGCAAGTATTTGTGTCTTGTCTTGAGTCTTAAATAGCTAGCGCCATCCATACCACATTAGCTAGTCACTTTCACATGGCACATGGTGCTCTTTTTTTCTATATTTCATTTCATTTTATTTATTTAATCAATTAACAAATTACATTGTGTCTGAGTGTGGAACTTAACTTAGGTACTTAATTTAATATACATACATACATAATCTCACGCCTTCGTTCCCAGAGTAGGCAGAGCTACAGAATTACAAACATCTCTAAAAACTTGTTGATAATTCTATAACCACAATTTGCACAATTAGGCTAAGATGTTTACCAGCGTATTAGTGACAGATTGCAAGCCCATCGCCTAACAGTACTACAAGCCTTTATTCCCTTAGTCGTCTCTTACGACATCCACGGGAAGACATGGAGTGGCACTATTCTAACTCGGCAACCACACGAGGAATAAGGACGAATTTAATATAATAATTAAATAATACACTTAACAAAAAGAAAACAAAACCACAAAATATAATAATAACCCAAATTAATAGCTGTCCAGATTTGTTGTAAATTATTCAGTGTCCGAGGTGTATGCCATAAAATCTGACACTGAATAGAGGGGTGTTTTTAAAAGTAATCTTTTGAGTCTTGTATTGAAAATTTTACTGTTAACTATTGTCTTAATTTGTACTGGCAATTTACTAAATAAATGGACAGCCTGATAGCATGCAGCGTGCTTCGCTACGTTGATCCTTGGGACCATCTTGCTCGGAATGTCCTTCCGTCTGGTTGTAAACCTATGTTCTCTGTCACTTTGGCTTTCTACTTGATTGAGGTGCTTAATGAAGTCAGTGAGTAGAACGTGAATATACAGACAAGGAACAGTTAATATTTCGAGCTTAATGAAGTACTCCCGACACGAATCACTCTGAGGTATGCGAACTATCGTCCTGATCGCTCTCTTTTGCATTCTAAAAACTGCATCACTATTGTATTTATAGCTGTTACCCCATAATTTAATACTGTACCGAATTTTCGATTCCACCAAGGCATAGTGTTTGTGCATTATGTAAGGGTAGTTACCTTGGCTAGTATTTGTGTCTTGATGTGGTCGAGCCGGTCCGCGGGCGGGTGCGCGGCGGTCGCCGGTGCCGGCGGCTGCCCCGGCGCGAGGGCGAGCGCCGCACACACGAGGAGCCAGGCGCGCATGGGCGCCTAGCCGCGGGAGCTTAGCCGGCGCCATTGACGCCGCGCCAACGCGACATCTCCGCGCCTAAAAAAAATAAAATGACTTTAAATATTAAAGTTGCAGCGTCTCTCCTTTCTAAGGTTGTTGTTGTTACAGTATAAGGGTTTCATGGCTTTATCTCTTTTTGTTTATATTTAGAGTGGTCTTCAATAAAGTATTTATTTGTATTGCTAGACGACGCAGCTAGCAGTCCCGGGTTCGGTTCCCGGTATGGGCAATCATTTGTGTGATGGCCCGAGTATTTGTTTTTGACCCTTGGCTGTTTTTTATATGGTTTAAAGTATTTACTTCTCTATTTTAGTATTAATAAGTTGTCTAGTACCCATATTACAAGCCAAGTTTAATTTGTGTGCCATTGTCCACTGATATTGATTTATTTATTTGTACAATACCAAAATAACCTCTAACTTAAAGAGTTGATAATTATGATCCTGAGTACCAATTTCACCATACGATGTTAAATTTAATCAATGTTAATCTATTAAGAGATTAACATTGTATGGTGAAATTAGTACTAAACAACCTAATCATTTTTTATAAAATTTAGCTAAGAACCATTCTGAGTAAATTAGCTTTCTAATCGGTCCACCATCCATACAGATGCACACATACACAGAAACACAGATACACATATGCACAGATATACACATAACAGATACACATCACATATACACAGATACACACATACATAGATACACACATATACAAATACGAGTACACGAATACACACATTAAACTTATTACATCCCTCTTTAGCTTTGGGATTAAAAATAATTAAAAAAACCGGCCAAGTGCGAGTCGGACTCGCGCACGAAGGGTTCCGTACCATTATCTATACAACATTAGCAAAAAAAGGCAAAAAAATCACGTTTGTTGTATGGGAGCCACCCCTTAAATATTTATTTTATTTTTATTTTATTATTTATTTTTAAAGTGAATATACCTGCAACTAAATATTATGTGAATATTTCAAGTGTCTACCTGTTGCCGTTATTAATATCGAGCAAAAAACGACAAAAAAAATACGTTTGTTGTATGGGAGCCCCCTTAAATATTTAATTTATTCTGTTTTTAACCGACTTCAAAAAAGGAGGAGGTTATACGTTCCACTGTATGTATTTTTTTTTTATGTATGTTCACCGATTACTCCGTCAATTGTGGACCGATTTTAAAAAATATTTTTTGGTTTGATAAAGTATACTTCCGAGGTGGTCCCATTGTCACCGAATCTGTATCTGATGAGGGGATCAGTGAGGAATTGAGGGAACTCCTCAAATATTGTAGGCAAACATATAGCGATTTTAGTATTTTTAGTAACAAGTCTAGCATTTGCATTCAGAAAGTATCATTTGGTGTAGCGGAACTGATGATGAAGACCACAGATGGCCACCGGAACTCCTCAATGGTACCGATTTCAAGGGTGGCGATAAGATATCTCGATTAAGATAGTTGAGCGACTACCTACAACGAATAATATTTACTTGTTCAAATATGACTAGGACTTTCCCGCGGCGTTGCTTGCGGCGCGCTTGATATAAGTTAAAGTTTCATTTCAACTAAGAAGTGGGACTACGTAACAGCGTATTATCATCACTAAAACGTATAAAATAAAATAAATGTTTTAAAAAACAAAAAACCGCCTTCAAAAACGCAAAAAATAACTTCTTTAAAATTGTAAGCACCTAATAGGTTAGTCCAACTGAAGTCGGCGACCACAACATTTTCAACAAAAAGCCGACATCAGTTGGACTAACCTATTAGGTGCTTACAATTTTAAAGAAGTTATTTTTTGCGTTTTTGAAGGCGGTTTTTTGTTTTTTAAAACATTTATTTTTTAATATTTGTAGTAATAGCGGCAACAGAAATACATCATCTGTGAAAATTTCTACTGTCTAGCTATCACGGTTCATGAGATACAGCCAGGTGACAGACAGACGGACAGACAGACGGACAGCGGAGTCTTAGTAATAGGGTCCCGTTTTTACCCTTTGGGTACGGAACCCTAAAAAGTGACCAGTTCCCAGAGAATTAAGATAAACAGCTACGCGAACGGAATCACGGGCAACAGTGTACCTTTAACCTTTTGTCGGCTCTGGCCGACGACTAAAAGTCGTGCCACTGACGCCACCGTCGGCCACAGCCGGCACACATTCAAGATTGAACGAGACTTTGTTTCGTAACAATTTAGTTGTAATTTGCATAGCATATAGGTGAAAAACTAAAGTAAATGACCTCTTGCATGTAGTAGCAACACATCTGTACAGACCGTTCGACAGTCTATATTTGAAAGTGTGGAACTTGAGAGAAGCGCGTGGAGCTAACCCCATTCGCTTCTGTTTAGTCCATTTGAGAAAATTCTCTTTTACCGAACAATTGTCTTCGCGTGTGATATCCATGGACTTGTTTCTCTAATAAGTCCATGGGAGTGTCTATAAATAACTCGACATTGGCGAAATACACCTTAACAGGAGTGAAAGCCATTAATTGAGAGTAATACTAAATTTGAAAGGGCATTGGGTAAATTTGTTTGAAGAATATTGTCATTATTTTTTTCATCGGCCACGTATGAATTTTACATAGATATTTAGAGGACCTCTAAATACACATAGATATATATAATTTATGGCGGTAAATAATATCGGAGCGGAGATTTTACAGATATAAGTATTCAGTTTTTAAAACAAAAGTACGCCCAAGTATGAATATTTAAATATCTCGGCTCCGATGCACTTAAGAGTATTACATTACATAACAAAATATGTTTATTTTTAATAATTTTATCATAATTTACCACTTTTACGCATGGCCGCTCACCTTGAAAATGTATGGATTTTACAAATGACAACACTTTTACCGAAACCCCTTTGACGTAAATTCCATATTAGTTAAGTACACAACTACATGCAAGAGGTCATTTACTTAAGTTTTTCAGCTATACTCGTAGCAAACATGTTTGGCGTGTGAGCGACACATTTTGTATTTGACGTAAAACATTAAGGGCCGAGTTCCCCAACAATTAAACGGACGGTTAGCGGTTTAAAGGTTGTCAAATGTATTGACTAACAGCTGATGAACACTTAATCGCCTGTTTAATTGTTGGTGAACTCGGCCCTAATGCTAATATCTCAATCGAGAGTCGGTTTGCGGGGGGAGGAGAACAGATACGAACAGTCACGAACTTAAATTAGGGACCCACCTTGGGTCCAAAGTCAATCTGACATTCTAAATCAATAAGGTTGATTCTCCTATAAGCAGAGATCGGAATAGGTAGAGCTAATTTGCCTAAACTTGATGCATGTTCATTCAATAATGTATTCCCATCTCTCTCACGCATGAATGAATATGCGTCAAGTTTAGGCAAATTAGCTCTACCTATTCCGATCTCTGCCTATAAGTTACACATGATTTGGCATCTCTAATGACATTGACGACTTCAAGCCTATTTTTCATGAAATGGGTCACGAATTGATACTAAAAATGTGTTATTTGGACCAAGTAAGATTATGCCATTTACCCTGCTGCAACTCATTGATAAGGATGTGCCAATATATTTATTAGTATTATTACGAGCCAGAAAAATGCTAAATGACCTCTTGTTAACCGACTCAAAAAGAGGAGGTTATCAGTTCAAATATTGTTTGCACTGCAATTTATTCACATAACGATGGTCTATTAGGGCTTCAAAACAAATATTTAAAAACAATAGGTGTATGTTTGTCCACTCTTTTCTCCAAAACTATAAATCGAATTGTGAACATTAGTTTTTATTGGCTTACATTGACTTGAACTTGGCTTACATTGATTAGGGATCAGTGCAAATTTCATCAAAATCGGTTCAGGTTTTTAAAATACCTATGGACTAATACGTGTGTTATGGTCACCGGAACTCTTCGATGGTACATATGTCAAGGGTGGCGGGAAGATATCTCTATTAAGATAGTTAAGCGACGGGTGTCCCTCGAAATCCCTAAAAACATTTGTCCTAACACATTGTTTGTCCGAATTTTCATTTGCCATAAACTGGTTTTTAGATGGCTCAGGCAACTTTTAAAGTTTTCCAATGATATCTGCCGTTCGGTTAGGTTAGCGAATGCGCCTGCTCGTGGTCGCGTGGCCCTCCCTTAACGACGCAGATGGTTTGCCGCTGGGGTTTTAATGGGTATTCCAGCCACCCTGGTTGGTGAGTCACACATTGACGACGCGCTAGCCTACTTGGTAGTGACCCTGCCTATGAAGCTAGCGGTCCTGGGTTCAAATCCCGGTAAGGGCAGATATTTGTGTGATGAGCACAAGTATTTGTTTCTGAGTCTTGGATGTTTTCTATGTATTTAAGTATTTATTTCTCTATATAAGTATTCATACCGTTGTCTAGTACCCATAGCACAAGCCTAGAGCTTAGTTTGGGACTATGTCAATTTGTGTGAGATTGTCCCTTAATATTTATTTATTATATTATTATAACCATCCCGGGTCCTCCTGGACTTGGGTGGTATGCGCAAACGCATTTCCCAAGCGAAAAAAAAAAGGTCGTATTACCAGCGTCAAGGCTAGTAAAGCACCATGTTGATTGGCAACCTTTTCGGTGTTCATTTCAGATTCAGTACTAAGTTTGTATTACTCTACTTTTTTATAATGTGTTTGCTGTTGTTTATGATCATTTTATTTTAGCACCGAATAAACCATTTCTATTCTATTCTATTCTATAATAACAATATTAAAAAGTTAGTTTTAAAAGTTAAGCGGAAATGGCTTTAGGATAAACGAAAATTCGGACAAACGATGAATTAGGATAAATCGTCGGTGAAACTGCAAAACCGCGTAAGATTTTTTTTTTGATATGAAGCAGAATGCACCTTTTTTCTAAGATGTTGAGGTTTATTTTGCTCTATAATAAATTTGTTGATTACGCGGTTTTGCAGTATCACCGACGAAATGACGATTAGGGGTTCCATAGGGGACCCTTAAGCCTGAGCCCCACTGCTGCGCACGCTACGCACGGACACGCTATACACGTCGCCCACGTGGGTCCATTGGTCTGGATACGTGGGTCAACATTTTCACAGCAACCAATGCACGCATACGTAAAACGTGTGGGCCACGTGGCTACGTTGGTCAGCTGCGTGTGTCTACACTCCCCACTGCGGGCCACGCACATCCACGCGCGCGCGGAGGGTGCGACGCCCTTGAAGCCACCTATCCACTGCAACACACGGGCAGCGTCTGCGTGGCAGGCACTTCGTAACAGACCACGCGTGTATCAGTGACGTCATTTCGTGCGCAGCGTGCTCGTGGACTACTGTGGAAGTATCTACTTACCTACATTTTCATACAAAGCGGGTTTGTACCCACGTGTGTAGCTTGACCGTGCGCAGCAGTGGGGCTCCTGCCTTAAGTGACTATATCGAGGCACTAGACTTTCCCGCGGCGTTGCTTGCGTGTTTGAAATATTCTATAGTTTCTTATTCACTCTGAAGTCAGCGTCCCATAATTATTATTAACCATAAAATAAATATTAAAAAAAACTAAAAACTCAGTCAAACTGAAGTCGGCGACCCACCATATTTTTAACCAAAAGCCGACTAAAGTTTGACTGACTTAGTACCAATTTCACCAAACGATGTTAACCACTTAACAGACGATTAGAGCGTTAACAGCTGTCAAAATGTATTAACTAACAGTCGTTTAACATTGATTAAATTTAACATCGTATCGTGAAAATGGTAGGTACTTAACCTACCATTTTAAAAGAAGTAATTTTTTGTGTTTTTCAAGTGGATTTTTGTTTTTTTTAACTTTTATTTTATTTCATACTTTTTACTGATCATATATTATGCTGTTATTTAGTCCCACATCTCAATAAAAAACTATAGGACATTTCTAGAACCTCCTCCTTTTATGAAGTCGGGTGAAAAGTCGACTCCAGGTTGACTGGTCAATTCTTATTATAAAATTATTTACTCGTATTTCTTGCGTTTTTGGAGGCGGTTCATTGTATTCAAAACATTTATAACTTTAACTGAATAATAATGTAATAATGCTTATTAGGTAATTGAACTTCGGCATGAATAACATTAATTCATTAAATATTCATCGTTTTTCTGATTTGAATCGGAATGTTATTTATAACTAGTCATCAACTTATTAAAAGAATTACAATAATTTACATAATGTTTTTATTTCCTTCTGTTAACTTGACAGTTTTCAGATACGAGGATTTTTCAAAGTAGTGACGGTACGTACTTTATCTGTATGAAAAAAACCGGTCAAGTGCGAGTCGGACTCGCGCTCCGAGGGTTCCCTACTTAAGATAATAATGGTTGGTCTTGTCATTTCGTTATGAACTTTATTTCCTTCGTTATAAGGTACATTTTGATTAGCCTAAATTTTAATATAGATTTGTAAAGATTTTTGATAATTTATCCAAAACTGTAAAATTTGACAACGTCATTTTATTTTTAGCGTTAAAAACATAATTATTGTTTACGCTTTTGTTCATAAATTTCGGAAATAGGGAGGGATGGTCATTTTTTGTAAATATTACTTTGGCTATAAGTACTCGTACCTCAATCAAAAAATTATGTCTCAGAAAAAAAAATAAAAAAAAAATGTGTAAAAAAAATGCTTTTAAAATGTGCAGATTTAGCCCTCTCATATGAATATGATACCCCGTTTGCTATAATTAAATCACTTTTATTTTTCAACTCAAGACACCTTTTCAAATAATTAGAAAAATGCAGGCAAGCAATTTATACGACTATGATAAATTTCAAGTTGATAGCTTCTTTTCTGAGAAAAACTGCTGTGACATACGCAGATAGACAGACAGACAGACACCGAAGTCTCACCATAAGGGCTCCTTTATTCCATTTTAATGCGGAACCCTAAAAACTCATTCGTAATTCACTTTCTATTACAACTGTACCAAATTCGTTCGTTTTCAGCTCGATGTGTCGTTCAACTTGTCATAATTAGTTTGAAAATCGAAAGCGACATGTGTCATGCATCCATAGAGTGTGTACGGCGGAATTTATTTATTGAAATGTATTTAAAGTTATGTCAGTCGACTAGTCGATCAACAATACATCGTTATCGACTGTCACCGTTGCCCTTGACTCTCAGTAGTTGTACGCCTAACGTCGCATTCGACCAAACTGGAAGAAGGTCTTATACCTACATTAAACGCCGAATTTGTACTAATCTCGGAATAAGTCTTAAGGATGATTTCCACCAAACGACTCGCATCGCATCGGATCGGAAAGGATAGGTACGGATGCGGCGACAGCCGATCGCGTCTGTTAAATTTATTATTGTCTATTTATGACGGAGTCGATCGCGCGTCGCAGCATACGTTCGGTTACGATCGCGTGTCGCGGAAGACGCCCGCGGTCAAGTTGCTGTGCGCGGCTTGGTAATATAGACTTTAAATACTGTGAACATGATTTAATATCGTTTAAAGATCATTAAAATTCTTTCCGTTCCGATCCGTTGCGGGCCGTTTGGTGGAACTAGTGCTTTATTCCAAGTTTAATCTCTAAAAAAACAACTCCAAAAACATAGGCTTTTTTGGGATTCCGTAGTCAACAAGGAAGGAACCCTTCTATTTTGCCATATCCGTTTGTCCGTCTGCCCGTCTGTTCGTGGTTTAACTCTCTCTAGGTACTAAAAAGCTATAATTTATCATAGTTAAATAAAATCTTTAGTAAACCTACCTCCCATACATGTAGTTACATTATAACATCTAGGGAGATATTTGGGGTGCGTTTCAATCAGTATACAAACTTTTTGCATAATTTCATTTAACTAACCACGAAAAGCATAACGAACGTTTAGCATAAAAACCAATTGTATAATTTTATCTGGCATACGATCACATAACATAACACTCATTTAGCATAACTATCATTTTCTAGTTATTATACATTTTAAGTCAATTTCAGTTAGAAATATTAACTTTTTAAATTAATAAACATTACAGTTTTTGAATTTATGTATTTCGTTTTATGTAAAATGATCATTATACCATTTGTTTTTATGCTAAACATTACACACCCAGATATTTGATGTAATTATCAATTTGTAGATTTGGGAGACTGTTTAAGAAATATTGAACGCGAAAAGTGTCGTTTTCGCTAGAGTTATCCCCGTCGTGTCCCCCCCCGCCTCCCATAGCCAAATCTACAAGTACTTAATAAACTTCTGAAACTCAGAGGAAGATATCACGACTAAGTAGACTTGATTATTTCTTGAGATACAGGCGACTAAATTGTTGATACCTACTAAAAATCATCTAAGACAGCACCAAATAACTTTTAATAGTAATTTCGTTTGTGTGTTTGTAATGGCGACATGCTCTTGCCCGGTTTTCTTTTAGTTATTAAGGTGGGTCTACGCTAGGCGAGCCGAGCACGAGCCTAACACAATTCATCTAGTGTGTCTCAGGTCCACACGAATTGTGTTCGGCTCGTGCTCCGCTCGTGCTCGGCTCGGGCTCGGCTCGAATAGCGTAGACCCAGCTTTCGTTAGGGTTAGGGTTGCAGCGAACGCAACTTTAAATGTTTAATAGGTTGTTTTAAAACCCAGTCGACGTAAAACGCTGGGTTTAGTGGAGCTTCAATAATGATAAATGGTTCGGGTTTAAATCCGTTTACACGCAGCGAGTAGTTTAGTACTAAACCTACGCAACTAAAAGACGTTCTGTAAAAATATTTCTAGTGCAAATACAATGCCTGTTTTGAACTGTTTATACCTATAGATAACTTGTGCTGTTTGTTTGTACAGTCGAGAAAATTGATCAAAACGTAAGAGAGTTCTTATGATTTTATTTGCAGTGTCACTTTGACCGTAGTCCAAAGTTGTCTAGGAATCAATTTCCTCGACTGTACAGTTGTTTCGTTTAGACGGTTAAATGTCTTTAAAAAATTCTATGCTATTATAATATTTAATTTGACCAGCTCTACTTTCAAACTGCCCCGCAGCCTGCCTGTTTGTCATCTATTTAAAAAACCGCGTCTAAATCAGTCAATTTATTTCGGAACTATGATACCATAGACAGACTCGCAGATATTCAGATACACACGAACTTTTACCACCCCTTTGCTTGCGTAGGGGGTTAAAAATTGGCACATATTGGTAGAGACATGAGAACGGACTAAGGACTTTTAATATTTCCGAATTTCCTTAAAGGATTATTAGAAACTCATATAATCTAAAAATGTGTCCAATGCTCTTAGCCTATCATCCCATAATATATAATATAATATGATTAACATTTAAATAGACCTGGATTACTGTGCTAATTGGTTATTACCTAATTCCATTCAGTTAACTGAATAGCATCCATTGAATGTGGGAAACTGAGCATACTATAAATGTCAAAGGTCAATAGCCGTATTGTAAACTGTCAAAAACTGACAAGTAGTTAAAGGACGAATATAGCAACACTGATTTACTATAAATTTATAATTATCTTATAAAAAAAATGTAATTGTATTCTTGACAATATTTAGAAACGCGTCATGAATAAGCCATAGCTACTTTGTAATAGCACTTATTAACTAATAACTTTTTCAAAATCACTTTTTTCCCTAAGGTTGCAAACGCCATTTTCAACCTGTTTTTGAGATTTAGAAATAACCCTCATAATTTTCGATGTATGTAAACTTTGAAACGATTTGTTCGACAGTAACTTGTTCACAGGACAGCTACTGTCTTCGTGTAAACCGACTCTGAATTGAGATGCTCGTTAATAGGGAAGTTTTTAATCGCTCTAATGAATCCGATTGATAACTTTGACCCAGTTCAGCTGTTCCTGCTGTGCAAGCGTTTTAAGATTTGTTTCATCCGGTTACTAGCTTTACCTCGTGACTTTCTCCGCGTATACTTCACTAATTTAGGGTTTATTTTCTTCCAGTAAGATTGTCTATTATTTCATTACTTAGGCATTAATCTTTCTTAAAGCTTCAAAAAATATTAATGGTACGTTTAAATTATAGAAAATAAAAGACTAAATATTTCATAAGCACATTGACAGACAACTAGCCAAGTAAATCACGGAAAATTAATTGAATTTTTTGATTTATAGCCGAAAGTGTATAAAATGGCCGTTCCCCCCTTACCACCGAAGTTTACGGACAAAAAATCTGACAAATTCCTAACTTCAAATTGAATACTCAAATTACAGTTTTGGAAAAAATAGCAAAAACTAAAATCTGTATTAAAATTTAGGCCTGTCGAAATGGACCTTATTGAAACCATATTATCTTAAATATGGAATCTTCGGTGCGTGAGTCCGACTCGCACTTGACCGGTTTTTATTTTAATGGATTAGGAAATTTACGTCGTAAGAGAAGACAGTTAAAATACTCGCGATAAATTGGCATCCTTTTTTCAGAGCCGATATTTCTAAAACAGCACATGCTATTTTGGTAAAATTAGCTTAAATCTATTCTGATTAAAGTTGCTTTCTTTAAAAAAGAAACCGTATCCACATTGGACTATTGGTTTGGGAGATACGATGCCAAAGACAGACCCGTATGACACCGAAAACCGTTAAAACGGTCACCCCTCTTTTTTCGTTGGGGGTTAAAACATATGGGAAGGTAAAATGTTAGACTAATGACCGCAGCAATATTAAATTGGCTATTTTAATGAATGTATTTGCAACTAGGCTAATGATTTATGATGAAAATTAAGCCGATGTACAGTCACGAACGTTCATTTGAGACCCATTACAAAAAAAAATTGCTTGTAGTCGTCAATTTCATTAGAGAAGCAAAGTCATTTATAACTTAATGGAAACTCAACCTTATTGTTGTAGAATGTCAGAATAACTTTGGACCTAGAGTGGGTCCCAAATTTAAGTCTTTCACTGTACTAGCGCTTTTACACAATCAATATTGCTGAGAAAATTCCGTACAATGAGAGGGAAAGACCTATAGAAGTCATATAAATCGGTCCCGTTCATTGCCTAGAATTTAAAAATTTACAGAAGTTACAATTAATTACACTTTACTTACATGATCATAATAAAACACTTTAAATTAAACCAAAAGTTAAACTTTGAGAGTTGAAATCGTTAAAGGTTAGTCAGGACCTCGTAGTGTGGCTCCGGGAGTGAGACTGAGGTCTGGGCGGAGAGTTTAATATATATCGGGGGTGAACCCACACAATTTAATATCAGAAATATATATTTAGAAGCACCCTGGCAACATGGATGTAAAGCGGGTGGAAGTGACATGGAGTTTTGTGGGTAGTAAAATTATGTTTATTTGCGTATCTTTATTTGGTCGTATTTTAGGTACTTGACGCAATGCGGTTGGTCAAATAGTAATAGTAATTTATTGATTGTATCTCAAATTTCAGACTGATTTGTTCTGCTAATTCAGAGATACAGGGTTTTGACAGACGGACTAACGCAAAGACATTTGAAAGTGTTCCGTTTTTATGTATTTGGTACCGAACCCTAAAAACAAGTCAATATTTTCATAAAAATCCGTTTCCTTACTGCTCTATTTGTCAATTAACACATTTTTTTTCATTTATGTAATCGTTAATGTATTCAGAATGCAAGTTGTCTAGGCTCACTGATGTTTGTAAATATGTGTGTAAACTCGTTATTGCACGTCAATCAATTGACAAGTACATACGTACATTAACTTATAATTAAAATATACAATGGCGATAGGTAACCCTTAAAGAACATTTCAATCTATTTTTTTAAGAAAGCACCGCTATTAGAAATCTATCCTAAATAGAGAGAAAACGATTAAAAACGAATACTTGTAGTCACCGTAAATAAAGTAAGTACGAATTCAAAACGTCACATATTTTTTCAAGTACGCCTGTAATTGCGAATCTAAGTACGCTTTGGCCAAAATAGCCACATCCAGCATATAAGACGTCTGCCGTAACGACGACCTGCGTGGGCGGCCCTGTTAAGATCACAGGGTCACAGACTAACCGAGGCACGTGTAAACACACCACACCACGACCAGATGTTTAACTTTGCCAATGAAATTTTATTAGTCTGTGGCGTCTTGTTAGGGCTGTGAACCGGTTTTTATAAGTTTGTAGAGCACTTATAAATTTGCTACGTTTATTAGATTGCGATTTAATTTGGGAATAATGAAATAATTTTGTCTCTTTTCTCTCTCTCTGTCTGTCCGGGCATACCTTCAGAAGGAATTGACGCATAGTTAAGCGCCTATTTTTACATTACCCAGGAACACCCGAGATGTTTAATAAATTGGGTCATGTGTTTACCATCCAGGTATGAGGAAACTATACATGGATATAAATTCAGATCAACCACTCTAAAAAAAACTTTACAAAACCTTTGCGGCAGTCCTGGGAATGAGAAGATTCTAATATTGCCTATAGAACTCCTTGGGTGAATAACAATCCACTCAATGCATTCATGTTGAAAAAAATCTAAATCGTTATTTTAAGATAGTATTAAACAAGTGATTTCTAAAGTGGTCTATATCGACCCCCAGGGGTCGAGGACGACCGGCAAGGGGTCCATGTGAGCGGAACAAATATACGGGGGTCCACGCATGGGTCACGATAGTGGATCCCGAATAAGCAGGTCGTGACTTTCATTTTGGCTTTCCATTATTGGAATAATCCATATTCATACACAGATAGTATAGGTAACTACTTACTCATGTAATACTTTCTTATAAATACCTATATAATTAAACAAATATTATCTATAGAAATTATATTTAAATTTTCTCTGTGTGTAGTTTTTTACTTTGTAAAAAGTACTTTTTCGCGCTAAATTTTCATTGTAGCCTTTGTAATTTTTAGCCGGCTAGATCTCCAACGTTATCCGTGCAAAAAATCACAAACAGTTTTTGCTTAGTTTTTACGTGATAACGTAAATATTAGGTAAGCAGGGGTCCACCCAAAACCGAAACAAATGCCAAGTGGTCTATGAGACAAAAAAGTTTGGGGACCTCTTTATTAAACAAAGTGGTCTGTATGTCTGTTTGTCTGTCTGTCAGTTATCAGCTAACTTGCCTAAACCACACTGCACCAATATTGATGTAGCTTTCATCATCAGTAAGAAAAATTTTCACGGAAGGTTTTAATGTATAATTAATTCCAAGAAAAGGACAACCCATACTAGGTATAACTAAAACAAGTTTATGCGTTTATGAATAAGGTGATTGGTACTAATAGTAGTTTACGTGACGGTTGCGTAATGACAGGCATTACAACATGAGTGTTGTTTATGTAACGAGCCGCAAGGCGAGTTTCATAATAGATACACGAGTGTTGTAATGCTAATTACGCAGAGTCGCGTACAATACTTTATCTACACACATATTATAAACTGTAAGATGGGTTCAGAAGCCGAAAGGCAAATGACCAGCATTACCTTACCCGTGGTAGTAGGTGACAGCGATGACAGTTGTAAGGTAATTTTGAAATTACGTTATCGAATATTGTAAGGTAATGAGATCCAAATTTGGAACATCTTCCAAAATTAACAGCTGTCATCGCTGTCACCTACTACCACAGGTAACGCTGGTCATTGCCTACGGGTTTCGAACGCATAATAGAGGACTTATGATATGTGTATAGATAAACAAAAGTTCAAAAGACTTATGGCCGAACTCTATACTCAAACCACGGACAGATGGGCTTATTTCGGATTATGACACATTTTGTATGGGTAAATGTCACATTTTAACCCGAAGTTATTATCTATCCGCAGTTTGAATATAGGGTTCGGCTGTTAGTAAGTCAAAAGCAATCATTTATTAATTATAACCAACTATATAACAAAATGGAAACAAAAATACAAATTTCAACAATCCACAACTCAAAAAAGATATGTACTCGTAAGTGTCGATAAACGATCTTTAAATTACTTTAAATTTTCTTATACCTACTATAAGCATTTTTTGGGCAACATAGCTCCCAACGTGATGAACCTATTTTGGACACGGAATTAAAAAAAGATAGTTTTAAAGGGGTTGTTTCATGGGATTGTTTTGTGGAATAAAAGAAGACGTAGTGACATATATCGAAAAGGGAATGCTAAGATGGTTTGGTCATTTAGAAAGGAGAAAAGAAGAGTTACAAGAGATGTATGGCGGGTGAGAGTGAGCGGAGATGTCGGTAGGGGACGCCCTAGACGCAAATACAGTGATCAGATTCGCGATATATGCATAAGGGCCAAATTAAAAGCACCCAAAACCGACGTAATGTACGTGCATGAAGAGGTTGATGATTTATTTATTTAATCTTTATTGAACAAAAATACTAATTTGAGTACAAAAGGGGAACTTAATGCTTAATGGCATTCTCTACCAGTTGACCTTTGGGCATATCATAAAATTTGATGATTGTAGAGAGCGAAAGTTGTATGTTTAGAACATTGCTCCCAGGAGCACATTAACATACAAACATACGAATCCGTAGTCTCTACCTAACCTATTGGGAGACAGGCGTGAAGGTATGTGTGTATGTATATATGTATGTATATTGTATCTGCTGTTTTTTTCTTTTTCATAGTTATTTCCAAAAATAAAGGACTGAGAATACCGAATACATTATTATCTTATTCATATTTCCACGTATAAATAGCTAAGTTTCCACCACTTATTATTTGTCCAAATAAATCTAAACAACAGAACGAACTTTCTTGGTTAACTAGAATTCTGGTCAGAACACCAAAACTGGGGCAGTCATTGACGATTTATTGTCGAATATCAATTTAGGGGGGGCATTAGTCAAGAAAGTTGGGAAGTGGGGGGTTAAATTAGATTGGAATTAAATGGATGTTGGGGTGCAATGTTAGTTTTAAGTTGGTAAATTGGATATTTCAATATGATAGAGTGTGGTGTTGGATAGAGTAAAAGCTGTAAATATACTCATTTACACACAGTGTATTACTAGCACCTTGGTTTTTTTAAAGGAGGTTAAAATAGCGTATATCTGTAACGTAACCATGACATTAATTTAATAAATAAACAAATTCTCAGGCTTTGTTAACTTTCTAACAACATTTTAATTGCCAGCAATGTAAAGCACTGCAATTTGACAAGTGTAAATGACAGTCGACGGATACTTTGATTATTATGATTTGCCCCCGTACACCGACATGCCTTGTACTAAGCAACAGCGATACTGATAACGATGAACACGCAGCACATGCACTACATTAAAAATGAACAGTATCTAATAAAATTAATTGTGAAGTTATTTTAATTATTTTTTAATTGATAATACTTGCAAACAGTTGCTAAAGCAACATATTATCGGCAGTTTTTATAAATGCCCGCATGTCGGTAAAACACTGTATATGAGTATGATGGGGTCTATATTGACTGACATAATTATTTTTAGTCATAATGTGCTTTAAGTCATAATCATCGCAACTCATAACGTGTTTTTTTTGAAGAAACTGTTAATTTTTCAGGATTTTTATAAATCAAACCTAACCTAACCTAGCCTTGTCTACACGTTAGATATTTCAGAACTTCTGAAAAGTCTACAGTTTTAGCGATATAAAAAATTATGACTATCAAAAATTATGTCAACAATTACATTATGACAAATAAAATTATGAGAAACAAAGGGCTCCCGAGTATGATGGTTATTAGATTTTATCTCTGCCTTTGGCCGTACTGAGTGCACATGACGGCGACGTCGTGACGTGTTTAAGTGAGGATATTTCAAGTACCAACTTGATGCAAACAGCACCTGCAAATGGTTCGAGCGCATCACGCCACGCTGCACCTGCTGAACTAGTAAACACGTGCAGCGATTCAGGTGGTCACGCCACGCCACCCTCCCTAGTGTTCCTACAACGAAGTTATTCTGCTGTAGATATAAAAGTCCAGTCTCTTTACGGCACGAAATATCCTGTGTGTAGCTCTTGAAATATCCTCATAACTATAGATTATTTATTAATTAATTAATTGTCAGTACTAAGTCTACCTTTTCAAAGATACAATAAAGTTTTTGTAATTTATATTGCCTTTTTTCTACGTTTCCGACCATACTCCTGTATATATACCTACCTACTTATTTTTTCTGGTATGAAGACGGCAAACGAACTCATAGTCACCCTATGGTAAGGCTATATATAGCTAGGATAATTCAATAGTAGTTTACGTGACGGTTGCGTAATGCTAATTACGCAGAGTCTCGTTCTCGTACAATACTTTATATACACACATATTATAAGTACTCTAAGATGGGTTCAGAAGCCGAAAGGCAAATGACCAGCATTACCTTACCTATGGTAGTAGGTGACAGCGATGACAGTTGTAACGTAATTTTGAAATTACGTTACCGAATATTGTAACCACCTACCCGTAATGTTGATGTTTTATCGAATTCACTTTTTCGCCAAATGTCGCATAATCTTTATTATCGCAACTTATAAATCATAAAGTTATAAAGAGTTGTTATTTTAGGTTAATTAAAGTAAGGATGGACGGACGGATGGACGGACAGCGCAGACATATAAAAAAGAACCCGACAACTTAGAACCTTCTTCTTTTTTTCAAGTCGGTCAAAAATAATACTCGTTACTCTCATGAGTCAATGCCCTCAAACGGAGGCGTCCAGGCTGTCTACGAAATTATTTAATATCTTAACATACTTAAAGTTGCAAAGGCAAAGTTTTGAGTGCCTAGAGAAAGTTAGTTGTAGTTGGCAAACTAGAATATCGTTAATATCGAGTAACGACTCGTGTAATATATCATAGTTCGTAACATGTGGCACAGAAATAATAAACATAAAGGTTATGGGTATTGCCGGTGACTTCTGGTATCGGGGTGCGTCTCATAAAATACAGGGTAATTTTCTAATAGGTGCACAAATTTTATTATTTTCTTCGCTATTGTTAATCAATAACACAAAATGCTGGCCTTTATTTGGCACAAAGATTAAGCATTGCCATTCAACGTGGCAATGCTGCCAGCATTTTGGGAACGATGCCCACTGGCAGCGGTTTATTAGATTAGTGTAGGCTTAAGTTAATTTTAGGTATATTTTATTGTATATATTTTAAACAGTCCTAAATAATTTGATTGCGTTGTGACAATTAATATTGTGTTATTTTTACCCTAGCTTAAAAAACATTAGAGATATTTCCGATTCAATGATTCCACTAACTTAGCGATATTTAAAGACCCTCAGGGGTGCGAGGAGAGGGGCGTGTTGCAAAAAGGTTTTTACTGATGAGGGTTTTAAACATTGATTTTCGAGTATGACTTGGTGCCCACACGAGAACGTAAAAATTAGACAATATGCAAAAAAGAACTGATTTTATTGTTGTAATAGGTATGTTATATTAACGATACAAAATCATATGTTAAAATTTGTGCACTGACAAAAATATTACCGTGTATAACACTGTTTGATATAATTTAATTTTAAAAACGTACATAAGATATGACAAACTTTAAAGGTAACAACAAACACTTTTATTTCATTTAGTATAAAGTTTAATTAGTATAACATAATATTATGATATACCATATCGTTTAACGTTCATTTGGAATATTTTTATTTCCTAAAACCTAAAAAAAGTTCTGTATAACCACATGACAACTTAAGCTATCCTGGAACCAGCAGGATTGCATAAAGACGATGGCAAGCGACCAGACGGAGCTACATTGGTGCCGTGGAAACTAGGTAGGGCACTGGTGTGGGACGCGACGTGCGTTGACACATTCGCCCTTTCCCACGTCCAGTCAACCCGTAATCGGGCCGGTGCAGCAGCTGATCAGGCCCAAACACTCAAGCGCCGCAAATATTTGTCATTATTAAATAATTACAAATTTGTGGCGCTTGCAGTGAAAACCATGGGACCTTGGTCAGCTGATATGAAAAGCTTTATTAAGGCCCTGCCCTCTCGGCTCATAGAATCCTCCGGAGATCCTAGAGCTGGTGCTTACCTCTCCCAAAGGATTGGGCTAGCTATCCAGAGAGGTAATGCAGCCAGTGTCATGGGGACCATGCCGCGAGCGGACCTGCTAGAGGGGGTGTTCTTTTTATAGTGGTGATTATTATTTATATCTTTAATATTTGAGTAGCTTAGTTTAATTTTAATTTAAATACGTTTAGTTTTAATTTTTAATTGTATTAATGTTGAATTCTGTACTTAGTTGGATGTAAATATAGTAAATTATTTATTTATTATAACTTGTAAACGAACTTAGTTATACAACAACGTCCCGAAAAACTGTTATCACACTTTGGCTATGAGATCCGCAAGTAGTATAGTATATAGTTGTTAATCAATCCTATACTTACGTAAGGTATTAAGTGTCCCCATTACAAGTAATGAAGGAACATTAACCATAACTGTTTTTAATTATCATGTATTCTGGTGAATTCGTACTTAATTACATTCGTCAAATAATATCTCGAGTCGTAACAGAAGCTCGAGTTTCTTCTAATGGACTTTCATCGACTCATTTGTCTTTTTCTGATTGATCGTTCAAAGGGAAATCTTCGAAACTTTGCAGACAGTATTGTTCTATCATAAGAATATCATGGAGTAGTTCAAATAAGGTTAAATGCCTTAACGGCCTAAATACTGAGCTAGATAATAGATAGAAGACATTTATAGGGTTCCGAACTCAAACAGTGACCAACGGGATCCTATAGGCTGCGGCTCCACTGAAGCGGAGACGAGCGGAGCGGCGCGGAGCTGTGCCAATATTAACCAATAGAATCTAAACCAACGTGCGCAAGGCGCGCTCGACGTGACCGCATGCGCCTTCTATTGGTTAACATTGGCACAGCTCCGCGCCGCTCCGCTCGTCTCTGCTTCAGTGGAGCCGCAGCCTAGCACTTGGCTTTCGTAGTTCGTCCGTCGGTCTTACCTTTAAAGAGCTATTATAAAACTGATAACAAAGCTATAATAAAGCTATTATGAAACCAGTATTCATATTTCAGAATATTTATCTTATCAACCGTTAAAGAAAGCCGGTTGTGTTTATTTAAAAAATATATCGTATAAATAAAAAAATAAAAATAATAAGAGTGTTTTACAGCAAACATTCGTCGGAGCCTTTTTCTTGTTGTTGTTCTATTGTCAAAACGGTCATAAATACACGTTATATTTGGCATGGTTACAGTACAAACCTTAAATAAAATAGCAAATAATAAACAAGTTAACTGAAGTAATGACAATTCACCCCAACTTGACTTGACATACATTTAGTTAATGAAAATTCAAAACCCAATAAATGTCCCCCTCTTTTTTAATTCTAAACCATAACACATTAATAGAAATTGAGACTTACACAAGAAATTATTCTTTGTGAACTTTGCTTCCGATCCTCTTTTAATAGCAAACTCTGTACCTTAAACCCAAGTCACCCAAGTTAGTTTTATTAGACACGGGATTATAATCTTAATTATTAGATGCTTGTATTCTACAATAGCGTAAACATTCACGAAGACATAGGTCACTCTGGTTCTCAGATTGATAACTATGAAACAATCATAAATCTTATCTATAAATGTGCATAACGTGTACTTCTTACCCGCACTTCCCCTAATTTCATCCGTCAAACAAAATGGAACCGTTAACTAACTACATAAAGACCAAATTTGATTAATAAGCAGTTTGGTTACATCACCCAAAGTTTTACAATAAAATGAGCTGTATTTGTAAAGAGTGAGGGTTGTTTTTGATGCGACATGAAAACGTTAAACTGAAACGTGAAACTTGTTTAAAGTAGTTTAAATCTTTGAAAGATTATTTGTAGTTTCCGAAAGCATTTATTGCTTCCTTAGGTCAACTGTTATAAATGATTACAATATACTTGTCAGAAGATGATATTGAGCGCTTGTTTATTTTGGATGCAGGAATAGTACATTATTGTAGAGGCCCGGGAAATGGGGATTGCCTGATGAGGTTCAAGACGTTGGCAACAATCGCATGGACTGGCCTTCGAGAAGCCAGGACCTGGATATAATTGAACTGGGACGAGCTTGGGAGGAGTAAGAAATCAAAACCCCGCCCGAGCTACACTTCGAGACCTGAAACATGCGTTAGCAAGAAGTGTTAGTATTAGTAGAGAAACGTCAGTGGAAGAATGGACCAATATCCCGCAACATCGTACTATAAACTTAATAAACAGCATGCCCAATCCCCTAGCAGCTGTGTGAAGAACCCGTGGAGGCAATACCATGCTTTAATTTTCGATATAAAGTTCGTTTTTAGGGTTCCGTGCCTTAAGGGTCTAACGGGACCCTATTAATGGGTATGCCTACACTGTCCGTCCATTCATCCGTCCGTCCAAACTTTAAAGATGTGTTTAAGAAAGTGTATTTTTTTATTTTAGAATGAGTTATTGCGGTGCATTTACCACAAAAAAAAATTACAGTGGCTTCCCATATAAGAAACGTATTTTAAATTTATTTATTTGATGTATCATAAAAAAGGTAAAACAAACAAGCGTCAAAGGAGGGTGGGCAAATTGGCCTTTTTACTAATAAGGACAAGCGGTATGTCACCGGATAGGTAATTCTAAGTTGTAAAACTATTACTATGGCAGGTAGTTCGAAATCTTTGTGTGAAATAAGTTATCGCCATGCAAAAACGGCGGTATTTCATAGTGATTATGCTAAAGTCGTCTATGTAGGCGTCCCGATGTTCCAGATAAAAAAAACCTCACACTTATTTGAGGTTTCCCGTTACACAAAATCGTTGTAGAATTAAAAAGGATATCCGATGACATAGTGCTATTGTTATTGGTTCTAGGCCAGCGCTCATACATTTTTGCCCATTCTCCTTTTGTATGAGTATAGTACAGTCAACATCATAAATAAGTGCACATTTATGTATCTTGTCACTTTAACGTCGTGTTTGGAATGTTATACAAAATTGTGAAACGATTGAAAGCGACAAGGTACATAAATGATCACTTATTTATGCTGTTGACTGTACCAAATCTGAATAAAAATAACAAATAAGAAAAAATAGTCAAGCGTGATTTGGGCTCGCGCTGATTCGAGTCGAAATTGAAATCAAATCAGATACTATGTGTACGGAACCCTCTGTGCGCGAGCCCCACTCGCACTTGGCCGGTTTTTAACATCATGTAAGGCGGATCAAGACTGGCTGCACTAGACTATGCATCATGACTACGGCAAATAGGATCGATAGCGAATTTATATTTAGAACCGGGGCTTATGCAACAGAGTTTACATTGAAAGGAATTCAATAGTCTGTCGTAGATTTTGTCTGTCTGTCCGTCTGTCACAGCAGCATATATTTCAGCAAATACTAATGGATTTAAAACGGATGGAAACGGGTAACGAGTACTTATACCTCAGAAAAAATATTTAAGGGCAAGATGGGTTTTGGAAGGAGAGTTGTAGATCAGTTATTTAAAAATAGTAGACTTCTGTCTGTATTATAAAAAATATAGATATTATTGAAAAATAATTAAATGTTAAAAACCGGACAAGATCATGTCGGACCATGCTCAGTGTACGATTCCGAGCGCCGTTACTACAAACACAAAAACTACAAGTTACGTACTTGAATCAATTTTCTACTTAAAGTTATTTAGTGCTGCCTTAGATCAATTTTCTACTTATAGTTATTTAGTATCTCAGGAACCAATCAAGTCTACTCCTCCTTCCTTCCTCCTTCCTTTGATTTTTTTTATATGTGCTTTCGTTCAATATTTTTCAGATTTAAGGGAACACGCAACTGTAGTGAAAATTAAACTCTTAGAGTTCCTAAGCGGTCCCGCAAATCTTAAAATTTATAATAATATATTTTTCATCATGATTTTTAAGGAGCTATCCAATGAAACTTCACTAGATGTCAAATGTAAAAAAACCTTGCTATGAATACCCGAAAAAAAACAGCCAAATTACAGCTTTGTAGTACCCAGAGTATCTGAGTTAAACCGCGAACTAAAAGGGTTCTTTGTTGACTATGGAACCCTAAAAAGGAGTACCGATGACAAGATCTTTATGAAATTTATATGGCATATCTGATTGATATCGATGTATTGATTGCATGTATATAAATATCGACAGAACCTTAGGATTACTCATAGGTATCCTTCAACACTTTGGATGAGTGAATTATTTTTCTGTATTAGGTACATTATTTTAAGACTAGCTTCTGCCCGCGACTTCGTCCGCGTAGAATTAGTAGTTTTGTCATCCCACGGGAACAGTTATTTATTTCGGGATTCAAGGTAGCTCTGTGTGTTTATCCGTGTATAAAAAAACTCTATTCGTAATTATATGTAACCAAAGTCGCCCATCCTTCTAAGCAAAGAAGTAACAACCCGCGCACGCATAACCTTTCGCATTTATAATATAATTATGTAGTATAGGATGTAAACAGGTAGGGACATCCAGCGCACTGAATCACTCTGGCCGAAATCTTACACGATAAAAATAACCTCGGTAGGTGAGTCCGACTCGCACTTTACCGGTTTTCAGTATTTGTTGTTTTTTTAGGATTTTTACTATGTATAATCATACCAAATTTTGAAGCTTGTGTGTGTTTTATCGTTTTTACCATACAAAAAAAAGAAAAATGGTTTGCAGAATTTTTTATTCCAATTTTGTATTTGAATAATAAAAACTGACAATATCCCAAACAAAGCAATAAGGACGAAGTTCTTCGATAAATGAGCTCATTGAGCGCGAGCGGGCTTTGCCGCTCCTATTTAAACTCGACCCTGCGAAGAACTTTGTCGCTGTACTTTTATGTATAAACTAAAGCCGCACAATTTAACCGTGAGCAAATTATATGATGTAGATGTTAGTACGTATAGTATTATAGTAGGTGTAAGTGCTAAATTAGTTTTTAAAGAATAAATAATAGTTAGTTTATTTAATGTCAAAAAAAACTAAACCTAACCAACTGTACTTACTCCCAGTATATTACAGCTATTATCATAGCTCATAGCTATGAGTTTTTTTACTTCGATATACTACTTTTCCCCCCCATTTCAGCCCCTTTCGTTTTTTTTCTGAATCGCCAAATATAATATTTTTTATTTATGCGTAGTAGGTTAAATACCACATACATACACATACATAATCTCACGCCTTCGTTCCCAGAGTGAGGTAGGCAGAGCTACAGAATTACAAACATCTCTAAAAACTTGTTGATAATTCTATAACCACAATTTGCACAATTAGGCTAAGATGTTTACCAGCGTATTAGTGACGGGTTGCAAGCCCATCGCCTAACAGTACTACACGCCTTTATTCCCTTAGTCGTCTCTTACGACATCCACGGGAAGACATGGAGTGGCACTATTCTAACTCGGCAACCACACGAGTTTTTTATTAATAAATAGTAGCCTATATACCAATTTTCACGTTTCTTACTTCAAAACTGACGAAACCCTCATACGCACAAAATTCTACACCATCCTTTACCCCTTAGTGGTAGTTTTTCCAAAATCACAAAAAGTTACTTTTTTTTTAAATAGCTTCTGCCCGCGACTTCTTCCGCGTCGATTGCGATGATGTGTTTATCCGGGCTCAATCCGGGATACACCTAAGCAATCTCCATTTCCAACTTCATCCAAATCCATCCATTCGTTGCAGCGTGAAGAAGTAACAAACTAACACACGAACTTTTGCATTTATAATATTTAACGATCGGCGACCGTTAGCATTTCATGTCACTTTAACGTCAAACGTAATGATTAATAAAGATAAGTCTCATTAGTAGGATTAGTAGGATACTGGCATTAATAGGATTAGTGGATAATAGAATAGCTTTCGCTCCCTCGGGAATGGTCCAATTTTCCGGGATAATAACTATCCTATGTATAGGACATAGGATAGTTTTTATCCCGGAAAATTGGACCTAACCAGTATGTGTGCCAAGTTTCATCTTGATCCGTTCAGTGGTTGAAGCGTGAAAGACGGACAAACATACACACTTTCACATTTATAATATTATAGTATAGTAAGTACGGAAGTGTGGATAACTGTAATAAACAGAGATCGGACCATTGGATGTCATTACTCGCAATAATGTGGACATGACTCCAAAGAGTTTAATTAAACAAATTAAATTACATTAATTGATTTCTTACCTGAACTTTAATCTTGATCCTTTGCAGGACAGTACTAATAAATAAATAATACAAAGACGTGAGGAGTGGCCATCAATAATCTACTTAAATTTGCTCCACTAACATCCGTAGATTGCGAAAAGAGCTTTTTACCTCTTCAGTTTATTTTAGCCGTGAAAAGGAATAAACTAATCACGGAAAGTTATGAAAATTACTGTTTATTTGATTTAATCTACACAATAACAAGTCTTTGTATTATTCATTTATTACTGCCTTGCAAAGGATCAAAATTATTTTCACGATAAGTAATCAATTAATGTAATTTAATTTGTTTGATTTCAATCTTTGGAGTCATGTCCACATTATTGCGAGTAATGACGCCCATTTGTCCGACCTGTGGTAATAAAAGACAGTTTAACACGTTCACGGACAGTGATACTGTACCATTTTAATTGGACCCCCGTCTTTAGGACACGAATGTATAGCCGGTAAGATACACGACCGCTATAGCATCCGCGTCCGTGAACTTAAATTACTTCAATTCTAACGCTCATTTCAGATCCAATAGCAACATTTTATGAAATGGGAAAAGTGACAAAGTTAACACTATCTCTGCCGGGGGCCGCTAAGTGCCACGGGGGGTGAGTTACGAGCTTTTTAACACTGAAACGGAGCATTGTAAATTGCAACCGAAGATTCTAGATAAATTGCGAAGAATTTTGAGTGAAAAAGCTACAAGAAATTGAATTGCCAGTGTCATGGGGACCATGCCGCGAGAGGACCTGCTAGAGGGGGTGTTTTTTTTATTGTGGTGATTATTATTTATATCTCTAATATTTAAGTAGCTTAGTTTAATTTTAATTTAAATACGTTTAGTTTTAATTTTTAATTGTAATGTTGAATTCTGTACTTAGTTGTATGTAAATAAATAATTCAATTTAGAAATTGAATGTTTTGAAAAACAAAGAATTCTTCACCAAATTATTATTTCTGAATGAAAATGCTGGATTTGTTACTGAAAAGATCAAAATCGCAATACGCATACATAATAATAAAAATAAATATTTGAGACTAAAATAAAAAGTAATGTTTGACAAGTTCCCTCAATTCCTCACGGATACCCTTATAAGCAATAGGGAACAGTGACATTTTGTTTAACAATTCTTGCAATTTGCAATATCAATGTGGCGGGCTTAGCATAGTGTGGTGGTCATGGGCAATCTGTAATTATAATGTATTAACTTTAGGGCAAATGTATGTCAGTAGCATGGAGGCTCCTAAACTAGTAAACCGATTCAGATTCGGCTGTTTGTTTTCGTAAAAAAATTAAAAAAAAAGATTAAAAAAAAAGATGATGTGTTGAAAATAACTAGTTTAAGGCCCCGCCACGCCGAATGCGTGCGCGTAGACGTGACTTGCACGTTCGCTTTCCACTGCGGTGTATAATAAGAATTCTCATAGGACATGTCACTATACAACGCAGTTGTAAGCGAACGCGCACGTCACGTCTACGCGCACGCATCCGGTGTGGCTCGGCCTTTAATCGGGATGGTTTTTAGGTAGGTTTAGGTAGGAAAGTCGGTGGATACCGAGGTTTTATCTATTTGATAGTTATTTTACAAGTATTTTAATCGCTATGGTGACCATTATGATTTACCATATCACTGGCGTTTATAATATAATAAATAGTAGGAAACCCTCAGTGCGCGTGAAGGAATTAAATAACGCATTGAAACTAAACATGCTCCATGCCACCATTACAATATATATTTATGACCAATTTTTTTTTAATATTATTTTTTCAGAAAAATAAAAATTAGGTCACATTTAATTTTATTATCACATCAATATTATAAATACTAAAGTTTGTGTGCATATTTTACTTATTCGCTCATAAAAGGTTGGACGGATCGAAATTAAATTTGAAATATAGATACCTAGCTTATACTCTAAAACTCAGTCTCATTGAAAGACTAAAATTTATCCAGAAAAAAAAACATTTTTTTCTTTTTGCTTATTCGAGAGCTTTCCATCTGGACTTTGGCCCTAAAATCAATCTTATAGGGCTGAAGTCCTTAACCTTCGGGTACAGACAGCCTTGGGAGGCGCCAGCCAGTCTGGCCGGGGAGGGGGGAGGAGGGGTGTTTGGGTGGACACGAGTCTACGCTGTTTTTTTTTTAGATTTTAGATCTGGAGTGGTAGTAGGTCCGGCGATGATTTAAAACGGTAAGATTCTTGTCACAGATTATTTCTAATAAAGGTTTGCGTATGGGACATTTCTTTGTAAAATTTTCTCTAATAGGAGTTAAAATTGAAAAGTTTAATACTAAATTCATAATATTTATTCAGTAAATTGGCCACAAATAATACACATGTGGGTAAAATGGAGTGAATCTACTAGCGCTTCGCATATGACGTGTTTATTTCACAAAATAGAAGAGCGCCATCTATTGTTGTACTTTTTTTAGCCCTCATTAGTATCCTACTGCTGGGCAAAGGCCTCCCCCCCTTTCCCTCCATTCCACCCTATTAACCCTTAAATGATCTCTCTACTTTTCAGTGGTTGTTTTTTTAAAACTATAACTACAGTAAGAAATTAAGGTTAGAAAAGAAAAATATCATGTAAATTTTCAAGTGATTAAATTGTTTTTTTTTATTTGCTCGCGTCTTGTTCTCGTCTCGTGCATAGTAGTTCTTAATGCATAAGTGGGAAAGAGACAAACTAATTAATGTCACTTGGTACTGAATCTATGCGACAGTTCGTTGAAATTAGAAGGGTGAGCATTTAATTGATGTGTCCTTTAAAACGGACAAAATCCGTTTAAAGGTTAAGTGGCATGCACTTAACCTTTAAACCCGCTACTCGCTGCGAAAGCCTATCTAAGACCGCCATCTCCTCTTTGGTCTGCCTATGCTCCGTTGGCCCTCTAACGGGGTCCATTCGGTGACAACGTTGGCCCACCTTTTCGTATGCATTCGGCAGACGTGTCCACCCCATTCTTGTTCTATCTTTTTAAAAATCGGTGTGTGTGTGTTTGGTTGTTAGCTCTTAACGATTAGCGCCTCAAACGATCAACGTGGAATTCTTAACGGGATAGTTTATAGTCCGGGGTACAGTCAACAGCATAAATAAGTGATCATTTATGTACCTTGTCGCATTAACGTCGTGTTTGAAATGTCATACAAAATTGTGAAACGATTGAAAGCGACAAGGTACATAAATGATCAGTTATTTATGCTGTTGACTGTACATCGAGGGTATTTTCATCCCGGAAAATTGGGCATTTCTCCCGGGGAACGATAAATGACTTCTATAATCGATTAACAAAAAGCGAATAGTGAATATTTTGGAATTTAGCGAACGCCTATACCTTTGTTTATTTAAAAAATATGGTATCCTGACTTTTCACCAAATCATCATTTGACAAACTATATCATTTTACAAACTTTCATTTCGCAAAATGTAATTGTGCTTAAACCATTATATGCCATTAAATATTACATAGGTTATATGGGCTTATTAAATAAGTTAGGTTAGGTTACAATAATGACCAAAAAATAAATAAAAAGTATGTGGCGTGAAGTACGTCTTTGCGAATTGAACGTTTGTAAAATAATATAGTTTGTCAAATAATGATTTGGGAAAACATTAGTGAACCAAAAAAAGTATATTTTATATAATTTATTTTAAATTTTTTCAGCTTAGTTTAAATGTGTAACGTGCCAAATTACACTTGTGTAGTAACCAAGAGTCTCTGAGTTAGACAACGGATAGAAGGACAGACTGACAGACATTGCGAAACTATAAGGGTTCCTTGTTGACTAGGAAACCCTAAAAAGAAATACAAAACATATGCAATATAAAAAAGCAAGTACAAAGGCGAAGTCTTCTCGAGTTGCTGGTGTTTATGGTCGGTGGTGTATACTTCCATCAGGTATCTTATAAAATAAGAAAAAGCAAGCTTTCAAATCCCGACTGTTGCTAACCAACTTTAAATCGTTATAAATCCTAAATGATCATTCAAAATGAAAAATGATGAAAGAAACCTAAAGATGATTTTTAAATTCCTATTCGATGATACCCTACTTGTCATACTTGGCCGTTTTTTTTTTTTTTCACAATATGGCGTCTGGTTGCCGCCATATTGAATTTTGATTAGGTACTGTCATATCTTCAGTGACACTCACTAGAGTAAGACAAATCGATTAACATAAGAATCATCAAAATCGGACAACGCGTTTAGTTTTTATAGTGCCACAAAGAAACAAACATACAATATAAAGGCTGTGAAACACACTACCCTCCTCCTTCGGCAGTCGGGTAAAAATATGAACTTATCCTGTTGTCCCTACTAAATACGGATACGGGGCGCTGAAACCAATCACCATACACATTTTGTCGATGACGTTTCTTGGTTTCTTATTATAAACAAGGTTTTTTTTTAGTGTACTTTTCGCACTTCACCTTAAATTTGGAAACTTTGCAATATTTCCAATATTCTCTTTCTTAATTACTTAATAAGAATAAGACATTTTTATGTCGAGCAACGAGGCCCATAATTTATAAATACTTTATAGACTAAAATACATAACAATAATTAAACTTAAAACTAACACCGAGGTGACAGAACAGCGTGGTCTTGTTCTGCCAAAAATGGCGTCATGGTCTCTGCCGGTAGGTTGCCGTAAAACAGCTGTAACACTACACCTTTCGACCAGAAGTCAGGGCACACGACGATCCGTAGCGTACAGGGTGGAAAGTTCGATTACCACATGGAAGGCAACCTTAAATATTAAAAATAGCACATTCTGTGTAAAGGAGACCTTCCTTTATTAAAAAAAAAAGACCCTTTCGATTTTCATCTTAACATACGGCATGTTATTTCCGTCATATTTGACCTGTTCGATTCCCGGTTAAGCAAGGCGATTTTTCAAAAATCCATAAATGCAGTATTTATTATTTTCTAAAATAAAAGTAAGTCTCTATTGCGTAAAATTTGCTATTTCCAATGTTTTAGGTAGCTGCGGTACATTTCCCGTGACGGGTGAAAACAAAGTTAAATGATAATTGCTAGTATTCATGGCCTTCTGCTATTTTGATAATGTTTGTTATTAAGAGATAAATGAACCATATCGGTAACCCTTTCGATCTGCATCATAAAATACGGAATGTTATTTTACCTCATTTGACCGACCGGTTCGAGACCCGGTTGAGACAGATGATTTTTCAAAAATCCTTAAATGCCGAGTTTATAGTTTTTAAAAACAAAGGAAAGTCTCCTTTAACAAGAATGTGCTATTTTCAATATCTTATGCCTTCCATGTGGCATTCGAACTTTCTACCCTATATAAACCGCGGCACGCGCACTACAAACGAACTGAAGTGCAAGAAGCGAAGCGACCGCAGCTGCAACACCGTCAGACTGCATCCAACTTTCTGACGGACGTACTCCATTACCTCGTCTTCCGTAGCGATGTAGAGTTAATTGCTCTCGTATTTTTTTTTTATATTTATACATATAATTTATTAATATCTTAACAAGTTACGAGAATACAAGATGCCCAATATTTAAAAAAAATAGTCGTAATTGAATATAACTAAACAGATTAAATAGAAGTCTGCTGAACTCCGGAGAAACGATCACTAACTAATTAGTATATTACTGGAACATCCGTTGCCTGCACGATTTTATCATTCGTTACGACAAGTTGCCACTTTATACTAACAAAAAAAAATTAAGATTTTCTGCTATCACTCACGCAAAAATTATTATTCATGCATGACAATTGTCATTAGTTTGTCTTAGCGAACAAAATAGGTCAAGTTAAATAGTTCTTATGTCACATTTTCACATTCACGTAGATCTTAGCGACATCTATTGTAGTTTTTTATGTCAACATAACCTCTTTCATTATAAGAAAAATCTTAATAATAGCAAAATCCCAAGTTTTTAAATATTTTTGAAGGAGTTTTCGAAACCACATTTTTTTTTGCGTATTTTAATGTATGATTGGGTCATGTACATAACAGGCATTTCCTTGTATGGCCGGTGGGCATTCCCGTTTCAAAATGATAATTTATGTAGTTGTTGAGAAAAAAAAACTGAAATATACAGACAGGCACCAAACTCTTACCATAATGATTCATTCTAACCATTTTAATAATAAAAAAAAAAGTTTAAAAAAACCAAAACCCGCCCTCAAAAAGTAAAAAATAACTTCTTTAAAATGGTAGGTCAGTCCAACTGAAGTCTGCTTTTGGTTAAAATATTGTTGGACGCCGACTTCAGTTGGACTGACCTATTTACCTACCATTTTAAAGAAGTTATTTTTTACTTTTTGAAAGCGGGTTTTTGTTTTTTTAAACATTTATTTTTATTTTATACTTTTTAGTGATCATAATTATGCTGTTATTCTCCCACTTCTCAATTACTAAGAAACAATAGAACATTTCAATCTCGCCGCAAGCAACGCCGTGGGAAAGTCATAGTCATATATTTAAACCTAAGTATGCTTCGTCATAGTCGCTCAACTATCTTAATCGAAATATCTTGTCGCCACCCTCGAAATATATGCCGTTTAGGAGTTCCGGTGGCCATCTGTGGTCTTCATCATCAGTTCCACTTCACCAAATAGTGCTTTCCAAGACCAAATACACGAGTTACAATGAAAAATACCAAAATCGCTAAAGGTATGCCTATACATTTTGAAGAGTTCCGTCGATTCCTCATGGATTCCACCATCAGATCTTCATTTCGATAAGATCGGAAAGCACCAGCTTTCAAATAAAAAAAGAATCATCAAAATCGGTTCACCCAGTTAAAAGTTCTGAGGTAACTAACATTAAAAAATAAATAAAAAAATACAAACAAATTGAGAACCTCCTCCTTTTTTTGAAGTCGGTAAAAAAAACGTAACAAAAAATAACTCCCATAAACCTACTATTACTAAAGACTACATTATTTGGTATGCTTAACCACAAACGCAAAACGCATGGTTAAATTGATTACTAATATAACACCTTTCTATTAACTACACGTGAGCTACGATTACGTAATCAACGCTACGGCTACGCGACTACGCAGCCAGAACTTGCAACTTGTCTCGCTCAGTGCCAATTCGTTTCGCTCTAGTTAGAAAGAGACAACGTGTAGCGACTACGTAACCTGTTTACGTTTTACACGTGACCTTGGCATTACACCGTAGCCGTGTTATGGTTTTCATTGAAGCATTCGAATGTGGACTTTATAGACTATTGTTTACAGTGTATATTGCCGTAGTTATATGTTAAGAAAACGTGTTTAGTTCGTTACTGAGTATTGCCCGCGACTTTGTCCACGTAAAAGGCGTTTATTGTAATCGCCTTGGGAACTGCTCATTTTTCCGGGATCAAAGTACCCGTTGTCCTCTCCGTGGAATAAATTATCATTCTATAACTAAATATTTTTCTAGCAGGAACAACATGTGGCTAATGCTTGACATAGGTAATTAAAATATCGACAAACCTGTTATCGCTAACCACTACTTCAACGTCATCGAGAAAATACTCGTACGTCATTATATAGTTATTAAGAAAATATTCACAATGTCCTGAGGGCCCTGGCAAGATGCATTGCGCTAACTAGCGTTTCTATTCGTTTCGTTTTTAATCCAATCGCGTCACTGGTAGATCACGTGACTTTTCGTATCACGTCATCTTTCAGCGACGCAATTGGTTTATCGAATAGAATCGCTAGTTAGCGCAATGCATCTTGGCAGGGCCCTCCAGAACTCATTGAAGTACCTACTAATAAGAAACCAGCGAAATCCTTCCTTCAAGGAAAAAATGACAATCACATGTCATTATGACTCATATAACAATGCGGCGTGCGACAAAATAAAAAATTAGTGAGGACCAAAAATGTACGGATTACGTCCATTTCTACATGATCGGTGGCACGCGAAGTGGGTGTGTTTGCGGCATCTACCAATATAGTTCTGTGGTTGTGGTTGAATTGGTACTTACCGATAACAGGATTGTCGATGTTTTTATTATGTCAAGCACTAACAACACGACGTTCGTGCTAGTAAAATCTCTAGGTATAATCATTACACATGTTGCTCAATAGCTATGCAGTTCAGTTAACGTTGAGAGAAAAGGATAGAGCTAAGTAACTGCCATAGCTCTCAAGCTCTGTCCTTTACGCTCGCCGTAAAATGAACTCCATATCCATGTCATAGTAACCCCCTTGTTGGGGTGTTAAATTGTGGTGTATTTCTTAGGCGTGCGTGAATATGAAATCTTAAGGATTATTACCATTAATTTCCCCTTTCTGTAAAACTACAAACCTTTTCTATAAAACTAACTCAGATCTAGAACTAGGTTACACAAGACATATAATGGCTACTTACTCATGACTAAATTGGCAGTATGTTACCCTCTTATGTGAACAATATTTAGACTGCGACTATGTTTCATGTTTCTGAAGCGATAGAGTTTAATATTGCTTGTATTGCGTTGAGGTATTTATCGGTGTATACGTGTATGTATGATGTATACCTGTGAGTTTGTTTATTGACGGATTGTTTAAGAGCTACGAAACCGCAGACCGATTTAAGGTATACGAGCATTTGCCACATAGGCAACAACAACAAAACCGCAACGAATTTGCCTTTGGATTGCAGTTTTGAGATTGTAGTCTTGAGATTTCAAATGAGCATGGGTTTCAGACTTACCATCAGGTGGCCTGAGTGCTCGCGTGCCTTCTCCTTGGCATAAAAAAAGGCATTCGCAAGCTAAAGACAGCAATATCTCAAGACTGTAATCGTCAGACTCCAAATGCGTAGCCAACCCTGAAGATGGAATGCTTCTATGCTACACAGGTTATCCTATCCCCATATAAATACAGTCACTTCTGCGGGTAAGATGGTGGTAGAATCTGGACAAAACCTGCGCACGGTCCTACCACCATAAACTATGTAGTTTAGTTTTAATTTTCATTCATTGATTCTAACTTCTCGTTTGGTTTTTAGGAAACTGGTATTTCCTGTTCTAATACGATGAACTTACAGGCCAATATTTGCTGGCTGAGTATTCGTTTGTCTCCTGATCCAATGAATTAACCCGTCTAGACACAATTACCATAATCTTTACAAATATCCACAAATATCCCCAACATGGATCCACACGCGCAAAATGGATCTTTTCTGCCAAGGGTCCATTTATACTGCGAATTGAGAAAGCATTTAAATTATGATATATTGACGACCTATTTGGCGATCTTTCGTTTATTATATGCCAAGTGAAGGGTGAACCCGCTATTGGTCGTATGTGTTCAAGCTTCATGAAGCATTTGCGTTCTTATTGAGACATGAGAAAGTTGTTTTTGCTTTGGCTTGTTATTAAAGATACGTCCTCTTGTCTGAGGGTAAAATGAAAATTATAACAAAACGACGGATGAAGTTAGGACTGAGTTCCAATTGGTAATGTTGAAATATCATCTTAAGGGCGGAAAAAATATCTCATGGCAGAGTGGTAGGAGAGATTGAAGATTTTATTTTACCACTTTGTTGGCGTGATTAATATATATTCATGCCAAATAACAGCTTCCTAGAACGAAAGAGTCTCTGAACTAGGCTGCGGACGGACGGACGGACATAGCGAAACTATAAGGGTTCCTAGTTTGACTACGGAACCCTAAAAAGGAGACAACTTTTAAAAAAGGTGGCCGGGTGGTTTGGCTTGATAATTTTAGCAATCGTAAATTGAAATTGAGATCACTCTCAAGCCCAAAAAATGTTTCACGAGAATAAAACCTTAAACATCTACTTAGTAACGTCAAACAACTGACCTACTTTTCATACAAATTAACTAAGACTCGTAAATCTTAACGAGCGTTTTTTTTTATCGCAATCTTTTTATGTACCGGTTTACTGTCCAGCGATATTGTATTTGTGTTTGTCATCATAAGGACTGGATCTTTATTTATCTTTATAGACGACGCAGTTAGTATATTTGGTAGTGACTCTGCCTACGAAGCTAGTGGTTCCGGGTTTGATTCCCGGTAAGGCCGGCTTTACACTGAAACTTACGACTTACGTAAGTAGGGACGCAGCTATCTGTTAGAATGAAAAAATATATTTTCTATCTACTTCTAACCAATAGCTGCGTCTCTACTTACGTAAGTCGTAGGTTTCAGTGTAAAGGCCGCCTTAGAGCTTATATTTTTGTCATTAGCGCGAATTGTTCCTTGGTCTTGGCTGCTTTTGTTTAATTTATATATTTTATTTTATATTATTAAAACAATAAATCCACATCACAAATTACAATAAAGCTTTAAAAATACGAAAACATTACGAAAACCTTAAATATAGTCGTAATGACATTAAGTATGGCACAAAATAAATTGGAATTAAAAATGTGAAGAAACTAAAGTAGCGTGAACCAAAAGGAGATAAGGGTGTCTCAAAATATTGTTTGGTATTTAGAATCTACGTGTATAATCTATTTATTTCTTTAAAAAAAACTTCTTTATTGGTGTGTTTTGCCTATAGTTGAAGCTTATAGAGTTTTGTTACCACCATATAAGGCTGGTGGACCGCGTCGAGTCACAAAATAAACATTGGCTCGCTACGGTACAGTTGTTGGCTTAACAGGAAAAATACTTATTTGTGAGTTTTTGATAATTTTACTTTTTCGAGTTAATAAACGAAATACAAAATAGTAGTTTATGTGACGGTTGCATAATGACAGGTATTACAAAATCATAATAGATCACACGAGTGTTGTAATGCTAATTACGCAGAGTCTCGTACAATACTTTATCTACACACATATTATAAGTACTCTAAGATGCGTTCAGAACCTGTGGTAGTAGGTGACAGCGATGACAGCGGTAACGTAATTTTGAAATTACGTTATCGAATATTGTAAGGTAATGAAATCCAAATTTGGAACATCTTCCAAAATTAACAGCTGTCATCGCTGTCAACTACTACCACAGGTAACGCTGGTCATTGCCTACGGGTTTTAAACGCATAATAGAGGACTTATGATATGAGTGTAGATAAACATAATAATGACATCATCAAACGGTTACCATCTTAAGTTCGGAAAACTTTTGTCCGATGTTTCGTTTGTCCAATTATTTTTTTGTCAACGATGTATCGCTGTAGCGGGTAAAAGTTTTTCGAAACATCGATGGGTTCCATCAAACAAACTGACTGAGACAAAACAAGGAGATTAAATTACGAATTATTTTTACAATACTCTGGTTGAAAATACGTTTGTCTCAAAACGACTTTGTCTCATAACGCCTAAAAACTGGATCACCTGTTTTCTATCTCCAAACACCATTATCTCAAAACCCCGAAATGACCTCGTATTTGAACAAATTTCTTAACCTTCTTCCATGACTGCTTTACCTGTCACTATTTATTTTAATATGTCATTTTGAGGCAGCCATTTGGCCTTTCAGCGGGGCTAGACAAATTGCCATCGAATACAAACGCTAGCGTTAGGTGATCACCTGTCGCTTTGAAAAATTTATGGAATTGACGTAAGACAGTCACGTGATTTATCACTCATGACAGCTGACACGCTGTAAAGTGATCACTATCACTCGCGCTAATTAAATAGTGATAGTTTTGACAACTACGGTCGTTACGCGGTACTATCTTTACGGGTCGAATTCAACACGAGCACTATCACAATATAAACGTCGGTATCCAAGGGCGGTAACTATGCGAAGAGCCTGTCAACTGAGTCAGTGTCATCACAGGTCATCACCTAACGTTAGCGTTCGTATTCGATGGCAACTTGTCTAGCCCCACAGATCTTTTAAATTTAAGTTCAGAAAAAACTCATACGTTTTTGATGAAATTTCGTGTTGTTTTAACAATGAGTGGGGCAATTTGAAAGTCATTTTGAGATTTAGTCCTATTCAAGATCAAGGTATTATGAAAGTCGTGCTAAAAAAACCACTCAATAAAATACGTACCAAACAAAATGAATCCACTTCTATTCTCCTCGAAACACTAGCAAACTTCACACATTCAAACGAGTAACGATGCAACCACTCACACTAACACAATCACGGTTTTACATAAAACTGCAGCGCGGAGCTCGAAGAGACTGCTTCCTGGAAGAGGGTGTTATTCTGCATCGAGTAAATCTTCAAGGTCGAATCAAAATCGACTAGACACAGTCTTAAAGTCAACTGAAACGACCTCCTTGGAGCATCAAATTTTGAAGAAGAAAAAAATAAAACATTTGTTTTACAGACAAATTAAAAAACTTAAGACACTATTTACGTATACAAAGGAATTAGGTAAATAGAATCGCATGCAAAAATAACAGCATGAAGTCGATTCAGGTCTATATTAGAATCCCTAATCACCGTATTTGTGCTAATGCATTTCCACATGAATTTTATTTTTAAAGTGTTGTTATGATACAACCTTAACCTAACCTATTTACTGGTATTTTTGGAAAACTTATAAAGTTATCTGAATCACCTAAAAACCAGTTTATGACAAACAATAATTAGGACAAATGATGTGTTAGGTCAAACGTTATTAGGGATTCCGAGGGACACCCAGTTGGAGTTGGTTCCACAACACTGGTCTTTCCTGGATCCAGGCGATGAAATATGATGTTTGTTTGATTGACGATAACTCGAGGATTATTGTTGATCCGGCCTAAGAAAGAATCTAAATTTTAACGAGAGCAAGGTCGATAATGGGCTTAAGAATGCACCGAGCGTCTTTTTTGTCGTTCAAATATGTCATCATCATTATTGCATATGGCACTCGTCCTGAATGGGTCAAACGTCCAAATATCCAAATATCCAGGTAAACACCGAGTCAAAATCAGCCAGTTTGCTGCGGCAGGCGAAAATGTATTCAACTCCTCCATGCCATCGGGAAAACAGAAAAGCGGCCAATCATTTACCACGTGGGAGAGGGTCTGGTCAGGTGCTCCGCAGTCGCGTTGTGGATACTCCCTCAATCCCCACTTGAGTAGGTGATGGTTGGTTTTCCCGTGGTCAGAACGAAATGGTCCAGGGTTTTATACGGTTGAATATAATTTTTAAATTTGAACGTGAGCAGGGTCCGTCTGGCGTTCCGGGGGCGAAGGGTCTCAGTTGGCGCAAAATACTAAACAAGATTTGATCAAAAGATTTTTGGTAATTTTGGCTTATTGAAATTACTTACTTTTAACCCTTAATTTGGCAGTGTATGACATACCATACATACCATAAGGTTCACATTTTTTGTTTGATTTGTGTTTTTATTTTTTTTCTGATTCAAAATCAAAAAGGGTTTGAATTCCCGACTTTTTTTATTTTTATCAAATTAAGGGTATACTGTTCAAAACCTTCTCTCAAAAATATTCTAGTTTCCAAATTAATACCTACTTTTTTAAATGTATCAGTTTAATGTCGATTTTATTTTAGCGAAAGATAATAACAGCAGGGAGAATCGTGAATCACACTTGGAGAAGACGTGATGGGTGCACGGAATACCGACCCCGATTGAATTTCGAATGCGTTGTCATTTAAATTGGGAATCCGTTATTTCTCATAGAGTTAAGTAAAACTTGGCAAAATCATTTAAAGAAACCAGGCAAGAGCATGTCTGACCATGCTCAGTGTAGGGTTCCGAAGCTGTTACTACACAAAAACTCAAAAAACAACAAGTATGAACTAATTCTCAATTTAAAGTTATTTGGTGCTGTCTTAGGTGATTTCCAATTTGGTTTATCTGTTTGGAAACATAGACGGACAGACACAACTTATTACACCCCTCTATAATGCACAGAAAGTAAAAAAAAACTAAGATCAACCCTTCTCTTTCGCCATTCAAAAGTGCTATTCAACATAGAGTAGCGTCAAATTCAGAGACCGCGTCGTAAGAAACCGGGTTAATTACTATGGATTGTGCAAGACTCTGTGCTTTAGGAAGCGGAACCGGAAATTCGGCGATAAGTTTTTTTTTACTGGTTTAGTTTGAATTTTTGTGGTGGATGTAATTTTGGTAGGATTTTTACTTAATTTTACACGCAAGAGGCTAAATTTTGAAATAAACTAGAGGCAAAAGTTTTTTAACCCCTGATGCTAAAAGAGGGATGTCATAAGTTTAACGTGTGTGTCTATGTGTCTGTCTGTGGCATCGTAGCTCCCAAACGGATGGTTCATTTTATAATAAAGCTTATTAATTAATCAGGGCGGTAAAATCCAAATAATATCTGACGTGTTACGGTATCGTTTTTAAATCGGCCGCCATTACTGTCAAGTAAATAAGAGCTATCAAGACGTTGACAATACGATAACAGGTCAAAAGCGATTTGGTTTTTACCGTGTGGAATAGAGGCCTTGGGCGGTATTTAGGGCCATTCTACTTTTCAATGTACTTTTTTGTTATGGTCCGATAAAAAGTATACCAGGTTATGAATCCGCGTATAAATAAATAACACGAACTTAGAATGTTTAAGTTTAACTGTTTTCAAAAAAACAACTCTTAAATTACTCCATTATCGTTGAAGAATCTTAACTCAGTGGTAAATTGCACTTTTTCCATAGAAAAGCCGGGGACATCAACGTGCACTGCGTTGCTCACTTTATAGTTATTACAAATAACTTTTTATGAATTAGGATAATTCTAAATATAAGCTTATTTACGTCCCTTTTCAAGTTAGAACTCACTGGAGGCACAGAATTTCAAAAGCTATGGGATATTTTTCGTAGACGTAGCTACGAGCTACGAAACGTCTACGCATTGTCTACGCGCCGTAAACTTAACGGGCGTGATACGACGTTAACAGATATAACATTAATAGTTTCAGTCGTACGTCGATTGATTTCAGGCGTAAGGCTGGGTCATAGGTCAATGACCTCGGATTAGACTTACAATTTATTATTATTATTTATTCATTAAACCAACAACAAAAATTACAAATTAAACAAGAGCTTTGCAAAACTGATTTATCCTCGTAAGGCCCAGTGTGCATTACAATGTACATAATCAAGGCAATTTAATTTGAACTGTGTTGTGTGTGAAATAAGGTTTATTTTCCTATGTTGACAAATTGAAAATGGCATTATCGAACAAACGTAATTGAACCTTATTGCCTTGATGGTAGATTCAAAGTCCCACTCACAAAAAACTCCCTGTTTGTAGTACGGCGGGCCTTACTAGGTTAGGACAGTTTGACTGCTGGAAGACTCTAAAATAACAGTACTATACTATACTACTAAGTTTGACTGTCTGTCATCATTCTTTAGCGGTTTGTAAAGGGTTAGCGGAGCTCTATTACATAACGTGCTGTTCATCCGTTTGTCTGTTTGCCCGTCCGTATTAGAGATCTCCAGCTCGATAAGATTCGTAATCATAAACGTTCAAATAAATTTTAAGGGTAAATGTAAAAGAAAAAGAAAAGAAAACTTACCCCGGCATGTGGGACGCTAATAATTTTCAGGGATAAAAAAATATTTCAGCAAAGCTTAATACCTTACTAGTTTTGACGAAATCTGTCATCGAGATAAATGGACTAGTCCAGGGGAAGGACATTTAATACTTTTCGTATTACATTAGGAAATGAGAAAATAAATATCTGACTGTTTTTACTTTCAAACCGCTAAACCGATTTCGATGGAATTTGGCATGGAGGTAGCTTGAACCCCAAAGGACATTTTTCACCTTGCCTGTTAGACGGATGGATGTCAATATCTATAGGGCTATAGAGATAATAGGTTTTTTACGGTATGGAGAAGAAAAACGAGCACACAAGCATGCATGAATTCTTAAGACTACAATCACAAGATTGCAATCCAAGTCTGCAAATCTATTTACCCTTGAATCACGGACAAGCATTTGATAGAATGTTTTAAGGGCGCTGCATACGTAACGTGATTTTACTCGGACGGAACGGGACGGGGATATTATTCAAATATGTTTCATAGAAAATGTATCTGAACGTACATACGCAACGATTACGCCCGTGTAATCGTTGCGTCCCGTCCACGTCCTGGGTGGCGATTCTCTCAACAAGCAAAGGTGATCGTTCGCTCGAGTGAAGGTCCAAGCGGCGAGTTTAAGTAGTTCCGACACAGCGATCAAAACACATTTTAGCGCGTGTATTCAATTTGGCAGCATAACTTCACCAACGTATAAGGCTCCCTAATTGACAATGCACGCGCTAAAATGCGTTTTGTTCGGTCGGGCGGGACTACTTAAACTCGCCGCTTTTATTCGCTCGTCCTTTCGACCGGCCGCCGTTTTTTGAGAGAGTAACACACCTAATCACGTTACGTCTGCTGCGCCCTTTACTTCGCTGAATGTTAATTTCAACAGGCGGGAGTTATAATTTTTTGGTGGTCACAGGTCTGGTCTACCCTGACCTTCGTAACCCATGCTTAAGATAACCTAAAACCAATAAGGTTTTAGCAGAAATTAGCTTTCGATGAAATAATACGTCGATCAAATGCAATCAATTATTTATTAAGGCCCTGTCATCTCCGGAGATCCTAGAGCTGGTGCTTACCTCTCCCAAAGGATTGGGCTAGCTATCCAGAGAGGTAATGCAGCCAGTGTCATAGGGACCATGCCGCCAGCGGACCTGCTAGAGGGCGTGTTCTATTTATAGTGGTGATTATTATTTATATCTTTAATATTTGAGTAGCTAAAATACGTTTAGTTCTAATTTTTAACTGTTTTATCTACACTCATATCATAAACCCTCTATGATGCGTTCAGAAACCGCAAATTATGACCAGCATAATAATTAACATTGTAAAGATTGCGGGACCGTGGTGGATGCGAAAAGCACAAGACCGGTCTGAGTGGAGAGCCTTGGGGGAGGCCTATGTCCAGCAGTGGACGTCTTTCGGCTGACATGATGATGATGATGATGATAATAATCAACTCTGTTGTTAGAGCAATTTTTTTCTCTATAATGTAATGTAATCTTCTTGATTGATAAGAACATCAATTTCAATGTTCTTATGACATTCAAATTTCGAACCTCTATTCTAATATCAGTCGAGAAGACGTTTAGTTCGAAATGAATTGTCAATTTGCTTACAAAATTGGACAAATGTCGCTCGTAAGTAAGATATCGAACGATGATAGTTGGAGCCGACTCTAGTATGTCTCTGAATTAAAAAAATACTATGACAGCTGTCAGAAAACTTTTCAATCTTTTCATTACCGCCATTACCGGTTAAATGAATGAATGAGGCTTATGATAAAGTAGTGTATTTAACTGTACATAATTAGGCATTAAAACACTAGTGTGATGTTATTATGAACCCGCACTCGTGTTTTGTCCAGTCACATAAACTACTATTAATGTTGAATTCTGTAAATATTATGTTCATTTATAGATCTTAATAAAGTATTAAATGAGTATCGGTGATACAAAGGGATCCCGTTTTGCCAACCCTGAGGACTTAAATGTAATGCCTCTATGGTAGTAAACAAACACAACAACGCGAGCACTGCTCGGCGATTATCATTATAAATGTTACGATCCAAAATTATGTTTGTTTTTTACTACTCATAAATTTCCCTAAATCGGTCAAAGCGTGTTAAACCCCGGACTCGACAAAAATAAACCAGATTTAAAGTTAAACCTAACATGTATATGTTGTACGTGTGCGCTGAGCCTGTGCCAAGCGGGGTGGCGCGCACACATGGACGCGTGTGCAGACACGCGCACACTGGCGCAAATGCTGGTAGGGTTGTCGGTTGTAAAATGTTATTAAGTTTGGAAGTATTTTTAAAGGTTTGTAAAACTTTGTAGCGGTGCTTTGCATATTAGCATATTGTCTTTTCTTTTTATGTGTAACGTATCACGAAGTTGAAGTAATAGAGACTAATATAAGAATGTGTTTTTTATGTGAGAATTTGGACGATCATATTTTGCTTCTATATTTTTACTACTTGATATTTTAAGTGATATTATAAGAATATTTTTAACTTCAACTGTATTCATTTAACTATTTCAATGTACTATTATTTTTTAATAATAGCGTGTTTTAAGCGTTTACATAAATTAAACAAAAAGTTCACACAATTTAAACGCGTAACTTTTATAATTTAATTTACAAAGGTGTTTTACGAGTATACGTAATGTTTAAAATGTGACTTTGTAAAGTCCGGTATTTTATTTTGATCTTCATAAATGATATCAACCATGGTTTATTTATAATTCCTCTCGGCTCATAGAATCCTCCGGAGATCCTATAGCGGTGCTTACCTCTCCCAAAGGATTGGGCTAGCTATCCAGAGAGGTAATGCAGCCAGTGTCATGGGGACCATGCCGCGAGCGGACCTGCTAGAGGGGGTGTTCTTTTTATAGTGGTGACTATTATTTATATCATTAATAATTTGAGTAGCTTAGTTTAATTTTAATTTAAATACGTTTAGTTTTAATTTTTAATTGTATTAATTTTGAATTTTATAATTACTTAGTTTTTTTCCTAGTTATTTTGTAGTGGAATGGCGACTAAGAGACTTTTAAGTACCTACTTATAACAAAGATTCTGGGCTTTTTACCATATCGAAATCTACGCAGACGAAGTCGCGGGCAGAAGCTAGTGTAGAATAAAGTCTCTGATGTGTGTAAGCTGCATTGTTTTTTTAAACTATTCAAATTGAAGTGACGCGCGCCCCTGCCCGCGGTCAACGACCGCACATAAAGTTTTTTCACCACCAGCAACCGTGGAGATCAAACCTCTCTGCAATTGCACTGCATTATTGCAAATTTAATGGCACCTAGACTCAGTCGTCACTGTGTCGAACCGCCCCGAACAGCTCCGAACAGCCCCGAACAGCTCCGAATTTTCACGAGGCGAATAGCCCGACTATGTCCTATTGCCTATTCACAACTGACCAATCACAATCGCGGATTAGGTAAAGTTTTTAATGGTCGTTAGTTCATGCATGTTTTATTCGTGTTGGTTGAATGGGCGAAACTTGACTTGGAGAAATAATCACTGGAGTAAAGGACATAGGTTACATAATGCTTTGGCTGTTATGTTAATTACGCTGTTATTGTATACATGTAGACCACTTTTTTTGGCTTCTATTAATCTTTCTTGTTTTGAAACTATAATAATTTATATTTTGACTTCGGAGTCCTAAACACAAATCAATTAATTACTCAGTTTTCGTGGTTGCTTAAAAGTTTGCTGGTTATTTTTTTTTTATTTATCACAAATATAATTGGTATTAATTAGTGTAAAAACACACATACACTGGTCAAAGACTTGTGTGTGTTGCTAGTGATGACTTACGGATCTGAGACGTGGGCGCTAACAATTGGCCTTATAAGGGAGCTCAAAGTCACTCAGAGGGCTATGGGGAGGGCTATGCTCGGGGTTTCTCTGCGTGATAGAATCAGAAATGATGATATCAGTAGAACTAAGGTTACCGACATAGCCAGAAGAATAGCCAAACTTAAGTGGCAGTGGGCGGGGCACATTGCTCGCAGGACTGATAGCCGATGGGGTCAGAAGGTTCTTGAGTGGCGTCCGCGGACCGGGAGACGAGCTGTAGGTAGGCCTCCAACAACATGGAGTGACGATCTTGTAAAGATCGCGGGAACGCGGTGGATGCGAAAAGCACAAGACCGGTCTGAGTGGAGAGTCTTGGGGGACGCCATCTTTCGGAGGACGTCTTTCGGCTGACATGATGATGATGAGTGTAAAAAATGTGTGGGGATACGGAACCCTCGGTGCGCAAATCTGCTTGCACTTCACCGGTTCTTATTATAGAAAATTGCATAAATACAGTACCTCTATTACACTCGGTAAAATAACATTGCTTTCAACATATTATAGTATTGTTTTTAACTCGGCCATCTTTACTGTCAAGTTAATAAGGTTTTTTTTTTAATTGTCATTAGAAACATAATATACAAAATATGACCTGAAATTAAATAAGTGTGGCCTATATCCTGGGGCAATTCCTACTATAGTGCCCGGCCGTTAAGTAGTCAATCTTGACAGCTGTCATCGCAGTACAATGTATAACTAGAGAGCGGATTTGAAGTAGCGATTAAAAGTTTAATATGGATAAGACTAGTACAAGTGAGTATTTATTAGATTGATATTGTTGACAGGAACTATCTTAAAGGTGCATAATAAATAGGATCTATTATGTTTGCGCTGTATAAAACTCTTTTAATTAGAATAAAATATTTTTCTTTACATATAATTATGTAGTTTGTTGCAATAATAACATTTATTGTATTAAATTATCTATAATATTGCATTGCGGTAAGTAAGTAATAATGATAACTGTAGGACCAATAAAAAACATGATATCTTATAAACAGAGGTCGGAATAGGTAGTGCTTAATCACCTAAATTTGATCCATCTTCATTCAACAACGTATTTCTATCTCACTCATGCATGAATGAATATATGTTAGGTTAGGTTAGGCATTACCTATTCCGATCCCTGCTTATAAATACCTAAATTTATCTATCTATCTAACCAATAAATTGCACTAGTAATATCCATATTAAACTTGTAATTGCTTCAAATCTGCTCTCTATTTATAACCTATTCTTGGGTTTTGAGGTTATAATTTGTACTGAAATGACAGCTGTCAGGATTTCATGCGGACTCCACATGCTTGGCAAACAACACAAACACCAAACACATGCCGAACACCGACCACGAACACCCAACACAAACAACTTGGCGAACGTGCTAGTATATTCAGGATCGGCAAACACGTTTGCCGAACATCCGTTGATTTGTGCAAAAAACCGACACCAACGCCGATCACTGGCGAACACAAACACAAACAGGCAAACACCCGTCCTCATGTTCATGTTGGTTGTTTGGTGTTCGCTGTTTCCCATTGTTTGCCAAGCGTGTGGTGCGGGCATCGGGATTGACTTCTTAACGGCCTGGGTCCGTATTATGCTCGCTTTTATTGCGGTGGATAAAGCATCCGTCACTCTCGTTCTTACATACTGGTCAGAAAGTGACAGACTGTTTATCCACATCGATAAACACGGCCATATTAAAATAAATAATAATAAATAAATAAATAATGGATCCGCTGGCACTATAAGACTTATACAATTATTAAAGAAGTGGCAGTGCCGCAGAAACGAAACATACAACAGGGCAACAAACAGCATAGATATGGCTAGTTATCGTAAGGTCGTGTACACACAGCAATCCGTTTTACAGGTCCGTTATTTGATGGCGTATGTAGTTGTATGAGCGAGTTCACACCCAAAACAGTATTATGGATCCAGTAAAAAAGTAGATTACAAGGTAAAACGGATCCTGTAAAAACGGTCGTTCTATGTGTACGCGCCCTAACGTTGGCAATACGATAACATTTAAAAAGCGACACGGTTTTACAGAGTGGTATTAAGCCCCTGGGCAGTTATTATGACATAGCAATGCAGTTCAGTTTACGCTGAGAGAAAAGGACAGAGCTATATAACTGCTATAACTCTGTCCTTTACGCTCACTATAAAAATGTAGGCATTAAGTTAAGTAAATTTTAAACAAAACAACTTATTTAACTAACGCATTTGACTTTACTCCAAGAAAAAATAAAGGCGTGTTTTTGGGGCGATTTGGTTTGCAAATAAAGGTCGTTACACTTTGCTTGCGTAACGCCGCGCTCCCGGAACATGGGGAGCATGGTTAACTAGTTAAATTTAGATTATAGCTAGTTTATGCCCACGACTCCGTCCGCGTAGAAGTCTTATCACTATTCCCTTGGGAACTGTTTTATTTTCCGGGATATACTTTTTCTGTATGAAAGGGGTTTGGGTACAATTGTTGACATTTGTAAAAGTCTTATTCGAAATAAATATATTTGTATGTATATGTTTTAAGTCCATGGTAGCCGAGATATTTGAATATTTATATTAAATTTTATACATGTCGATCAGTTTGAAAAAGGTACACACGAACAAACATGTTTTCACGTTCATAATATTAGTATGAATACGGACCAACATAACGTAAACGACTGCCGGAAACTGTCAAAATGTCCCATGGACATAAGCGCTCGACGCGACCGTCGTCCGGTAGCTTACGTCAATCCTATGCATTTGGGTACCTAGAGGTATTATTTTATCGGAACACCTTGCAACGAATTCATCATTACGCAGAATTTTCATTTCATCGAATCACCACATAAATTATTTTTCATCACACTTGCTCGTAAATAGTGATTTAATATGCTAGAAAAATCGACCGTAAATCCAAAATAATACCCGCGGGCCTTTTTTACCATTACGCCCTATCGTGCGTAATAGTTTTTTCTTTAAATATAATACGTGGACTCAAACTATCATAATATGCCAGGACCTCAATTCTTGTGCCATTCGATATGAAGTTTCATTCGAGATAAAATGTCAGTTGCATACAATTATCTAAAAATCTCGCATATAAACTATTGATCTCGACTGTCACTAGAATCGGACTCCTGAACACGTTTGACATTATCTGTGGTAAGCCATAGACAATGATGTAGTCTGCTGCTTATTTATAAATACTGATTATAAACTGTGTGATTCCAAAACATTAAAAGGGTGTCTTCGTGCACAAATTAAAATTTATATATCAATAAAAAACGTGTCATCATCAGAAGAAATGGATAATGCGACTGCGCCGGACATCGCCAACGCGGCTAAAATTATAAGTGACAATCGTATGTTAAAAATATGATCTTTTGTCTGATTTTATTTCATTTCCTCGCAATTTTGATGAAAAACATTGTATGTTACACGGGTGGTAAAGGAAATACAAAGCTCGAGTCATTAAAGCCCTCAGCCTTTTTGATTCTATCTTTACCACTTACCACAATTGTATTAATACACAATGTACTATTTTATGGTAGCCACAAGGTTAACCTAACTTACGTACTGAATGTGTAAGATATCCTGAAAATATCATGGTTTCAGCAGAAAATTCAAAACATTCAAAATATTTATTCAGTAAATTGGCCTCTTTTACACGTCGGTGATATAGAGTGAATCTACCAGCGCTTCGGACAAGACCATCATTGCGGAGAAGAAGCGCCGCAAGAAACTCCAGCAGAAGGTCATTATTTCAATCATAAAAACATTTAATATTAAAAGTAAGACACATTTTTTTTTAATATACACTAAGTAAGTTACATTATAAGGTATTAAAGCATTCGATGAAATAATACAATCAATAAAAACGATAAAGTGACGTGTTACCCTCTTAAACGCCCTAACCTATTTGCAAGAAGCCTATCTAAGTACAGTCAAGGAATTTAATTTGTGACCCGCCTTAGGTCCAAAGTCAATCTGACATTCTACAGTAATAAGGTTGAGTTTCCTATCAATTACAAATGACTTGACATCTCTATTGACAATGACATCTTCAAGCAGATTTTCATTGAAATGTGTAGCAAATTAACTTACGTGACCGTACTATACCGATCAAACTAACTTTTAATGAAAAAACTGCGTCAGAATTGTTACATCCGTTTAGGAGCTGCAATCCGAAAGACAGACGCACAGGTACAGTATCCCAGCTTCTTAACAGCTTTAGGCTGGCTATATCTATCACGCTTGCACTCGCAACTGACAGTATATTTGTCACTCGTGTGTCATAGAAAAACGAAGATTACCGTATTGAGTATATTACACCCCTTTTTGCATTAGGGGTTAAATAGGGCAATAAAAACCAAAAGTAACGGAAAGTTCCACTGTAACTCGTATGTCACGTACAAACTAACAAAATCCGGACAAGTAGGTAACACTACACACTGTATGCAGTAACGTCTCGATAGATGGTGGGAAAGCTACATACCAACCGAATGTGATATCGTCGGTAACATATTCAATACGTTGAAAAATATACCTTACTGACTTACTAGCTAAGGTGTATTTTGCACTTTATTTTAATCTGCTCTTTCCGCGGTATTGCAGTATCACCGACGATGTAACCCTAGTACTTATTTATTATATATTAGTGACCAGCTCTCGCTTTGCTTCGTCTAGGGTGTGTAAAAGCTTTAAAAATATTAATATTTAATCTCTCGAACTCTGTAACATATTGAAATCGCACGTACACAAAAGTTGAATTATTTAATATTTTATTAAGTTTCATTGAATAGTTTTGGAACCTATTCAAGACCAAAATTCAGATATGCTTATAGAAAAAAAAAAAAAACAGAGATATTGCCTAACGCACTCGCAATCGCAATCGTTTTCATTTTGAAAATCGAAGGCTTGTCTGCATACAAAATGAAAACAATTGTTACACTTTGAAGTCGATTGCGATTCCGAGTGCGTTAGGCAATAGGCCAGCAGGCCAAAAACAGTATAGGGTTTCGTTTATAAATTAGTTAACTATTACCCGTTAACTTGTAAAGGCGACTTACCTTATTATTATATAGGGCGACCCAGAACTTGACGTAAATATTGAAGGATAAGAAAGCCCTTTCCTTTTAGTTAGTTTAGGAGCTATTAAGTGTTTAATTTGCCTTTCTTCTCCAACTATAATTCCAGAATATTAACTAGTTCTGGGACACCCTTTATAAACTTCTACCAAGTTTTTTTTCTCATTTGCAATAACAACGGTGTGGCAGGGGGTGGGATCACTTGAGACGAAAATTATACTTTAAAGCTAATGTTTCAATTTAAACGGATCGAATTCGAACTGAATCGAAAAACATACATACATACATACATTAAATCACGCCTGTTTCCCAGAGGGGTAGGCAGAGACCACTTCTTTCCACCTGCTACGATCTTGACAAATCTCTTTCGCTTCTTCCACATTCATACATCGAGTCATGCATGCACGTCGGTTTCGGGTAAATATATACAAAATCTTTGGATAGATTACTACACATTATTACACCCCACACAAATCTCTTTTAGTGGCAATTTCGGATTAGATTATATAATTATGTGGTATTATCTATGTAAAGGGACCTTATAATCTATGGCGCTTACGCCGCACTGCGTCACGCGACGTTGTATTTATATCGGAGCATCATTAATAATGGCGGAAGCGCCATCGACAACAAGGTCCCTTTCATAGATAACGTCACATATAGAATCCTTCCATCTGAGTCCTCAAGGTTGGCAACGCATTTGCTTTGGATTGAAATCTTGAGATTGTAGTCTCGAGAATGCAAATATCTATGAATCTCAAATCCTAAGGTCTGTTCATCTTTACTTGTCTTATATAGTAAACAACTTTCTAACCTCAAAATGAACCTTTTTTGGCTAAAACAGCTGTTTTAAACAAAATAAAGCAATGACAGACAACATTGGCCAAGTGATGTCCAAAATTTTAACTCGGTTTGGTTTATTTACGATAAAAGAACTGTTTTAGCCAAAAAAGGTTCATTTTGAGGTTAGAAAGTTGTTTAATATATGACAAGTAAGGATGAACAGACCTCACTTACCATCATGGTGATGGTGACTGTGATTTAACTTGACTTGCTCGAGTAGCATTACAGTTTTCTCAACAAGGTTCGGTTGGTCTAGACCCTGACATCACAAATAAACCCTAAACGTGTCTGACAAAGTACAAAGTCGCAGAGGTCACCTTTGGATCCGGTTTGAGCTAGATTGAACCAGATTAATCTAATGTCTTGGAAACTTTTTATTAAGAAAAATGCGTGATTGTGACGATACATTTAATTTATTGGAACTTTAGACCAAAAAGTGTGTAATTTATTGTTTTCGGTCGATTCAATGTTGGGTTTTTTAACTGTTTCGAAAAGTTTTCTTCGTTTTATAGTGACGCTTTTTTTAGTCTGATAGGTCGATATCGTACTATTACTCTGCCCTACTAAGCATAATAGCGATATCTCAGACAAAACATCTGTAGAAATTGCAACCTAGTTACAAACAGAAGAGAGTTGAATCTGCTTTGGCTATTGAATTTAGTTATTGCATTTTTGCTTAGGAGGGCAGTACTGAGATCCATATTAAATAAATGCTCTTGTGATATTCTGATCTCAAGATGTTCGGGTGATTAAACGTGTCAAGTCTAGCATGTTATTTAAAATGAATTAATAAAGTATTTCTATTTGTTAGTTCAGATTATTTTTTTAGACAGAATGAAGCGACTCAATGTTTCATGAAGTCTTTTTTATTATCATTTTAACTCCTGACGCAAACAAAGAGATATACAAAATTAAACTTGTATCTGTGGCATTGTTAGCTTCCAAATGAATGAACTGATTCGGACGTGTAATTTTTTTATTATTATTTTAATTGGAGTGGTTTTAGCTAGGTTTGATGAAATGAGCTCTTAAAGTAGAGGTTGCCATTCTTTTGGGGGTTTTTATCTATTAAAGCAATTTATTCGAGATAATAAGTAATGTTTACAGAATTCTACATTAATACAATTAAAAATTAAAACTAAACGTATTTAAATTAAAATTAAACTAAGCTACTCAAATATTTAAGATATGATTAGTAAATATTTATAAATAACTATTTAATAGTTATTTTTGAAATCATTTACATAAATATAAAAATAAATACCAATGAGACATTTAATGATTAAATTTCGAGAAGAATCCCACGAATTCGCTAACCCTACTGTAAATATCGAGTATACAAGTTACAGGGTGATCATATCTGAGACATTTAACCTTCCAAAATGAGAGGTGAAAAAAACGATGTCTCAAACTTCGCGAAATACCCACAAAATATAAGAAATAGCAAACTGTTAATAACCCATTAGGCGAGCACCATTAATGGAAGAAACAAACAAGCACAAGAACTTGCCTGTCTTAGTTAAAACGACGCATCTGCAATGGAGGAGGCAAAGAAAAGTCCACTCTCTATGGTAGTGGTTAAGATTGTTTATGGAACAAGGTATCGATAACTCTTATGCCCTTTTTCTCTTTCTCATCTTTAGGGTAGAAGGGTCGACCCCTCCAGACAAATTGTCGAATATTCGCTATTTATTATGTCTACAGCAACACTGGGGTTGACAATGACAATTTGTGTAACCGATCTGATAATGGGAGTTGAAAATCGATTTTTGCATTGGCTATTGTATTGTTATTAAAATACGTACAAAAACGCATCATTTTCTTATAATTATGTCTTCCTCCTTATTGTCAATCCTGGTGACTAGGATGGAATGCCTTTACGCTGCGTAAACTTTGAACTTTGTTTTATCACGAGAGATTTCCGATAGATACTGACATCTAACTGCCTAGGGAAGGTGAAAACAGTCATGAAACTTTGTTCATGTAGAATATTACCTCGAAGAAGTCGGTATATGATCCGGTGACTATCCAATTTGATGGAGATTTGCAAATAAGAAGTTTGTTCCAAGATATTTTAACAAATATTCAAATATATCTCCGTTTTGAAACAAGTTTTTGTTACCAGTCACCATCTGCTTAAAGAGAGTTAATTATAGACTCCAAACTCGGTGGGTCTACGTTAAGTAGAGTGGGGATCCTATTGGTACCTTTGGATTCCGTATTGATCAAAATGTCTAACTTGCATTTCGTCTACGAAGAAAAATGACTAAAAATAATTTCTACGCGGAAAAAATCCTAAGCAGTAGGTAAATCGTCTAAAGATCAAAATGTCTGCCAAGCAAAATGCCTAAATTGCAGTAAAGTTTAAAATTCAATGCAATGCAAATCTTTCAAAAAAAAAATAGTTTGACTTAAAAATTTAGATTATTATTATATGGAATAGTAGTCAGTGGCCACTTTACTGGTTTTTATTTATTTTTAAATTTAAGATTTGCACCGTTTGTGCCCAAATAAACATTAAAACATCATAATTGTCATTTGTATGCCTCGTTAGCCTAAATTTTTGTACATCCCAAAGCCATTTCCACCTGAATTTTAAAACTTTTCAGTGTTCTAATGCAAACTTAACCTAACCGCAAGTATTTTTGGAATACTTTCTAAAAAGTTGTCTTAATCAGCTGAATACCAGTTTAGAACAAATAATAATTTGAAATCCCGATGCATTAGGACAAACGTTATTATGGATATCTATAAAGGAGGTATTTTAAAATGATTGATACATTAAAAAAAACAGCAAACTTTTATCCTAATGCAATCTTTACTTTTCTTTTTAGGGTTCCGTAGCCAAATGGCAAAATACGAAACCCTTATGGATTCGTCATGTCTGGCTGTCTGTCTATCCGTCCGTACGTCTCAGCCACTTTTTTCTGAAACTATAAGAACTATACTACTACTATTGCCTCGTGTGGTTGCCGAGTTAGAATAGTGCCACTCCATGTCTTCCCGTGGATGTCGTAAGAGACGACTAAGGGAATAAAGGCTTGTAGTACTGTTAGGCGATGGGCTTGCAACCTGTCACTAATACGCTGGTAAACATCTTAGCCTAATTGCGCAAATTGTGGTTATAGAATTATCAACAAGTTTTTAGAGATGTTTGTAATTCTGTAGCTCTGCCTACCCCTCTGGGAACGAAGGCGTGAGATTATGTATGTATGTATGTATAAGAACTATACTGTTGAAACTTGGTAAGTAGATGTATTCTAACCGCATGAACCGCATTAAGATTTTCACACAAAAATAGAAAAAAAAACAATAAATTTACGGGGTTCCCCATACTTAGAACTGAAACTCATTTTTTTTTCTATCTATGGATAGGTCTTCAAAAATGATATTGAGGTGTATAACATATTTTTTTTCTAAACTGAATAGTTTGCGCGAGATCTTCCAAAGTGGTAAAATGTGTGTGAACAAAAAAAAAAAATGATGTACATTACCATGCAAACTTTAATAGGTACGTCATAAACCGTAACCGCAATTTCCCTTTCACGGAACCCTTCATGGGCCAGTCCGACTTTTTTAAAGAATGTTTAATAAATTAATAATGCAAAATAAAACACATGCGACAGGGTGTTTATTTACTGTGAAATTATTTATGTAGTTACCAATATTATTGCTCGCCATTGTAGTATTTCTACGTAAAGCAACTAGTTTTAATACAATCACGTACGTAACTCCGGTTTTTACGGTATCTAATCCGCAGGGACGTAATCGAATAAATGCTGGTTGCGGGGCGACTTTGAAAAAGTTCGGCAAACTTGGGCATGTCGCTTTATCTATTTAAAGTTTTTTTACAACTTCGATATCGGAATGTGGAAAAGTTGGGGAGAATAGTTTTGGTTGTAGGGGAAATTAAGGGGTTCTGTTTTTCTACTAAACTAAGCAATGCCAAAAGAAGCATACCTATTACGTTTATCAGCATAGTTTTAATAAAAATTAGGATAGACATTTTTACGACGTATTAAATAGTATTGAATAGCTTAAAACCGCCGGAAGAATTATTTGGGCCATAAGTCTTTAACGACCTAACTGATTTTTATCAAGAAAAATAGCTTATAAAGCAAAAATCGGTTTTATAGATAATGAAAACAGTGCATTTTTAAATTCATGCTGTAAAGCAATACATTTCTAAGTTATTCAAAATTAAGTACGTAGCCTTTTCAATAACGGGACGAAAAAAGTTACCGGATTGTGGTGTATATAACTAGTATCATTGAAATGACAATAATGCCTTAATTAAAAGTTTGTATAATAAAACCGGGCAAGAGAATGTCGGACCATGCCCAGTGTCTGTAGTGTTCCGTCGCCGTGACCACAAACACAAAAAACATACTATGCCAAATTACAGCTTTGTAAGAAGGACAGACGGACATACGGCGAAACTATAAGGGTTTATTGTTGACTACGGAGCCCTAATAAAAGAGGACATTATTGGAATTAATTTTATTGCTTAGTTCTGGGACACCCTGTATAAGTATTACTGTCGTTGCCAATAGACCTTACCAAACCACAGGATGTCCTAATTTTGAACGATAATATTTTATTCAGGGTTCTAAGATTTTTCTATCTGTAGTAGGATATGGTGAAATATTATAGGCGTACTGCGCATCTCAATCATGACCCAAATGACTTTTATGCCGTCTAGACGAGGCCGAGGGCGCCTAGGGAGCCCTGTCCGGGTCCATTTGGGCTCATTCCGTGAATTATAAGAGTAATAAGTTATGTTTAGTAAATGTGCTGAAATGAGAGGGTTTTTTTTGGAATTTTTATAGTACAAATACTGTACCACTAGTAATACAATAGTTGCGAAATATTTTTTAGGGTTCCGAAGTCAAACAAGGAACCCTTTTAGTTTCGCCATGTCTGTCCATCCATCTGTCCCACTGTCCGTCAAAGCTGTGATTTAAATTAAGCCGACAAAGTTATAAATTAAAATATGTATAAATATGAAATAGAGCGCGGACAAACGGACAGATGGACATGGCAAAATTATAAGGGTCCCTTGTTTGGATTCGGAACCCTAAAAAACACTTTTTCAATACAACACCCTTGTTTCAGTTGACGCGCAAGCATCACTCTCATCATTTAACTCTCTTTTGAATTACCTGAGTTACACCCACCACATTTCTCCTTCATTATACGTTTACACTGCTATACAGCAACTATACAGTTTTTGTATGACTGTTACAGCGCCACAATAGCGCTACGGAACTTGATTACGCATGTTGTAACTTCCAGACGTTAACCGCGCAGTTTCAGATTTGACGGTAGTTTAAAAACATTCCTGAGTAAGCATTTGTTTGATTCTTTATTTTAGAGTACTTACCTACATTTGGTGAAGAAAGTTGTTCTGAATAACAATAAAAAGATGCTACTCTATCTAATACTCGTATGATAAATGTTAATTTAATGTTGGGAATACGCAATCGAGCCAGCGAATCAGCTGATGGAAAATCACCGCCGCCCATGAACCATCATGCGTTACCGACCTTTGAGAATTGTAATTCTCGTCTTTTGAAGGTCCCTAAGTTCTAGGGACCTAGTGAAGAAGGGTATAAGTCGACTTAATTGTTCTACCAAAGGGTATATACATGAACGGATTATACGAGACTTAAACCCTTTTTAACCGACTTCAAAAAAAGGAGGAGGTTCTCAATTCGTCTGTTTTTTTTTTAAATGTTTGTTACCTCAGAACTTTCGACTGGGTGAACCGATTTTGAAGATTCTTTTTTTATTTGAAAGCTGGTGCTTCCAGATTGGTCCCATTCTTCCTCAAAATGAAGCTCTGATGGTGGAATCCATGAGGAATCGACGGAACTCTTCAAAATTTATAGGCACACCTATAGCGATTTTGGTATTTTTCATTGTAACTCAAGTATTTGGTCTTGTAAAGCACTAATTTTGTGAAGTGGAACTGATGATGAAGACCACAGATGGCCACCGAAACTCCTAAACGGTATATATTTCGAGGGTGGCGACAAGATATTTCGATTAAGATAGTTGAGCAACTATGACGAAGCATATTTAGGTTTAAATATATAACTAGTTTTTGTTTTTGCGGGTTTTTGTTTTTTTAGACTTTTATTTTATTCACTTGATCTTCAGGAGACTTACACCCTTTTTCACTAGGACCCCAGTTGTAGTGGTCTAGTGATTGGTAAGAACTTTCGCAGATATCGCTCAGTGGTGAAGTACCATCCTTCAAGAAGGGGATGGAAAGACAGTCGTTTACGAGTAAAGAGCAGAGAAAGAAATGTAGAGCATGTCCCTAGACATGTATTTATAGAGAACCGCTGGCGAAAATAGACGTTTTGCAGTTTGTATACGTGTGTAAATAAGTAAGTAAGTAAACTCTTTATGAACGAAAAAGAATTGTTTCACAAAATATACACTTACATGAACATAAAGTAAAGACATGGCGAATGTATCCCATTAAGGGATTTCTTCCAGTTAATCTTATCTTAAAAAAATATAGCTTATTTATTAATTATTATCATTAAATTTATAAACAGTATGAAATTTAATTATACTTCGCCAACTTTTTTAGATTCCCTTTTAGCAACCAACAGCCTCCTATTGGATTGTCTGAAACTCAACGGAAGCTCGTTCCACAATGTGTCTATTGTCGAACCAGTATATAGTTTCTAGTAGCCTATGTTAGTCAGCCCTTCGACAACCTCGTTATTATTTAAATCACGTGACTACGTGGATGTGTGAAAAAAGCAAGTAAAAAGTAATCTTTCATAACCGTAATGTTTTATTTGTAGGGCTTCATTAGTACCTGGGGACACCGTTGATGTAGGAAAACATATCGAAACTTTTATGTGGTCGTCTCGCACCATCTTATATACACATAAGTATGTGTTTTTTTTTCTCTATCTCTCCCGTAAGATTCTTAATTGGCATGTTTTCCTGCTGAACTACGCATGTTATTTAATACTATATTTAATTTAATATTTATAGCTTTATATAATGCTAGACTAAGTAGTACCATTGTAATAAGAAATATGTTAAAAAAAATGACTGACTGCTGAGTTTCTTGCGGCGTTTCTTCTCGGCAGTGGTCTTCTCTTGGGAAGCGCTGGTAGATTCTTGACGTGTAAAAGTGCCCGTGCGGCCTACTTACTGAATAAATTTCTTTTATCTTTTATCTTTTTACCTATTGCTCGCTCATGATTTTATTGCTTCAGAAAATACTAAATTAGATGTTAAAATAAATCAGATGAGTTTTTACCGTTTCCGAAGTCAAATAAATATTTTCATTCGCATTTAAATTTTCAAGCTAAACGTTTATTTTGTCCAAGATGTTCTCAGACCTGTGTTATTTCAATAAGGCATTCAAATAATGATTGCGTAGAACAAACCGCTACCCACTTGATAACCTTTAAGGCTACATTATACCTAGATAGTTTAGGCTATATTTTGGCAACCTTTCCTAACAAAATACCTTCCCACACTCAGAATAAAATTACAGGAATAAAGAAAAAGATATAACCCGTAAATCAAAGGGAACGCCCTAAACGGTTCTTTGTAAGGTCGGTTCATCGGCCTTTCGGAGTCAACGGTTTTACGAGGGTAGATTTAAAATATCTTTGGACGAGTAAAAATCGAGACAAACTGAAATATGTATTTTACGAATGTTCTAAATTATACGTACAGTTTGGTGAACCCGAGCGCCAGTGTTGTTAGGTACGCTACTAATTTCAATTTTAAGAATTAATTTAGATTTAACCATCGATATTTTATAATTTTTTAATGCTAAATGTAATGCCTCACATATTAGCCCTTTTAACCAACAACAACAATAATGCCAATACTACCACTACTTAGGGGGCGGGTAGGACGTTTTATTGTAAAAAGAAGTAGAGGGGGGCTCGATTTAGTGGTTTGTAAATACTTCAACGGTAATTTAAAAATAATTGGGGTTTGAAAAACTAGATGATACTTGCTTAATTTTATGAACTACAATTTAATTCGGTTCTGAACATTATTAAGAGTATTTGGCTTTGTACCTTTTTTTAAATCAAATGAAATCATTAAAACATAGATTATAAAGAAGATGTTATTATACTATAAGATTTAGTGCACTATGTTACGCCATAATGCATACAAATAGCTCGCATAATGGCATGCAGCTAGCGGCATGGTATATTAGAACTTAATTAGCAGTGATCGGAATTAGGTGAGCTAAAATACCTATTCTTCGCAAGAGGACATAATATAGAGTGGTTACAACAGGGTAGAAAAATATATTTTTTCTTGAATACCGGGTATTCGATATTTACCCGGGCATGTATTTTACACAGTCTAGTTCGAATAGTACAAGTCTTGAGCTTAATGTAGTATGTTTTTTACAGGTTTTTAAGATTATTATTATAAATATGAAAGGGCAATCTTATAAAAAACATACTACATTAAGCTCAAGACTTGTACTATTCGAACTAGACTGTGTAAAATACATACCCGGGTAAATATCGAATACCCGGTATTCAAGAAAAAAAAAATTTTTCTACCCTGTTGTAACCACTCTATATTATGTCCTCTTGCGAAGAATAGGTATTACAAACAGGGAGTTTTTTGTGAGTGGGACTTTGAATCTACCATCAAGGCAATAAAGTTCAATTACGTTTGTTCGATAATGACATTTTCAGTTTATCAAGATAGGAAAATAAACCTTATTACCATTGTAACACAGTTCAAATTAAATTGCCTTGATTTGCACATTCTATTGCACACTGGGCCTTACGAGGTTAATACTGTGCTCCAAATATTAATTTGGTTTCACTTTACATGGTCCCATATTCGATACCCGATAACGGGAAATATTTATGTGTGGAGATTTTTTCTCTGTTTTTATGTCTGTGTTAACTCTGTATCGTATAAAAAAATGCAAACTTATTACTTTAAGGGATTTCTCCCAGCTAACTCAAGTTAATGTTACAAAAGATTTTGTGTTAGTTTTAAGATTTATCGTTATGTTGTACCCGTCGAAACCACCAAAGCTTATCTTGGGCAAGTCAATAACCAAATTATTTATTCAGTCAATTGGCCACATGAGGGCTCTTTCACACGTGGAGTGGATCTACCAGCGCTTCGGACAAGACCATCATTGCGGAGAAGAAGCGCCGCGAGAAACTTACGCAGAAGGTCATTTTTTCAATCATAAAATACAATAACATTACAGGGTAATAAAGTAATAAAGAATATTTATGAAAACTAGCACCAATAAAATTAACATTACAAATGTAAGGTCAATAATATTAAATTAAACATGGTAGTTATAATTCTTAAACTGCTATTTCTACGGTAACCCTCTTGAAAAAAAACTAAACGAACCCAACGCAAAAAGGGCAACAGAAAACCACAAAGGGTGTTAAAACCACAGCTCCCCCCTCTTGAAGCAAAACAGCTGAACGTGGGACCGGAAGGAAAGAAGGGTGAGCTGTGATTAGCACGGTAACTTAACCTGAAAGTTTTTGATCATTGTCGCTTTTTACTATGATTTTAGTTTCTTTATAGTCTGGGTTTAGTTTAATTAAATGTTATGTTGTATGAGAAATAGATTAGAGTTTATATTAATTAATAATAATAACCTCGACACGGCACGCATTGTGAGGAGGTTCCTCTCTCTGCAGCCCTAACCACCGGTAGCTTGAGCCCTGCCCCGCTGCCGGCGGCACTCGTAGGTTAGGTTTTTTATAATGTCTATTATTTTGTATTAGTATTGTTATTTTACTTTTATATTTGAATATTTGTTATATTAAAAACCTAATGTACAGAAAATTAAATAAATATCTAAAATAATAATAATAAAAAGATTTATTGTCACATTAACTTTGTTGTTTATTTAATAAAACTTTTCGAAAGCTAATTTTGAAGGTTGGTAATTTATTTATTTTATTTTATTTATTTGGGGCAGCAACAGCAATACATTTATTCAAATTCAAATTCAAATTCAAATAATTTATTTGTAAAACATAGGTGTAGACAGAGATGAAACATCGGCTTTATTAGGATCACTATGTTTTGCCGTTAGGCGTACAAATAAGTTCAAATACCATGCAACATGCATTCATCTTATTATTTATTATTTTTATTATTGGAGCGAAACTCCAATCTTCCCCGATTTTCATTTTCGTTTGTCCGCATTCTCCTCTCAAACTATTTATTAGAGATATCAGGATCAAATTCAGCCCGTAAAACGACATCTAGCCATAAATAGTTTAGAAAAAATAAAATTGATAAATCTCAGTAGATAAACCCTGGCAAAGTAACGTATGCCATTATATGACGCGTTAGCCTAGTTGGAAGTGACTCTGCCTACAATATGGATGCCGGGTTCGAGTCCCGGTAAGGGCAAATATTTGGCTGACGAGCCGGAGTATTAGCTAGGACATGATGATAGAGCTTAGTTTGGGACTAGGTTTGTACTCGTACAAGATTATCCTTGATAAATAATAAATAAATAAATATTAGGGGACAATGTCACACCAATTGACCTAGTCCCAAACTAAGCTCTAGGCTTGTACTATGGGTACTAGACAACGACATAAATACTTATATAGAGAAATATATACTTAAATACATAGAAAACATCCATGACTCAGAAACAAATATTCGCGCTCATCACACAAATATCTGCTCTTACCGGGATTTGAACCCAAGACCGCTAGCTTCGTAGGCAGGGTCACTACCAACTACGCCAGCGCGTCGTCAATGATATTTACTTATACTACTATTTCTCGTTATTTGGTGAGAAATAAACTACCAGTAAAAATCGTCAAATGTTTCCTTAGCCTGGCATGTTTTTTGTTGTAGGTAATGCAGGCATCATACAGTGTACACACTAAAATTGGTAAGTACATACTTAAATATAAATGAAACTTTTAAAACATACAAATTTCTTGGTAATAACCAAGGGTCGGAATAGGTAGACTACCTTACCCTAATGCATGTTGATTCATGCGTGAGTGAGATTAAAATAGGTTATTAAAGAATTCAAATTTAAATAAAACTATGCTACTCAAACATCAAAGATAAAAATAATAATCACCACTATAAAAAGAGCACCCCCTCTAGCAGGTCCGCTATATGAACATGCATAAAGATTAAGTTAATAAACACTACCTATCCCTACTCCTGAATCACCCAAACATTTTTCCATATTGAGAATCGACCTCGGGACTGCTAGCTTCGTAGGCGACATTATAAACTACACTAGGCGTGTCGTCAACATATATTCTGTAACAATTGACAACAATTCATATGTGCTAAGGTAGTAAAATAAAAATACCGTTTGTACACTGCTGATTACAGTAAAAATATTTTTGGATTTTTTTATGCAGTAGTTTTTTTTTATATTTTGGAAAAACACTAAAAAAAGTTGGATTGAGAACGTTAGGATTACACTTATAGTGCCCTTAGTCCATTTATTAACATAGGAATTGAAAAAAATATACAACTGTCATGTCCATTTTTCATCTGTCTGACGGATTACTTGATTCTAACGACACGCTTTCGAATCTCGTTTTGATATACGCTATTTAAAATTAAAATGACTAACGGATTTGTAAAAGCGGATAGCCGCAATCTGCCCAAAGTCGACGAATTCATGTTGTTCCAGTTGTTATGGTTGACAAGTGACATGACATGACAGTCAGTTCTGTTTCTGTTTAAAGTTACTTTTTTTATTTTATATAATGCTAAGATCACGACATCAGTATTCCTAACTTTGTATATACGGACTTTTTAATGTCTAAATCTTTAATAAATTAATAACGACGAATTTAAGTTAAACAAAGAAAAACCGAGAAACACGGGTAGTCTAATTTTTAACGAGCTATTATAACCGCGAAAAAACAGAAATACTTTTTTTTTTGAAATGTTGTCAATTGAGACACTGATTTCTTCATGTTATCTTAATTTTAATTTCAGTATAATCTGACACCAACCAATTACTATGGGGCCCCTTCTTTTCTAGCTTTTATTTAGTTTTAATTTTATATTTATTAGCTTAGCTATATTTATGTTTATTTTAGTTTTAATTTATTTATTTATTTATTTTTAATTTGCCATAGTTTTAGTTTTATTTTTTAATTGTTACTTTGTATTATATTTTTAAGTATTTGTAAATCTTGATCAACTATGAAAAAAGATCATTTTTGATTGGCTTTTAAGCTTCTTGAAGCTTAAGACATCAACGGGCACAATGTTGCCAAATATTTACTTTGTAGAAAAATACATCATATTTGATTATTTTAATGTAATTTTTCATAGTAGGGAGGGTAATCTATTATCGGTACTAATATTATTACTAGAAGTAATTCATAAAGTATAATGTCCTATGGTTCAAGTTAAAATTTGACATTTGCTACGAGTGTGAAAATGTGTCAAACTCAAATTTGAAGAAACATGATCTATCCGTGGTTTAAGTATTTAGAACGGACATTATTTATTAATGCTTTTTTAGGTAAAGTAAGCTTTCACCCTGGTTTAACCTTTTATTTCATTGACTTTTCAATTTGACAGAACTGACTTAATATACTTTTTTTTTTACTTTTACAACCTATTTAAACGCCATCTACCCTCTCGGGGTCGATCGTAAAAGGATATGTCTATTCCACAACTTTGTGCTAAGACATCTAAAACTACTCTGAAAAGTGGAACGTAGGCTAAGCTCTGCCAAATGATCCTTCCAGAATATAAATTTACGATTAATTGACGGTTAAACGGGGTCATAATAAGAAATTAAATAAGTACAATTATATCTTTTAAACATATTTCAGAACAAGAATATTTTTTAGACAAAATATTATCATTAGAAACATGTGTGAATTTGATCGTTACGTCAAAAAAATTAATTAGGGATTCCCACGACCACATACACAAACTCATATCAGTGTACGATTAATTATGTCTATTCGAGCCTAATCTCTATTAACAATTATCAATCGCAAAGTAAATCATTCGTAATGAGGTTGTATATGTGGCTATCGTTTTTCTCATTAGGTGACCAAGCATGCTCTATTCTGTGGTTTAAAAAAACTGACGCAAGCCACGCGTGGCACTCGTGGGCTCTTGCGTTGGTCCAGACGGAGAGGGGCGGGGGGCATCAAATGACACTAGCGACGCGCGCCGCATCGATCGCATGTGCCTGCAACCCCGCCCCTCCCTCACGCACACACGCACAACTATGCTCTGCCAAATGATCCGTCCAGAATATAAAGTTACGATCGACTGTCGGTTAAGACATGTGGCCAACGTTCCAAATTTAAAATTTGAAAAATTTAGAATTTTTTAAAATTATCCGTATTAAACAATTTACAGCTGTTTAATTAAATAATAGCTGTATAAAGGTTGTGCAGCAGCGTTAAAAGGTTTCCCATTAAGCGCGCGGGAGTTAATGAGTCCACGTGGCTGCAATAATTTACCTCAGGTGAGCACGTGCGTCCGTGTCCTTCGCGCTTCACTTCACGCCCAGATAAAAACATTCAGCACCAACAAACTAACTCTACTATAGTTCTACTGTATGACTATACGTACTCTTCTACTGGCGAAGCGGAGCTAACTAAAAATGAAGAAATAAGATGGTGAATTTGCAGACGGTTTAATGTTTCAAGCGGGGCTAGCGCTAAACTGGACTTTAAAGTCCGGAGGATAAAAGCTAAAGTTGATGTGATCAATTTGAGATAAAATGGAGACGTTCGGTGTTTAGAGCCTTATAAATAAACTGTTACGGTGGTGGTGTTTTTAATAATACGTCATTATGATTAAATCTTTATTGGCAACGCATTAAATCACTAAAAACATTGCTTTGCAAACTCGCATGCGGTCAATACAGGATAACATAAAATTTATGAGGTGGTAGTAAATTTAACGACACTACTAACTGATGCTTGCGATTACGGATTAGGCGCCGTGCTAACACTACAAGCATTGCCTGTTAAAATCGGAAAATGTAGCTCCGACGACACCCCAAATCTAGGGCATGTATCTGCAGACACTTTAATCTGAACTCACATTAGCCACAAACTGGGACAGTCCAAAATAGTCTAGTAAAGTGGAGGAGGTGACACGGTCAACAAAAACTGGTGAATCCAGGGGTGGTGCTGGGAATCGAGGGTCGAGTGTTCAGGGTCCGCGGAGTCATTTGGTACGGGACGCGTGCGGCGCGCGGGGCTCTCGCGGGACGACTGAAGCCGCGCCGCTCCCCCCTCCCGCCTCCCCCCACTGCATCTCGAGAAGCCTGATAATCGGAAGAAAATACAGTTGCAATTCGAGCCGCATTTTTTGGAGTGGAGCCTTAATTGCATCAGCGGATCCTTTACACGTTCGCCGCTTAAGTTTTCGGAGTTAGGGGAAAATGAACTCGATACCGACATTAGAAGAAATAGATATAGACTTAAGGAATTAGTAAGGCTGCGGTATTATATACAGGATGGATGAGCTTTTATATTCCTCAAACGGCCAAGCAAAACTAAAAGCATAGCATTTTTTTAACTTATGTGTGTTTGTATTAACAGCTTTTAAATGTTTTTTTGGTTTCGCCTCAGATTAGTCGGTACACTCATATAACATCATGTTTCTGCAATAATTAATTAGGTAATCAAGTATTCAAAATCGTTAGGAAACGTACTTAACATAACCCAACACAGATATTGATGTTATTTTGAAAATTAATTAAATTAGACGTCATGGCAATTGATAACTGGATGATTGGTTACTTTGTTACTCCTTCTCGTTGCAACGGCTCGACAGATTTGGACAAAATTGGGAATCGAGATAGTTTATACCCTGGATTAACATTATATGCCACTTTTTATCCCGGAAATTTTATAAGTTCAGATAAATTACGATAGTTGAAATCTACGCGGACGAAGTCGCGGGCAGAAGCTAGTATCATTATTATAAAATATAAACTGACTATCTGACTACACATAGAAAAATGTTCGGTCACCTGTACGACGGGTACATCAAGGTGATAATTTAAGGAAAAAATACCAGGATCTAGATTAATTCAAAGAAAAAGTAGGCGCCGTGCCTTATCAGCGTGTTAGCTAAAACTCGGAATAGGCTGGAGAGAGTTATTTCACCGACTCGAGCATATCTCTCGAGTGAATGATGATGTTATTCTGACCGAAGTCCTAAAATAAAGGTGTAACCTAGTAATAATAATAATAATCTTTATTTGCTCCTACAATGGTTTGTCTATGATCTAGTTATTGCTATGAAATTTGAAGTTTGTTAACCAGCGTGAGCCTGGTGTCCGTACTAGGAAGACCTGTATGACAGATCGCCAGGCTCTCGCCCCGATGGATAAATAGTGCATGATATAGAAATTAGTGCAATAGTGAAGAAGACAAAGGTTAATTACATCACTCACTAGTTGGAGGTACATACTACCATCAGCCCAATGGAACTCTGACCCAACACAGAACTGTGTCACAGTGACGTTATCATTCAAGTCGTAAGAAGTGTCAAACTGATTATTTTTTAATATCACTTTGTCACGGTTCTATGGTGGGTCAAGTTTCCATTGGCCTGATGGTACATCGGATTTTAAGGGTTCCATACCAAAAGGGTACCAAAACCGTTCCTTTTTTGGGGTTCCGTAGTCAAACTAGGATATATTTTTTCTCGTCTACCCCGTAGTGTCGTTGGATAGGTCTTTTAAAAATATTGCGTCTTTGTGCAAGCGATTTTTCGATTAAGGGATCCGTTTGTGAAATATAAAGTTTTAAAGCGCAAATTTTTGTTAGAGTCAAGTGTACAGCCACACCCTACAGCCAAAACTACAAATACTCGAAATCTGAAAAATATCTTAAATGCAAGCACATATAACGAATTTTAAAGGAAAACTATGACGACCAAGTAGACATGATTGGTTCCTGAGATACAGGTGACTAACGTGTTTATACCTACTAAAATGACATAAGACACCACCAAATAACTTTAAATAGAGAAATACTTTATACTTGTGGTTTTTTGAGATAGTTTTTGTGTATTAACGGCTTCGGAACCCTACACTGAGCATGGTCAGACATGCTCTTGCCCGGTTTTTAAGAATCTGTGGTCCGTCTGTTCTAAAGGGGTTTGGGTAAAAGTGTTGTCATTTGAAAAATTCATACATTTTCAAGGTGAGCGGCCATTCGTAATAGTGGTAAATTATGATAAAATCATTAAAAATAAACATATTTTGTTATGTAATGTAATACTCTTAAGTGCATCGGAGCGGAGATAATTAAATATTCATACTTGGGCGTGCTTTTGTACTAAAAACTGAATACTTAAATCTTTAAAATCTCCGCTCCGATATTATTTAACGCCATAAATTATATATATCTATGTGTATTTAGAGGTCCTCTAAATAACTATGTAAAAATCATCCGTGGCCGCTGAAAAAAAAAGTGACAATATTCTTCAAACAAATTTACCCAATGCCCTTTAAATAGGTGTATCTTTTGAACCGTAATAAATAAGTAGTCATTTGTTTTTTTACAAATTATGTGTTACGGCGGGTTTCAGAGGGCACCCTAGAAACCTCAAAATTGGAATTCATGCAGACTCTAAAAACCAGTCGTATGCGAGTCATGAGATACGGAACCCTCGGTACATGAGTTCAATTCTCATTTGACCATTTTTATCAAATATACTGATTGCAATTTTATTAAAGCAGCAATTTTACTTGTAATATCTCCATGGTATAAAACAACGTCGCTTCCTTATATCTTTTAAACTACGCAACGGATTTTAATGCGGTATTCCACATATACATAGAGTAATTCAAGAGGAAGGTTTTTATGTGTAATAAAGGATGATTTCCACCAAACGGCTCGCAAGGTATCGCATCGGATCGGAAAGGATACGTACGGATGCGGCGACAGCCGATCGCGTCCGGCAGCATGTCGACGCATACGATCGGGCGATAACGGTGGCCCGTTTCACGAAGCTACAAGTTACAAATTACAAGCGGAACTCTCTTTCTAGCAAAAGGAGTTAGAAAGAGGCCTTCGCTTGTAATTTGTAACTTGTAGCTTCGTGAAACGGGCCTCAGCCGTTCGCGGTCTACAGGATGTCGACGCACACGATCGGCACTGTACGGTTGCTTGCGAACGTATCCGCACCCAGTCAAATAGTTTCGTTCCTACCGCGTGTTTAAGTGCACTTTCGAAAATGAGTGGGCTCGCCCGGTCACGGCCGAATGGTTCCGATCGCACATGACGACAAGCGAACGGGGCCGATCGCAAGCGAACGGACCCGATCGCAAGCCAACGGAGCCGATCGCAAGCGAACGGAGCCATACGCGTGTCGCAGCATACTTTCGGTGACGTTCACATGTCGCGGAAGACGCCCGCGGTCAAGCTGTTGTGCGCAGCTTCGTAATGTTGACTTAAAAACATTACATATAAGATTCAGTATTGTTTACATACATACATAATCCCACGCCTTCGTTCCCAGACTGGGGTAGGCAGAGCTACAGAATTACAAACATCTCTAAAAACTTGTCGATAATTCCATAACCACAATTTGCACAATTAGGCTAAGATGTTTACCAGCGTATTAGTGACAGGTTGCAAGCCCATCGCCTAACAGTATCGTTTAAAGACCATAAAATTATTTCCGATCCGATCCGTTGCGGGCCGTTTGGTGGAAATAGTGCTTATGTTCTGTTTTGTACGGGTGTTACAAAAAACTCGCATTAACCGAAACGAAGCGAGGGCGGGTGGCCAGTTTTATAATAATTATGTTGTACACTATAATTCTACTCAATAATACTTTCTTATTTATTAAACTGGCAGAGAAATCGTAATCAGCCTATGAATGTAGATGTTTCGATTTACTTTGAATGATGGGATGAGGCGTCGAAGTCGTCTCGTCGCTTTGCCTCATAATTTAGGCGAAAACCCTCGTATTTTCCGCTGCAGACAAATTTGCTGGTTATATAGTGATAGTTTAAACCAAAGGTTCCCAAACTTTTTTCGATCAAAGACCTCTTTAATTGTTTACTGCGAACGGTGACCACAAAATAAAGCTGTTGTCATAACCTTTACCTTAACGTTAATTGTGGAGAATTGCATAAAATAAAGAAAACAAAGGGCATTGGGTAAATTTGTTCGAAGAATATTGTCATCTTTTTTTCAGCATCCACGGATAATTTTTACATAGTTATTTAGAGGACCTCTAAATACACATAGATATATTATATATAATCTATGGCGTTAAGTAATATCGAAGCGGAGATTTTAAAGATTCAAGTATTCAGTTTTTAGTACAAAAGAACGCCCAAGTATGAATATTTAAATATCTCGGCTCCGATGCACTTAAGAGTATTACATTACATAACAAAATATGTTTATTTTTAATAATTCTATCATAATTACTACCTTTAAGAAGTTGCTTTGTCATACCAAAACTCCTCAAGAAATTCAGTCTCTAATGCAGCAAACGATAGTAAAACGTAGAAAATTTTAAAGATATTATAAAACTTAAAGCTGAACTTTTTAAATACTCATTTATAAGTATTATAGATACTCTTTTACTTTTTTATTTTGTTTGGACCCTGCTCTGCCACGGACCACTCGCTAGACTGTCTATTGCGGGCCACCTGTGGTCCATCGACTACAGTTTGGGAACCACTGTTTTAAACGATTGTATGTTTGGTTCGACGTCGACAATTTCTTATTGTCACTGTCTTTATTTTTTGGACCTTGGCTGCCCTTGACTAAATACAGATTTGAGATTATTTTCACGCTGTCTCTTTATCAAGTTAAATATTTAGATATCTGGAGAAACACAACTCAGCTTCTTTATGAAACGTTTTTCGTGATGTGACAAGTTTTTGATGAAAATAATACACGGAATGAAAACGTCTTAAGTATAACATTCTTTACGATATTCTCGACCTTGCCTTCGAGTGAATACGTTCTCTTATATATTATTCTGAATTTATTCGTTTAGTTTTACACGTATCATAAATTTCTAAGTTTATAGCAAGTAAAAAAATTGTAGTTGAATTGGTTTATGTCAAATTACAATAATGAGTTATAGAATTACGGTAATGTAACATTACTGGAATAAAATTAAAGATTGCGATAGAAAATCTCTACTTTATCCATCATCAATTATATTTTTTATGAGTTGAGAAAGACTAACTAGCACACAAATCAGCTGATGGAAAGTAGACTCGGAAGAACGTATGCAATCTCTCTTATGTATCATTAAGAAGACAAACAAGCACACACACACTCGTATTCTATAGGGTAAAAATATATTGCTTTTGAGGTGTGTGTGTGTTTTTAACACGTTAAAAATACGGTAACATGCCAAAGGTAATATTATACAGTCAGGATCAAAAGTAGCTACGCCGAATAATAGGCTCAAAATGATCTAGACACGACGTATTCTCTTGACTAGTGATGGGCGACTTCTGAAACATTGCAAAACTTTCCTTAACTATGAATATTTCAGCGTATGAAAGTTACATAATTAGATGGAAATGATTCTGACACGGCTAAATTTTATTTAACTTTCATGTAAAGATTCCGTTTCTTACGTTACATGTCAAAACTATAGTAATTTTCCGAAATATACCGATTTCACTTTGGTAACTTTCAGAATATTGCATGAAATTTTAGGTGAAAGTTTCAATTTTGCAACTGTCACATTATTGCAGAAATTTAAGTGAAAGTTTCACTTTTGAAACTTACAAGCTGCCCATCACTACTCTTGACAATAGAGTCGAGTGCAGATCATTGTGACCTCCTCTTGCGTAGCTACTTCTGCTGCTGACCTTACCCTGTAGAATAGAGCTTATGTAAATATTGTAAAACAAGACACGTCAACAAGTATTTTAATAGTAGTTTACGTGACGGTTGCGTAATGCTAATTACGCAGAGTCTCTTACAATACTTTATCTACACACATATTATAACTACCCTAAGATGGGTTCAGAAGCCGAAAGGCAAATGACCAGCATTACCTTACCTATGGTAGTAGGTGACAGCGATGACAGCGTAACGTAATTTTGAAATTACGTTATCGAATATTGTAAGGTAATAAGATCCAAATTTGGAACATCTTCCAAAATTAACAGCTGTCATCGCTGTCACCTACTACCACAGGTAATGCTGGTCATTGCCTACGGGTTTTGAACGCATAATAGAGGACTTATGATATGAGTGTAGCTAAACAATATTACATAATTAGTGCAAAAAACGTCTATTCATAGCAATGGGTATAATATAAAGTTATATTTTTTATTAAATAAAACAAACTGACCCTTATCAAGTCATTCTTATAGTAAAAGTTAACAGAGATTTAATTCAAAACTTGACAAACTTTTAATAACTTTGTTTCATTATTTGTATAATAATTACGTAAGTTAACAAAGTTTACTTTATCTTTTTAAAAATATGACTTTATTATAATATGTAGTACGTACGCAACGTTTGTATTGCTCTCGACTGTATACTTTCGTATTTCGAGTAGTCATCTACGCCAGTGCTACGGAAGCGTAGCAGCGCGCTACATAACGTAGCAACCTTAAAACATAACTCCCGCGAAGGATAGTTTTTTGACCAAGATTTTTAATTATTTTCAGAAAGGAACCGTTTTTTACTTCTCCAAAGGAGACTGTCCTTTTTTAAAAGTTATATATACTTTTTCTTGTATCGTTTATTTATTTAATTTATATAATATAATTTTAGAGAGGAGCAAGTAAATGTATCATAGTAAAGGTAAAAGTACAAGTCATAAGATAGGTACAGCCTTTTAATACCTATTATTTTATCGAAAAAACTTTAAACAAACGTACCATTATGCAGAATTTTCAATTCATCGAAAATAATTTCTGGCCACATGAGTTTTTTTTTGGGAGTTACAATTCTAACCTTGCCTAACCTACGTAATTAATGTTTGACATATCCTGAAAACGTCATGGTTTCAGCAGAAAATTACGTTCGATGAAATAATACAACTGGTAATAGTAGTTTACGTGACGGTTGCGTAATGAGAGGCATTACAACATGAGTGTGGATTATGAAACGAGCCGCAAGGCGAGTTTCATTATAGATCACATGAGTGTTGTAATGCTAATTGTGCAGAATCTCTTACAATACTTTATCTACACACATATTATAAGTACTCTAAGATGGGTTCAGAAGCCGAAAGGCAAATGAACAGCATTACCTTATCTGTGGCATCAGGTGACAGCGATGGCAGCTGTAACGTAATTTTGTAATTACGTTATCGAATATTGTCAGATAATGAGATCCAAATTTGGAACATCTTCCAAAATTAACAGCTGTCATCGCTGTCACCTACTACCACAGGTAATGCTGGTCATTGCCTACGGGTTTTGAACGCATAATTGAGGACTTATGATATGAGTGTAGATAAAGTGTTTGACAAAATGATGGGTTAGCCTGTAATACACTTAGATAATTATTTTTTACCTTAGTTAATAGGGTAACCCTTGTACATATAAAAACATCGATGTCAAAGTACTCGGTACTAGCTAATACATAAGACAATAAATAACCATATGAAGCGTACATAAATACCTAACTAAATATTAAGTAAGCTAAAAGGTATTAAAGCTAAAAAAGCACATTTACATTTTAAACTTTGTTCTCTTATTCTAAAGCTGGAAATAGAATGACATGATAACGTAAATATAAATTCATCACGCTTAAAAAACAGAAGAGCGTTAAGCAAAAATTACAAATGGTTATTTTAAACTTTATTGACTTGAGTTGGGATTGAAATTGCAGTGCAGCATGATTCGGACTTACGACTTTTTGTGTGTTGTGCGTGAGTATGTGTAATTATTTACGTCTCTATGGAGCGTATATCACTCGCATATTGTTTCGACTGTCCCTGCAGGGCGGTACAGTCGCAGACAAAAAGATCACAGAATTTAATTAACACGAAGAATATTTAGCATTAGATTTGAACTAAAGTGATTGAAATACATTGGTGGATAAAAAAAACGTTCACAGAGCTCCTAAATAATTAATAGTAAAAGAAAACCGATAAAACGGCTGGGACTAGAAAACGATAGCTGATGTTGGCCATTTACGACAGGCATTTTATTACTTCCTGCCTCTTTGCCTGTATACGCCTTGCCCTTAAATTTTATTTTTATTTTAGTGTATCGTAATAGTTGTCATATTTTATTTTATTTTGCTGGACTCTATTTTATTAGGTTCTTTTATTGTGTATCTAGCCAAAAAAAATGAGTTTTAATTACTTTCTCTTTCCAATTAAACATTCTTTCAAATGCTCTAGCTTCTTTATTTATTTATTCATGAAAATACAACGGTAGGACACCAAATCACTTACAATGCTAAATTTGTATAGTAAGATCGGTTCCTCAAACTGATTCATTCCACGTAGCAAACTTTCCAGTCGCATTATTTTCCATTTTGATTTTTTAGCAACCCATTTCCATTTACGATTTTCACTAAAGGAAAATATGCAATTGATAAAAAAAACAATGGGAACAAATGCGATTGGAGAAAAATTTAAATGGGGAAAAATGCGAATGGATAGTTTGCTACGCAGAATTAGTCAGTTAGGGTAACCGATCCATGTTCTTAAGAGTTATCATCTCTGAAAGAAGGGGTTACCATTATATCGCAAATTTTAATCTATTTAAAAGTTATTCGTAATAAAAATATGTCGAGAACAAAATATCCAAATAAAAAAGGTTCCAAAACTCAAAAGTTAACACTTCTATCGCCGAGTGCATTATGTTTTACAGTTTTAAAGCGGTACCCTTCGCCGATATTTCGCAGAGCGTGAGTCAACAGTTACTCACGGGTTTAACTGTTTTCTCGTGACTGCGGAGTTTCAAAGTTTAAATACACATACTTCTTTAATGTAATTGCCTACTCAATTGCATTACATACGCATTTGGAGTCTTGAGATTATAGTCATGAGATTTTAAATGTCTATAGGTTTCAGATCCCACTTACCGGGTCCCAACGGTCCCACGTATCAGGTGGCCTGTGTGTTCGTGTGCCTTCATTGGTATGCTGATAATAGCCGAAAAGAAAAAAGAAGGAAATGTTAAGTCTTGGTATGAAGTAGCCTGTCAGCTCCCAGCCAGTGACGGAACTTACAAAGAACTGCTGTAGGGATCTATCCCTGGACATTATAATATGGCCTCTGGCTCAAGATAAATAAGCCTGAAAATTTCCCAGTATGTGTAAGAAGAGAGATAGTACCTATATTGATATGGTGAATATAAACCCTATAGTGCACCGCCACAATCTCTGCTTTGCCCAAAGTTAACTGATAGAAATGCCTTACGGCTCTAAGTTCACCTTTTGTATATTAAGTGTAATCTTTTATTTAATTTTTATGCAATAAATACTCCTCACGATTGCCCGCATTTATTCCATATTTGTCCTTAGGTTTTGCCACATCGTTTGCCGTTGTAGAATGATGCATATATACGGGACACAGATCGCCGTAATCAGTATGACTGGCAGCTCAGAATCTGGCTTCGTTACCGCAGTTCCACACCGACTCTTACAATACTTCCTAGTTCCTACGTGGCGACATTAATTCAGCGTGTGGTCGACTCTTACAATGCGTCCTAGTTCCTACATGCCTCGCTGCGACGATAATCTTACGTGTGGTAGACTCTTAGGCTGCAGATCCACTGAGGCGGAGATGAGCGGAGTGGAGCGAAGCTTTGCCAATATTAACCAATAGAATCTAAACTAACGTGTGCAAGGCGGGGTCGACGTGACCGCATGCGCCTTCTACTGGTTAATATTGGCACAGCTCCGCTCGTCTCCGCCTCAGTGGAGCCACAGCCTTACAATGCTTTTTAGTTCCTACATGCCTCGCTTCGACGTTAATTCCACGTGTGGTAGACTCTTACAATGCTTCCTAGTTCCTACGTGGCGACGTTAATTCCACGTGTGGTGGAGTTTTACAATTCTTCCTAGATCCTACATGCCTCGCTGCGACGTTAATTCCACGTGTGGTGGACTCTTACAATGCTTCTTAGTTCCTACATGCCTCGCTCCGACGTTAATTCCACGTGTGGTGGAGTCTTACAATTCTTCCTAGATCCTACATGCCTCGCTGCGACGTTAATTCCACGTGTGGTGGACTCTTACAATGCTTCTTAGTTCCTACATGCCTCGCTCCGACGTTAATTCCACGTGTGGTGGAGTCTTACAATTCTTCCTAGATCCTACATGCCTCGCTGCGACGTTAATTCCACGTGTGGTGGACTCTTACAATGCTTCTTAGTTCCTACATGCCTCGCTCCGACGTTAATTCCACGTGTGGTGGAGTCTTACAATTCTTCCTAGATCCTACATGCCTCGCTGCGACGTTAATTCCACGTGTGGTGAACTCTTACAATGCTTCTTAGTTCCTACATGCCTCGCTCCGACGTTAATTCCACGTGTGGTGGAGTCTTACAATTCTTCCTAGATCCTACATGCCTCGCTGCGACGTTAATTCCACGTGTGGTGGACTCTTACAATGCTTCTTAGTTCCTACATGCCTCGCTCCGACGTTAATTCCACGTGTGGTGGAGTCTTACAATTCTTCCTAGATCCTACATGCCTCGCTGCGACGTTAATTCCACGTGTGGTGGACTCTTACAATGCTTCTTAGTTCCTACATGCCTCGCTCCGACGTTAATTCCACGTGTGGTGGACTCTTACAATGCGTCCTAGTTCCTACATGCCTCGCTGCGACGTTAATCCCACGTGTGGTGGACTCTTACAATGCTTCTTAGTTCCTACATGCCTCGCTCCGACGTTAATTTCACGTGTGGTGGACTCTTACAATGCTTCTTAGTTCCTACATGCCTCGCTCGGACGTTAATTCCACGTGTGGTGGAGTCTTACAATTCTTCCTAGATCCTACATGCCTCGCTGCGACGTTAATTCCACGTGTGGTGGACTCTTACAATGCTTCTAAGTTTCTACATGCCTCGTTCCGACGTTAATTCCACGTGTGGTGGACTCCTACAATTTTTCCTAGTTCCTACGTGCCTCGCTGCGACGTTAATTCCACGTGTGGTGGACTCTTACAATTCTTCCTAGTTCCTACATGCCCCGCTGCGACGTCAATTCCACGTGTGGTGTCACTTCACGCCAGACACTACTGTGACATAACCTGACGTGACCTTGAATCCCCCTTATAACTCAACCCTATACTAAGTGAGATTTCTTCTAGCGCGCCGTCGAGTCTACAAGACCCCGTCCGGCAAAAGGTCACAAGTACAATATACGTGAGAAATAGTTGAAGTGTTGTGGGAAGGGTATAGGGTTGAGTTTTGCGCAGTAGGGAGGCTTTTGGGGGGTGTGTTGTGGCTCATAGTGCGTCCTCTAAGAAAATGGAGACAACGCGATTATAGTATTGCAGTATATGCGAAGATGGGAGATGGTTTTGATTTTGCGGTATAAAGATTTGTTATGTTGTTTTAGATAGAAAGAAAGGAAAGAAAATATAATTATATTTAGTATATATAACACAACTACAACTACAAACACTAACAGCAAAACAAAACAGAAACATTAAAGAAGGAATACAGTAATGTATACTAAAAACTAACAAAGTGACATACAATATCTAGCGACAGAAAGAGATAAAAAATTAATTAATTGAATTGGGGAAAAAACAGATATAGACATTAGAAAATATTATAAAATAAAAGATCTATTAATTTTTGTGCTTATAACTAGTCATTAGGTATTAAACTATTTTAAGTTTAACTATGCAGCTCTTAGCTAAATTTGATGAAAATCGGTAGAGCCGTCTTAAAATTATCAACTTTGAATTTAAAGTCGCATTAATGTTTGTCTGGAGATTTCACCTATTCAATAGTTAAGTATTAAAAAAACATTTATTCGTTACAAACAACAAAAAGGACAGAGATATACGCACAAAAAGAATCTAGTCACGAAATGGTCCTAACTCAGTGTAATTGGAAGCTGACATTTTTAGCGCTGGTTTTCTGTTGGAACCATCATCTGGTGAAACCACGGTAGGTAACACACACATTATTATTGCACACAAACACATAATAAAATAAAAAAAACAAGATCTTCTTTCTTCGCACGTAACTATTCATACCTTACTTTGTTTGGCAGAACGGGCAAAAGTCCGTTAGCCTTACATTGATTAGCGTAAATAAAAGGAAAACTGATACCACCTGTCTTTTGTATTGTTTTAATGCAAAATTATTTACATATAATATAAAACAATAACCTTGCGAGTAAACTTATTTAAAGAGCGTCGGTGGCCTAGTGGCTTAGGCGGTCGACTCGTGATCGTAAGGTACCGAGTTTGAACCCCCGCGGTCACCATGAACCAATGAGTTTTTCTATCTTAAGTGTATTACCCGATGCTCTTACGGTGAAGGAAAAACATCGTGAGGAAACCTGCACATTGTAACAGCTGAGTGTTTTTATAATAAGAGTGTGCACAAAAGATCCTAAAGAGTCGAAGTGTATCCGAGAGGGCCCATCTGTAAGATAAGATAAGATAAACTCATTTAAGAACAGGAAGTTAATTATTCAATTAATTAATGTTTTGTTTAAACTGAACGTTAATACCTATTATGTTATGTTTTTTTTTAAAGGGTTTCATTAACTAACAAGTTTGCTTGCTTGTTTCTTTGTAATGTTTTGTTGTGTTTCCTCATAAAAAGAACTGTAACTTATTTTTAAGTACCTTAAAAATAAAACTCTATGCATTCTATGCCAGAAGCTAGAACGAGCCAGACTTTTAGTAAAAAACAATCTGCATCCCCCGCATATACTCCAAAACCTCCGGAATATTTATGTATAATGTAATAATTTAGACTATCCGCTTTTTCTCTCGTTCTTCCTTTCCCTTGGGGTATCTTCTATCCCTCTCTAAACTAGTCTACAGTCGGTTTTCTAGGCATTTTTTTCGATTTTTCACATTTGCGTTACACTGATTGATAGAGGGGGGGCGGGGGGGGGGAGTGCAACACTGGTCACTGTAGGGGCGCCACGGTGCAGTTTTGTTGCATTGTTGCATTGCTTTTAGTTTAGGCTTTACAAGAGTTTGGTGTATGGTTTTTAAAGAGTTTTTAGATTAAAGTGGTTAATTAATATTTATTATTTAGGTCTGAGATTTGATTAACCGACTTAAAGAAGGAGGTTCTGCGCGTGACCGCGTATATGTAAGTTTTTATTGTATTTTTAAATCTAGGCTTAATAGTCTCAATAACTTGTAACAATGTTCTAATTTTTGTTTGTAAAGAGAACATTTTTAATGGTCTAAAAGGTTTCCAAGGTTATTCTCAGTAACTTCTTGAAAACATGTTCAAGCTAATATTTTAAGACAATCTTATAAGTTTATTTTGGGTGCGCCAAAGTTCATATAAAATTGCAACTCCGATTATTGGAACTCCGAAAATATAATTTTTATACCGCTGGAACCGTAAACTTTTCAGAAGTTCTGAAATATTCAATGTGTAGATAAGACTAGGTTAGGTTAGGTTTAGGTTAGGAAAAAAATACGTTATGAATTGCGATGATTATGACTTAATACGTTATGAGTAAAAATAATTATGAATAACAATATGGACCCGTTTATTTTCTGTACAATGTACCTAAAATTGTGCCGACCGAAATTGTGAAAATTTCTCTTGAAAAATTTCCGGTATCTCCTGAGAATATTCTTAATGTTATGGATCGAACATTATTAATGCTCCCAAAAATTTCTGACATTGTTTTCAGTAATTTCTGCAGAACTTCTGGAATGTTTTGCAACTTACGTTGCTGAGGGGGCCACAGGTGCGAGTGTTCCACTTTATCTCCACCCGCGAACTTATACTTAATGTTGCCTTATATAAGCAAACTTATTAAGCTTGATATTTCCCACGTATGAAATAAAGGGTGCACGTAAATAACACGTCTAGTCACCTTAGTAACTTTCTAAGAACCATGTAATTATGTACGTAATTTTCCTATACTTTTTTTTAAATAAGTTGAATAAAGATGGTAACTTAGTGAGTTTAAAATATCATTAAAAAAAACACAAGACATGTTCTTTCTGTATACACTTCATATTATCTTATTTGTATATTACCAAGTGCGTCTAAGGATTGCAGTCTTGCAGTCTGGCTGATGATGGTGATACTGATGATGAGGATAACTAAAAAACCGGCCAAGTGCGAGTCGGACTCGCGCACGCAGGGTTCCGTACCATTATCTATACAACATTAGCAAACAACGGCAAAAAAATCACGTTTCTTGTATAGGAGCCCCCCTTAAATATTGATTTTGTTTTATTTTATTAATTTATTTTAAAATTGAATATACAACGAAATATTCTGTAAATATTTCAAGCGTCTATCTGTTGCCGTTATCAATATCGAGTAAAAGACTAAAAAAAATGTACTCTTGTTGTACGGAACCCACTTATTTATTTTTTTAATCTTAAATATTTTAGTACTTCTTTGTTGTTATAGCAACAACAAAAATACATCATTTGTGAAAATTTCAACTGTCTAGCTATCACGCTTCATGAGATACAGCCTGGTGATAGATATACAGACGAACGGACAGTTGAGTCTTAGTAATAGCAGCGGCAACTTACTAACTACTACCTACTTGATATTTATATATATATATATCAATTCAAATTAGGGTTTAATATACATTAGAACTGATGGCCGTTGGGGTGGAAAGGTTCTACAGTGGCGACTGCGCTCCGGAATGAATTGTTGTTGGCTTTCTTCAATAGACCGAAGATCTGGTGAAGATGGCAGAAAGCCGATGGATGCGAGTAACACTAACCGACCTTCCTGGAGATCCTTGGCGAGACTTGTGTCTAGCAGTAGACGTCCGCAGGCTGAAGGCTGAAAACGTATTTTTAGTTCAAGATAATTCAGGGAACTTTTTAAATAATTACTACCGGTTTCCTACAACTCTATCTAGTAGACGTCGTTTATCACTATTCCCTCGGAAACTTGCCTATTTTCCGCAGTAAAAAGTACTCTAAGTCCGTCCCCAGGATTCGAACTATCACTTAACTAAGGTACAAAAATTTATTAAAATCAGTTCAGCGGCTTAGCCTCGAAAGCGTAACAAACAGACAGACAAACAGACCGACAAACAGACAGAGTTACTTTCACATTTATAATATTAGAATAGCTAGTATGAATTAAAATGGACGCTTTGCCGCACGTACAATAGACACAGGATGTTGTAAAACCAACGTCAATTTGATGTAAAGAGCGATACAATAAATTTTTAAATATTGTTTTTGACAATTTACATTGCGGCCGGTTTGCTCCAATAATTTCTGAGACTGGGTTGAGACAGACAAGGAGCTATGAAGGTTTCAATACGCTACTCTTTTTTTACAACTATTTATTACATAAAAACCTCTGTTAAAATGGCGTAGCCTACTTTCAGAGCTGACATCTCTAAAATGTCCCAACCTAGTTAAGAACCGTAATAAGCCGCTCTCGAATCGGTATATCTGTTTAGGAGCTACGACACAAATATTTAGATACACAGATACACAAATACACAAATATACAGATACACATGCTCATGTTAAAATTATAAAAACAGCAAACACTTGCGCGACATTTTTATTAAATACCACGGCTTACATTCCAGATGCTTTTGACCCACTTATATTAAATCATGTTTTGATTTTACGATTTGTACGGCAAGATTTGTTGTCAAATGAATAAGATTTTTTATAACATCAGCAATAACGACTTTTATAGTCTGAGACAAAAGAAATGAAATGTCTCTAATAAAAAAAAGCTACAAGCCAAAGTCGTCCCGTCAGAGCATGTAATTTTATCAATGTAATGCGCTTTTAATTTAGCCGCTTGTAGATAGAAAATAACGTGAAGTACTTTAACTCTGCCTTACACGTACGAGCAAACAATTGCATCGCTTTGCATTTTTTGATGTCCACCTATTATCTTTGTAAACCAACTTTTCTTTCTGAAATATTTAAATGAATTCATGTTTCTTGCAATCTAAGCTTTACAAGAAGTAAACAAACATGGAAATTATCGAAACATTATTTTATTTAAATATTTCAGAAAGAAAAGCCGGTTTACAAAGATGATGGGTGGACATGAAAAAATTAAAAGTGATGCAATTGTTTTGCTCGTAAGTGTATGTGTCTAAACTTTACTTTGCCGATACGTCATCGAGTCAATGACTTATTCCCTTAGAACCATTCTCTGTCGAACGGTCGATTGTAAGAGCGAAGTCATAAGAGCTTTGCTTTTTACTCTGTGAAAGGGACTACTTTAACTCGCTGGTTAATATTTGGTGCGTCGAGTTCAAAAATGACGTGAAAATCACGCACAAGTGGGTGTTATTCTCTTAAAAACTGCGTTCCGTCGGCCAAACGAGTGAATACGACGAACCGGCGGGTTTAAGTAGTCCCGTCAGAGCGTACAAAACACATTTTAGCGCCTGTATTCTCAATTAGACAGCTTTATACGTTCGATCTTATCGACAGAAAACCCTGGTGCATAGTTGAGAATGAACGCGCCAAAAACGGGCGTTTTGTACGCTCTGACGGGACTACTTAAACTCGCCGGTTCGCCGCGTTCACTCGTTTGACCGACCGAACGCCGTTTTTAACAGAAAGGGTTTAGTCACGTTGCCTTATCCCCTCGTTCGTAGCTGTGAGTCCGTCTGGCCTTCAGCCAAATAATGGCCAAGAGGCCACATCGACAAGCCTCAAGCTCGCGCTGGTTACTCCAGCTATTGCGATGTAGGAAACATTTCGTCAACCTAAATAGAATCAGTTATTCGCCGTGTGACACCGCAAGGCTTTTTAATACCTACTTGAAAGTATGTTAATATAAATGAGAAGCGACCCGCCCTCGCTTCGTATCGGTTTATGTGTTTTCTGTAATAGGTACCCGTAATATAAATCAGAATTTTTGATACGTAAAAACTTATGGTGAAAATCAGACAGAAAGAAGAAAGGCAGAGGCAGGAAGCGACTTTGTTTTTTATTATGTTATAATAATAATAAAGGAGATTAGTATGGTTTACCCTTGCAATATCGATAAACTTTTAATCGAATTTCAGTTTAAAGTCAAAATTTCGCTTTTTTCATGTGATCGAATATTCTTTACATCGAATAATTAAATGATGTATTTTTAAAACTCCAATTTTTAATGTGTATAAATATTATTTACTAGATACTTTATGTTACAGATCTTTATTTCATACTTTATTACCCAATATTTTGTTTTATATTGTAAATTGTACAATTGTACAACAAACAAAAATAATAATTATTTAAAATGATTATTTTTTAATTGTTCTGTTAACAACTAGCCTTTTTAAACCTAGATTTCGGGCATTGTGTGTGTGAGGCATATTTTGGAATAAAACAAGTAAGTCGGTTCTGGCAGTTAGGTCGCAGTTCACCTAACACACTCCTCCTCGTTTTGCTCGTCGTCGCACCTAATAATAATTATATAGCTGTATAATGATTCATTGAAGAAATAAACAGCGACATTTTGTTGTACTGTCTCTTATATAGTTTATAAAATATATTTTTAAGCACTTAAAAATCCTCGTACCGTTGTTCTAATAATTGTTTAAATATATAATGAATAGTCGATGAAGCCTACTACAAGAGATCATATTTATACTAAATATTCTATGAATCGTTTTCGATGAAATGAAATTCGATGAAAAGTTTGTCGAGATTTCAAGGGCCACCTGATTAGTATTGTTCGAACAAGCTTTCATTAGTTTATCCGCACAAGTCTTTTGTTTTATCAATAACGGTAGTCCTCACTACCAAATGTACTATACCAAGTACTTGGAACTTTGAAACCTTGCACCTTTTTTGTACCTTGTTATTTATATTTTTTCTGTATGTCTAGCGTCTAATAAAACCTCTTTAACAAAGAAATTATTAAAAATACAGGGTACCTTTGACCTGGGGCTATAGATGAATTACCGAGAGCGTGGAATTGCATATGGTAGTGGTAATATGTGTTTACAGGCATTCTATATTTAAATTTCCTCAACTTCTCATACCATCAGCATAAAAAGAGTTTTGTTATATATTAAAAAGTAAGTATAAAAATGATGTCAGTGTCAAATTCTAAATACTTTTTACAATGGAATGCTAAAATATACCTCTTATTTTATTGTATTTTCGCAATTTTCAGAGTTATTTTGACTGGGCATGTACGACTGTAAGTTACACAGTTTATAGAAATTATGGCAGAAAGTAGCAGTATTTTGATCCGATTGAGAGTCAAATTAAACAAATATGTCATAAATATTTTCAACTCGAAATCAATGAAGAAGTCATCAGGAGAACTATATATAATTGTCATCTGACCCACAAGTAATATCCAACCTTAAAGATGGAAATTTAAATAAATGATAGCGACTAAAAGCAAAAAAAGGACATACCTCCTTATTCCACTTGTTTAGGGTCATCATCATCATCATCATGTCAGCCGAAAGACGTCCACTGCTGGACATAGACCTCTCCCTTGTTTAGGGTAATCTCATTAAATTAAGAAAAAAACTTAAATGGTTTTCCTTTTCATGCGAACGGTACAACCACTAATCATGCAATTCCACGCTCTCGGTAATTCATCTATACCTCGTAAGACCCCGTGTGCAAAAGGATGTACATACATACCTTCAGGCCTGTCTCCCAATGGGGTAGGCAGAGACTATGAAACGCCATGTGCACCGGTCTAAACATACATTCACTTCCTCTACATTCATCACCCTCTTCATGCACGTACGTCGGTTTCGGGTGCTTTTGATTTGGCCCTTATTCAGTACATCGCGAATCTGATCACCGTACGTCCGTCTAGGACAAAGCATGTACATAATCAAGGTAATTTAATTTGAACTGTGTTGCAATTGGAATAAGGTTCCAAAGTCCCACTCACAAAACTCCCCTATTTGACATAGAGTCAGATATCACTGGATAGCTCTTAAAAATTATGATCATGACATTATTAATTTCCCATCCCCCTTGTAGCTAAAACTACGAGTAGTAAAAACCTGGAAAATGTATTAAATGAAAGCACAATAATATAACGACTAACTGGTGAACACCTCAGCAGCGGGAAATTCGGCATATGTGACCAATAACGACAAAACGGATTGTTATTTTTGAGTTCAAGGGCCGAGTTTACCAACAATTTTATTAAACGGACGGTTAAGTCTTAATCATATCTGCGTCCGTTTAATGGATCCGGTACTGAAGGCCTTACTTGCATAGCATTGGCATTCAAAACGTCTCAGTAGTACACTGACCAAGTATGCGAAATGACTTGTTTATCTAATGCCATGGTTACAAAATTGTCTTATTTTTACCCGACTGCCGAAGGAGGAGGGTAATGTGTTTCACAGCCTATACATATATGTATGTTAGTTCCTTTGTGGCACTATAAAAACTAAACCCGTTGTCCGATTTAGATGATTCTTATGTCAATCGATTTTTCTGAATCTGGTGAGTGTCACTGAAGATATGGCAGTAATCAAAATTCAATATGGTGGCAACCAGACGCCATATTGTGCAAATAAAATAAAATAAAGTCGACCAAGTATGACAAGTGGGGTATCACTGAATAGAGATTTAAAAATCATCTTTTGGTTTCTTTCATCATTTTTCACTTTTAATCATAATTTAGGATTTATAACCATTTAAAGTTGGTTAGCAACTGAACAGTCGGGTTTTGGAAGCTTGCTTTTTGTTAAAGTTATCAGGAAGACTTAGCAAAACGTCTAGGTCGTGAAATGCACAAGTAGGCAGAATGACTCAATTGTGTAAGGTCGTGATTGTAATAAGGACTATGTAATTATAAGATCTTGTTTGTTTAATGTCTTAGTTATAATATAAAATGAGCAAGTGGATGAGACGTCATAAATGCTAAACGACTACGTTGTATGAAAAATTAGTAAATGCAAATTAACATTTTGTGAAACCTTTGCCAAAAATTGAGATCTCTGATCATACTTAAAACACTCTCGATCATGTCACCTTTAAAATTACTACATCAAAATCGGTCTACCAGGAGTCAGGACTGTTACCACGATGTACTTCGTTCGTTCGTTCGCATCGTGTTGTCCCCGTCACTCATATGTTGTATAACCAGAGACCGAAGAAGATGGCTACGCCATCGGGCCACAGGAACTGCGATACCACATATAGACACACATAATCAAGGACCGGAATTCTTCATAGCAAAAATCAAACTGTCATAGGGTTGTTCCTGGTTTTTCGGAGTAAATCGGTTTCTTAATTTATTGAAGATCCATTTATGAGTGGGAAATGATCGATCTACATCTACCGATGTCATGTTAATGACTCATTAAGTGACATTTATTTATCGATAGTCGATAAAACACTTTTGTCAAACCCTATGAAAGTTTGATTTTTGCTATGAAGAATTCCGGTCTTTGCACATAATATACGCAACACAAACGCATACCTACTGATATAGATACGGTGCGTGACCTCAAACCTCAACTGTGGCGGTACTACCCATACAAATAATTAAAAAAAAATGTATTGTCATTATACAACCTGGACAAATTGCTACTTAAGAAAAGTTTTATACTTTACGATTTAACTACATAGTCGTTATACTATAAGTAATGACATAATTTTCAATTTTAACAAAGTTTCTTAGAAAATATACTACACAGTTTTCATTGTTGCTTCATTAACTTTTCAACTGGTAAATCAAAGAGGTAAATAAACACTGTCATCGGTGTGAAGCAGATAGCACCCAGTTACACCGTCTTTAAACTACCTATCCTCTACAGGCCATTAACATTATTCGTGGTGTTCCTTCTTTCCGGAAAGAAATTTTGGAGCAATTTGTGTCATAAAAATTTTCTTTAATTGGGTAGTACCTACCTACCTCTATTGTACTGGGCAAAACCATATTGTAAAAGGCCCAGCCACACCGGATGCATGCGCGTAGACGTGACGTGCGCGTGCGCTTTCCACCGCGTTGTATAGTGACATGTCGTATGAGAATTCATACTATACACCGCAGTGGGAAGCGCTAGCGCACGTCACGTCTACGCGCACGCATCCGGTGTGGCTAGGCCTAAAACCATAATATTTGCCCTCACCGGGAATCGAACCCGGAGACGCTACCTTCTTCGGCAGGGTCGTTTTCATGTAGGATAACACTATCGTTCTTGTATGGACGGCTATGTAAACATTTACGCCTACTTTTCTAGCAAAGCTAGTAAACTATAAATTCAATTATTTATTTTTTCTTAAATCCGTCCAGCGGATTGGAAGTAAAAGAGGTATGAATAATACGTTTGGAAATTAAATTATTGTAATATCAGTGTTATAACAAGGGTAGATAAAATAAAACAACAAAATTTCCCATTAATTAAATTTAATAATTATAATATAATATGTGACTTAATACTAGTATTTATTCGTTATTGCTTCATTGTAATAATTGTACTTAGAGCTACTATTTTTCAAGTTGAAGTCACTCGTACAGTGATATGACAGAGTCGAATCAACATTCGCGGAAATAACTGATAACAAGACATTAAATGAAGTAAATAAGTCATGAAATTTAAAAATTATCTTTTAACAAACTGCCTGAAAAAAAAAAAACGTAATAAATCAATTTTACGAAATAAAATCGTTTAGTTGATATATTTCTGTAACTATTACCTACATAGGAAGAATTTGATTTTACCTGACATAATATACCTATTTTAAAAATGGTTAGTCTGGTTGAATTGTATGACACATTGAAATTGATTTACAAAAAAATTCAAAAAGACATAAAGAGGTGTAATATATTTTAACAATCACGTCACAACAAGACAAAGATTTTTGTACTAATTTATAATAATTTAATATAAAAACTTAATAAGTTATGCTAATAATAATTTATGTATTTCAATACATTTTATTGTATACTATATGAGCGTATTGTCTATTGAGAGAATATTAAAGGCTCGAAAGGTAGGTATACATACTTATACGGTTCTTCATATCCTATAAAGAGTTTTAATAAAAAATGGCAAGTCCTATATAAAAAAAATATGAATTGCATTTATTACCAAAATTGATTTTATATTACTAACACGTTATACTTTTTCTAATTGAATATATATTTATAAATAAATTAAAAAATACTTCAAGCATTATGCTGATGACTTTTAAATAACTATTGCACATTTATATCCATATAATATTTTCCTTACTCTAGAGACTTAGAAACTTACTCTATAACACACAAAAGTCAACAAGAAGGATAATAGTATTTAATAATTATTAGCATTTAAAATATCTATTATTCCAATAACAATATCACATACATTAATAACTAGACAATAATTATTATAATAACAATCAACAAATACGAGTACATTCGATGATACAACGGTGTAAGTACGTTACGATAAGTCCTGTCTAAATATAAGACAAAAATACTTCTCTGCATTGTCTTCTACAGATAGAACTTAATAATAATCTGTACGTGACTTATTACTTTTCTTATCTTTTCTTATTAGTTATTATTAATTAGCTTATTTCTGTGCGCAGTGAAACACAGTTACGCTTTTGCATTATAAATATTTTATAATAATGCTTCGATTACTTGTCTTCAATGTTTTAATAAAAATACTCAATATTATGATTGTCATTTGGACGCCTAAAGCAGCTTAAAATTACGTTTTTAATTACGGATTAATTTTCATTCGTTCTGTTCATGATTAATTTGGAAAGTAGTATGGAATATTTAAGTAGTTTTATAAATGGTTAAATAAAACAGGGGGACAATTTAAAAATAAAGAAATAAAGTAAAGTTGGGAGTAGTTGTTCCCGTAATGGTCACTTACACGTGTAACAAAAAAAATCTGATTCTATAATAATAATGCCTTTAAAGGTTTAGGTTTAGATAAAATATGATTAATGGCTAATAAATAGATATAATTATCATCCTAATAATTATTATTTGTTAATACAAATTTCAGGAAGATTTTTGAATTTTAATGAAATTGTACAGTTTTTCATATTGCACTAATAAACTAGTAGAATTTAAAACAGAAATAACAGTTATTATCTAACAGTAATACAAGAAATGACATAGAATACGCTCTACGATAGAAAGGGATAGCTTGATCTTTTTTTCGTATAAATTTTAAATGGTCGTATGAAGCATAGCAATTTATGTATTCCTTACAAGTAGTCAACAATTAAAGTATGTATTGCTACGACTTTAATACTATCACAAACAGATTGTCGCCAATGTCAATGTCCAAAATAACGCCCTTTTCTGGACGTGCCATTCCAAATATGAAACTTGTTCAGAGTCTACTGTGCTTTCTACTTTAGATTCTACCACACCAAAATGTTGATAAATATATAAATATGTATTTCTAAATGTGGTTCTTAATTCAACGCATTGAAAGTGTACAACCATGTATTTTTTTCCCTTGAAACGTTAAAGGAATGGCGCCTCTAGAAGAAAATACATACAAATATAAATTGATGTTCTAAAAGGTAGCTCTATATTCAAATTAAATTTGGGACTACGTATAAATTTGTAAAGGTCTCAAAAATGTGTTTTGGGAATAGTGAGATTATGATGTTTTGGTAAGTACAATTATTTTTTTCATACATTTTTATCCGAGGGTAATTACATTTTTGACTTTCTAAATCCTTAACAATTTTTCACTTGTCTTTTTACCAGACACGAATCCAATCATGAGTGATATTCGCAATTGAGCAAAATTATGTGAAATATCACAATCTCACTAAAATCAAACAACGAAAAGTGTTCGAAAGTTGGCATAAACGTGTCAACAAAATTTTCCAAAATTGTGAAGTTTATACAAATTTTTGGACTTTTTCTTACACGAATGATATTCCCTTACCTATACTATATGCATGCTTGAAATTAAAGTATTTAATAAGCATCAAGTACGTTGTACATTTTTTAACTTTGCTCGTAGAATACAACAGTTAGCAACGAGCAAAGCTGTTAGCCTTCAAAATTTACAACTGCTATCGAAGTGACAAATCATCACAATCTCAGTAGCTGGCTGAAGAAATAGTTTTTCCAAAACCTACACTACAATGGTAGTGATTGAAGAGACAAGCCGTATAACATCATTCCTATTAGAACATTGTACTTATCAAATTTCCAGTCATTGTTGCGGCAGATTTGCATTAAGTTAGTGAGAAGATCATACAAACAAATAGATTTAGAAGTAATAAATTCCGATGTTGTGGATATTGACGTTTTTATAGCAAATTAAACACCGTAAGAAAACGTCTGCCGAATTGTAGCTATGCTTTATGACATAACATTAGCACTACCGCTAAGAACTGAACCGATTTCTCTCCCTGCAAATAGTTAAGAACACAATCACTTGGATATTTCTATATCAAGACTCAATTGTATGAAGGTGTCATCTTGTACAACAACATTCTCATTCCACCATACTGTCAATTACTAATGAGTTTTGTTAATCTTATAAAAATAGTGAGCCTATTGCTTAAACTGTTCAGTTCTAAACGAAGTTGCAAATTGTAAAAGCATATTTCTAAATTGCACATCAGAATGTATCATTTGTCATTTGTCATAAATATGAATAGTCCTTACATTATAGTTTGATGACTGTTAATAAAGAATGCTACTTTGCAAAGCTCTACGCTCTTTTCCAAAAAATAATGACTACGTTGATGATTTTCTCACTAACGTATACACTTTCATAGTTTCACAATTGTAATTCATTCATCCAGAGTTCAGCTCAAGCATCCCTCGACACCACTGTATTGTCAACGTCCCTGTACATTACGACTAATTATGAAGTGAAGACGGATTCCATAACAGTGTTAGACTACGATTTGGAAGTAATAAGTATTACGAATCTTAAACAATTTTACGAAAATGTATCTCTGGTAGAAGTTAAACTCGAAACGGATAACGTTTTTGAAGTTAAACTTAGGAAAGGACCAATAATAAACAAATTCTTGGGAGATCAATAAATGTTAAAGAGAGAATAAAGACCTGAAGGTTTAAAAAAATTAAGAAGATACTTCTGATAATACTGACCCTAAACCAATTGAGCACAGGACGGAAGGTTGTCGTAAAATGGTTCGTGAAATGACTGATAGCATTTGCTACTATAGGCAAGCTATCGCAGGCTATACACAAAACACTACACCTACAATGGAATCTAAATCATATGCTGCTATTAATATAGTTCAAATAAATATGACACTTAAACTATCAACTACTTACATAGTTAAAATTAGTGAATTTGATCGCAAAATCACAACATTTCACTACACCAATTACTTAACACGTGACTTACATAAAGATTATATAGAATACACTTTACTATTACGAACTATTCGATTACATTAATATTGTCTAAATTACATCGTTTAATTTCACACCTATACGTTCTAGCGAGAGATTATATACAAGTTATATAAAATAAATAACTATAGCATATTGATTTATTACATTCGATATGTTAGGCAGTAAAGACACTAGGCCACGTAACGTTGGTTCAAGCGTTGATAGTGATAGAGATATTTTTCAAATACTATGATAGATTTTAAATTGTACTTTAGTAAATAACGATTAATGTAAACCCTAACAGTGCAATAAACAAATCTAAAGATGCAAACAATGTAATAGATCATCTTAAAACTCTTGACACGATCCTCATAACCAACAAGTAACAAGTAACACTTGTTGATACAACGACAGAAGTTAAAGGAACAAATCACAAGCTGATAGTAGACATAAAAAATATGTATTGAGCAGTGAAGCTTTGCGAGATTAATCTTAACTTACAGCTAACAGTAATAGTTCGTAAAAAGATGATAAATTGACAGCATTTTCTGGTTACACTAATCGTATATGATGTCGAGGTATCATAATATAGTAATTGAGACAAAGCCTTACAACTATTGGCTGGTCATTCAACACACTCTAAGATAATGGCAGTTTCCTACTGGCGATCGTTTCAATGACATTTTCTGTAACATTTTTTTTCACTAGCTTACATAGTTTACGTTCAATCCCATCCACTTTACGTCCTCTTTTTTTGGGATCAGCCTCTTTACCTTTATGTTATTACTACCAATCATCTGCTAACATCATCCGCTACACTTTAATCATTTGAGTAATGATCTTCAATCGACCGAAAGCGGATTTGTTTTTTTTTTTTAGCAGTTTGCTGACAATGGAGCATATACATAGCTTTGCGTTTAGCATCAGTGACAATACCAAAATTATCTTTAAAATTGCTCAGTGTGTAAGAATGTCGAATGTCTCCAGCCACTAAATAGTGAGAAAATACAACATCCAAATGATTAACATTCACGTACAACGTTACGTACAGATAAACTTTGATTATTTTATTTCGTTGAAAAGCAAAGAATTCAATTTGGATACTTGGTCCTATAGCGCATTTCCAACGTGTGATTTTTCATTTGAAAAATTGATATTCTATAAATCTATAAGAAACACAACTATGGCTACGAAGATCCCATTATCACATTTTTCATGCTTTATTGTATGTATGTCTTTTAAAAGGTTAAAACTTAACAATAAAAAAGTGGACTTCAGAATCATTAGCATGACGATATATCATTTTTTTATTATTCTCTTGTTAAAACATAGATGCTTAAATAACATCATGCTATCCATTCTGGTGTTTGGAGAGCTCACAAATCTCTCTCTGTAAGTTGTTTTATCAAATTGGAAGCGAGCATTGCGCTCATAACAATATCAATAATTATTGCAGGTTTTTTATCAATAATATGCCTATAATTTTCCAACACAATTCAAAAATTGGGTGAAGGAGTTCCGATTTTAAAATATGCTTCAAAGTTAGTTCAAGTAAATTGTTGATTTATAAATTCATTTTGGTAGTCGTTGGCAATTTTAAAATCGATACTCCCGTATCACATATTGGACCCCAGACTTGATTCAACAGTAACATTAAAAACTAAATACTTAAAAAATATTTTATTCTCTGGTTTAGGTATCAGGGCATCCATAAACAATCTTATACTAGGGTAAACAAAAATCCTTCAAAAGGATAACAAGCCGTAATAAATTTGTCTTTTAGAGGTAATGTCTTCTATGCTAGCAACTTATTATTTGTGCTTTAATTCGTTGTGCTTTTGCGCACGTTCTTAATCTATTTCTATAGATGTTTCAAACCGAAGTTTTTAGAAGAATTCTTATTATAATCACTTCAATGAATCTAGATAATGATGATGTGGTAGATTTTTTACGCGTAGAAAAAGCAATTGATATAGATGCGGCCAATACATTAATAGATTAAGCAATAATTGCAATTACGAAAGGGAAACCTTACCCTTTAATAAACGCGTTGATCATTTAACAATGCTTGCTTTAACTTAAACCATTGAAGACATTAAAGTTTTAACTTTTACTCAAGAGCAAATAAGACGATTTGATGCATCTATAGACGTATAAATAATGATAGCTCGTGTTTTCACGTCTTACGTCTAACTGAAGCTAACTTTACCGTAATTTAAATATCAACAAAAGTAAGAGATAGACGCCCTAAGACAAAATCGTCTAAAACACACCCGATTAGACAAAAGTCTAATTGAACACTTCATGCATCACTTTAAGACGTTTCTAACTTTTCCATGTCCTTTGACTAATCACCAACATTCGTACGATTTTAAAAGGAAGTTGAAGGAGCAATGTATAAGACAGAGGTTTTGAGCACGTGATGATTGGAAGACTTGAGTAAAGGAACGGTCCTGACTGAAAACTGATGAACCAAATGTAGCTTTGAGTCCGGTGGGTAAATCACAAAATAGCACGAAACAATTAGATTTTTGCAGATGAAACCGCTAGATGCTGCTTTTAATTGCCTAATGTTTTTGTGTTCACTGTTCAAATCAATACTTATTTCGGGTGGAAATGATATCTTTTCCAATCCAAATTAAAGTAGTCTTTGAAAAAAGGTATAAGTCACGTGCCTTTTATTACCAAAAATAACTTAGTGTTAACGAGTCATTTCTTTTCGATTTAAATCAACTTGGATAGAGCTATTACTCCAATGTTACTGACATCTAAAATAACGAAAAAAATCAAGTCTAAACGGAATATTGACAACAGCGCCATCTAGCGATCACCCGTAACTCCTCAACGTCTGTTGAATTAGTAGATGTAAGCTGGGTGGAGGGGGTGCTGCGGGATGCGGGGCTGCTTGTCAAGGGGCGCGCAGCACGAAGGCTCGCAGCAGGTGCTGTAGGGGGCTGGCACCAGCGCGTACTGAGTCGGAGGGCCGTAGATTGTTGGCGTTGCTAGAAGTTGAGAAAACAAATTTTGAATTAATAATTTAAAAAAACCCCCTCGTCATGCCACCAAAGACCAGTCGCCACTCGCTTAGGTAGTAGTATTCCGTTGTGGGAAGTAGACAATCAGAAAAATTACTAAAATACTGGTCCTCAGGGTTTACATTTTATCTTGCAGTTTCGATGTTAGTCTTGAAATTTGCAGATTTCTATGGTTCTAAAAGCATATCAGGTATCTTTTGAGCTCGTTTGCCTTCCCTATGCGAAAAAAAACTAAAGGACTCACTGTCAAACGGCAGTTGATACATCGCATACGGCGGAGGCAGTTCGCACGGCGCACACGCAGGCAGCGGCGCCATGGGGGGGGCGCAGAGCAGCTGGTAGCAGAGGGGGGCGGGGAGCGGCGCCGCCTCCGAGCCCAGGACGGGGAGCTGGCTCATCTGGAATGAAAAATATTTAGGTTTAAGGATGAAAATAAATGTAAATACTCGTAGAACAAATGATTTTGTTGATTCTTGGACGAATTGGCTCCTCATGGGCCACAAATATTAGATATTAGTTGCTTTTTAGGGTTTCGAATTACTGTAACTAACTTTTAAACTAAATAAGAGTATGAATTTTTATGGCAGAAATCACTTGAACGGTTGTTTGTTTTTATCATTGTTGCGATGGATTTTTAAATAAATTCATCAATAACAGGCGTAGCTAAGTAGGTGTTATAACGTATCTCTACTACTTCAGGGTGCATAAGTAGATTTAAATTAGGAAGACAGTCTAAAATTAAGAAGCCGATATACGGCTGTTAAAACTAAGGTTAGTTGATATAAAATTAAGAAAAAAAAACATTTTCCGGATACAATTTTGCTGTTGACTGTAATTTATTTCCGTTATTTATTTATTAAATCTTTATTGCACAAAAAAAAACTTAATGCCTAACCTACAAACACCACTAACAAAACTAACTAGTCCCAACACGATGGGTCTACGTTAAGTGTAGCGGAGATCCTGTCGCTAAATGCCAACGCTATCATCAGCGGGCCTGAGGGCTCAGACAAGATGCACTACGCTAACTAACGTTTCTATTCGATTCGTTTTTAAACCAATCGCGTCACTGGAAGAAGACGTGATACGAAAAGTCACGTGGTCTACCAGTGACGCGATTGGTTTAAAAATGAATCGAATATAGAAATGCTAGTTAGCGCAATGCATTTTGGCAGGGCCCTCTGTTGTGGTCGTGTTTAATATCACCGCGTGTAAAACCTCCGTCATTTTCTAACCAGGGGGTAAGTGCGAGAGTGCCGAATGCTTTATTCGCCGCGATAAAATCGACCATCGAGCGAGTGTGGTTGCCTGCTTAGAATAGTGCCACTCCATGTCTTCCCGTGGATGTCGTAAAAGGCGACTAAGGGATTAAAGGCTTGTAGTATCGTTAGGCGATGGGCTTGCAACCTGTCAATAATATACACATGGCAAACATCTTAGCCTGTGTGTGCAAAATGCGGTCATATAATTAACAAGAAGTTATAGAGTTGTAGGTAATTCTGTAGCTCTGGCTACGCCACTCTGGGATGAAGGCGTGACGGTATGTATGTGTATGTACCTATGTAAAAGCGACCATAATAATAAGGGCCCAGGGCTGAGATTCTGCGCGGCAAAACCTTATCGCTTTTGATGTCGTATTATCAACGTTAGCTGATGAAATTATACGAAACCGGGCAAGAGCATGTCGGACCATGCTCAGTGTAGGGTTCCGAAGCCGTTACTACAAACAAATTAGACCTCGCGACAAACTTAACTTTGCCGTTGGAAAACTGTTATCGCCATACATTGACATAGGTCGCGGTCAGTTTACCAACACCGCAAATAAGTTTTCGGTAGGTATAAACATTTAAACCGTTTGTAACTCAAGAACCAATGAAGTCTACTTAGTCGTGATAGTTTTCCTATTAAATTCATTATATGTGCGTTCATTAAAATATTTTTCAGATTTTTAGTATTTGTAGTTTTGGCTGTAGGGGGGGGACACTTGACTCTAACAAAAATTAGCGCTTTAAAGCTTAATATTTCATGAACGGATCTCTTAATCGAAAAATTGTTTAAATAAACCCGCAATATTTTTTGAAGAACTATCCAACGACACCTCACACTATGGGTTAGACGAGAAAGAAAAAAAACATCCACACGTTACGTGTAGGATTGGTACACAAAAAAATATGATTTTTCATGATTTTATTTTACCACTTTGTCGGCGTGACTAATATGCATATTCATGCCAAATTACAGCTTTCTAGTACTAAGAGTCTCTGAGCTAGGCTGCGGACGGACAGATGGGCGGACGGACATGGCGAAACTATAAGGGTTTCTAGTTTGACTACGGAACCCTAAAAACCAATTGTATAATTTCATAAGGCATACGATCGAATAACATAACACTCATTTATTATAACTGTTATAAACCATGTTATTATGCATTTTTAGTCAATTTCTTTCTAACCTAACCTAACCTAACCTAACCTAACCTAACCGGGTTAGGTAAGGTTAGGACTGTGAGCACATTAATAATATTGAATGCCGTTAGAAATAATTATTGTTTAAGTTATGAACATTATAGGTCTTGAAATTATGCATTTCGTTTTATACATCATGATTATATCGTTCGTTTTTTGGAAAGATCGATTCAATTCGTGTTATGTAAAATGAAAATTAGACCATTAAAATTTGTTTTTATACTAAACATTACACACCCCATTTTACTTGATAGTAATGCCGGCCGAGTTAATAACAATACCGTAACAGATCAAAAGCAATATTGATTTACCGTGTTAAATAGAGACCCGCAGGCCTTTCGCGTAACTCACTCGCAATCGCGATCGGCTTCAAAACAAAACAATTGGTTTCCTTTTGTATGCAGACAAGTCTTCGATTATCAAAATGAAAACGATTGTGATTACGAGTGTTGTTACGCGAAAGGCCTGCCGAGGGGCTATTGCCTAACGCACTCGCTATCGCAATCGTTTTCATTTTGAAAATCGAAGCCTTGTCTGCATACAAAATGAAACAAATTGTTCCGCTTTAAAGCCGATTGTGATTGCGATTGCGTTAGGCAATAGCGACGCCGGATCAGTTTTTAGATTTTCAGATAGAAGAAAAAAATAGTGTTTCAATAGGTAGTTAAAGTACGAGTAGTTTTTTTTTAAATAATAATGTATTTATTTGGTTATAAAAGCAGTTTACAAACAAAAGCAGTGCTATAGTCGCCACGCTAGTGGCAGGCTCTAGCTCTTAAGTTAATCGACCAAAGCAATCACTCGCATCAGTATCAGATTTAACATTCGATCGATCAGCGCAATTGGTTAGTAATCAATGGATTCATCAAATATTTATCGATCGTTGACAGTACTTGACAGATTGACTTCCGCGTTGTAATTTTTCAAGGTATTGGTTCATTGACAGAGTAATCATAATTTTATTTATTTAAGTCGACATCCCAAATTCAGAGCAGCCAATCTGTCTTGTCGAAACTTGCTAACCCATAAAGAAAACACTCGGCAGACCCAGATCAAGTATTCAGGGCGGATCGACCCGAGTATTTCGGCTACGCATTATTATTTTATCGGCCATGACAGGCCGAAAGGCCCCGTTTGATGGCCGCTCCCTTTATTAATGCCCACTGATGTGGAGGGCTATTAGCATTCCTGTTTGGGGTTTTGGGGACAATATGGATGATGTGTGAGAAGAAATATTTAGGTCAAATAAAAAAAGTTTTTTTTTGTTTTTATGGAATGCTTACAATTTTTTTACCAATTTTAGAGCTAGTACACTTCAAGTTAATTTAAACCCAATAGTAAGAAGTTATTCAGGGCCTCTATACTATCCCCCTTACTAATAAACGTTGAGTACCTAACGGTGGTATAGCTATACAATGTTTTGTCCTTATCTGTCATTGTGACATTTGAATTTGACAGATAAGGACAAACATTGCATAGCTATACCACGTTTACTCAACGTTTATTAGTAAGGGTGTATGGCGTTAAACAATGTTGCATATGAGCTGGTGTTAGGGTGCGGCTCCACTGAGGCGGAGACGAGCGGAGCGGAGTAGAACTGTGCCAATATTAACCAATAGAATCTAAACTAACGTGCGCAATGCGCGCTTGACGTGACCGCATGCGCCTTCTATTGGTTAATATTGGCACAGCTCCGCTCCGCTCCGCTCGAATCCGCCTCAGTGGAGCCGCACCCTTATGCTATTAAAAACAATAGCATAAGGGTGCGGCTCCACTGCTCAGCCGTCAAATCTGTCAAGTAAATAAGAGCTATCAAAACGTTGACAATGCGATAGCAACTCAAAGACGATATGGCTTTTAACCTAGAATCTCGGCCCTGAGGGCCCTGCAAAGATGCATTGCGCTAACTAACGTTTCTATTCGATTCATTTTTAAACCAATCGCGTCACTGGTAGACCACGTGACTTTTCGTATCACGTCATCTCCCAGTAACGCGATTGGTTTAAAAACGAATCGAATAGAAACGTTAGTTAGCGTAGTGCATCTTTGCAGGGCCCTCTGGGCTGAGATTTTACACTATAACTACATTGTTTTTGACGTGTTATCGTATTGTCAACGTTTTGATAGTCCTTACTAGCCTACTTAACACTAAAGTCGGCCGAGTAAAAATTTAAAACAATGCAATAACACGTCAAAGGCAATATGATTACAGAGTTTAGTAGAGGCCCAGATGTTACGTGAACTCTGGAGCTCATAGACATTTGCAACCTTACTTTGACAATCTCAAGACTGCAAATGCCTTGCCAACCTACCCACTAAAGTTGATTGTGTATAGTCAAATAATTTAATTTGGTCCAAAGTCAATCTGACATTCTACAACAATAAGGTTGAGTTTCCTGTCAATTACAAATGACTTGGCATCTCTATTGACAATGACATCTTCAAGCAGATTTTCTTTGAAATATCGCAAATCAACTTCCGTGACCGTACCAAATTCAAATGGATGGCGGTTTACCTGCTTTCTGACAGCTTGCGCCACCCGCAGCCGGCCCAGAGGCGAGAACATTACGCCGCCACTCTGGAATAAAACAGAAGAATGTATTTATATACACTGGCGCCATAACTCTATATAGGGACAGACGGCGGGGAACGACTTTGTTGTATACTATGTAGATTTACGTAAACGCTCACTTGTTATTTGTCGGCCGAGCGAAACGAGGTCTTAGAGCCAACTAAGAGGACCTTCGTATATTTAGTAACTTGAGAAATGTGGTAGAACGGTAATTAAGATAAGTAACTACCGTAAAACAGGGGTGAGTAGGGACACAACCTAAAATGAAGCATATGTTACTAATTATAAGAATGAAATTATTTCCAATAAACGTAACGTTAGTGTCCATCTAATAATTGTTCTTATTTGTAACAAATTATGACTTATTTTAAGTTGTGTCCCTACCCTACTCACCCCGTTTTACGGTATATTTTTAGTTTAATCATGAGCAAGATCAGTCAGCGGAGGAATCAAGAAGGTATAGTTCGAGGAAAACTACTAGTTTATACAAAAACCTTTACAAAGCTTACCAAACACGATTAGTGTGAAAACGCCGACTCACTACATATTTACACTATTTTCAAACCCTTTAATTTCCACCTGAGCCACCTGAGCGGCGGTGTCGAGGAACAATGACGCGGGCGCAAGCGGAAACGTGTGGTACAAGGGACGAGCGCATGCGATAATAACGAAAACCTTATAAGTGCGAGTATGACTCGCGCACCGAGGGTTCCGTAGCGCCGCACACTAGGTATATAATAATAAATAGGGGAAGGGGGGGGGGGTAGGTGGTAATTATATTGCAATTTGAATTCGATTTTGAATCAAAGCAGCGTGACTTTGCACGCACACTTGACCATGTTGTATTATATTTTGTTCTTTTTCAGGGTTTGTAGTATAATCTTAATCATACTAAATTAGACGCTTGTACAGTCAAGGACTTTAATTGTTATGCCACTATGGAACTCTGTCGCATAACGTTAATCATTCATTTAACCGTAATTTCTGTCATGTGGTTTGATGCTGTCATTATGACAGGGTTCCATAGTGGCATAGCAATTAAAATCCTTGACTGTACGTACAGATGTTTAATTCACGTCGATAAACATGACCATGGGGCTATGGCTGCGTTTATCGCGTGACAAAATGTGGATAAAACATCCATCACTTTTGACACATATAGTACGAGAGTGACGGACGCTTTATCCATATTTTGTCACGCGATAAACGCAACCATACAGCGCCGCTATTCAACACGGTAAAAAAAATATCGCATTTGATCTGTTATCGTATTGTCAACGTTTTGATAGCTCTTATTTTCTTGACAGTAATGGCGGCTAACGTCATAACAATACCATAACAGGCAAACTACGATATCGTTTTTACCGCCTAGAATAGAGGCGCTGATGGGCCCGCATAATAGACGTAGTGCATAATCATATCACATCATATTTAGTCGGAAAAGTTGTTATTCGTCTTGCTTTCTCAATTCACTTATAGACAGGTACAGTCGAGGACTTTAACTGTTATGCCCCTATGGAACCCTGTCGCATAACGTTAATCATTCATTTAAGCGTAATTTCTGTCATGTGGTTTGACGCTGTCATTATGACAGGGTTCCATAGTGGCATAACAATTAAAGTCCTTGACTGTACTAAGCTGACTGAAGTGACTGAAAACGCCTGACACAGACACAGACCTTAATCTAGATTAATTAGATTAAGGTCTGTGGCCTGATATATGCGAACTTTATTGACTAAAAACAATGTTGGCTGTTTATTCACTATGTCCGTGCTATGGTCTATGTATATTGGAGAAGTAATCGTCGTTTGTCCTAGTGCATCGTTAGTCCGAATTTTCTTTTGTCCTAAAGCCATTTCCGCGTGAATTTAAAAACTTTTTGTGTTGTTATAATACAACCCTAACCTAACCTATCCGCTGGTATTTTTGGAAAACTTAAAACGTGGTTTGACTCAGCTGAAAACCAGTTTAGTACAAACGAAAATTCGGACTAGCGACTCGTTAGGACAAACGTTATTATGAATTGGGAATGACTTATATTAGATAAAAAAATAATTTTAACGAACCAGGGGGCCTTATATGGCTGCGTTTATCGCGTGATAAAGTGTAGATAAGACATCCGTCACCTTCTGACACGTAAATAAGTACGAGAGTGACGGATGCTTTATCCACATCTGACACGCGATATAGACGCAGCGTACTAGGCCCGCAGATAAATAAAAAAATTACACGTAGATATCTCGACTTCGTAACTATAAGAGCCACGTAAAAACACAAAAGGTAGTAGAAAAATTGTGGCGATATCTATAAAAAAGGGACCTTATTGTCGATGGCGCTTACGCCATTATTAAAGATGCTCCGATATAAATACAACTTCGCGTGACGCAGTGCGGCGTAAGCGCCATCGACAATAAGGTCCCTTTACATAGATAACGCCACAATTTGCCTGCCAACATTCGACGATAGAACGTTGTATGCATGGCCTCGGTTGTGCTTCATTAAAAGTTAAGATTATTCACAGTTCAATTTCAAGAAAATAAAGATATGCCACCCAAAATTCCAGAGCAAAGCTTTCGGTGAAAACACATTGTTGCCAAGGAAGTAAAGTTTTATTTTTATGACTCAAATAAATCACGCAATTCGTCATTTCATTCGTCATCGTCACTTAAGAAAAAAGATATAATAATTACCTACAATATCTCAATGCATGAAAGAAAATAATACAATACACTTTTTTAATTGATTAATTTAAACTGCGGTCAGGACCTATTGTCGTTAGTTGGAACTAAATGAATATAATTATAATTTTAAAAGGAATAATTCTGATTTAGTGTTTTAATTTAATGTTTTAATTTAATGTTTTAAATATTTTACTTTGATTTTTTGGTAGAATGGGCACCCAACCCGCCACTCGGTCATCCCTTACACCCTTCACCTATGCTGCCGTGTACACGCCTACCTTGATTTGACAAAGACCGGAAAGTGCCTTACCATGTTTCTGAGTTGCAACTTTGTCGCACCAACCTTATGCGGAAGTAAACAGCGTATTAATGGAATTTAAATTGTATTGAGAATGTTAAAGAGTTTTTACCCTATTAAGGACATAATAGGTTTATCAAGGATTTCTGAAAAGAAGTCTAACAAACTAGGTGCAATCGTCTTAACCAAAACGCTTTACAAATCGACGGACGAATAAAAAAAAATGTAGAAGAAGTAAAGGAAATTACACAAAACTACGGAAGCGATACAAGATATTCCTTTACCTTGCTTTTAAAAATGAAAAAAAAACAGGTATTATAATATTATTAAATTATTATTATGGTACTAGACGACAGTAAACGATTCTACGAGTATGTATTTAATTTGGATGGAAGAGTTCAACATCATGATAACACAGGTCGCCGATAACTGATCATTGATAATAATGAAGCAACAATTATGCAATCGCTGTCATAATGTCGAATATTTTATTTTACTTTTACTGGCGATAAAATATTGTTTACTGAGCACCTAAAAAGTAGAGTGATCGGATCCGGGATTTCAGGTGTAGTTAATAGATCGATGTCCAACTAGTGTAAGAAAGTTAGATAATAATTTATATATTATTTAATAATGTGAAGTTAACACAGACGAAGCAAGATAAGATGTGGCAGGAATCCAATTAGGACCTGTTCACATCACCGGCATGGCCTTGCGCCGTGGAGAGGCACTTTGCCGTGTCCGTATAGATGCACGATTTGGTGCAGCGTCGTACCACGGCACGGCACGCGGCGACTTGCCGAGGTCATGTGGGCAACCATGTTTTAACGCATTCACTGCCATCGACGCATAATATGCGTCACCGTGACTTCCACCAAGCGCCATCAACGCATATGTGCGTTCTTACAGTAGGCAAGCTCCGTATAAAACAATAGATGTGGCACCTGGCGAAAGTTCAAAAAACAGTACTGGCAGTGAATGCGTTAAGGTACAAACTCGTGTGAAGTGCAAGTTTGCGTTTAAATAGAACAGTTAAAAGAAGACCTACGCATTCCACACTCAAGACAAAATGTGGCATTATGTATGTAAAGGGACCTTATTGTCGATGGCGCTTCCGCCATTTTTAAAGATGCTCCGATATAAATACAACGTCGCGTGACGCAGTGCGGTGTAAGCGCCATCGACAATAAGGTCCCTATACATAGATAATGCCACAAATAGATTAGTTTACTAAAAGGTACAAAATATTATCATACCAATCAAATTCTGAAGTCTAGAATAAACTATTGTTAATAATTCTGGGGTCCTGGTGAAAAAGGGTGTAACTCTCCTGAAGATCAAGTAAAAAAGGGTTTAAGTCTAGTATACTCCGTTTATGTATATACCCTTTATAGAACAAGTTTATTCAGTTTATTCAATTTATTCATTGCTTTCATAGGTAGGTACAATGGTGTTTATGGTACAATTTTCGTTCCTCCATGAAACCCCGTCGGGCACTACAATATTAGGCTTAAATACTAAACACTTGTTATATAAACTATCTTATTATAACATTTATAACGAAACTAAGTACATGTAATATATGGCACCAATATTATTATAATTATTCTATTTTACATTCAAAAAACTCTTGTAGGGAATAAAAACAATTATAGATTAAATATTTCGTAAGTTTTTTTGTAAATATACTATTTTTCTCCTCTCTTTTTATGTAATTTGGAATTTTATTGTACACTTTAATGCACATCACGTGCACTCGAACTGTGCATTTTCAATTTCGATGATGGGATTGGGATATTATTTCTAGGGCGTAAATTAGAATTTGTGTAATCTTTTGGCCGTGGGAATAAATTAGGATATTTCCTTAGAAAGTTGCACAACTCAAGTATGTAAAGGGAGGTAACAGTAAGTATATTAAGTTTCTGGTAGTAGGGTCTACAGCTTTCTGTTTGTTTTATATTGACCAAAATTCGTATACATTTCTTTTGTAAAACAAACAACTCATGTACATTAGTGCTATTACCCCACAGTGAAATGCCGTATCGAAGTCGTGAATGGGCATATGCGTAGTATGCGCATAGAGCAGTCCTTAGGTCTGCATGTTTTTTTACTTGCGTTAAGGCATACGTAAACGTAGACAGCTTGGCAGACACTTTTTGGATATGAGATTTCCAATTTATATTTGTATCTATTTCGAGGCCTAGAAGATTAGTTGAGTTTATACACTCTAATGTTTGATTATTAAATGCAAAATTTATTTTTAAACTGGCTTTTTGATGGGGTCTAAACTGTGCTATCTTAGTTTTTTCAATATTTAATTCAAGGTTGTGGAAACTCAACCAATCCACTATTTTAGATAAGGTATTATTTAGAAGGGAATTTAAATTATTATCATTTTTTGAGTAAGGAAAGACCACAGAGATATCGTCAGCAAACAGTATACATGTATGGTCAAGTATTTTAGGGAGATTATTGATATAAATGAGAAATAAGAGACAGCCAAGTACACTGCCTTGAGGAATCGATCCTAACATACTATTGTGTTTTGAATTAATGTGTTGTATTGATCTGGTTTGATGATGAAAGTACTCTATTTTCACAAACTGCGCTCGATTTGACAAATATGACTGGAACCATTTATGAGCAACACAGCAGTTAAGTCTACTTTATACCCTTTTTCACTAGGTCCCCAGAATTGACAACAATTCATACGTGCTAAGGTAGTAAAATAGAATACCGTTAGTAGATTTTACACTGCTGATTACAGTAAAAATATTTTTGTATTTTTTTATGTAGCAGTTTTTTTTGCATTTAGGAAAAACAGTAAAAAAAGTTGGATTGTGAATGTTAGGAATACACTTATAGTGCCCTTAGTCCATTTATTACAACTGTCTGTCTGAAAACATATACAACTGTCATGTCATTGTTTATCTGTCTGACGGATTACTTAATTCTAACGACACACTTTCGATTCTCGTAATACTATTGTTTTGATATACGCTATTTAAAATGAAAGTGGCTAACGGATTTGTAAAAGCGGATAGCCGCAAACTGCCCAAAGTCGATGAATTTATGTTGTTACAGTTGTTATGGTTGACAAGTGACATGACATGACAGTCAGTTCTGTTTCTGTTTAAAGTTACTTTTTTTATTTTATGTCATGCTAAGATCACGACATCAGTATTCCTAACTTTGTATATACGGTCTTTTTAATGACTATTTCTTTAATAAATTATTAACGTCGAATTTAAGTTAAATAAAGAAAAACCGAGAAACACGGGTAGTCCAATTTTTAACCAGCTATTATAAACGCGAAAAAACAAAAATGCTTTTATTTTTGAAATGTTGTCAATTTATTTTAAGCATTACTTTTAATAAATAGTACTTGGTGAGATGGATTGGGACCGCTCTCCACTCTCTTCAATCCGGTGGCCCTGAAGCATCAAGGCTAGTAAGTCTGACACTATGCTGAGTGGCCACCTTTTCGGTGTTAATTTTAGATTTTAAGTACTCTAAAGGGCATTGGGTAAAGGGGTTTGGGTAAAAGTGTTGTCATTTGTAAAATTCATACATTTTCAAGGTGAGCGGCCATTCGTAAAAGTGGTAAATTATGATAGAATTATTAAAAATAAACATATTTTGTTATATAATGTAATACTCTAAAGTGCATCGGAGCCGAGATATTTAAGTATTCATACTTGGGCGTACTCTTGTACTAAAAACTGAATACTTAAATCTTTAAAATCTCCGCTCCGATATTATTTACCGCTATAAATTATATATATTTATGTGTATTTAGAGGTCCTCTAAATAACTATGTAAAAATCATCCGCGGCCGCTGAAAAAAAAAATTACAATATTCTTCAAACAAATTTACCACTTTTACGAATGGCCGCTCACCTTGAAAATGTATGAATTTTACAAATGACAACACTTTTACCCATACCCCTTTGCATTACTCTACTTTTTAACCGACTTCAAAAAAGGAGGAGGTTATACGTTCCACTGTATGTATTTTTTTTTTTTTTTATGTATGTTCACCGATTACTCCGTCAATTCTCGACCGATTTCAAAAATTTTTTTTTGGTTTGATAGAGTATACTTCCGAGGTGGTCCCATTGTCACCAAATCTGAATCTGATGAGGGGATCAGTGAGGAATTGAGGGAACTCCTCAAATATTGTAGGCAAACATATAGCGATTTTAGTATTTTTAGTAACAAATCCAGCATTTGCGTTCAGAAAGTATGATTTGGTGAAGTGGAACTGATGATGAAGACCACAGATGGCCACCGGAACTCCTCAACGGTACCGATTTCAAGGGTGACGGTAAGATATCTCGATTAAGATAGTTGAGCGACTACAACGAAGAATATTTACTTGTTCAAATATGACTATGACTTTCCCGCGGCGTTGCTTGCGGCGCGCTTGATATAAGTTAAAGTTTCATTTCAACTAAGAAGTGGGACTACGTAACGACGTACTATGATCACTAAAAAGTATAAAATAAAATAAATGTTTAAAAAAAACAAAAAACCGCCTTCAAAAACGCAAAAAATAACTTCTTTTAAATTTGTAGTTACCTAATAGGTTAGTCCAACTGAAGTCGGCGACCACAATATTTTCAACAAAAAAGCCGACATCAGTCGGACTAACCTATTAGGTACCTACAAATTTAAAAGAAGTTATTTTTTGCGTTTTTGAAGGCGGTTTTTTGTTTTTTTTAAACATTTATTTTTTATTTATAATGTTTTGCTTTTGTTTATGTTCGTTTTATTTTAGCACCGAATAAACCATTTCTATTACTATTACTAAAAAAATAAATTAAGTAATTAATGTGAGGGGACAATCATTCAGGAGGGGACAAAAATCCTGCGCAAATTAACCTAGTCCAAAACTAAGTAGGTTTGTCTGCTTGTGCTATGTGTACTAGACAACGATATAAATACGTAATAGAGAATAAAATACTTAAAAACCTAGAAAACATCCAAGTCTCAGGAACAAATATTCGCGCTCATTACACAAATATTTGCCCTTACCGAAAACCGAACCCTGGCAGACCGCAAGCTTCGTAGGTAGGGAAACTATTTACTACCTACTAGACTAATCGCGTATTTAATGTAATGTTACTCATTTAATAGTAAAGGTAGAGTATCAGTTAATACACACGCTTTTCTCTCCCTGTATAACCAGAAATATCTAATGCGAAAGAAAGCGACAGACGTTATTTTTTCAAACATTAGCGGCTAACTCTTGGAGTGCGAACAGTAGAACATAATATTTCTGACCGAATATTTCATTAAATCGATAACGCCCCGTCCTAATTTTTCCCTAATCCTCAGCCCCTTTCGAGGTTATTGTGTTCCCGCGGCTTTTGTCCCGTTATTCCAATTTTAAGGGCCATTGTAAATAAGAAATGATCCTCAAAGTTGAAATCTTTCAGCCTGGGTGGGGTAAAAGTATCCGTGGAGTGAAATTACGATTTGGCTTCAAGATAAAAGGGAGTTCTGTGTTTGACCATAGGGTCTAAATTAGTGCAAGTACTAGCTTTTGCCCGCGACTGCGTCCGCATAAACGTTGTTTATCCTTACGAGTATTCCTTCGAAAACTATCTTCTGTATGTACAGTCGGCTTTATTAATACTTCGTACCCTATCGTTTAAGGCCTTTGACAGATAAGTGCACCAGTTCAAACATGATGTCTAAACGACAGACTGTCAGACACAGTACTAAAGTGTGCAGCTATTTATAATATAAGGCTAACCGTACAGTCGAGTGCAAACATATGTTTGTATCACAGAATAAGAACATATAACATAGAAACCGAACTATAAGACGTACTTTGCGTCAGCTATCTTTCTTTACTTTTAAGTTTTTTTTTTGGTAATCGCCTGAAGGGCCAAAGACAAAAGTCCTTGCTTTTGTTTGCTTTTTGATTTAATTACTTTTAAGAAAAAAGGGCAGAGGTGAAAATCCCTTCCTAGATTCCTACTTTTTAGATTACGTATTACATGAGAAAAATTGAAACAAAAAGAAGGCTGTTTTTTCTTCTTTAACTGTCATTGTCACAATGTTTTACACAGGGATTTCTTTGTCCTTCCTATAGGAAGGATTTGTCTTTCCGTCTCTATAGGTCCAAATACTATACCTCTAGGTGCTTATAGGTCCAAATCACGCCTTACTTGTGATGATGTACCAAATAACGAAAGAACAGCTATACCTAGATTCATCTCTTTCCAACTCACTATGAAAACCATAAGTAAAAAGAAGTGAACCATAATGTATTTTCTGCTTATTTAGTACGGTTTCTATGCCTTTAGTCTTTATTCTGTGGTTTACATCTTATTTCAATTTGATATTCTTTGTAGTCAACTTTTTTGTAGTTGGTTCATTGTTTTCATTACCATTTTTAATGCCACGTACATTGCTTTGTAAACAATAAAAGAGTCAATTTGCATATTTTTTCAGCGCCGTACATAAATGTGTCAGTCGACCCTTTTTGCGCGTAAATAAATCTCTCCGAACCGAGTGTACCCACGTACTGAAATAATTTCCGTTTGTTTGTCTAAGCCGGCTTCTCCCGGCTTATCATGAGATGGGCCAGACTGCCGTGATACATTAAAATAAGGAGGAGTTAAAGAATCGATGAATTATTTTGAGGATATATGTATTTTAAACCCGATGCAAAAAGTAAAGAGTTTTCAGTTTAACGTGAGTATCTGTGTATCTATGTATTTGTGTATCTGTCTGTTGCATCGTACTTGCCGTTCGTTTATCGTTAGTGGTGGTAGGACCTTTTGCAGGTTCCGTCCGGATAGCAACCACCATCTTATCAATTAACCCACCGCCAAGCAGTAGTGTTCGCATTGCTGTGTTCCGGTGTGGGGATAAGACAACCGGTGAAATTAATAGCATAGAGGTATTCCATCTTAGTCCTCAGGGTTGGCAACGCATTTGAAGTCTTAGGATTGCAGTTTCGAGATTGTAGCCTTGTAGTTTTAAATGTCTATGGGTCTCAGATCCCACTTACCATCAGGACGTGGCCTGTTTTATAAAGCTACAAATTACAATTTACAGGTTACAAGTTTCCATTTGACACAACCTCGACCAATGACGACCAGCCATTTGAGCAGTGTTGCCAGTTTAGACCTAATTGAAAAAAATATGTTATTGTTAGCTTTATAAAACGTGCCCCAGGTGGCCTGCCCGTTTGCACTAAACTTGGGTTAGGCTTGCCCTAGTTAATATACACCTAAGCTTAAGAGCAGCCTAATCTAAGTCGAGTAAGGAATAGCTTAGGGTTAGTGCAAGCTAATTTTTCGCTAGGAGTAGCCTAAACAAGTTAGGCAAGAAATTAGGCGATTCTTAAGTTTAGTGCAAACGGGCATGAGTGCTCGCGTGTCTTCTCCTTGTCATAAAAAAATGGACCGATTACCGAAATATAGTAAAATCGGGATGGTTCATGTAAATCGGTTGGACCGTTTCAGAGATATCGTTTCTAAAAGCAGGAATCCGGGGGTTTACTTGGCAATGTCATTATATTGGGGGTTTACTTGGCAATGGCATTATATCGGGGGTTTACTTGGCAATGTGATTATATCGGGGGTTTACTTGGCAATGTGATTATATCGGGGGCTTACTTGGCAATGTCATTATATCGGGGGTTTACTTGGCAATGTCATTATATCGGGGGTTTACTTGGCAATGTCATTATATCGGCAGTTTACTTGGCAATGTCATTATATCGGGGGCTTACTTGGCAATGTCATTATATCGGGGGTTTACTTGGCAATGTGATTATATCGGGGGTTTACTTGGCAATGTCATTTTATCGGGGGTTTACTTGGTAATGTCATTATATCGGGGGTTTACTTGGCAATGTCATTATATCGGCAGTTTACTTGGCAATGTCATTATATCGGGGGTTTACTTGGCAATGTCATTATATCGGGGGTTTACTTGGCAATGTCATTATTTTTTAATCATCTCTTTTGCCATTTTATTCATTCAGCTTTTTAATTTCTCTTATATTTTAATTGTTGATCTCTATCGTGCTTCTTGATAGACGCTGCACTTTGCTTCAAAAGTGTATAAAAGCTTTTGGAATTAAAAGTGCTTTAAAACCAGATTTCACTGAAAACTACAAATAGTTGTGAAAGTGCAGAATATTTAGGAAATACTGAAAACACCTACTCACTGTTGGTCCTTTCTTTAAGAAAAAACAAAACAAAATCACATTCTGTTCTTTTAAGTTAAAGTAAAAAAAAAAAGTTTTTATATTATATGTATTTTAACAAAACACGCGTATCTGTTGGTGTTGAGAATTAAAAATGATTGAAAATCTTAATTTTCATGCTATTTTTAATGTAATTCCAAAAGCTCCTCGAACTATTCAATTAAATCTGTGAGTAACATCTTATCCAACAGACAAAAGGCAGGTAAATCTAGCTTCAAAAATTATTAAGAACTCTAGCAAGAAAAAGCCAGTCAATGAAATCAAAACTTTAAGTGAAAGAAGCCAAAGTTGAAATTCTTCTCCTCTAAAAATCATGATTTAGAACGCTAACATAAATGCGCCTCTGTGCCTTTCGTGGAAGGTTTAAACTCCAATGACTGTGACAAGCCTTGTGAAGTTTCTTTTCTTCCCCTGTATAATGCAACGTCGGTATCTCGGGCTTCTTGAGCTTTGCGCGAGCTTTTCAGTTTTGTGACAGCTTTCGTTTGTCTGTGTTTGTGGAAAAGTCTTTAGTGCTCGGCTTTTATGAAATGTATTTACATTGGTTGTCAGTTAGCCATAATATTATGTTCGAGGATGCCTTCAAAAGGGATAATACAACGCATTTGCAGTCTTGAGATTAAAGTCACAAAACAGATAGGTACAGAAGTAAATCACATGTATGTACTACACTTTTTATACCTACGCTCGGCGATCGCTCTAGGGTTGTCAACTATGGCTTATGCACAAAACACTGTCGTGGTAGTGGCACTCGTATCTAGTTGTAACAAAACAATAAACCTACCTACTATTACAATACAAAAAGTTTACAGAGCAGAAACGTACAAAGTTTTACGTTTGTCAATGTTCACTATGGAAACTCCCTAATAACTTCTAAAGGATTACCCTAGTTACACAATTTCCATTGCCCCATCCGTTTTAGACCTAATTTTGTTCCATAATTGCACAAAAAAGTTCACAGACGCGTGTCTCAAGCGGATGTCACTCGCGCTCGCACTGGTCCCAGCCGGTCCGAGATATCGTGTCCGTGAGCAGTGTCTATGTGTGCGTTGCTCGAGCGCAGTTTGTATGTAGATTGACTTCTGTACCTATCTATTTTGTGTTAAAGTCTTGGGAATGTAAATATATATTGATCTCGGATCACCATTAGGTGGCCTATGTCCTCCTTTGCCTACTTTTTGGCTTTAAAAAAAACTTTATTTCGTACTTTTATCTGTGTATCTGTGTGTGTTGTCTGTGGTATTGTAATTCCAGAGCGGATGGACCGATACTGACGCAATAAAAAAAGCTGATTTATCGGGATGTTTTTAACTAGGTTTCATACAAATAAATTAGGCCGATTAAGGAGATGACCTATAAAAGTAGAGGTCATTATAACGGAGGTTATTTTGAGTTGCAATGCAATTTATAGAGGTGTAGGCAGAGACCACTTCTTTCCACCTGCTACGATCCTGACAAACCTCTTCTAATTCTAATATTAATTAATGGCTTTCACTCCTGTTAAGGTTTATTTCGCCAATGTCGAGTTATTTATAGACACTCCCATGGACTTATTAGAGAAATAAGTCCATGGATATCACACGTGAAGACAATTGTTCGGTAAAAGAGTATTTTATCTAATGGACTAAACAGAAGCACATGGGGTTAGCTCCACATTCATATATCGAGTCATGCATGCACGTCGGTCTCGGGTACTTAAAATTCGGCCGTTTTCCAGTATTTCTCCGATTTCATTCGAAAAAGTACGCCTAGGGAAGCCCCGAAATAAACATAATAAAAATAAATACTAAATAAAAATGAATAAATACCGGTGGACATTCTCACACAAATTGACCTAGTCCCAAACTAAGCTCTAGGCTTGTACTATGGGTACTAGCAACGATAAATAAGTACCTACTTAAATAAACAGAAAACATCCAAGACTTAGGAACAAATCCACGAGCTCATCACACAAATACCTGGTCTCACCGGGATATGGACTCGGGACCGCTAGCTTCGTGTAAAGCAAGGTTTAGACTGGCAATAAAAAATGCAGAAGTTGCTTGCTATTTTAATCTAAATTTGTATTTCTTGCTCTAGAACTGAAGTTAAAGTAAGACAGCAATCAACTTCTCTATTTCTTATTGCCAATTTATTTCATGCTTAACTGGACCTAAGGTGGGTCACAAATCAAATTCCTTGACTGTACATCTTTCAGATCATATTATATCATAAAAATAAATGTTTAAAAAAACAAAAAACCGCCTTCAAAAAGCAAAAAATAACTTCTTTAAAGTGGTAGGTAAATAGGTCAGTCCAACTGAAGTCTGCTTTTGGTTAAAATATTGTTGGACGCCGACTTCAGTTGGACTGACCTATTTACCTACCACTTTAAAGAAGTTATTTTTTGCTTTTTGAAGGCGGTTTTTTGTTTTTTTAAACATTTATTTTATTTTATACATTTTAGTGATCCTATTTATGCTGTTACGTAGCTCCACTTCTAAATATAAATAAGAAACTATAGAACATTTCAAGCTCGCCGCAGACAACGCCGCGGGAATGTCATAGTCATATTTAAACCTAAATGTGCTTCGTCATAGTCGCTCAACTTCCTTTATCGAAATATCTTATCGCCACCCTTGATATAGGTACCGTTAAGGAGTTCCGGTGGCCATCTGTGGTCTTCATCATCTGTTCCACTTCACCATATAGTACTTTTCAAAAGCAAATGCATGAGTTACAGTGAAAAATACCAAAATCGCTATAGGTGTGCCTATAATATTTGAGGAGTTCTCTTGATTTCTCCATGATCCCATCATCAGATCCTGACGTGGTGACAATGGGACCAACTAGAAAGTATACCCAGTCGAACAACGAAACAAATTTTCAAATCGGTCCAGTGGTCTTCGAGTAATCGGGGAACATACATAAAAATAAAAAAAATAAAAATATCCCGACGAATTGAGAACCTCCTCCTTTTTTTGAAGTCGGTTAAAAATTGCTGTAGATCGTCCCTATTTGGCAAGTATGTATGAGTGTGAAAGATACGACGACAATTACTTGATAAAATATAAATAGAATCAGATTTATTATAGAAGACATAAGGTTATATCGATATATTTGTGTCGACATAAACCTATCACTATTAATTTTTTCCTATTTCTGGCAACATTTTCAGCTGTCAAGTTCGCCTAATTCTGGACTCGACTTTAGGCTATCGTATCATCATGAAACAAATGTAATAAAATTAAACCTATGAGCAAGTTTGCGCTTTTGCGGTACGTCGTGGTGACAATGACAGCCCGACTAGCGGCCATCATGGTAATCAATCGTCGCCCACGGGGGAGGCGGAAGCTAAATCCGGTGCGGGGTGCGGAGTGGCCTTTCTGGGCCGAGATTATAGTCGGAAAAAACCATAATGGTCTTTGACCTGTTATCTTATCGTATGTTGTTTTGTGTTTGCTTGTTTTTTATGGTATTGAGAACGCCGGAGATGTCTAAAGAGCCATTTTTATCCGGAATATCAGACAGTCTAAGAGGAAATAGCGAAATAGCGAAGCTATAGTAACAATATCCATTAATTACCCTAACGTTCCATGAACCATTCCCACCGAGTCTGGATTATTCTGAATCGTGTTACATTTTAAACGAATAACAGCGAACCCTCTCACACAAATTGACCCAGTCCCAAACTACTATTTGACAACGATAAACATAAGTTTTTTTTTAATTTAACGGAATCGTCTGTTACGAAATTCTAAACTATATTATAAAGCATACCCTCAGAGTATAAAAAAAGCAAGCGATCACTAATTTCGTGGATCTTAACCCTTAATTTGGCAAAAATAAAAAAAGTCGGGAATTCAAACCTTTTTGATTTTGAAACAGAAAAAAAATAAAAACACAAATCAAACAAAAAATGTGAACCTTATGGTATGTATGGTATGTCATACACTGCCAAATTAAGGGGTAGTAATGCGCCTGCATAACACCTACCTGAAACCGACGAATTTTTTTCGCTTTAATATAGTTTAATGATAAACATACTTATATAGAGAATATTGTGACGAATATGTGACGATAAATAAAGGTCTACGTTACGAGGCCACATAATTATTATGCTGCCACGCCCACATAATGAACAAAAGGGATGGCTTTATATGATTCCGCGCGAAAAACGAGAGTTGGAGATAGTTTGCGCGCGCCTTGATAGCAGTGTCAAATTCAAATAATCCCTGTTTACTATAAAACCACAACATTTATGAAACAAGTGGTTCACCAGGATTAAGAAACTATAAGTAAAAAAGGTGTCATGTTTGAATAATAAAACTTGGGGGTTTATAAATGGATCTCGAGTGAAACAGTGGAAAAAATCTGGCAATACTGAAAGAATTCCCAAAGTTCCTGCTCAGAGTGACTGAGGTGTTATTATTAGGGATGTTACGGAGGTGGCTTTACCGGAGCCGGAGCCGGATCTGGAGTTTAATTTTTTTAATTAACGGAGTCGGATCCGGAGCCGGAGGCGAAGTTTGAGCTGTATCCGAAGCCAGATCCGGAACCAGATCTGGAGGTTTACCGGAGGCGGAGCGGGAGCCGAGTACCTTTTATTTAAATTAATTCCTGGACAAGTCAAAACTTGTAGGCGTGCGCCGCGCTGCCGCGGCAAATGCAATACCTTCCTTCAGCTCCGGTATAAGTTCGGTAAAAAAATAGCGGAGGCGGAGGCGGATCCGAAGGTGTAAAACCAAACGGAAGTTCCGTCTTAACGGATGCGGAGGCGAAGCTCCTTAACACCCCTAGTTATTATGTCGTCTGTCCAGGGGCACGTTTTATAAAACTACAAGTTACAATTCTGGGGTCCTAGTGAAAAAGGGGACAAGTCGACTTATCTCGTAATAATAAAGGGGTATATACATAAACGGAGTATACTAGACTTAAACCCTTTTTCTCTTGATCTTCAGGAGACTTATACCCTTTTTCACTAGGACCCCAGAATTTTACAGGTCTAAACTGGCAACACTGCTTAAATGGCCGGTCGTCATTGGTCGAGGTTGTGTCAAATGCAAACTTCGACAGTGGAAAGGTAAAAATGCTTAAGCGCCATATTGGAAACTTTACAGAAATGAGGTTTAAAGTTTTTTTTTTGAGAAAAAAAATCATATCTCAAAAAGTTTTACGACTATTTCCATGAAAGTCAAAATGTATAAGTTAGAATATGCCAGCTATTTATTTATGAAACAAGTTCTGACCTAGTCCTTCTAGTTACAGAGATAGATATCGCTTAAGCAATAATTGTGTAGCTAGTTCCAAAAATGTCAGTCAGGTAAAAATGCTTAAATCGCAACTAACTATAAACCAAAATGACTAACGGTACATATTTCTTATGTCTAGAAAATACAAAATTTACTTATATATATTATTACTTCATCTTTCTAGAAACTGGTAAAGTAAAAAATCTAACGAATGATAATTACTGTTATCTTGGATGGTGAATTTACTTAAAGTCAATAATTATTTATTATTTATAAATTATATATCACTTAACTGCCTAATTTTACTCATTATTCAAGTATAAAATGGTTTAAAGCAAGCATTTTTGTTTCTACACGGACTACTAAAAGCTTAAATTCTAACTAATACATTAATACTTAGTGACTTTGACGTCATTTAAGAAAGAGAAGTACCAAAATGTCTTTTAACGGGTACGTATCATAATATATAAAGTTCAATAATAATAGGATACATAATGGTTCATAATATACAATGGTATTTTATCTGAAATCGTAAACTTTTCGGGATTGTTATAACATAAACGTAACCTAACATAATGGGTTCTATACAATGACATTTTAAAGAATCCTGAAAAGTTTATAGCTGCATAAATAAAACCATTATTATTGGTAGGAGTTTCAGATACTTGCAAAATTTTAGTGAGAAAGAATAGTTGATTGACCCAGATACGTGTCGAATTTTTGGAGTCGGTTGAAAAATAACCTTTTCATTATTTTTTTTGCAGATTGCAATTAAAACATCATCAAAAATCTATTGAATCGATAGAATTCCTTCTGCTAACTATAAGAATAATTATTAACAGTTCACTAGGTATCTAAGTTATACCAGCCTGAATTACCAGTCTACCTGAAACCATTCAAAATAGGATCTAACATGTTTGCTATAAATTCAAATGACATAGAATTATATTCTAAATAGTCATATGTTTTTAAATCACTTGCTATAATTTTGGTTACAAAAGCCATGTTCTAAAACTTATAGAAATTATAATTTTAATATGTCTAATATTCATAATACAATACAATTACAACCTTTATTATTTTTTTTCATTATTTTTTATAATATTCACAATATTTAATCGTTTAAACCAAAAACTCAAACAAATGCCAATTTTCACACTATAATGAATACGGTTAAAAGTGATAATATGAAACCTCCCTCATATATTTATTATTTTCTTTATATATTTGTGTTTGACGAGGCCCTTTTGGCTTTCGGCTCCTATTTCGTGCTCTGAAGAACAAAATAATATTAAAAAACCTACCTACCTCACAAAAAAAATTGGTAAGGTTCATTTTTCATGGCGAGCCTTGCCCTCCTATCTCCGTTTCAATGCAGGGATTGCCCTCCGCCTTCCACAACCACTCGCTATGCTGGTTCCATTATAGCAAGTAAAAATTCCAGATTTTAATGTAATATAGGTACTAAATAAATCTTATGGCTGATGAGTAGACGAAATGACTTTGATATAAAATTTATGCTAAGCGAAGATTTTAGAAATTAACTTTTATAACATTTGAATTTACAGCAAATTAATTAAGAGGAAATGTAATTGTAGTGTTTTATTATTTTATAGCAAATAAGGGGAAACGTTCTCAAAAAAGTTGATTTGCTGATTTAGCCAGAGTCAGAGAGTTAGCCAGAGTTGATTTAGCCAACATTCTACTTGTATTTACTTCGAAAGATAGGAACTGAATTCCGTTTTTTTAATTTAACATAATAAAATTTATAAATTACATACGTAGGTATATACTGGATGGAAAACTTTGCAAGGCGTACATGGAGCGGAAGCCAACATGCAGATTGATAAACCTATGACGCCAATGCTAATTACTTTCGTTGAAATGACAGACAGTGACTCGCCAAGTCAATGGAATGGGTCTCCTAAAATAGCCTTAATACTTAGTACCAGACAGGCAATAGTTCCAGAGGGGTTGATAAGGTCGAAAAGGTGCATCTGGACTTTAAACGACGATAAGTTGCCCACTCACCACTTATGCAACATCCGCCCTTCGAGCATATATAGCTCTTGCGACTCCAATCTGACCGGCTAATAAAAGATAGCCAGAGGTGAGAGTCTATTAGTCGTCATCGTACACTCCAGCGGGCCGGTGAAGGCAAGCGTGAGGTGAGGAACAGGACCTTCCCTCGGAACCAAAAGCTCGCTACTAGCTGCTGCTGTGGCGTGACGTATTATTATTATCACACAAGATGCTTGACATCGCAAAGTTCACAAGATATGCACTTACTTATTATATACATCATCACTGTCGCGCTCGTCGTCACCATGGACTGATTGTCCCGATTCAACAGGTTTTATGCGATAAACGGGAGCTTACACTCGAGCGAAGTTTGTATTCTCTTAAATGTTTTTCGAGTTTTTTCTTACTAGTAATGAACACCCATATTTTTATAAGAAACTGAATCCGAAATAAGACTTAAGCAGTGAAACAGTCTAAAATGAAATATGTCTACTTTCACTAAATCAAAGTAAATAGTATTTTTTTTGATTTTATATTCTACTAACATCCTAATTCTACAGATTGAGATGACCTAGATTGTGCTTAAACACATTTTTCTTTAAAAACGTGGAATAGCATTTTTGCTTAAGCGCCAAATAGTAAATTATTGCATGAAGATAAAAATTCTAATACGAAAAAAAATAATGTAGCACAATAATTTGAAATTGCTAACAGTAATAACTCGACTAAAGATAAGAATAAAAAAATCTAATACGTTTGCATCCCAAAATTTTCCCTAAGGTTAAATGACTAACATGCTTCAACACGAAAAATATCAAAATAAACGTCGCTTTAGTTGTCACGTTCTCAAAAAAACGTGAAAAATTAGCCTGCTTAAGCGCCAAAAAAGTGCTCCAATCGACGTGGGTCCTAGACAGATCGACGCAGAAAAAAAAAAGAAATTAAACTGTATATATAACTCATTTTCGGCCAAAGTGGCGCTTAAGCATTTTTACCTTTCCACTGTCGACTTGTAACTTGTAAATTGTAATTTGTAGCTTTATAAAACAGGCCCCAGCTGTAAAGTTAGTTGGAAAAGGGAATAACTCACCAACACGCTGCCAACACTGTACACGAGTAAACATCTATTTGAAAAAGTATTACAAACTAAGTTGAAACGAAACAATATTGACGCGCCGCTCATATTTGTTCGGAACTCGGTGCAGTATCTTTGTTTGCATTTCATTCTTTTTCCACTTTGCAATGAGAACTGAAGCTCGATTTTTAGGGTTCCGTATTGGGTGAGTCATGATGAGGGTTTTTTATAGTTATTAGGCGTTTGATATGTGGGTTATAAGGATATAAAGTATAGGAAAGGGTAGTAAAGGATTTAACTAGATTAGTAAAGTAATATGGTTAGGCCTTGCAAGTCTTATAGGAGATTGGGGTTTCTTGCGGTGCTTTCTTTTTCGCAGTGATGGTCTTGTCCGAAGCGCTAGTAGATTCACTCCATATTACCGACGTATAAAAGGGCTCTTATGTGGCCAATTTACTGACTAAACATTTTGAATATTGAATACAAAACTATCAGTTGCCTAGGTTTAAATACTGTGACAAAGTTTCTAAGGAGTTAAAAGACCAAAAATCTATGTTATTATCTGCTTATAATAATATTATGTTGCTTCCTGATTGATTGATTGGTTACTTATACCTAACCCTACCACCAATCAGCAGTGTTCGCCTCTGTTGTGTTTGCTACGCTAGATTACCTTATTAATTTATTTATTACTAGAGGACGTAGTATTAGTTTCCCGCTACTCCCCCTATTTTAACCCCTTAGGGGATGAATTTTCAAAAACCCTTTCTTAGTGCTCACTTACATCATGAAAGGAACCCCTGTACCAAATTTCAAGTTTCTAGGTACAGTAGTTTCGGCTGTGCGTTGATATCTGTAATGTAGGTAGATTGAGGATTGTGAGAATTGTGGGTAGGGAGGTCTTGATCGCCAGTTTGCATTATACGTTAGCTCTGTAACCTGTGTTTTCCTATCTCCTGAATACCTAGCGGCTATAACCTAGCTAGGACACAACAGTGGCGACGAGGATTAGTATTCTAACAGTGCGTGCAGTGTACATTAACATTAATAACAAACTATTGCCATGTCGATCGGTAAATTGAGTGAGTTCGACGTTAAGTGCGGGGTATGGTCATCTTACGTAGACCGCTTAACTATGTATTTCAAAGTGAACAAAATTACGGATGAAATGAAGCTACCGGTTATGATTGCTTCAATCGGGGATGAGGCGTATGAACTACTAGTGAATTTAGCTAGCCCCGAGAAGCCGGCGGATTTAACTTTTGCGAAAGCGGTCGAGTGCATGAGTCAGCATCTACAACCGGCCCCATCGGCCTTGGCGGAAAGGTATCGTTTTAGACAAAGGAGGCAACTAGCAGGGGAAAACATAGCAGGTTATGTCACAGAGCTAAAGAGACTATCGAAATATTGCAAATTCGGAGACAAATTGAATGACAGTTTACGAGATCAATTTGTATGTGGGATAAAAAGTGATCTAATACGTCAGCGGTTGTTCGCCGAGAGTGACGACGTGACCTATGCGCAAGCGGTCAAGGTCGCAACGTCACTGGAGGCGGCGGAAAGAGATTCTGCGGCGGTGGAGTCGGGTCACGCGCAGGAGCCGGGAGGCAGCGGCGGCGGCGGGGAGGCGAGCGCGGTGCACGCGATCGCGCCGGGAGCCGGCGGGCCGGGGCGGACGGCTGGCGAAGCGGGCTCGGCCCGAGCTAGCAAGCAGCGCGCGGGCGGCTGGACGGGCTCGGCGAGAGCCTATCAGCAGCGCGGAAGTGGCGGAGCAGGCTCAGCGCGAGTCGGCCAACAGCATGCGGGGCCCGCGTGGCAACGTTCTCTTAATTGTGGAGCTTGTGGAGCACAGAATCATGACATGGGTTCGTGTCGCTACAGGAATTTCGTGTGCAGTAAGTGCCAACGTACGGGCCACTTGCGCCGAGTGTGCCCGGAGTGGCGTGTCTCCGACACGGGCAGGCTGCATTTTGGGGAGGTAAAGGAAACCGAAGAGGAAGAGGAGGTCTACGACATTGAACAAGACCTACATCACCTGTGTTTAAACAATTATAAACCAGTAAGTGTTTCCGTATTTATAGACAATAAACTGTTTAAAATGGAGGTCGATACGGGCACAGCTATATCGTGCATAAGTAAAAACACTTACGAGTTAAATTTTTCACATTTAACCTTAGAACCTAACAGTACAGTGTTGAAGTTTTATGATGGTAGCAAAATTAAACCACTTGGTATTATAATGCCAAATGTACGTTACGGGCACAAAGAGAAAGTTCTCGAATTGTTTGTGATTGACTGTGGCACTACATCGTTGTTGGGTAGGCAGTGGTTGGCGGAATTAGGTATTGAGGTGCCAACATTGAAATGTAATTTTGTTAATGGCGAGTTTAAACATGCTGAGCACGAAATTGTAAAATTACTCGACAGATATAAGGAGCTGTTTAGCGGCGGGCTGGGGCGGTACACGGGCGGCCGGGCTACTCTGCGCGTTCGCGAGGGCGCAGCGCCGGTGTTCCACCGCGCGCGGCCACTGCCGTACGCACTGCGCGAGCGGGTGGAGGCCGAATTGGACACCATGCTGCGCGCCGGCGTCATTGAGCCCGTTGAAAACTCCGACTGGGCCTCGCCACTGGTACCTATTAATAAGCCGGACGGTACTTTAAGACTTTGTGCGGACTATAAGTCAACTTTAAACCCCGCCTTACTGATCGATCGCTATCCTTTACCGAAAATAGAAGATGTACTAGTCAACTTAAATGGTAGTCAATATTTTAGTAAGATGGATTTATCACAGGCATACAATCAAATTGAGTTAGACGATTCAAAGAGATATACAGTGATAAATACCCATCGGGGATTATTTAGATATAACCGGTTGGTGTACGGGCTAGGTTCGAGTGTAGGTATCTTCCAGCGAATCATGACAAGCCTGTTCCAGGGTATACCCAACGTTCAAGTTTTCCTGGATGACGTGATAATAGGTGGGAAGTCCAAGGAGGAGCATATTCGAGCTCTCGATGCAGTTTTACAGCGCCTCGTTAGCCATGGCTTAAAGTTAAAGCAGAGTAAGTGCGTGTTCTTGGCACAAGAGGTAACATATTTAGGGTATGTCGTTTCTAGGAACGGCATCAGCGCAGACACATCTAAAATAGAGGCAATTTTAAAAATGCAACATCCACAGAATGTATCGGAAATACGGTCATTTCTAGGTATGGTCAACTTCTTTGCAAAATTCGTTAAAAATATGAGTTCTATATTAGCGCCGTTATATAACTTATTGCGTAAAGACGCCAGTTGGGTTTGGGACAAGGAATGCGAACAATCATTTCAGCAGGTGAAACAGTTGCTTATGGGTGCGGAGGTTCTAGCTCATTACGACCCTGATGGGCCGCTGGTGCTGACGTGTGACGCGAGCCCCCGGGGGGGTCGGGGCGGTGCTTCTCCAGCGGAGGGGGGGCGCGGAGCGGCCGGTCGCCTTCGCCTCGCGTACACTTAATGACGCGGAGAAAAATTATTCTCAAATTCATCGGGAAGCTTTAGGTATCATATTCGGTCTGAAGAAATTTCATCAATACTTGTATGGGCGTCGGTTTATTTTGCGCACGGACCATAAGCCCCTAGTTTCCATATTTGGACCGAACAAAGGTATCCCACAGATGACGGCCAGTAGAATACAACGCTGGGCCGTTATCTTATCAGCTTATAATTACGACATCGAATATGTAAAAACAGGCGATAATTGTGCGGACGGTTTATCTCGGTTACCAACCGTTAGGAGTACAGAAGACGTCGCGATACCGGAGCAGACGTACTTACACTTCGCGCAGGACGCCCTGATGTTAGATTATAACGACGTCAAACGTATGACAGTCAAAGATCCAATGCTTAGTAGGATATTAAGTTTCGTAAGGGATGGGTGGCCTACAGAATGTGAGATAAGTAATTTAAAACCCTATTTCAACAGGAAACAGGAACTATATGAGGAACTAGGTTGCTTAATGTGGGGTCACCGAGTGGTAGTCCCGGAGGGCTGTAGGGCCAAAGTTTTAGAGTTTATCCATGAGCCCCACATGGGCATAGTAAAATCAAAGGCTTTGGCGCGGAGCTACGTGTGGTGGCCCGGCGTGGACGAGGCGGTGGAAGCGACGTGCCGCGCGTGCACCGTCTGCGCCGCGCACGCGGACCAGCCGCCCCGCCACGCGCCGCGCGCCTGGCCTTGGCCCGCGCGCCCGTGGCTCAGGCTCCATTTGGACTTTTTGGGTCCCATTAACGGGAATTTGTATTTGGTCATATTGGACGCCATGTCGAAATGGATCGAGGTGTTTAAAGTTGCGAGTACGGCGGCTCATGGAACCATAGGCGTACTTACGGAACTGTGGGGTAGGTTCGGGTTGCCAAAACAGGTTGTCACAGATAATGGGCCCCCCTTTACGAGTCGAGAATTTAACGTTTTTCTTGAGGCAAACCGTATTGAGCACATACTCACGGCTCCCTACCACCCGGCGTCTAATGGGGCGGCGGAAAACGCAGTAAAAACGATAAAGAGGGTTATTAAAAAAGCGATGTCCGAGGGTAAGCCGGTTTTGGAGTCCATTAATAAGTTCCTGATGTATTATCGTAATACGGAGCATTCAACAACGAGCGAGAGCCCCGCCATGTTGCTAATGAATCGTAGGCTGCGTACTCGGTTGGATGCACTAAAGCCGGACAGGGGAGCAAAAGCCCACACGGCTCAAGCGCGACAAGCGGAAGCTTCTGGGGGGGCACTTAGGACAGTTGACCCGGGGAATCAAGTCTGGTATAGGCAGTACTTACACGGGGAAAAGTGGGTTCCGGGGGTAGTATCCGAAAGGTTAGGTTGTACCAATTTTAAGGTGGTAGATAAAAGCGGTAACGAGGTGCACCGGCACATCGATCAGTTAAGGCGGAGGAGTGGGAGAGGTTCCCTGGTGATTCCCGATAGTAGGGAAATCCAAGAGCAGGTACCAGTGGCGAGTACCAGTTCGGAGGGGCAGAGTACGAAGCGGGAGCCTACTGCTTCGCGAACGGAAGAGGAAGAGGCCGAGGAGACGTGGTACGACGCTGGCCGAGAGGAGACGCAGCCGAGTAGCCCGGCCACGCCGCCGTCGACGACGCCTACGCCGCCCCAAGTTCGCCCGGAACGCCTGGCACGCCACGTGCGTCAATGTAGATTAATTAATCCTCCAATATATAGGCCTTAAGTTTAATTATTTTTTAGGATTATATTCACTTAAGGTTAAGACTTAATTAAGCGTGAAGGAGTGTAATGTAGGTAGATTGAGGATTGTGAGAATTGTGGGTAGGGAGGTCTTGATCGCCAGTTTGCATTATACGTTAGCTCTGTAACCTGTGTTTTCCTATCTCCTGAATACCTAGCGGCTATAACCTAGCTAGGACACAACAATATCTAAGTCAGTCAGTCAGGTTTGCCTTTTATATATAGATGAGCATTATGTGTCCCATTGCTGGGCAAAGGCCTCTCCCCACTTATTTCCATTTTTTCCTGTTCTTAGCTACAGCAGTAGTCTCTGATCAGTCCTAGGTTATGCTAATTCATATTTATTTGCACCCGTTCACTTGCATAAAATGCAACTAGTCTAGCTTTTTGTGTTTCACACGACAGTGAAATTGGCTCGTGCACTATTTTAAGACGCAAGCCCAGCGGCTCATCAAAAATGCACCCGTCTTTTAAGCTAAAGGCCGGATAGCAAGGTGTGCTTGTTCTTGGACTACCTATAAGTTCTTCTCATGTTTGGTGTAACTAATACAATGGATTAGGTGATATAGACATTATGACACTCCTTTTATCAAAATCGGTCCAATCGTTTCAGAACCAGAGTCAAACTCATAACCATACGCCGCACTCAAGCGGGCAGTTTGGGGGCAAGGTAAGGTGTACAAAAAAAATCTTAACTTTCGAGTATTATAATGTACTTAGTATTTGTAACATAGTTAATTAGTTACCCGTTATCATTTATTAATCTTTAATGTGTAAATACTCTTTGAAGTGATAACTGATAGCCCATTTAAGTGGCCACTTAAAAAAACAAATAAATAGCTGACAAGAGATTGAGACTACAAATTAAGTTAATAAAAACACACTTCAGCATTTTGAGCAATGCAAATACTTGCCAATTACTTCAGTCGATGTTGAAAGATCGTTCTCCCATTTAAAATGGATATTTTCAAGCCGACGAAGAACCTTGACTGCCAAGAATTTGGAAAAAATATTAATAATATATACGCATAATATACCTTAAGTAAATTAAATCAAATATACCACATACTATTCAATCTTATTTTTATTTAAAATTGAATGGATATAAAAAAAAAAAAACACCTAACTAACGTACAGCCTTAGTTGCTAAGATATTTGGAATTGCACATTACAAATACTAGGTACCAAATACTAAGTACAAATACTTTATTCTGACTTGAAAATTAATTGATTGATTTGTGAACCTTATCTATCATTCTGACATGCCACCAAGCTGCCCGCTTGAGTGCGACGTATGCTCATAACCTTTATTTTTGCTTCACGCACAGGAAAAGGCTTAACTGCATAAAAAAATGCTTTTTCATTTTACGCTAAGGTATTATGCAACTGATTATTCCCAAGAGACAGCAAAAACCCCTTAGAATAAAAATAATAAACTAAGACGGAACCTTTCGTTATTAAAAAGAGTAACGATACTATGCTTTGTTTTGTAGCTTTGGTTAATAGCAGACTTCTGAGACTAGCAAAAGGAAAATAGCTTTTAGATTGTTGTTTTTGAGGAGAAAAAAATATGCTTTGCTTTATTTTGTACGTTTTTCAATAGTTTGTGCTGTGAGTTTTTACAATTAAATGCTTTGTGACGGTGAATTGAAAATATATAAGTTTACGTAAATATAAAGAAAATAACAATAACAACTTTTAAGAATAAAAACAATACAGTATGTAAACATTGAATTATATTAAATATGAAACAACACCTCAATAAAGCCCTAACTGGGATTTTCTGTACTTTACGTACAGTCAAGGACTTTAATTGTTATGCCACTATGGAACCCTGTCATAATCACAGCGTCAAACCACATGACAGAAATTACGCTTAAATGAATGATTAAAGTTATGCGACAGGGTTCCATAGTGGCATAACAAATTAAAGTCCTTGACTGTACATAACAAAAGTCTAGATTCAAATCTAGATTAAAATAATCTAATATTGATATCAGGACTGACCTTTATTTTCATCTTAAAGGTTTTTTAGCAATCTGTAAACGATTCCAACAAGGTCGCGCGTCCTCAAAAGCTTTATTCAAAATATTTAATAAATCCAGCCGTCTCTCGCGTAAAAGATGGATTTCATTTCGTGACGGCGGCATATCGCGATCTTTCGTGTACAGGAAATGAACGGATTTTTCGACGCCATTTTGATTTTTGTTTTCGTTTTAATTGAAGTTAGAGGGTATGGCGCGTGGGTGATTAATGTGCCCGGGTTGCCTGAACGTGTTTTGATCTAATCGATGTAGGGTATGGCTGTGCATTTTTATGAGTTGAAACTTTGTTTGGGTTAACTGAACAGATCCTGGGAGTGATAAGTCCGCCTTTTACTAATGAGTCGGTTTTTAGTATCAATTTTAACAATATTTCTGTTTTTGATGCTGTGTTTCAGTTAATGTTTTTTTTACAAGAAACTGGTTTGAACTTAGCCCCTAATCGATGATTATATTTTACTGATTAACTCATAGGCACTAACAGATAATTAGTATTTTATGGTTTTTAGATAATGAAATTAATTTAATAATAAAGCTAATAGTTGTTGGTGACATTACTTGAATCTGTTTACATATACTTACAACTATATTTCTATATTTCATCGACAGGTATTTTTGTCGCACGAGTTAATTTTTTTTGGTAGTGACACGTCCTACCTACCTACGTAAATAATGTTTGAGATGACAAAAGAGCATGGATTCAGCAGAAAATAGCGTTCGATGAAATGTTATAATTGATGAAGTCAAATTCGATAAAATGATTATCGATGAAATGAAGTTCAATGAGATGATACAACCAAAGACGTAAAATTCTATGAAATTTTACAATCGATGGAGTTAAACTCGATAAAATGATACAATCAATGAAGTAAAATTCTATGAAATTTTACAATCAGTGGAGTGAAACTCGATAAAATGATACAATCAAAGACGTAAAATTCTATGAAATGTAACATTCAATGAAGTGAAATTTAATAAAATGATACAATCAATTTAGTAAAATTCTATGAAATTTTACAATCGATGGAGTGAAACTCGATAAAGTGATACAATCAAAGACGTAAAATTCTATGAAATGTAACATTCAATGAAGTGAAATTCGATAAAATGATACAATCAATTTATTAAAATTCTATGAAATTTTACAATCGATGAAGTGAAACTCGATAAAATGATACAATCAAAGACGTAAAATTCTATGAAATGTAACATTCAATGAAGTATAATCGATAAAATGATACAATCAATGAAGTAAAATTCTATGAAATTTTACAATCAGTGGAGTGAAACTCGATAAAATGATACAATCAAAGACGTAAAATTCTATGAAATGTAACATTCAATGAAGTGAAATTTAATAAAATGATACAATCAATTTAGTAAAATTCTATGAAATTTTACAATCGATGGAGTGAAACTAGATAAAATGATACAATCAAAGACGTAAAATTCTATGAAATGTAACATTCAATGAAGTGAAATTCGATAAAATGATACAATCAATTTATTAAAATTCTATGAAATTTTACAATCGATGGAGTGAAACTCGATAAAATGATACAGTCAAAGACGTAAAATTCTAAGAAATGTAACATTCAATGCAGTAAAATTCGATAAAATGATACAATTAATTTAGTAAAATTCTATGAAATTTTATAATCGATGGAGTGAAACTCGATAAAATGATACAATCAAAGACGTAAAATTCTATGAAATGTAACATTCAATGAAGTAAAATTCGATAAAATGATACAATCAATAAAGTAAAATTCTGTGAAATTTTACAATCGATGGAGCGTAACTCGATAGAATGATACAATCAATGAAGTAAAATTCTATGACATGTTACAATCGATGAAGTGAAATTCGATACAATATTCGGCTACCCTTTAAAAACGATGTCGTTTGATCATTTCCTACGTCTCTATTGGGGTTTAACCCCTGAACTTTGCTTCTGTATTATTTCCAGCTCCCAACACTCAAAGGTCAGGCAAAACCATTAGCCGCTAAATGCGAAGTCTCGAATTTCACACTGTATTTTACATCGTTAAAGGTTTATTTTGTGCTTAGTTAAGATATGAGCTTTAAGCACATCCATAATGTCAATCGGAAAACAATCACTGGGTTTTATCCTGCTTTAGTTTAGCCGGATTTGCTCTGATATCGTAATCGTATTGTTGACGTTATGACAGCTCTTATTAACTTGACAGTAAAAAAATGCTAACTGAAAACCTGACTTTTTTTTTTGATATTTGTCGTATTATACAGGGTGTCCTATAAATCGACGTCAAGTCGCCTAGTGCTGATAGAGCACCTAAAAAGCTATCGATTAAACCCCAATTTATGTTCATATACTTTTACTAGTTTCGGAGATATTCAGCATTATAATCAAATTTTTTGTTAATTTTCCCTAATGTCCTTGTCAAGAAAAATCATTAATTTCATGTTTTAGGTTTTCAGTGGTATTAGAATCATTATTGTTAGAATCATTAAGAATCTATTCAGCGAAGTTTTTAAACTCTTTTGCTCGTTTTTTTATAATCAATGTTTTAAGTAATGACATAAAAGTTTGTTTCTCCATATTAGGTGTCCCAGTGTTTGTTTTTGTTGTTATTGTTCAACAAGAGACTAAAACAAGCCATAGAGACAAGAGATGTTTAGCCACGCGATCGAGCGAGCGAGCGAGAGTGGCTATAGTTCGAGTGTCATTATGGTTGTGTAGTCTCGCGTTAAACACTCTACTTTTCACTTTGAATGTGAGGAAGAAAACGAAGTTCTATACAAAATTATAATATTTAACAAAATTTTTGACAAATTTGTTTCGCGGTTGTCAGTTTTTTGTAAAGTGACACTTTGTAAAGTGACACAAATACTGGCATATTTAGCCAACAGATAAAAACTTTGAAAACTATTTGGACCATGCCTAATAAAATAAAATTATCCTTAATATATTTAAATAGATTCATATTTGTAATCATTAAATCTATTTCACGAAATTAAATAGTTTTTTTTTATATTTTTGCACAGGTTAAAAATGGTCCAAACACAATTACTGAAAAATGGTGATAATCCTCCATTCACAAACACCGTGATTGGTCGTTTAGGGGTTTCCAAAGTAAATTTAAAATAAAATACTTACATCCCTAGAGATTAATAAGGAGCTTTAGTCCCGATGTGCAGAGATTAAAATAACATTTTAAGAGCATAAGAAGTGAAAACCATATTATGTTATTGCTTAAAGAGTTCCCTTTTTTTTTCACGGAAGCTTTTTATGTATTATAAATTCTGTTTCATGTACGGATGTTACAGAAAACTCAAATAATCCGAAGCGACGATAACATAAAAAAAAGTACGTATTGATGTTTTTGTTTTGTTGAAGAGACAGATATGGTTCCGTTTTTGTCACTTTGCTATGAAAACCGTTGCAAAAATGTGTTAAATATTTTCCTTAAATATTCCCGAAATTTTATGAATGTATTTTATCATCGAGGTGTTTTAAACTTGATCGAATATTAAATTTTTCAGTCAGAAAAGGAAGGGTATTTTTTTAATTAAAGTTGTTCTGATCCGTGAGGTACAGACGGTTAGGTAAAATTCACTAAATTCGTGTTCAAAAAAATGATTACACAAATGTTTTTAAAAAAAATTTGTAGACAGACATTCTTCATCAAATTTAATGTAAAATCCATTTGTAAGTTTTATTTTATTGTTTCAATGTGGAATGAAGTGTTTTCATACGAGTAAAATCGACTACAAAGAGATGTATCCACTTCTGGACCTTATCATAATGCAATGAGGTATAATAATAAATGCCTAAATCTCTTTTTAGTCGACTGTGTACAATATTCCTACGCGTACCTCCAAACAAATCAAAATATTGTAAACTAGCTTTCGCCCGCGACTCCGTCCCCGTAGAAGTCGTTAATCGCTGCTCCCTCGGGAACTGTCCAATTTTCCGGGATAAAAACGGTCCTATGTCCTATTCCAGGACCTAATCAATATGTGTGCCACGTTTTATCTCGATCCGTTCAGTGCTTGAAGCGTGAAAGACAGACAAACATACACACTTTCACATTTATAATATTAGTATGGATGTTTTAAAACAAACAGTTTACTCCAAATTAAGGATTTGCGTGAAATTTCCACGGAAACCATGACCAGAAATTTATTTACGACCACCCCTGAGATATAATTTACATATATCAAAATGAGAATGATAACAATCGGTTGAGAATTGCCTGATAAATCGAGTTAGGTACATACACCGAAAAAAAAACAGACGAATTAAGAACCTCTTCCTTGTTTGAATTCGGTTTAAGAGTACATTACTACGGAGGCCGGGACAAAAGGGGTTGCCGGCCGAAGAAATATAGACGGCCGAGCAAAGCGAGGCCGGATAGGTCTGAGGCGGGCAACCCATATTTCCCGCCGAGGTATGTATAGTGCTTTTCTCAAACATCAAACATAATAATAATTCATTAAAAAAATTAAAACAAAAATTACAAAGTCAAATTAGGTACTAGGAGTGCATAAACATTAAAAGTAACCTATAGTGCTCAGTCATCCACGCTGTGTCGTGTGGGCGCACACCAGTGCCCCGCAGCGCACCGCCCGCCTGGGACCTAAGTTGCGCTACATACCCCTAATTACCTTTGTTCTCCTAGTACTTTAGATAAACATGCAAACGCTTTGGTTGGATGCACGGCTTAGTATATTTAAAAAGAAACAGCTATCTAGCCTGTTCATAAACACAGCCGCCATGTTTACACTAAAATAAAAAAAGTAATCGTTTATTGTTTTTTTTAATACGCATAGTGGCAGAATGTCGTGATGCCTGTGCCACAAATTTATGTGGAATGGGAATTAAAAAAGAGGATTTTGCCGGCCTAGGCCTGCACGATTTGTATGAGATTCCATAAACGACCTCTTGTCCTAGCCGCACCTGAAACGTCATACTTGGCGGCCTATCATAAGGAACATAACATCAATATTTCATGGCATGTTTGAGAAAAATACTATAACATTTATTTTTGATAGATGAGTTATGTTCTTTTTTGAAAAAGCACTTTGCATACAATATCAAAATGTTGATGAAACCAAGGAGATTAAAATAATCGCACTTACAGACTTAAAAGTAGAGCTGAAATTGAATATCGTTGCATGTTACCTGTGCGGAGTCCAGATCTCTTTCGGATTTGGGATAATCCGTTTACGTTCCCGGGATTACTGAAATATTCCGGTAGAAAAATACCTTACTTTTAGAATTTTTACTTTTGTGGGATAGGGGACTTTACTTTCCCTAACGTCATTATTTCTTTACTGAACTTATAAACGAGGAAGTGTGTTTGTTAGTTTGTTCCGCCTTTTTAGTTCTACGCCTCAACCGATTCTTGTAAATTTTTGGGTCAAGGCTTTGTACTTTATTTGGTTAGAACTTTTTTAAACGCTTCCTGCTGGCAAGCTTAATACAACCGATGAAATGACTATCATAGAGGCATACATCCTTTTTTATGTCAAAGTGAAGGCAAACAATCACACAGGCCACCTGATGGTAGTGGAATCTGGGACCCATAGGAATTGCATTCTTAAGACTACAATCACAAGACTGCGATCCTAAGACTCGTGTGTTGCAACACTGAGGATTAAGGTGGAATGCCTCCACCAGATCAATTTTTTTTACTCATTTTAAATGATTTTTAACTCCGTGGCATTCATAGTTTTGGAGAATAAGTGAATGACGTACAGACAGATACACTGACGGAGATGGTGAAACAATAAGGGTTCTTATGTTGACTAGGTACCTAAAACTAAAATGTTCTGTGTCCATCCCAATAATTCCAATAAATCAACAAAATAACAAACCCTAACTTCACAAAATTGCAGGTATACTACTACACGTCGCTATACAGTGTGTTACCGGCATGCGGGCATTTATTAAAACTGCTGATAATATGTTGCTTTAAATCGCAATTGTTTGCAAGTATTATCAATTAAAAAAATAATTAAAATAACTTCACAATTAATTTTCTTAGATGCTGTCCATTTCTAATGTAGTGCAGGTGCTGCGTGTTCATCGTTATCAGTATCGCTGTTGCTTAGTACAAGGCATGTCATGGTACGGGGCAAATCTTAATAATCAAAGTATCCGTCGACTGTCATTTACACTTGTCAAATTGCTGGGCTTTACATTGCTGGCAATTCAAATTTTGTTAGAAAGTTAACAAAGCCTGAATTTTTTTTTATTAATTAAATTAATGTCATGGTTACGTTACAGATATACGTTATTTTAACCTCCTTTAAAAAAGCCAGGGCGCTGGTAACACACTGTATAGTGTAATAAATAATATCATACGTCTTCAAAGTAACTCTTAAGAATCCATGCCACTTTGTCGAATTTTTTGTCCAAGTTGTCTCCTTAAGAATGCTTTTGCGGCGTTCTTGAGAGGCCGGGAGGGCCTGGAGAGGGCTGCGAGAGCTTGAGAGCGGTCAAGAGCGACCGGGATAAGTATTTCGAGTTGGCAAGCGTGTTAGGATGCGTAAAAAATATGGGAATCAACCAAGATTATTCTTTTAGGTGCCATAAATTGATTTCAATATTTAGAAAACCCCCGATTTCTCATTCTGTCAATGAATTCGTTGTTGGAAACCACGCAGATCCCCAGATATCGATTTTCGAAGCAATCAGTCCAATAATGAAAAAGTTCAATATGGCGGCTATTTTTTTTATTCTGTGAACGGATTTGTTGTCGGAGACCACACACATCTCCAGGGGCACATTTTATAAAACTACAAGTTATAATTTTACAGGTCTAAACTGGTAATACTGCTCAAATGGCTGGTCGTCATTGGTCGAGCTTGTGTCAAAGGGAAACTTGTAACCTGTAAATTGCAATTTGTAGCTTTATAAAGCAGGCTCTGATATCGATTTTCGATTATGGCGAGTGTATCGATCTGTTTCTCAAACTCGATAATTCGGCGTAGTAATTTTTCCAGTCACGTTTTTCCCCATTCGTGATTTTACCCGGTCGCATTTTTTCCCAATATAAAGAATTTATCCAGTCGCATAATTTCCGCTAATAATTTTTCTATTGTTATTACAAAGGAACAGGTAGGCAGGATTTGGTCATGTTTGTTTTGCAGCAGGCCCGAAGGGCCGAGCACCCAGAAATAGGAGCTCTGTTGACTCTTTAAAATTTATATATGTATAGGCAAGCATGCGCCTATGAGGACTTATGATATGAGTGTAGATAAAAGTTATTTATAACATTTTTGAGAAAAAATTATAACGTCAAATACTAGGAGTGCATAAACATTAAAAGTAACCTAAAGGTCTGTAGGGCTGTGCATTGCTGTGACGCGTGGGATAGAACCGCGTTGTATCGTGTGCGCCCCCGCCCGCCCGCCGGTGCGCCGCACCATGCTACGTAATCGCCTGCGATCTAAGTTGCGCTATACACCTCCTAATTACCGCTACGCTCCTGGTACTTTATTTACCATTGCTCAGTACAAACTTTTTTTTTATATTCTTACTATAGAGAGCTGAGGCTGTATAGGTTTCTGCTACTGCACAGGTCTAATATTTACATAGTTCTTTTTTCAAATTACTTTTCTTCCCTAGGGTGGACATGTATCACTTTCAACCCGCTTCTAAGATAAACAATTACCTACTTTCAGAGTATGAGACATAAAAATATATAGAAAACATCCAAGACTCAGGAATAAAAAACTTGCGCTCATCACACAAATATCTGTCCTTACCGGTATTTGAACTCTTAATCCAAATGCATTATATGTATTATAATTAAGAATATTTTGACTAAGGGGGCCGTTAAGGAAGTATTGATCTCTAAAAGTGTAATTTTTACTAGAGTTACGTGATCCCGCACCATACCACAGACCATACAGCTAACTGCATGAAATCCTACACTGAGTATGGTTCGATATAAATCTCACCCGGTATAAATTAAATAAATAAACTTGGGTAGCTACATATTATTACGAGCGGGTGCGCCAAAGTGCATATAAAATTGCAACTCCGATTATTGGAACTCCGAAATTTTTTCTCATACCATTGTACATCATAATGATCACTCTTCATACTCTTCATAATATTTTTTAATACTAATGATCGGAACTTATCATCATCTGAACTTATAACGCCAATATTCATGGAACCGTACACTTTCAGACTTTCTTAAATATCTTAAGTGTAGATAAAATTAGGTTAGGTTAGGTTACATTTATAAAAATCCTCAAAAAGTAACAGTTTCTTGAAAAAATGCATTATGAATTACGATAATTGGGTAGTTCTACTAGCGTTCCAACCGCTATCACTATCCTGGTCGCATTATTCACCATTTCCCTGTAGGATCGGATTACCATTTTGAGTTGCCTGGACTCCTCGAAAATAACCGAAAATGGTAATCCGAACCTACAGGGAAATGGTGAATAATGCGACCAGGAAAGTGATAGCGGTTGAAACGCTAGTAGAAATACCCAATTATGACTTAAAAATGAACAAAAAGGTATGAGCAAAATTTTTCGGAGAAATGATGATAGACACAAATTGTTATTTGTATAAAAAATCTAAAGACCAATTTTATATGAGCCAATATGGACCCATTACGAGCATAAAAAACCGTATTTTACATTAGGGAGAACTAAGATCGTTAAGTATTAAGTGTGGTGAACCTACAGAAATAGTTTAGTGTCCTAAATGTAGTACGACACGGAATTATTCCATCAGACGAAGTACTTAATCGGAGGCGGAAGAGAATTTATTAAGCAATTTGGCTGCAATGTGCTATTCGTGCCGGCAAACTGAGTTTACAACTTTAGGCTGGCAAAACCTGATTTTACGGGTTTTATGTTAAATGTACAAATATTTACAATTACTATAAAATGAATAAAACTCATTTTATTGTTAAAAAAAGATTATTTTTTCTTACTCATAGTAGTATCGCTCGGGTTTAAGAAGAAATGACTTTACCCGAAAACCCCCATTCCGTAAGTTTTTTCAAAAGCATTAGAGCCCGACCGCGATTAAGTAGGTAGCTACCTACCTACAAAATAGTAGATTGTTCAACGAGAGACTAAAAGAAGCCATAATGACACGAGATGTTTAGCCCCGCGAGCGAGCGAGCGAGCGAGAGTGGCTATAGTTCGAGTGTCATTATGGTTGTTTAGTCTCGCATTAAACACTCTACTTTTCACTTTGAATGCGAGGAAAAAAAACAAAGTTCTATACAAAATTACAATATTGAACAAAATATGTAACAAAGTTTCTGACAAATTTGTTTCGCGGTTGTAAGTTTTTTGTAAAGTGACACTTTACAAAGTGACACAAATGGTTGCATATTTAGCCAACAGATACAAACTTGAAAATTATTTGGACCATGCCTAATAAAATAAAATTATCGTTAATATATTTAAATAGATTCATATTCGTAATCATTAATTGTTTTTCACGAAATTAATCGTTTTTAGGGTTCCGTAGTCAAACTAGCAACACTTATAGTTTCGCCATGTCCGTCCGTCCGTCTGACCGTCCGCAGCCTAGCTCAGAGACTCTTAGTACTAGAAAGCTGTAATTTGGCATGAATATACATATTAGTCACGCCGACAAAGTGGTCAAATAAAATCATGAAAAAAAAAGTTTTTTGTGTACCTCCCCTACACGTAACGTGGGGATGTTTTTTTTTTCTCATCTACTCCATAGTGTGGGGTGTCGTTGGATAGGTCTTCCAAAAATATTGCGGGTTTGTGAAAACAATTGATCCGTTTATGAAATTTAATATTAAGCTTTAAAGCGCTAATTTTTGTTGGAGTCAAGTGTCCCCCCCCCCCCCCCCTACTGCCAAAACTAAAAATACTAAAAATCTGAAAAATATTTTAAATGAACGCACATATAATGAATTTAATAAGAAAACTATCACGACTCAGTACCTAGACTTCATTGGTTCTTGAGTTACAAACGGTTTCAATGTTTATACCTACCGAAAACTTATTTGCGGTATGGGGATAACAGTTTTCCAGCGGCAAAGTTAAGTTTGTGGCGAGGGCTAATTTGTTTGTAGTAACGGCTTCGGAACCCTACACTGAGCATGGTTCGACATGCTCTTGCCCGGTTTTTTTATATTTTTGCACAGTTGTCATATTGAGGTTATTTCCACGGCCTAAAAATGGTCCATACACAATCACTGAAAATGGCGATAATCCTCCATTCACAAACACCGTGATTGGTTGTTTGGGGGCTTCCAAAGTAAATTAAAAAAATATTCTTAGATCCCTAGAGATTAATAAGGAGCTTTAGTCCCGATGTGCAGAGATTAAAGTAACATTTTAAGAGCATGAGAAGTGAAAAAATATAAATGTTGCGGTAGCCCATTATTGCCGTATTTTTTCACTCGTAATGTAGGTATTTGTTAATATAATTTTACTACATACATACATACTTAATCTCACGCCTTTGTTCCCAGAGTGGGGTAGGCAGAGCTACAGAATTACAAACATCTCTAAAAACTTGTTGATAATTCTATACCCGCAATTTGCACAATTATATAATTACTCGTATTGAATAATCATTTTCATATCACCGGAACTGTAAACTTTTCAGAATTTCTTAATTATCTAACGTGTAGATAAGGCTACGATACGATACATGACGGTTAGTTTAAAAAATTCTGAAATGACGCAGTCTCTTAAAAAATACATTCCAAACATAATTACATTATGACAAAGAATAAAGACCCATAATATTAGTTTTACTAGTTAGCTAGTACAATTACTAGTAGGTAAACCTAAAGGATAAATGCGAAAGTGCGTTAGTTAGTGCTTTTGTTGGTAACGCGTTCACGGCTTAACGCCGACGTCCTTGACGCCAACCGACAGACGTGAAATTATGTACAGGGATAATTAATATCCCGCTGAGGAAACTAAAATACCTACTAATTATCCCAGAAAATGGGACTTGATAATAGGCGGACGGAGTTGTCTTAATTTCACATACTGCCGAGTTCGCTGAAGATGTGATTTTCAAGAGAATTCCACCTAGGACAGGAGGGCAGGGAGGCAAACGAGTATACGGCTAATCACAACCTCGACCAATGACAACTAGGGGCAGGTCTAAACTGGCAACACTGCTCACATAGCTAGTCGCCATGGGTCGAGGTTGTGTCAAATGGAAACTTGTAACCTGTAAATTGTAATTTGTAGCTTTATAAAAAAGGCCTCAGGGGCGCGTTTTATAAAGCTACAAGTTACAATTTTACAGCTCTAAACAGGCAACACTGCTCAATTGGCTGATCGTTATTGGTCGAGGTTGTTTCAAATGGAAACTTGTAAATTGTAATTTGTAGTTTTATAAAACACGCCCCAGCCATTTGAGCAGTATTGCCAGTTTAGACCTGTAAAATTGTAACTTGTAGTTTTATAAAACAACCCTGATGGCAAGTAGGTAATCACCGTCGCCCACGACCTCTCAAGGAGGGTTGCCAGACTTGCCTGCATTTAGCATAACAAAATTATTTATTGATTTATAATGCTTTCTGCACGGAAACTTAATTTTTAACCGCGCAAAAGGTCAAAAAGTCGATGCGTCAAAATTATGACGACATTTTTATAAATCGCTAGCGTAAAAATCATCTGTTCTTAATCTTAATTGTTGATGACTTTCATGTCCTTAAGGGTCAAGATGGTGCCAATATCGATCATAATTTCAATATGAATAAAATATGAAAAAATGTTCGTTGGCCCCAGCTGAATACAAAACCAGAGGATAAATAAATACCATCAAATTATTATGTATAAGGCATAGTCTCTTTTGGTGAACTCTACAGTGTCGGAAAAAATTATCTTCTTTTCTTAAGCATAAAATAAATTACGAAGGAGTTTAAAAAAAAATAACATTTTAAGTCATATAAACAATCATCATCATCATCATCATGTCAGCCGAAAGACATCCACTGCTGGACATAGGCCTCCCACAAGGCTCTGAAGGCATATAAACAATGAAGTGTATCTAAAATAAATAAAGTCTAGTTTATAAAAACGTCTCTATTTTCAAGGCTTCTAAACATGATTGTATTAATAAAGACAAAAGAAGTAGTTACTTGCCTCACATTTTATCATTCTAATTTAATTCAAAAATCCGAGTATAAATAATTAACTTAACGAATCTTTCTATTTATTCATAATATTGATTTTGTTTATCAATTTACATTTAATGTATAAAAAATGTGGTGTTCTAAATTTAGGCCAGCATTTCACTACACCTAGCTACTCTGTTAATATGGGCGCAAACAAAGACTCGGAGGACTAATTGTGTTAACACACTGTTTTACCATAAAATAGCTTGAAATTTAATCACAATTCCTTATCAAAGTTTTCCTACAGATTCTGCATTCACACCAGAGTGAAATCTTTCGTTTGTAATCTTATCAAATCAGAGATAACTTGTGTTAACAGCGGTCTCTTATCGCTGCGATTTTTAACATCATCTATGGTATTAAAAACCTTTAAATACAAAGAAACAAAAATGTGTTAGTACCTATCGTAATCGATGATCGCAATTCATTTCGAACCCATTTTTTTATTCGCAAATTCTGATTTTACAGATTGAATAGGGGCTTACGTTTTTTTTATATTAAAGTTATTTTGTTTTTGAAAGCAAAAACTACCTACTTACTTTTTGACGGTATTTTTTAAATCAACAATTCTTTCCCCAGTGGTTTATTCTCCAAATTCAGGGCGATTTTGACGCTCCAATTACGCTCGACCATAGCAAAGACACTACAAACAAAACAGAAAAAACTTACCTGTTTCACGATGAGCCGAGCGACCCTAGGGCTGGCAAACGTCACGAATCCATAGCACTTAGATACTCCAGCCCTATCGTATATCACCCTCGCAGCCGTCACAGATGCGAACCCCGAGAAGAACTTCCAAAGGTCCTCATCTGTAGTGGTTAGTGAAAATCCTCCAACAAATATCCGGTTGTGGATGACCGTCCCGAATTTAGGGGCATCTGATGGAGGCAAGCTGTCATCCGTCTCGTCTTCAGGCGAGTTTAACAAAGCCTTCAATTTCTCATGAGGATCCACAGTTTTTCTGCTGTTCGCGGTACTTTCTTCCACCATGTGTGCACAGCTTGCGGACTCACTCCTAATATACCTTTTTACTTCCATGTCACCTTAAAACATGTTCCCTTGTTTACTACACTAAGAGCTAGCGGTACTACACGGGCTATGGAGCGAGAGACACTGAGCGGTTATCGATTTTGCCGCTTATATTTTTATAGTTATGTTAATATGCGTTGCGCGGTAGAAGATCTGTTCAGCTGATTCCACGGAGGCAAGGTAAGACTTAAAGATAAGCGTATGACCACAGTTTTTAGAGATACGCACTATTAATAGTGCTTGAGCTATTGTGGCCGCTATTTTTACGAGACGCGGGAATTGGGTCAATGGTAGACATCTGGCGGTGGGACGCGGTAACTGATAGGTGCTAGGGGTATAGGTAGTTTTGATTAGTTTACTATAGATGGCGTGGTAATAAATAAAGTAAATAAAAATAATTTATTTTCTACCTTAGCTCGAACTTGAGCTTGAGCTGACATTGTCAAAATAAGTAGGTTGAAAAACATTGGGTTTGACCAAAAGAGCGAAATTCATGTGTTTTTGCATGTCGCATGTTCCTTAGAAGGTGCTTTGGGAATATATTTCTCTCTCACTCGCTCTTAATAAGAGCGTATGAGAGCGAGTGAAAGACAGTACGAACCCGAAGCACCTTCTAAGAGCTATCGCACTGACCTTATATTATAATTTTACCTATCAAGCATACGCAACATAGCATGCATGAATTACTTTAAGGCTTTTGACAGAAAAAAATGCTATTTAATTGGTAATTATTGATTATTCATACCCAATATAAAATACGGAATCTTTTTATTACAACAACCAATGATAATTTGGAATTTAAATAATGGTACCGAACGAAACGCATTAAATGTCAAAATGACATTTAAGTATATAAGGTTGCCACAAACACAGTTTTAGTCTTTTCTAGTGGTAAAATAGTCAGTGCCAAGGATAAAAAGTTGTTGTTTGAAAAAAGCTCTGTTTTTTTGATGAAGTTTTGTTCCTATCCACTGTTATTATGTCAATTGCGTAACAGTTGTTCTGTTTATTTAAACATCGAAAAAATAAGTTGAACTCTATTTTTATACATTTTGATGCAAATTTCATGAATCATAGCTTAATCTGTTTTAATGTTTGCCACACACACAACGAATAACCTGCACTCTGCGAATAAGTAAAACATTTTCTTTACGAACAGTTTGTTAATTAGGGAATTTCCGCATTTCATTACTGGCAGCACTGCTATTATTTACTTCGTTTACGTATGTGTGTATCGTGCTGTCCGTTTTCTCTTTTATTCATTTATTTGTTACGGATTCCGTGATTATTTCTATTTAGAAAGTGTACAGAACAATACAATATGAAACTTTAACATTTATTATTCACAATAAAACGTTCATAACCGTGCTATTTGTGAGTTTCGTTGGTTTTCGGAGTGGTACTGTTGCGGTACTTCGTTGCCGTTTTAATCCTTATAATTTGTTAATGAGGATACTCTAACTGGCATTGAGTGAGTATTTCGCAGTTACAGTAATTAGCTAATAACCTAAATAGCATTTCATGTCGAAGTAATGTTAATAAGCCTGGTAAATACATTACACATTGCAACAGCGGGGTACCCCCTATGTTCTACTTTATGTGGAATACATGATTATACATGATAGTATAATAGACGCCCGGTTGCTATTATTACGTCAGACATTTAAATAGAAAATAACAGGTTCGGCATACCATCTGTGTATAATCTATTATTTTTATTGCAGTTGCATAAATTACAATACTAAAGAAACCCAATAAAATAAGTTGTGATGCTTACTTATCATATTTTATTGGCTGTTGAAGATAAAATATATAGTCTTTTAATCATTGTTAATGTAGGTAGTGCTGAATTTTATTTAAAAATTCATATTTTTTTTAAGGTAGGTAGTTTAAGGGAAATGTCCACTGCTTGAAATAAAATGAAATATTTAATATAAAGTAATTCAATGTAAAGTATTAGCTTTTCCCTGCGACTGGTTCTGCACAGAAGCGGTTTATTGCTATTTTCTCGAAAATGAGGCAACATTTTTTGTTAAACTATATGGTCTCCGGTCATTAAACTTATTTGTAGTCAAATGGGACTTCATCACGTAAAATAAGTATTATGTATTATTACTGCAATGTTTGAATACTAACTACAAATATGAGTAAATATTGTGACAGTTTAAGAGGATTGTGAACTGAAGCTTAACACTTTCATTGCCGCCGACCCGCTAGGCGGGTCCATTTTGTATTTATTAAACTGTGTATCTGTCAATAAAATTTCATACTACTTTAGCTCCGGGCCATCATGATTTTTGAATATGTTGTAGTTTTTGTAAATTTTGTTATTTTTTATTTGTTTTTCTATTTCTTGGAAAGGAAAACATACAGAATTTGTTTTCAATAACCTATAAGGTATTAAAGAATCGTAATAAACTGACTAGGTTAAAAGAAATAGAAACATTCTCAAATTGTGTGGAAATTTTTGTGTTTGTAATCTTCTTAAGAAAATCTATTATAAACTTCCTGTACGAAATATCACTTCAACTGATTATAGCATTTAAGAACGTAGGTAACAAACAAACAAACAGATACACTTCCACTTTTTTAGGTAGGTATGAATTTTATGTTAGAGAGGATTCCGTGCGGACTGCCAACCAAAGCAAAAGTGCAGTATGGCGCATAGAGGCTTCACTCTTATCCTCGTAAGGCCCGATGTCCTAAATTTAGGACATCTGTCAAAGTGACTTTTGACTTTAGTTGAATGACACAAGATTCTTTTTTGAACTAATGAAATTTGACGTGGGCCTTACGAGGTTAAATTGCTGTTTTCTTTGGCACAGCAGTGTTAGAGCTAATTAACCTAAATTCGTGCAACGTAAATCAGGTAATCATATACCGCTGTTGTTGCTGTTAATAAAACTCATGAGTAATACAAATAGTTTTTCCAAGAATTATATTTTTATCTCACTCGTACATGATTGATCCGAATTATTGTTAACCTTTTGAGTGCCAAAGCCGCTCATTGCTGTCAAACTTCATACAACACAACACTCTGTGGCATCTGAGACATGTCGTATGACTTCGCTGCTTGGCGTTCAAAAGATTAATGACATAGAATGAAGAGAAAGTTTTTTATTTATTTGAATGTATTCTGAAGGTATGCGAAATGTAAATGACTAGGATTTGCTTGCGACTCGGTCTGCATAAAGTTATTTATCACTATTTTGTCTTGAAATTTCAAATGTTTCCAGAATAAAAATAATCCACTTCTCCATTTAAGCTATAGGTAATTTAGCTCTTTATTATATTTGTTTTTTTTAATTAACTGTTACATTTTAATATGTAGGATAAGGTATTGTGGTATGTAGGATAAAATTATCAATACTTTTTTTTTAAGGAAAAAAAACTAAAACTTTCATAAGGTGATTTCCTGTTGACACAGTTTTGCAATGCAATTCTTTGCGACTAAGTTGTAAAACATTATGACATGTCAATGTTATGATAGCTCCTATTTTCTTGACAGTAATAGTGGGCCGAGTTAAAAATAAGACCATTACGAGTCAAAAGCAATATGGTTTTTTAAAGTAGAATAAAGGGCTGTTGCTTTCTAAGGTCTGTAGGCTGTAGTAACCACTTCCCATCATGTGAACCGTCTGTCTGTTTGACTGTCTCTGGTAATAAAAAAAACAAACCTGAGTATGTTGATGCCTGTAACATTTTCTACAGACGTCAAGGCACTGGGCATTGAATGACATCAGACTTAAGTAATCTATGTATTACTCGCAATAATGTGGACATGACTGCAACGATTTTAGGTAAATTATTAAAATTGAATTAATTGATTTCTTACCTAAAATATAATTTTGAATTTTGAGTAATAAATAAATAATACAAAGACGTGAAGATTGGACATTCCCATTAAGCTACTTAAGTCGGCTCCATTAATAGTATTGCGAAAGGAGTTTTTCAGCTTAGTTGTGAAAAGGAATAAACTACGATGATGATGAGTGGGGACGCCCGGCCAGATCAGGCAGGCGGTCGATCGGTCCTCCAGTCATTCCGCCCAGTTCCCCTTGGTTGAGCCGTAGGTTACTGGTCCGGCGACGCTCCCATCCAGCATGGATCCCATCTTTTCGTTTTCCTACAGACCAAAAGTGCGTCCCGTAGGTTTATGCTTTTGAGTGCTTCAGTAGATGGCACGTCCTCCCCGAATGTGCGGTATCTCAGTAACGAGTACAGTCACGAACTTAAATTTGGGACCCACCTTAGGTCCAAAGTCATTCTGACATTCTACAACAATAAGGTTGAGTCTCCTGTAAGTTACAAATGATTTGGCATCTCTAATGACATTGACGACTTCAAGCCTATTTTTCTTGAAATGGGTCACAAATAACGATCGCGATAGTACATGACACACTCGGCTAGGACGTGCTGGCTTGTTCCCTCCTTGCCACAATGTGGGCATTGGGGATGTTGCCTGATATCTATTTCCGTTAGGTGTCTGTTGAGCGGGCAGTGCCCAGTCAAGACTCCTGTTACTGATGTTGTACTTACTAAGGTTTAGAAGATACCTTGTTCTGTGAAGGAATAAACTAACCGCAATTTTTTTTCGAAAAATTACTGATTATTTACTTTAATTAATCTACTAGTCTTGCAAGGGATCAAAATTAAATTTTGGGTACGAATTAAAATAATTTAATTAATGATTATTAATTTGAGTAATGAAGCCAACTCATCCGATCTCTGAAATGACTCAACGTAAACATTATTTCGGTCGAATGATAAATAAAACCCCAAATGTGTATGCATAGCACATATTTGAATCAACTCATCAAATAAAATTGTTTCCTAAATTTAGGATACAATTTTATTTAATCAGCTGATTCAAACATGTGCTATGCATACACATTTGGGGTATGTACATAGCTAGAGTGCACGAACCTCTGTACATATAAAAAAACGCTCCTCCACTCCAACTTCCGCGACTGAGGCCCTACTCTGGAAACCGAAGTTCGAAGTTACGTTAGCTATATCTCTGTCACTCGTCATTCGAGACTAAATCGAGAGAAAGGGATGGAGTTAACGCAACTTTAGGACTTCGATTTTCAGAGTAGGGCCTCGTGAGTGTCAGACACTGCACAGCCTAAACTGCTGGACCTAGAAACTTGAAATTTGGAGGGAATGTTACTTTGATATCCTACGGGAGCACTAAGAAAGGGTTTTTCGAAAATCGACTCCCTAATGGGAAGAAATAGGGGGAGTGTTGGGAAACTTTCTACGCGGACGAAGTCTGGCGTCCTTACTAATTATTATAAATGAGGAAGTTGTTTGTTCCCCTTTGGAGCAAAATGCACAAAACGCAAAATGTACACTACACGCAAAAAGTAACCAATGGCAAAATGCACAATACGCGTAATGTACACAACGCATGTGATGTATGTGTGTATGTGTAATGTGAAATATGCAGACCGTACAAAACGCAAAATGTACATACGAAAAATGAACATTACGCAAAATGTACAGTCAGGGACATTGGCGGTCGTCCACTTAAGAAAATTTTGGCTTGTTCGTTGCAGCTAGCTAATCCTACAACGCTCAGGTCGTTACGCGTCGAACGCGCAAACGAATATCACCCTAGAGGTGGTCGACTGGGAATGCCCCTGACTGTACACTATACGCAAAATGTACAATACGGATAATGTGCAATAAGCAAATAGTTCAACACGCAAAATGTACAAAAAAACGAAAAGTGTGTATTAGTGTTCAGCAATAGCTGGTAACTATGTCTGCTCTTTAAATAAAATAAAAAAATGCCGGACTATACAGCTCTATGACCCGGCATTTTTTTTTGATGCATCGTTGTAGAGTTATCCGGTCAAAAGAGCAAAATCTCACATGTGCTAATAAGTTTTTATTTGCATGTAGAAAAGGAGTACCTTAAAAATTGATTCACCCATTTGTGTTTTGTACATTGTACTCCGAAGAGGTTTCCAAGATAACAAAAATATATATCTACACGCCCCTATGCCACTAGCTAGTTTTATATAATTAGTTAACTCATTTGATACTTACCAGCTATTAAAGGACACTAATACACACTTAATTTTTTTGTACATTTTGCATATTGAACTATTTGCTTATTGCACATTTTGCGTTTAGTGTACATTTTGCGTAATGTTCATTTTGCGTATGTACTATGTACGTTTTGCGTTTTGTAGGTTCTGCGTATTTCACCATTAGGTATGCGTTGTGTACATTTTGCGTATTGTGCATTTTGCCATTGGTTACTTTTTGCGTGTAGTGTACATTTTGCGTTTTGTGCATTTTGCTCCGAAGGAGTTTGTTCCATTTTCAAAGGTCACCGCCTCAACTAATCAATGTAAAACCTGGTACTTATCTCTAACGGCGGGTGTAGACCTAGCAAACGAACCAGAATTCTATTGCATTATCTCTTACGTTTTCTTAGTAAAAATAGAGACAAAACATGTTCTAGAGCATTTGCTCGTTTGGTCTACACCCACCGTAAGAAGTGATTGATCAGTAAGTAGTATTACTGACTGATCACTACTTTATTCAATTGTTTTACCGGTGATCCTTGGGTATTGGGCAGGTTAAACATTGTATTGAATTAGGAATTTGCTTTAATTGTGACAAATACACTGCAATAAGTCTGCCAGACGGACAGACGGACATATACGGATAGGTGGATGGACGGACAGATTGACAGACAGACGGACGGCTATGCACTCGTAAATAGTAGTCGTTTAATTTGGACTTAAACTCCTCCTTAATCGTATCCATCATGAGTATCATGACTGATGATCGTGGTTTGCGGTAGTCGTCAGGGATTGGATCTTCTTTATCCATCGATTCCAGTCCATTGCGTTCCTCACCGCGTTTTAAACTATTGAGACATTTGATCTCGAATCTGTTCAGTCCATCGTGTTGGTGATCGGCCTCGTTGGTGGTCGCTTGCCTTCCGTTTCCGAAGGTATTCCCAGAACAATTACCCTTTTATTCCCTCGGATTCGGTCACTTACGGCAACTTTCCTCGCACGACCACGTGCCTGGAATGCGCACATCCCTGAACGTCCATGTCGCTCGAACGACCATACATACATACATAAACTCACGCCTTTATTCCCAGTTTGGGGTAGGAAGAGCTGCAGAATTGCTAACAACTCTAAAAGCTTGTTGATAATTCTGTAACCACATACAAACGACCATAATACTAAAAAGGCCACATGCCTTGAATGACCACATCCCTGAACGTTCATGTCGCTCGAACGACCATAATACTAAAAAGGCCACGTGCCTTGAATGACCACATCCCTGAACGTTCATTTCGCTTGAACGACCACTTTTACAAGTGTCGATGCCTTATAAAAATTAAAATGTTAGTGTCCCATATTCTGCTAAGACACTTTGCTTTACGAACAAGGAAATGTACGAAAAGAGAAGTGGACGAACAAGGAAATGTACGAAAAGAGAAGTGGACAAACTGGAAAATGTACGAAAAGAGAAGTGGTCGTTCAAGAATGTGGGCGAACTAGGAATTTGGACGGTGGTCAATAAAGGAAGTGGCCGTAAGTGACCGAATCCATTCCCTCGTCTCATTATTATGGCCAAAATAACCCAAAAAATAATCCATGTGAAACATTTAATTCGTGATTGGATACCTAATAAATAATAATCGTACATCTGGCAGGTGATTCCCCTTTTACAAACATGAATCATCATTAAATGCGAAGCCATATTAAATGAGGTCAGGATTAGTTTAATCCCCCGGCTTTGGTTACTCTAGAAACACTTAAAATCATCTACTTATATCTATACTAGCTTCTGCCCGCGACTTCGTCCCCGTGGAATAGTTACTTTGGGCTAACGCTAACTTAAGCCCGCGACTTTGTTAACGTAGAAGGTTGAAACATTCTTCATTGGTGCTCCGCTCCTATTCGTCTTAGCGTGATGATATATAGCCTATAGCCTTCCTCGATAAATGGGCTATCTAACACTGAAATATTTTTTCAAATCGGACCAGTAGTTCCTGAGACTAGCGCGTTCAAGCAAACAAACAAACAACCTCTTCAGCTTTATAATATTAGTATATATTAGTATAGATTTCACTCTTCTTATGATACACTTGAGAGACAGAGACAGGGCTAACGACCTTTGATTTTATCCCTATCTCGTACCGAACGAATGTAGAATCTTGAAAATATGTATGAATAATAAAAAGTAAGTCTGAAGACTAAAGTCTTCGAACAGTGTGTGTTACCAGTGATGACCTACGGTGCCGAGACGTGGTCTCTAACTGTTGGCCTCCTGAATAGACTCAGAGTCACTCAGCGTGCCATGGAAAGAGCTATGCTTGGTGTCTCGCTACGAGATCGAATCAGGAACGAGGAGATCCGTAGACGAACTAAAGCAACCGACATAGCCAATCGGGTTAGCAGGCTAAAGTGGCAATGGGCAAGCCACATTGCTCGAAGGACTGATGGCCGTTGGGGCAGTAGAGTTCTCGAGTGGAGACCACGTACCGGTAAGCGCAGCGTAGGGCGACCCCCCGCGAGATGGACGGACGATTTAGTCAAGTCCGCGGGGACCCGCTGGATGCAGGCCGCTTCCAACCGGGTGAGGTGGAAATCTTTGGGAGAGGCCTATGTTCAGCAGTGGACGACCTATGGCTGAAATGATGATGATGAATAAAAAGTACCCTGTCCTTCTTCGGGACTCAAGCTATCTAACGAAAATCGAAACTTCAAAGGGATAGCAGCAACAGACAGACCGACAGGCTGAGCTACTTTTACATTTATAATATAAGTATGGATAGCATAGAGTATTATCGCTGTCTAAACCCATACCTATAGTACAAGCCTAGATATTAGTATTAGTTCGGGACTAGGTCAATTTGTATGAGATGCAGGAACATGTGTACAGGAAACACCGTTTATTATTATATTATATACCGATCAAGGCCATTACATTAATGGCAGGTCACTTGGTGCAGTGAGCTTATCGACACATACGTCATCAATTCTTGAAGAATTAGCGACGGATTGAATATCATAGATGCGTTAACGCTTACCTAGTCCCTGTGTCTTAATGTTTTTCACAACAGATGGCGTTAATGGTGTAATTTTTTAATTCCCTATAATTGACAACAACGTTTTTTTACAGCTGTTTTGAAAAAAAACTTTCTTAAAAAGGTTTATCTCAAAAGCATACTTTTTTTGGGAATTGTTTACTGAGAAAATAAATAAACAAATTTCTGCTAGTCAGACGTCACAACTAGTGCTGCCAGACTTAAAGAAAAAACAAAACGCAGCTACAAAATGACGTCATTCCGAGCACGTTAGTAGTCCAAAGCGGGCGTATAAACACTGATAATATCCAATATCTTTTTCTCTAACTAAATAATAATTTAAAAAATATATACCTCTGAGAGAAACCTCTATTACCTAAGCATATTTTTTTTTAAAGAGCACCTTTAAAAAAACCTGTTATCAATTATACCATTGTGTAGAGTTCATAAATATGTGTACACTTTAGAACTTGTCTATTTAATGTCTTGTTTAGACCGCCATATATGAACTGTCACAGCGATTAAAGTGACAACGTACTAAAGTGTACACATATTTATGATTTCGACTATAAATATTTAAAATGTATGATTGAACATTCAAATATTCTTTAAGTCCAGTTTGGCGTGTGGTTTTTTTAGTTTAGGCAGTGTACTCATTATTTCCATGCCGAAATTTTTTGTTATTATAAAGTGTTAAGTTTGTAACATAATATAATGAGAGCATGTAGATTTCTGTAGTTTTCCAAAATCACATAGGAATGCATCATTTTTGGATAAAATGCCCGTTTTCAGCTGAATAAAGCAACTAGAGACCACATTTTGCACACCATTTTCCTGGTTTTACATCATGGATAGTTTTTTTACGACAAAATTGATATTTTTGGCGAAAAGGGAGCACTTTGAGGTTATAAAAGTGTTTACTAAATAAGACACGTTTATTGGAATGGACCATATATGGTTTTGGAATTTAGTTGACAGCCATCATTGTATTATAATTATATACATAAGAAATATTCTACGAAGCGAGTTCATTCCAGCTCAAACGATAGGTACAGTCAACAGCATAAATAAGTGATCATTTATGTACCTTGTCTTGTCACTTTAACGTCGTGTTTGAAATGTCATTCAAAATTGTGAAACGATTGAAAAGGACAAGGTACATAAATGATCACTTGTTTATGCTGTTGACTTTACTTGACGTACGACCGTAGTAGTATATTATTGGGCGTTTCAAAACACATTTCATGTGTTTCGTGTTTTGAAACTCCCAATCGGTTTTGAGGTGTTCTGAAACTCCCAATCGGTTTTGAGGTGTTCTGAAACTCCCAATCGGTTTTGAGGTGTTCTGAAACTCTCAATCGGTTTTGAGGTGTTTTGAAACTCTCAATCGGTTTTGAGGTGTTCTGAAACTCTCAATCGGTTTTGAGGTGTTTTGAAACGCTCAATCGGTTTCTCTGAAACTCATAGCAGTTATTTTATTAAGTTGTAATTGATTCGAAACGCCTTTGCGTTCTTTGATATATTTGGTTCATAACGTTCAATCGGGTTTACGTGTCGCCTCACGATGTGCCCGTAACACATCATACAAAATTGAATGCGTTTTCACCATGCTAAGTCGTAACTTACTTTACATTTGTATTATTAAGTAAAATAACAAAAGCTTAACACAACACACACACTAAGTTGATCAGGCTCAGCATGTATGCAAGGGTCCAGGACCCTCATAGCGCACCACACCGCTACGGACGGACTTGGTTTGCTAAGGTGTTTTCACAACTTGCTGCGAAGGTGATCAATCTCCACAACAAGGACGAGCCACCCGGGATGCTATAGGTTCCCAGTGGTCTTATGGCTGCATTTTACATGAAGGTGGATTTGGGGGCCTTCCACCAAGGCGTGGGTCATCTGTACCTACCACCGCATAGGCACAGAATCTCCTCAAGTTCAAGGATAACAAATTCAGCGGTTAGTAGCAAGGGTGATCAGGCCGAGCCACAGGTTGCTGGTGCACCCTACCATTCCGCCGGTCGGTCACGGAAGGTGGGAGCACGTCGGTTACATATTTTGTGTTTTATTTATATCAACCAAGTATAAAAACTTCGTTAGCGCGATGTAGACCTGAGCCTGCGATTGGTTAGTTTCTGTGACGTAGTTGTGACGCTAAACATACAATTATCAATGGCAAAAAGTTACTTGAAATTTAAATAAGTTATTACTCTACAAATTACTCAACCTGATTTTGTTTCTTTAACTGTACAAGTAAAGTTTACAATCAGTTGAAGTGTCATTTGATATGTTGCCTTAATAAATTTTTGCATATTCACAATTTGCTTATCTATCACTATGCGACACGGCTATTAAATAATTAATTGTTTTGATGAAGACGACAAAATAATGTACTTAAGCAGTGTTTACATGGTACACAAAATATAATTATAATGGTTTTGAATAGAAAGAAACAATTTGTTTAAAAAAAAAAATGTTTATTTTAAACAAATTAAGATAACAATATCAAAATGTATGTATGTAAACTCTTTATTGCACATAAACAATTACAAGACAATAATTGTAGTAATTTTATGGTTTTGAATAATATCGAGAATCAAAAGTTGCATAACGAAATTTATTAAAAAATTGATTATTTTAAATGTAGTATATATGTATGTAAACTCTTTATAGCACATAAACAATTACAAGACATAATAATTATACTTAGTAATTTTGTTCAAGGTAAGTATTAAAATATGAACTTAATAAAATCTAATAGCTAACGTCACTTAGTCTTTTCACAATTCGGCTAACTAACTCTTCCGTAGCACTTAACAATTCATCGTAGTTATCTTGGACGACATACTGCACCGTCGTCGTCAAATCCTCACCTTGTTTCGACTCGAGGTTCGCAATAGTAATCTTTATTACTTGCTTCCCCTTGTTAGCTTTTCTAATTACATGCGAGTTTAACCCAATATCTGATGTTCGAGTCCTTCTTTGCAGTGTTTTCTTCTTCAATGTTCGTTTTGATTTTTTCGGAGAATTTGCTAAAGATGTATCCTGATTTTGATTTATACATCTTTCCTGGTACTTCAAATAGGAATCCATGTCTTGGCAATAGGAAAATGGTTCGTCGAATGATGCAATAGTCTGAGATGAAAAAAGTGGGAACTGTTCATCGATTTCTTTCACGCAGTCAATGGGTTGAGAACTCGTCATACTCTGCAAAATAAATGAATAGAATTAGATTTATAACTACCTAACCATTTTTTATTTTTTTTTTATTAAAAAGTAGTACATAATTGAGATAGCTGTACTTACTTATTTTGTAGATACAGGAACTGAAATTAAACTACGCCTGTCTAAATTGACGTTCAAAGAAGAACTACACTTATTTTTTAGATACAGGAAATGAAATAAAACTGCGACCGTCTAAATTGACGTTCAAAAAAGAACTAAAATACGAGTATTAAATTGTTGCAGTAACATTTTTCCTATGCTAAATAAGTACACACTTCAAATACAAGTTTAAACAAGTCTTAATTCATGCAGTGTAAAATGAGCCTTAGCGAAGTTCGCGACTACTTTGTAAAACGGCGGCTTCTTTGATTGCAACATAATTAACATGATACTTTTGTTTGTTACACATTTGCTTATTTTGCAAATTGACGCCTGAGGTATTAAACCTTTATAAAAACCATTATTGTTCGTATTTTGTAGTAGCACTGTTAATACAAATCGAGTGTAATAAATATTGAAATGTTGAGAACTTCTGTATTGTGGTGTAGGTACCGATAAATTTATTTTTTATGTTGTAACGCATAACTTTATTAGACACCGTTGCAGTCAATCGTTCTACAGTGAATCAATCATCTTTACTCTACCTACACTGCACTAAAACAATGTTCGTAAGTTTTTAATACATTTAATTACATTGTTATTAACTTTTTTTACACAATATTAATGTTATACTTTGTTTGCAGGTCTGATACGGAATACTGTCAAGTTGAGCTCTCCAAAAAGACTCCCTCAAAAAAGAAAATCGCGCTTCCTGAATCTGAGGACGAAGTTTCTATACCGCGGTAATTATATTTTAAACAAGTATAATGATATTAAAATCTTCTAATGTGTTTTATAAAACGTATAATTTGTTTTTTATAGGTCTAAGAAGCTTAAACTCTCCAAAAAGGCTCCCTCAAAAAAGAAAATCTCGCTGCCTGAATCTGAGGACGAAGTCTCTACACCTCGGTAATTATATTTTAAACAAATGAAACATTGAAACCTTCTAATGTGCTTTTAAAAATGTAAAATTAATTTTTTATAGGTCTAAGAAGTTGAAATTATCGAAAACCCTGCTTCCCGAATCTGAAGAAGAGGTTCCAACTTCATGGTGAGTAATTAAATTACCGTTTTTGAAACTGAATTAAAATAATTAGCTCAGTATGTACCTACCTATGTTCGTATTATTAATTTTTGGTTTCGATTTACAGCACAAAAAAGTTGTCGCAGACGTGTCAACAAAAATATCCGCCTGCAGGCTGGAAAATTGACTCCGATAGCGAAGACGAAGACTTGCGTGTTCAGCAAAAGGAAACGGTGTTCCCGTCTGTTTTGATACGGCAAGTTCCTGGCGGCAGGGTGCGGCGAACTGCACAATTGTCTGGTAATCTTTTTATTGAGTTAAAATTGTATAATGTTGCTGACATAAAAACTGTTGCGGTAGAAGATCGATGGAAGAAGGCTTTAATTAACTTAAAACTTCAGGTAGATGCGGATTCGCAAGAGGTATCAAATATTAATAAAGTTTTAAAATTAAGTAAGGAGCACTTCATCGATGATGGAGTGTTCTATCGCGATTTAAAATAATTAGAATTGATGTGATAGGTACCTTTGTTTGTAATATTCACCGTAATTTTTCTTTTTAAAAATGAGTCTTAACTCAATATTTTGTTCTGTTTGCGAAACATCTGTTGCAAGTCGAGCTTTTTCTGCCCATTTACGAAGTACCGTGCATAAAAATAATATATCTATAGATAACGGTGATGGTGTTGAAAAAAATAGCTAGCGCCTTTCGAAGTAGGATAGCGTCTTACCGCGTGCGAGGACACGAAGACTGCCCAGAGCAAACTAGTCCTCCTGCCGAGTTTTTACACAGTGTTCGCGCCCGCGTTCGAAAAATTTTAGATGCAAGACAATCAGTCTTTAAGAGTGTTAAAGTTAACTTTGAATTATTTGCAGAATTTTCTTTACTTAAAAACGATACATGCGACGTTAAGTCTTTTGCGACTCAAAATATAGTGATACATCAGACTTATGATTTCAATGAAATATTTTCAAATCTTTTACACTCTATTTGTCGAAAAATTGATGAATTTCAAGACAGGGATAGTGGTTGGGCTTTTATGCGCAATTTATACCTAGAGGTAAACATCAGTAAATACAACCCACTGCGAGCATCGAGATTCATAGATTTGCCTAAAAATATTAAACTTAAGCGTGCGTGCATCAATATTCAAAATAAAGATAATTTTTGCTTTTTGTGGTGTGTGATGGCTGCACTATTCCCCGCTAAAAGTAATGCTCATAGGGTATCTTCATACCCTCATTATGAAGGTGTTCTAAATAGCGCGGACATGACCTTTCCTGTAGGATTATCTGACATCAAAATATTCGAAAAAAACAATCAGAATATAAGTATTAATGTGTATGCACTCAAAAATAAAACTGAAATTGTAGGCCCGCTTTATAAAACCGCATGTCGGAAACAACATCATATTAACCTATTAATGTTAGAAAACGGGCGTCAAACACATTATTGCCTAATAAAAAATTTAAGTCGTCTGCTTAAACTTCAATTAACAAAACATAACGGACAAATATTTTTTTGTGATGAATGTATGATATTTTTTAATAGTGAAAATAAATTAAATGCTCACGTATGCGGGGGCGTTAAGACAATTTTACCTGAACGGGGTGCGCAAATTGAATTTAAAAATTTTGAACGAATGCAAGATATGCCTTTCATAATTTATGCAGACTTTGAATCATTATTGCAGTCAAATACAGACGAAACGCTTAGTTCAAAATGTACTACAACATTACAGGAGCACGTGCCAGCTGCATTTGCGTACTACATTGTTTGTTCATACAATAGCTCGCTAAACAAATTCGTTTCTTATCGTGGAAAAGACTGCGTAGATAAATTTCTCGAATATTTGCAAATAGATGTATGTAGAATTCATAAAATATATTCTAACCAAAAGACAATATCTATTACAAAGGAAGAAGATAATGATTTTTTAAATTCTCAGTATTGTTTTCTTTGTCGCAAGTTATTGCTTGGCGACTCCGTGAGAGATCATTGTCATTTAACGGGACGCTATAGGGGGGCAGCCCATTCTTATTGTAATATTCGATACCGCTTACCATCATTTGTGCCAGTATTTTTTCACAACTTATCTGGATACGACAGTCATTTGTTTATACGTCAGTTGGGCGAACTTCCTGGTCAAATCAAAGTTATTGCAAAAAACAAAGAAAATTACATATCATTCACGAAATTTTTCATTACAGATCAAAACGGATATATGCCTGTTCGTTTTGTAGATTCATTCAAATTTTTATCAGCAAGTTTGGAAGAACTTGTAAGCACCTTAAATAAAGAAGATTTTATTCACCTCTGTCATTTCTTTCCTATAAAACAGCATTTTGATCTATTGAAACGAAAGGGTGTCTATCCATACGAGTATATGACTAGTTGGAGTCGCTATAAAGAGCAATGTTTACCGCAGCAACATTATTTTTACAACTCAATAAAAAATGACAGTATTTCAAAATATGACTATGAGCATGCGCAACTTGTATGGAAATCTTTCGATGTAAAGAGTTTAGGAGAATACACTGACCTGTATCTTAAATCAGATGTATTATTACTAGCTGACATATTTGAAAAGTTTCGTCAAACTTGTAAAATTAATTATAGATTAGATCCTGCTTTTTACCTAACCGCCCCAAGTTTAAGTTTTGATGCTATGTTACTCATAACTGATGTGAAGTTACAACTCATTGATGACCTTGAAATAATTAGAATGATTCAGAAGGGTATTCGTGGAGGTGTATGTTTATGTTCTACTCGGTATGCAAAGGCAAATAATAAATACATGCCGAATTTTGATTCCAGTAATCCATATAGTTTCTTATTGTACATAGACTGTAATAATCTATACGGTTATGCAATGTGTGGTTTTTTACCTTATGCTGATTTCAAATTCTTACCACAGCATGCAATTAATGAACTTGATATTCTAAAAATCTCTGATAATTCGGATTATGGTTATATTTTGGAAGTGGATTTAGAATATCCAGAACATTTGCATGACTTGCATAATGACATTCCATTCTGTCCTCAAAAATTCACACCTCCTGGTTCGAAGCAACCTAAACTTATCCCAAATTTATATGATAAATATGAATATGTCATCCATTACATGCATTTAAAAATATGTCTTAAACACGGTTTGATATTAAAAAGAATACATAGAGTAATCAAGTTTAAACAAGGTCCATTTTTGAAGCAATATATAGACTTAAACACGCAGTTAAGACAGAAAGCTAAATCCGTGTTTGAGCAAAATTCATGCAAACTATTTAACAATGCTATATTTGGAAAAACGTTGGAGGACCCCGAAAAAAGGTTAAATGTCATGTTAGTTAATGCATGGCGAGACACTACAAATAAAACAAAAAAGAAATATACAGCTGAGCAGCTAACAGGGAGACCCAATTTTCATAGTTCAACCATTTTTACTGAAAATTTTGTTGCCATACAAATGAAGCCAGAATCGATAACTCTCGATCGACCAATTTACATTGGATTTACTGTTTTGGAAATATCGAAAACTCATATGTACGATTTTCACTATTCTGTTATGAAACCATTTTATACATCTAATCTGAGTTTGTGTTATACTGATACAGATTCCTTTCTGTATTCCATAAATACAGAAGATTTATATGCAGATTTAAAACTAAAATTTCACCACTATTTTGATACTAGTAATTACTCAGACAGTAACGTATTTGGTATAACTCGTCAACATAAAAAAGTACCAGGTTTGTTTAAGGACGAACTTGGTGGAGAAATAATAAACGAATTTGTAGGTCTTAGGTCTAAATTGTATTGTATAAAAACTGAAAACAATCAAATTAAAAAGGCTAAGGGCACAAAAAAACATGTATTGCGAGGTGTGGATTTTGAGGAGTATAAAAAAGTACTTTTAAATAAAGAGCGGATAAGAAAGAGGAATATTGTATTTAAATCACTAAAACATGTTATTTTTACACAGTCTTTAAATAAAGTAGCATTGTCGTCAAATGATGACAAACGCGTTATACTAAAGAATCAAACCTCGACGTTATCTTGGGGTCATCAATCTTTGTTTTAATGTAAACAAGTTAGATTTAAGGTGTAATATTGTAAATAAAGGTGATCATTACTGAATAAACGTTGTTTTTTAACAATCTTGTTTTATTTTACTTCGTGTATCATAATCATAATATTCGCACGTTAAATATATCAATGTCACTATTGAAATGTTTGATTAAGTATGAAATTTATTTAGTCGTCACGTCACTGTTAGATTTAACGTACGAATATATATGTGTTTGCAATAGGTCCTAAAATAAAAATGCAATGATTTAATAGCAATTATTTATTTATTTATTTATTTTCTACAGAATATGATAAATTATTTTCAGAATACCATTTTTTAATACATATTACATTTTTTAACGCACATGTTTTTTTATGAATCATACAATTATATGTACTGAGATCTTTACAATATTTTTGATGCATAGATTGAAAATTAGGCAAACCTTTTTCTCCTAAATCTATTACTGTACAATTAGAACACAATTCTATTACCCATTTAACTTTTTCTAATCCTTTTACATATATTTTCTTATTTTCTAAGTAACCATGAATCATTCTTTTAAATTCTCTATAGTCAACATATCCTTCACGCCATAAAATTCCGAGGTTTTTCTCAATCCAGTTCACCTGACGTTTTTCATTTTCCGATAAAGTAGAAAATGCATATGGGGGTTTTATTGAAAATATTTGCGTGTATTCATCTGTACTGTATGCAAATTCCTTAACAATAAATTCATTTTTATACGATTTAAATCCCTGAAGATCCACGAACAAACGGTCAGTCATCATGATATTTTCTTTGTAATGTTGCTTAACGGTTTGTATTCTACAATACTATCATTCAGAATTAGACAGTACGCCGCAGTATTATCGGGAATATCCTGTTCACACTCTAATTCTAGCCGTACATCTATGGCACCTGTTTTTAAGGTTTCGTTTTGATGAGAACAGTCGAGGACGAAGAGAGGGGCTTTCTCTTTAAATTTTTGCGGACTTAACAACGGTGCTTGACTACGTCTATAATAAGACTGTTGAAATTTAGCGTACTGTTCGTATAATAAAGCGTACTTTTCGTCTCCAAAACTTACATTTAAACTTTCATATGGAAAATAGTTTGAGTTCAAAAAAACTTTGACGTCTCTCAAATGACAATGATCAAAGCATGTTATATCTTTGTTAATCATATTTTTTCGGTCCGTTTTTAATCCAATTATAACGAATCGTGGCTTTTCAATTTGAGATGAAGTTTTGATTGACCAAGAATGTTTAGAGGTTTTAGGCAAAAGCGGATACTCATAAAGATCCCAGTTCCTAAATGCTATTTGAATAGCGCGATCTTTTTCTAAATGTTTTAATAAAGTTAATCTTTCCCGATCAGAAACTTTAATATGAGGCATACGCCATACTATTTTAGATATAGTAATGTTGTCTATGTATTCATTTGTATTTAATATTACGCTATTTAAATTACTATTGGATCGTAAAAGAATAAGTTCATGTTTGCAATTAATAATTATTTTATTATAATCCTCTGCGAAACCAAGAATTTTATTTAAAGGCACAGATACAGAAAATGATCCATTGGTAATTTTTGTGCCATCAACGTCCCAGCCCCATAATTTTGACATCGAAGATTCGAGTTCATTCATAGATATAAGAGATTTCATAGTAGTCGTAACCCCGGCGTTTTTTATTTTATCTATTTCTATCCCATTCAGTTCATATCGAATATCTTGAAACATATGTAGTATAGGGTTATTAGTAAACAGAACACTGTTCACCTGCGCTTTTGTTTCTCTATTGATTACTTTAATAGTACCCTCTATGTATAAAGTACTCGCTGATGGTAATACGTAAAGATCTTGTTGATTAATAGGTATACGGATTTCATCGTTTAAATTAAAACTGGTTACGTACGGTTTATATGAATGATATTCGAAACTTTCAATCGTGTTATCATAGCTCAATGGATCTATTAAGCTTAGTATACTCATTTTAACAAGCCTATGTTTTTTAAAAATTGTTTATTATCTTTCGTTAGCTTTGTAAATTGCTCTATAGGTCTTCTTTTCTTGATAGCACAGTGATTACTAATACGTTTATCGTGCGAGACTTTGCTTTTATTGAAATCTATCATTTTTCCGAAGATGTAAATATATTTGAATCTCTTCACCTCGTAAATTAAGTAAATTATTATTTGCGTCTAATATTCTTATTTTAAGTGAGCTTAAGCTTTTTTGGGTAACCGGGAAATAGATAACGTTTTTCGGTGTTTCTATAATCCTATATCCTGGAGGCACATTCGGAACAAACTCATGAATAATGTGGCTTGGTCTTCCGTTTACAAATGATCCGCTCACTATGTCACATTCAACTCGCACTATAGTTGTAGACAGAATGGAGACAGGAAAGGGGGACTCTGTTAATATATTAGCTTGTACAGTTTCTTCACCGAAACCTAGTAACTTGCCAATCGAATTTTCTTTATTAAAGTATACATTTTTAGAACATACTATCGAAGTCTTTAAGGTATTATTATTACACGTCAGTGAAAATGTGCATCCTTGCAGATGTCTTTTGAAGTAATCGTCAAGGTCTTGAAGTTCGTATGACCCTTCAGGAATTTGTACTACTTCGTTTTTACCATAATAAAATTTATTGTTTCTGTAGTCTATATTAGGTATAGAGTTAAAAGTTGACATGTATAGCAACCCACATTCATATTCACCATCTAGTTGAAGAGCTGGTGAATGATTCGTAACCAGGGTAGAAGAGGTTCCAGTTATAGACAAAGTGAAAGACATCGTGTGAATGATAAGGTTTTTATTACACAGAGACATTTAAACGGTCGCTCCAAAATTGTTTTAAATATTTCAAACATAAATGTCCGCAATTTACAGTGTCAAAATTTTGATAAGTGTTGTAGTTATATGAAATTTCATGATTTTTTAAATACCTTATTAATTCTAACGGTGGTTGAAGATCACCATAACTATTAAAATATTCACAATAATTATTATCTTTAACATAGGCTACCCAGTGAGTCCCCTGGTTTTTAGAACTGTCTAAATTAACGATTGCACATTCTACTCTGTTAGGTCGCTTTGGCAAATTATCTCTCATATAAACACCACGAAAATGAGGAATATCTGTTGAGTATTTTAAAAGATCTATATTAGTGAGAGCTCGTCTAGGTAACCTTTTATTTAGTTTTTTGAACTTTTTAAACACAATCCTTTGCCGTTCTTATACGGTTTTATATGTAAACCTTTTCCTAATGCAATAGATTCCATCATTTTGTTATGGCGTTCTGATTCGGTTAAGTTTTTCTTTGCAGCTTTGTAATCAGCAACAGCTTTTGCGATTCCAGCAGCTCCTCCTGCTAACGAGCCTAACGCGGAAAGTCCAGCAAAAATAGGTATCAGTGGTAAAATACCTCCAGTTTTTGGGATCGGTATTAAGCGAGGAACTCGTAATTTACTCGTATTGTTATTACGGAATACTTTAATTGCAGCTGCGAAAGCTTGGCTAATTGCAGTGCCTTTATTTTTAGATTTGTTTTTCTTTAATTCAGCACGTATTTTAGATGTAAACTGTTTAAATGTTTTTATCCCCGCACCGATTTTTATTTTAGATTTCATTAGTTTGCTAACTAACCATGATGCAAGTTTTTCGCCCTTTCCAGCGTTTTTCGAGTTTAATCTTTGTTTAGCCATTTTATAAAGTTCTAAATCTGCACGGTGTCGGTCATCTAGATTAGAATGTTTATCGTAAGCAATGTCGTGCTGCATACACGCTTCGTCCAACTCATTAATTCCCTTATCACCCCTTAGCAACCGTTTGTGCAATTTTGTACCTGGTCCACAATAATTATACCCAGGTAAGTGCAGCTCAAATGGTAAGTGATTAATAGCACTGTTTAAAAGTCCTCTCCCTTTCATATCCAATATAATAATGACAATTTTGAATACAATAAAGTTAATAAATATACTCATACAATGGCATTTCTATCAATCCAGCTATTTTCGCTATCATTAAGCCCTAACCACTTTACATACAATTTTTCTCCCCTCTTTTTGATCACCTTTTCTATGAGGTAAACATCAGGATGCTTTGTTTTCTGAAGTTCTTGTTCGTAAAATGAACCGAGTATTGTATTTTTTCGTTGATCTTCAATAAGGTAAGTAACTGGACGAGTGTGATTTACATGTTTAATAGTAAATATTTCTGTCGACCAATTCGGTGTATAACCTTTATGAAAAGCACTTTTATACTTGCTTATGCGTACATGATCTCCTATATTAAATTTATTTGATTCATAACCTAGATTGGATTGCGCGTTTTCGATGTTTGTCTTTACTTTGGACTCATTATCAAAATTAACATCAAAAGGTTTAAATTTTGTTGTATGATGCATAGTTTGATTATAGGATTTAACTATATCATTCAAAGGTTTTCCAACCCATTTATAATTTCCAATGAAACTAAAATATTTGTATAGTTTATTTTTGAGCGTTTTTATTAACCTTTCAACAATAGATGCTTTTTTAATTGAATACGTGGAATAATGATTTATTTTTAAAAAATGTACATAACGACCAAATTCATTATTATAAAACTCTTTCCCTAAGTCTGTCTGTAAGTTTATCGGTACTCGTTTTGATGATTTAATAATTTGTTCGAAAGAATTTTTAACTTCTATTTTCGTTTTAGATTTTGTTGGAATACACCACGCATACTTTGAAAAGGCGTCAATTACAACCAAAATGTATTTATATCCTCTATTTATCTTATGTAAATTTTGTAAGTCAATCAAATCTGCTTGCCACAAATCATCAATTCCTTTTAATATAACTGCTCGTCGCTTAAAGTTTTTTCGAGCTGATCTGTGTATCTCGTTCACGACTTGCTGCTTTGCCATTGTTTAATTTGTTGAAAATATCGTCTATTTCCCTTTTTGAATAAAAGTTCAATTTCAACTGATTTGCCAACTGATGAATTTGAGAATTTATGTCATCAAACATAGAATCTAGATACTTCTTCTGATAAAGGTTCTGAACGAGCTGATCGACGTACTGCTTATTAACTGCATCATCAGGTGACAATGGATGTGCAAGTCCCTTTAATCTTAATGATTGTAAATCGAAATGTCCATCATCTGATCGGAGCAAAGCATTATTTTTAAGTTCAGAAACTTCAGATACACGCAGGCGTTTATGAAGATGATGACCGAATTTGACTATATTCATTTTATGTTCTATTTGCACGTCAAAAGTTCTGCCTCGACTAACGATAATAGTAAAGTAACTGTTTTATATATTGACATTGTTAACTAATCCTGCTTCTTGCAGTTCTTCAATAACAGATATGATTTCATTATCCAATCCTGTATTACCAGCTTCACGAGAAGCTATAAGCAATTTTAATCTTTCAACTAATTCGTTTGGGTTATCCCAATATACATATGATACATCGGTTTTAACTTTTTTCATGGTCGATAATCCTTCACCACTTATTAAACGTTCTTTAGCTAATTTAAAAAGCGGTCTTATTACGTATAAATATTTCATGCCTTTGTTGCTTTTAATTGGTTTATTAGGATTAAAATCTCTTCTATGTGCATTAGTTTCTAATAATAAGATTTTATAATTGCGTTTATCATCCTCAGTTACAATATTTAAATCCGGTACTTTCTTATATAGCAATTCGTTTAAACCTGGCGTTAAATAGTAAGTATGGGCATTTACTTTTAATTTTTTATCATGTGTTGTGTATACCGGACAGGATCCCAACATTAGCTTGTCCCGTTCCGTTCGAACACCAAAAGGTATATTTAAGTTGGTAATATAATTCTTTTGAAATTTAGGATCAACACGAGGAGATGCGAAAGAATCTGTCGTCTTAAATGAAATATCATTTATTGAATCCTGATCATTAGTTTGTTCACTTTCCACTCCATCGCTTACATCACTTTCATCGTTGTTTGATGTGTTATCCTCTTGATCTTCATTATCAAGACTCGATTGAGAAGATTTCCTCACAACCGTATAATCATGAATAGATTGCCTCTTTTCTTCACTAGGACTCAATTTTAATCTTTTTACTGACTTTCCCCATCGAAATCCGTCATTTAAATCATCATCATTAGTATTTAAGTAATTATTCTCATTTTTAACTTTAACTATTTCATTAAGTGGTTCTGTTATTGGTTTCAATACTGATTCCAACATCATATCATTATCAGTTTTCATATTACGAATCAGACTAACTTTCTTTTTAACGGCTTCGACAGATTTAAGTACTTTTTCTTTCAAATTTTTCTCGTCATTGATTTTAAGATTCATGTCTGATCTTGATGGTTTTCTATGAAGCAATAAATGTTTCATAATAATGCATCATGTATTATAGTTAATCCATAATGATAAATGTGTCAAAACCCATTCTATAACATCCTGAATTACGAGTAGAATCTTTATTTATAACCAAGTAACTATATGGCAGTTTCCATACTTCAGCACACATTTCTCGAAACTGTGACCAAGACATATCGCTTCCAACGTGCTCATCATAAACATGACGTAAATTAACATCATCTTGCTTAAATAGAATTATTAAGTTAGCATTATCTCTTATTAATTGTTTAGGTATTTTACTATAAGTTTGATTAAGGTAGAAGCTATCAATATTTTTATGACGTCCCATTGCAAAGTAATCCCTTATGTTGTTTTGATTTTCACATGCAACATCATCAAATATAATAATTGAGTTAATGTTAGCTTCATGTGGACTTAGTACTTCATCATTCTCACTATATTTTTTAAATTCGACTGATGGAACCAACATTAGTATTTTTTCTAAATACTGATACATAGGTTGGAAGAGAGTTTTAGAATAAAGATAAAGGTTTTGAAATCGTAGCCCCCGTTCATGCAGCAGAAGACCGACCATTAAATTAGTTTTACCACAGTTAGAAGGACCACAAATGATACTTCGAATTGTGTTCGGTAAAAGCTCTCCATGACGTGAATTGCGATCGTGGCGAACTGGACAAACGACTTCTAATTGCAAGTTTTGAAGTTGTTTCACAAACTTCATATTTCCAAATATAAAAACAATATTACTACCTACGTGTTGTAAGCATGAAATGTCTGTACCCAATGAGAGTAGACCTTCAAGATACTGAGTAGTTATATGTGAATATGTTCAGGTTTTTTAAAACTGTATGAACTTCTTAACCGATTGAGCATTTCAAAACACCTCAAAACCGATTGAGAGTTTCAGAACACCTCAAAACCGATTGAGAGTTTCAGAACACCTCAAAACCGATTGGGAGTTTCAGAACACCTCAAAACCGATTGGGAGTTTCAAAACACGAAACACATGAAATGTGTTTTGAAACGCCCAATAATATACTACTGACCGTTATGATAACTAACGTAATTTTTATCAACATTTTGTTTGACTTCAAATTATATCATTAGTATAATGTACATACCTAGCTTATCTTATCGCCAGTGATAGTTTTTACACTTGTGAAAAGAGTAATATCAAGGACATGTATTTATTCACTTCAAAAATGTAGGTAACTTACTTAAAAAAATAGAAAATGAATGACCTGCTAAGCCAAAAAGCTGCATCTCCTACAAAACATTCGTAGTATGTGCAACCTTATCTCTAACGAAAGAGAATCGAATCTGCTTTAGCTGTTCAATTTAGAAACCGCATTTTGTGTTTTATTTTAAAGTATTCTGAAAATTTTATGCTGAATGTGGTAGTATAAGTAACTAGGTTTCGCCTGCGACTCGGTCTGCATAGAATAATAAATAATAAATAAATATCAGGGGACAATGTCACACCAATTGACCTAGTCCCAAACTAAGCTCTAGGCTTGTACTATGGGTACCAGACAACGATATAAATACTTATGTAGAGGGATATATACTTAAATACATAGAAAACATCCATGACTCAGGGACAAATATTCGCGCTCATCACACAAATATCTGCCCTTACCGGGATATGAACCCAGGACCGCTAGCTTCGTAAGCAGGGACACTACCAACTAGGCCAGCGCGTCGTCAAAATAAGTAGAAGTCATTCAGAGGCCACCTATGCTAAAGTCTGGAGTGTTCCGCGATCTGGATCTCAATAACCATAACGCCTTTGTGTCTGTTCTTTGGAAATATTAAACTTGATCATATTTGCTCGAGACTGTCGAACGAGGAAACACGATTAGAAATAAAATCCTCGATACTTTTATTTTTCAAACATGACCTATTTTGCATGTTTTTGGTTGAATCTTCGAAACCCTATAATCTTTAACGATGATTTTCGATTCAATAGTTGAGGATATGTAACTTCTTAATCCTGGCAAAACATTTTTTCAATAAATGTTGTGGTTTTAAAGTAAACAGCGATTAATTGAATTTAACGCTGCCGTCAAGGCGCGAGCGAACTATCTCCATCTCACATTCTTCGCGCGGAAGCACATAAAGCCATCCCTTTTTATTCTTGTGGGGGCGTGGCTGCATAGGTGGCCTCTTAAGTATTTTGTCTTGAAATGCCACATGTTTTCGAAGAATCCCTTTCTCCATCTGAGCTATAATTTAGCTCTGTACCTATTGCGTTCTAAAACATTTTAACAGCTGTTGAATGTAGGATAACGTTATCAATATGTTAAGGGGTATTTTAGGAAAAAAAAACAAGATTCCTATAAGGTGATATCCTGGTCCAATACTTCCAATACTATTCTTTGAGACCGATTGGTAAAACCATAATGACACGTTATCATGTTGTCGACGTTATGATAGCTGTTAATTACTTGACTTATGTTCTGGATTATGCACGACACACAGAAAACTCACATAAATTGAAGCGAAGCGAGGGTGGGTCGCTAGATAAGTATAAATAGAAATAGAAAATATTTATTCAATGCATACAGATAACAATAGAAAACTATAAAAAAAACAGAAAACATTACGTTGAACCGGATCGTTATATCACACACGTCTAAATATGATATTATTTAAGTTTGTGTTATTATTCATCGATCAATACGACGAAATTTAACACTGTCGATATCGAATATAGATTATTGCGCAGCAGCTGTCTATTGAGCCCGTGAGTGCAACAGAGCGAGGTATATTTGAATGATTCATAGAGAACTAGTTTTGTAACCCCTTACGCGGTTATAAGTTTACCGTGTGTATCTGTGTGTTTGTCTCTGGCATTATAGCCTTATTTAAAGAAATCTATGTTCACTTGGGATGGTTCTAAGCTTGGTTTGATGAAAATCGGTTAGACCGTGTAAAAGTTATCTTCTCTAATTATAATTAGGAGTTCCCATTATATTGGCGATTTAAATCACTGTATTAATCACGTATGACTCAGTTATTGCCTCGAAAACAGACAAATTAGCCGAGACATCCTGTCCCAAGGCATGGACTTTAGGCTCGTAAGTAGGGCGGAAAACAAATAAGCCACCTGAGGCATATGCAGTCTTGGAATTGCAGTGTTAGACCGGGAGATACTGACACAAAATTTCCGGTCATTTGTGATTTTTGTGAACGGCTACTCAACGATGATTAGCTGTGTAAAAATGAGCCTGATACAAATGGTTGGATTTTTATTTTTATTAATATGTTTTCGTCGGTATGGCGGGCTGTAAGCCACACCGGAGAAGTATGGCATTACGCTACCGCCTACTTCTTTTATCATCGACTATCGGAAAATATAAGAATTTTAGTGGTACAAATCGTTCGACTTTCGTAATTTATCCGACACGGTCGATTAACGTCCATGCGTTTGGGCCGCCGGTACCAGCGCTATGACCATCATTTTTCTTTTCGTAATTACGTAATTAGACCCTTGAAGGGTCGCCATACTGGTACAAATGACCGGAAATTTTGTGTCAGTATCTCCCGGTCTATGTGGATTGTGGTTGTAGTGTCGAGAATGCAAATCGCCGGTGATACTGCAATACCGCGTAACTAACTTTAATAATATGCAAAATACACCTTAGCATGCTACTCAATAAGGTACATTTTGCAACTTGTAGAATTTGTTACTTACGCGGTATTGCAGTATCACTGACGAAATGTGGGTCTCAGATCCCACTTACCATCAGGTGGGTATCCTATCAAAAGTCCGAAGTTTCAACTGTCCGAAAATTGGTAAGTTAGAAAAATCCGTTGTTGCTGAACCCATTAACTTTTTTTAAATGGTTAATGAACCTACAGGTTACCAGAACCTGTAGTTTGGGTTAGGTTTTTTTTTATAAAATCTAGGAAATGCAAATAACAGGTTTTAACCAATTTTAACCGGTTTTTTCATACAAAAACGGTTAATAACCGGTTAATTTGCATTCCCTAATAACAACCCCCAGGAAAGTAGTGCGGTTTCAGAAAAATATTGCTTTTTCTAACTTATAAAAAATCCTTCAAACGAAACAGTCATGAAGTCTCCATCACGGGCACGTTTTATAAAACTACACGTTACAATTTTACAGGTCTAAACTGGCAATACTGCTCAAATGGCCGGTCGTCATTGGTCGAGGTTGTGTCAAATGGAAACTTGTAACCTGTAAATTGTAATTTGTAGCTTTATAAAACAGCCCCCAGGTGGCGCGTGTGCTCGTTAGCCTTCTCTTTGTTATAAAAAAAATATTTATAAATGTTATTTTAATGAAATAAAGTACCGTATCTACTCACGTATCTCCTCAATAAACTGCCGTTACAATATATCTTGTTTACATCCCGCCAAGGTAGATGTCTCCTGGGTTATCGCTAGCGGCTACATTGCTTAGGGATGCCAGCGTTGACACGTTATGTTATGTGCCAGTTTGTCTGGATTCTATACGAAACAGGCTACATTAGGAGTTTATGGTAGTGAATGTATAAGAATAATTGTATAGTAACATTAGTAACATACGGTCAGTTCTTCGATTTAGAAGGAAATAAGCTTTTTAAAAAGATTTAAGTGGATGATAACTTTAACACAAATGGGCCCTTTCGGATACTTAGACCCTGAAATATCTTTCGTGCAATTTCTCATCTTACACACTGTTGTTCGTTTGTGTAGCGTTCCCCACGATTTTCTTTCTTACTTAAGAGCGTCTACACGTAAATGTAATTGTGGCATTATCTATGTAAGATCTGTTCATTCTTGTCTTATATAGTAAACAACTTTCTAACCTCAAAATGAACCTTTTTTTTGGCTAAAACAGTTATTTTAAACAAAATAAAGCAATCACAGACAATACATTGGCTAAGTGATGTCCAAAATGTTTACTCAGTTTACTTTATTTACGATAAAAGAGCTGTTTTACCCAAAAAAGGTTCATTTTGAGGTTAGAAAGTTGTTTACCATATAAGACAAGTAAGAATGAACAGACCTTAATGGGACCTTATTGTCGATGGCGCTTACGCCGCACTGCGTTACGCGACGTTGTATTTATATCGGAGCATCTTTAATAATGGCTGAAGCGCCATCGACAATAAGGTCCCTTTTCATAGAAAACGTCACAATTAAGCTAATAAGGTCCATACTTCGCTAACACATACCCTTTAACCTGTCACCAAGCAGCAGTATTCGAATTTATGTGTTCTGGTGTGGGAATTAGACGGCTGAAGAAAATATTAGCACAGAGGCATGATATTTAGCTCTCGGGGTTTTCGGGGGTCCTCAGAGCCCTCTTTCTTACAATCAGATGACCTGTGTCTGTGCTCACCTTCTCCAAGTCATATAGGAAATGTCTGCTAAGCGTCCACACTCTTGATAGACACGCTCCTGTCATTATGAATTTAATATATACGTTTTACCTGCCAAGGCACGTTTTTTGAAGCTACAAGTAACAATTTTACGGGTCTAAACTGGCAAAACTTCTCAAATGGTGTGAAATGGAAACTTGCAACCTGTAAATTTTAATTTGTAGCTTTACAAAACAGGCCCCAGGTGTTCATTTGATGGAACTGGGGAATGGGAATATTGGACTCCTCTTTGTTTAGGCGAAATATTATTGGTAAAAATTCACTTCACAATAAAAATTTAACCACTGTATAAATAAACCACTAATGCCAATTCAATCTCTGGGAGACACATATTTATTTAGCATATTTTCAGTTGGCCAAATTATCACTTAATTTTTCCTTTGTACTCAAGCAAACAATTAGTCAAAAAAAGATTTTTCAAATGACTTGGGGTTTGCATGTAAGTAGGTAATGGTAACCAAATCAATTGACTACTTATTTAAATTTTTTCTTTAATCAACCAAGTAAGAGAAAGGAAAACTTGTTAAGAAAACTCTTTGGTGGCCAAGTGCTCATTTCTCGAACATTTATTTTGCAGTAAATTAGTTGGGACATGATATTCCGTAAAAAAAAACGGTAATACATTCAGTAACCCCAAGAGCTTAGTTTGGGACTAGATCTATTTGTGTTAGATTAAGTATCACCTGATATTCAAAAAATCCTGCTCAAATTTTCACCATCACAGACGAACCGGTTGTGGTATTGTCAGACGGAAAGTTCCTTCCAATTATTCCAGAACATTAAGAAATAGGAACTACGATATCTCCCGGTGAAAGGTTAGACTTATCTGGACGTTATCTAGACTAGCTATTTATTGACGAATCTATGTACAATTGTACATCTACGTCTCTCTATTGATTTATTGGTTGTTAAGTGATTTGTGGGGATGTTTTATGTAAATGATATTGCTATCTTGTTAGATTAGAGAATTTATGTTACATAGTTGTAGGAATTATCTATTTACTTTAGTAAAGCTGGAGAGGAGTCATAGTTATAGTTTTCTTATTATAATTATTTGAACGTGAATCTATTCGCATTTTTACCTTATCTTATTTTTCGCGTCGTGTATTTTTATTGTAATTTTTCCAATTTACATTAGCCATTAACACAACCATAAATTAGGAGCTCCGTCGACATCGACACTCAAACTGATTTCTAGAATGGGAAAAAATGCAACAGGAAAAAGATCTTTATAATAAGGATTAACCACAAATCGGTACCTAACCTACCTACTTATGTATGTATTTTATTAAGCAGATATTATTAAGTACTTTTTAATGTCTGTTTTTCGGATGTCTGTACCTTTTTTTCTTTTTTCTGTTATTTCTAAGGTTGCCTATCCTCTTGCATTATCTTTGTTTATTCTACTCCAAGGTTAACTGGAAGGGATCCCATATGGCATAAGTTCATATACTCATATACTCATTTATTCATAATATTTTACAGAATATTACATGTCACACTGTCATATTTACAAAAATATCTCGTTTTCGTTAACTATAGTGATGCAAAATGTTTTGTAATTGTTTATGTGCAATAAAGAGTTTACATACACACATACATGCCTTAACCTTACTCCGACAAAACGCTTTGCGGATCACATTTGGTATGGCGATAACTTGAGCAACGGGGAAAGACATTAGTATACCTGGAAAATTTGACAGTTCCACGCGGTCGGAGTCTCGGGCTACAGCTAGTAGTTTGTATATTTAGCATAAATTAGTAAGTCTGGTTCATAATTAGTGACGGCACTACACTTAATCTTAGTGGGGGTGGAGGCTACTTTATGTCAGCAAGTCCTTGGACCAAGGAGAGTTGGTAAGACACAGATCAATTGCAGGCATAATGTCTAAGAAACTCGGAGGTCAAGTTGACTGTCAGGCATAATCAATTACGAATTGAGCGACGTTGGTTCCTAAACATACTTGCAAAGGATATGAACTATCATGCGGACGATTTTGCTCTTTATGTTAAATTAGATGTTGCATGCGACTACATCTGCGTAGAAGTTAAATGATTTTCAATTGCGGAATAGCGCTTTTCGTCTCGAGTCGTCATCTGTGGGAAAACTCGTGACACCCAGAGAGATGGACCGATTTGGACCTGGTTTTTTAAAGAAAGCTAGTTTGGTCGGGATGGTTCTTAGCTCTTCCGTCGTTGGATATCATATTCGCAAAACATGATATTCTCAAAATATCATACAAGCAAAACATAATATTCGCAAATCATCATAGTAGCAAAACATCACATTAACAAAACATAATTATTAGTAAAACATGAATTAGACGGTGTCGACGGAGCTCCGCTACTGCGGAGCTCCTATTTCTGGGTCTAACATAACCTAAACGTACTTACGTTTCTTAACCAAACCCGAATATTTGTAAATATAGTTTTTTGCGAATATCGTGTTTTGGTTGTATGTTTTGCGTATGTGATATTCTGTGATATACAGTTCTTAGGAGTGGTCTTCTTTCGGGAGTTATTATTTATTTAAAAGTTACATTATAGTACATTGTGCACCAAGGGCGGTAAGAAGGGGATTGCTAACAGGAGACTATTAAGGAGGAGGGCTTTTAATGACTCGAGTTTGTAATCCCCTTAATGCCCGTGATACACGGGATACAACTTTTTTCATCAAATTTGCGAGGAAATATTATTTTTTTAGAGAAAATATATATACAAATTACGCTTCGGAAGCAACAATCAAACAAATGAACTCGACTCGCTAATAGAAGTTTGTCAGTCAACTTTTTTCAATAATAGTCTTCCACAGATAATGGTTAGAACTGCTTTAGTTTTTAAACTTGACGGGCCATACTGACAGATTGTCCCGATTTTAAAAATGAAATTTAATAAAATAATTGCAAATGTCTCTGAAATAATTGTAAAATATAACTATAATGCAGATAATTGTACCGTATAAGTTCAATTATACAGTAAAATTGGTTTGTAGCCAAGTTTTGAATATAGGAAATGAATCTTGGCTGATTTACACCTCCTTAGTCTGAAATTATGTACGAGTGGATTTTATATTTTAAAACTAAACTCATAACTCCCTAGGGAGCTAAATCGGCTATAACTGCCCTATACGCCTGCGTGTTATAACACCCTTTCCGAGCAAGTGTGATGAAAATAACATTTCAAGTTAACGTTGAACACGGCATACCGTCTTTCTCATCTCAACTCAACTTGCATCATTGATGTAACTACAATAGTCGCGCAGTTATAATTTCATGATTCATTCAGCCTTGATATCGTTTCACAACGTTTCATTACAGGACCGCGCAACATGGGCTTATTTTAAAAGAGGTTAGGTTCATTATTGCTTGGCTTTAGTGGTTTTTTTACGGTCCAAAGATAGGTTTTTTAGAAACGCTTATGTGTGATTGTTACGTTGTTAGCCTATAATAGGGGTCATTTCTGATAAATCTTGAGTAAGGTCAGTAAATGGATGTTTTTTATTCTCCTAAAAAACCAAAGAATTTCTTGAAAAAAAAAACAACAAAATGGACAGAAAAACAGCAGTCCAACACAAGAAAGATGACCGCCATAAATCTTTATCATCATACCTTTTAGAGCTACTTCATGGTTAAGTTATACTTATTGTTTAAGTATGAGGTATAATTCAGTTTATCGTTGTATAGTATCCATAGTACAAGCCTGGAGCTAAGTTTAGTTTGGACTTTGGACTTGGTCAATTTGTGTGTTTGGCTATTGTTAAGTAACTTATCTAAGTTCCTACAGGTAGTTTTCAAAATATGGCCTGCAAAAAAAATCACATTTTTCCAAGGTTTGCTGTATCCCCATTCAATTATGGTTAATATTTCTCTTACACTAATAATTGTTACGATATCCGCTATAATATCGCACATAACTATAACGGTTCTTATGATACAGCCCTTAATAGTTAAAATAGATAGACGGCCAGAGGGACGGACGGCGTAGGCGTTTAGTTTATCAGTCTTGTTGGACCGTCGTCTCCAAATAAAGTGCAAAATGCACTCGCCTGCTTGCATAAATCTTTGAAATGGTCCGTTATTCGTTAAGGGACAGTCGGCCAAGTTAGTGGTGCGCCACCCTTAGGCTTAATTTCGTTTGCACATCATGATGATACATTAAGGTCGATGAAGGCGCATCTTGCGTCTGTCAATTGATAATATCGACCTTAGCGACAATTTTACTTTGTAGCAATTTGTGTCTAAATTAAAATACTACACATACCTACACTTTGATAGTACAGAGCAAGAAGTTCTATGAAACGTTAATTAATGTTTAGTGACAACTGTGACAAGAAGTAAAAATTAGCTAGCGTGTGCGAATCTTGCGCAAAACGTTTGAAAGTAGGTACAGCTTGTAGCTGTGAGGCCAGTGACCTGAGCGATAGCTCCTGCATGTCTCCGCACTTGTGTACACAACTAAATAATAAATAAATATCAGAGGACAATCTTAGGTATTTTACACGATTGAACTAATCTCATACTAAGCTCTAGGCTTGTACTATAAAAACTAGACAACGATAAAACAGGATAAATAACAACCAATGCACTGTACAAATAGGTACTCAAGTTCGCCACTCAATGATTTGCTCTTCCACGGGATTGCTGTCTTAAGATTGCAATCTCGAGTTATCAATTTATATAGGCCCAAGAGTAAACTATCAGGCTGCCTGTCTAATCGTTTTCCTACTCCTAGCTAAACGAAAAAAACAAAATTATTCGATGGGACGTACTGAGGGTTAAAAGACACGGCCCGAGTCGTGCCGTCCTATCAATTTATTAGTCCTCCCAATACCCACTCGCGATCCATAAGTGGGAACTGTGTGAGTCAACATCAACATAATCATCATCATCATCATCATCATCATCATCATCATCATCAACCAAAAGACGTCCACTGCTGGACATAGGCCTCTCCCACGGCTTGCCTCAAGCCCTGGTTCCGCCCCGCTTGCATCCATCGGTTTCCCGCCACCTTAGCCATATCGGTCCCCCTGGTCGATCTGCAGGAGACCCAACGTCACGGACATAGTCCTAAAGAATTGCTAAGTAGATTAAGTGGCAGCGGGCGGGGCACATAGCTCGCAGAACAGATGGCCGATGGGAAGACTAGTCTTGTCAGGTTAGTTTACAAGCCCTAATGTGTTTCCATCTCTTTCCAGCGCGATGGCAGGCGGGTGCGCGTGGTCGCGGCGCGTGGCGGCGCGCATGCGCGTGCTGCGAGGGCTGGTGCGCGACACGCAGCGCGCGCTGCATGACGTCACCGACATTGTGCAGTTCGGTAAGTAATTTCATATGATGTTTTAGGCACAGAAACTCCTTGTGCTTTGGATAACGTGGTGGGAGTAAGTTTGTGAATGTACACTTACGTCCACAAATAAATGAGAAGTGTGAACGGGGTTCGAGAGGCCATTTTTTTTAAAAATGTTATTGGAGGCAAAGGAGCAGACGGATCGCCTGATGGTAAGCGATTACCGTCACCCATAGACACCTGTAGGGTACCTAAACTCATTGATGATAGGTACACTCAAAAAAATTAGAGCCAACAAAGAGAGATTTTCACTTAGTTGACAAAAATGATTACAATAGTTAAGATATTAGTTATATCAACCAAAGCTGATAGTTAACTACAGCAATTTCTTTAGTGAATCAACTAACATCATAGTTGATGTATCTAACGTCTTAATTGATGTATCTATCGGCTTGTCAGGCTCGTATGGGATCAAGACGCTTATGCACAACAATCACAATCTTGTTACAAGCGAACAATTTTTTTTTTTAGTGTATACCAATACCATTGAGTATTCAAAGCGCGAATTTCGGGTCATCACTCAAGAAGTTTAATGACAATAGGCATTGTAATGAGAGTAGATTGGGATAGTGATTCGGCAGTGTAGGAATTGTATGACGTAAGTTAAGCAAAGTTGCTGCATGAGTGGTGTTGTAGAAAGAGTATGTAGCAAAATCCAGAAGGAAAAAGAAACAGTGATAGAGAGTATAGGTAGTGTAGCGACGGTATCGCTTGAATTGCTATTACGCTGGGTAGGTAGAATCTCTTGTTGCATTTAACTTCCTGTAATCTACCGTGGTAACTCTGGACCTCTTAGTCATTGAGAATGAGGCGGTACTTGTATTATCTAATGCGGAAAGTTCACTATTATTGCAGACCCAGAAATCTCGACCCGCGTGCAAGACATCGGCGAAGCGGCGTCTCGCGCGGCCGCCATCGTGGTGCTCGGCACTAGCGGCGCCGCGCGGGCGCGCCTGCTGCACTGCTTGCTGGGGCGCGCGCTGCTGCCGGACCCGCCGCCGCGGCACTGTCGCTGGGTGACTAAACAGTTCCTACATTAACAGATCGGCCGAAGTTGATCTGTCAGTTGCTATCACTAAGCTACCGCTGTCCTTCCGCACGTCTATCATTGCCCTGAATTTGCATATGTGAATGAATATGTGGCCTTCATGGATTTTGAACGCTTGGCCACCTTATCTGACCAGAGACTGCCAGTAAACTGTACCCCCTTATTCATAAACGTAGAATAAACCTATTTTAGTCAAAGTATTCTTTGTCCTGTTCTGACAAATTATTATTTATTTATTAATAAGAGTGCCTTTGCCGTAATTATAAAAAAAAACATAGTCGGCTCACCTTTCTCCCATATGAAAATGCTTACAAATTGGTTGCAATTTACTGAAATGATGTATTGTTGATGGCAGCTCCGCATCCAATACGGTAGCAGCACGTCAGTCCACTTGACCCTTGGCAACTCAGAGTTCGAGCTGGTGGAAGACCTGGAGTGTAACAAGGCGCCCTGGGACACGCTGCCAGCTCAGGTAATGTCAATAGTCATGTCCTTTTGTTGACCGAATCCAGTGGAGAAGTACAATGCGATAATCTAGCTCCTTTCTTACTTGATCTTAAATTCTCCTATGAGAGTCTAATCAACTTCACTCGATCCCGAAACACTTTTTAAGACCTATCACTTCAATCCCGGACTGTGTCTTCGGTATTGTTCACTAAACCGAGGCAACACTTGCGAGCTGGTCTAAGACCTGGAGTTTCACATTCTGATAATCAGCGTGTTAGTTACTGTTGCTAGTATGACTTGGAGAGGAAAAGGATCTCGCCTACGAACTCGAAGTCTTGTTGTTGTTTGGTGCTGTTGTTGCAGACGAGCAACATCTTCAGGGTAATGTGTGATTGACAGCTATCGTCTTGCTCTAACATACGCAGTAAGAGTAAGAGAGCAATATTGGCCAACAACACGTCGCCTTCACCGATTACATTATGTTCATGGAAATCAGAGCCCACGTACCATTACTTGAATGTGTAGCCGTCTTTTGCTGTTTTTCATCTTGTTATATACCTATAATTTTTCTCTTTACAGGATCTTATTCGCCAAGACCAAACAGACTACGCCACGATGCTAGAAATTGAACTCAACATACCCTTTCTCAAAGATGGTCTCAAAATCATCGTGCCACCAGATATCGAAGGCGACAACACTAACCATCTAAAACTAAAGCAAAATCATTCCGAATTATACGCAAAAAGAGACATTATTCTGAGGAATTTTAACCCTATATACTTATATGCGATAGATAGGATAGGTAAAAATGTGTTCAGTGATAATATATCCAGTGATATAGTGTGTTCGCGGAGTGAGGAAGACTTTTGGGCGATGTTCAATATGCAGCAGTCGACAAACGTTAGTGAGACTGTTAAAAGTAGTGAGAGTGAGAAAAGTGAGAAGGTTGTGAAGGAGTTAAAAATGTTTGACGGAGATGATTGCGTGTTTACGCCAGAGGTATGTATTTATAACATTATTTTGTTTAACTACACGCTTTGGTATGTTTTGTTCCCGCTACTGGAATTGGCTTAAATTGACAATAGTAACTTTTTAAAAAGATGATCTGAATGAAAACATGTTCATGGAGGATTGTCTCGAAAGCATGTACATTTTTTTGTTCATTGTTTACTGAGAAAATAAATAAACAAACTTCTGCTAATGGCTAAAAGGCTTAAATGCCATATAGTGCTAGACTTAAAAAACCAAAACGCGGTTATAAACATGTGACGGTGTACGCGGACGCACACTGCGACAATGCCGAGTCCTGTGAGGGCTCGACTTAAATACCTCTAGTTCAGGGATCCTAGTAGGAGTTTCACGGAAACAACGGAAGTTTTACCCAAACCAACACCTTTAATATTAATAATATGTCACACAACACAATTCACTTAACCTAAATCACTTCGTGAAGACACGTATGGGAGTGAAGCTCCTGAATAACGGGGTTTGGCGTGATGCGCCGTAACGGGAGAAAGACGGTTCTTTTAATCGCGGATGGAGTGAAGCTCCTAAGTCTGAGGTTTAGGCGTGATGCGCCGGGACAGGTAGGTGGAGGGGTTTTCCCAAATCGCGGATGGAGTGAGGCTCCTTAATAGTATCTGACACTGCTAGCCTAAGCGCCCTCAGTCACAGTTCCAACGGGACGATAATCCCCGAGCCGCTGAATACACTAGACCTAGGGAGATCAGGGGTTTGGTGTAGATACTTTTCCAAAATAAGTACGGTAAGGTTCCAAAGCCAACGGGACGATAATCCCCGAGCCGCTGTCGCTGTTTGGACCTGATTTGGGAACGGGATTTCGGAGTAGGACAAGGATAGACACTTCGACAGTTAGATCTGAAGATAGGGATGCAGCGGGACGATATTCCTCGAGCCGCCAGCGATCCGCACCCTCTGCGAGCACACCGCGAAGTGTCCCTGCCGCTCCTGCGCAGGGCGTTATATAGGCGTGCGGGGTGCGGTGCGCGGCGCGGGGGCGGTACTACAGTATGGAGAGGCGGCCGCGTCGATTTGTGACGTCACGCTGGCCTACGTGATCTCGGGCACGCAGGCTGCGCTCCGCGTCAGCCCGTGACGTCACACTCCCTCCCTGGTTACGGAGATTTTTACCTGTGTAAAAATCACCAAAATAAGACACAAGTTAGTTTAATACAATGGTTAGGTCTTGCACCTTTGTTTGTCGGTTATGGTGTCAAGAATGGTCACGGTCACGGGTCATCTTGTGTTCCGGTTTAAAAAAATTATACTAAACTGGTTATAGATTTGCAATTATAGTTTGTTCTTCTTATGGTTTTGATAACGTAAGAACCGGTTCCGGTTGTTCGGTTTTCGGTTTTTCTGGTTTTGGTTAATGTTTTCTTACGGATTTGATTAATTAAGAAAAAAAATAACCGGTTTCGGTTTTACGGTTTTGGTGTTCCGGTTAAAGTTAATGTTTTCTTACGGATTTGATTTATTAAGAATACCCGTTTTCGGTTTTTTCGGTTACGGTTTATGTTCCGTTTTGGATTTTTAAACCGGTTTCGGTTTTACGGTTTCGGTTTTATGTTTTCGGTTTATATTTCTTCTCTGTTCGGGCTTTCTTCTTCTTCCTTTTCTTCCGGAATATTTCCCTGACATGACTGATATGTTGTTCTATAGTTGGGCTACAAACTATTATATCGTCTAAGTATACATATGCGTATGGTTCCATTTCTGGCCCTATTACCATATCCAGTAGTAGCCTTTGAAATGTCGCTCCGCTTGAATGTAACCCGAACGGTAATACTTTGAATTGGTATAGCCCTCTCCCTGGGACTGTGAACGCTGTTACTGGTTTACTTTCTTTTGCGAGTTTAACATTCCAGTTACCGTTTTTTAAATCAAATTTGGAAAAGTATTTTGCATTCCTCAGTTTTTCTAATGTATCATCTATTTGTGGTAACGGATATGCGTCTTTTTCGGAAATCTCGTTTATTTTCCTAAAATCTATACAAAATCTTGTTTCCCCATTTTCTTTTTTAACTAATACCACCGGTGAGCTATACGGGCTGTTTGATTTTTCTATAATTCCCTGTTCTAGCATTGTTTTTACTTTTTCATCTATTATTTGTTGTTGTTTCGGGTTTCTCGGATAATATTTTTGTTTTATCGGTTGGCTATGCTTTAATTTGATTTTATGTTCGACCCATGTGTTACCTTTCGGGCTTTCCTCACATTTTTTAAATTCTTCTTCAATAATTTCCTTAAATTTTCCGTTTGCTTCTTCTTCTATTGTATTTAATGATTGATGTTGTTCCTCTTGTATTGTCTCGGTATCGGTGACTTCGGTATCATTTTTTGTTTTCTGAGTGTGCCATTGAATTGTCATCCCGATCCTTTTCAGTATATCCATTCCAATGATGCACGAGGTTGCTTGCGGTAATACTCTGAGGCGGTGTATTATGCTTTTGCCGTTGATTTTTATATTAGCTTGGATGTAGTTACATATTGTTACTGTATTTCCATTGGCCAATATTATGTTGCGAGTTTTCTTCTCGCCGGTTGCTCCTTTACGTAAGCACTCTCTGTATATCTGTTCGTTGATATACGAATTGGTTGAGCCTGTGTCTATGAGACTTTTATAGCTGCTTCCCATTATCTTAACCTCGGTAAACATACGGTTGTCTTCCCTCGGTGTTTCGGTTGTGGAACCTATTCGTCCCTCGGTTCCATTTTTCTTATATTTCCTGCAGCAATGTATGCTTAACACTCCTGTTTTACCACACTGGCTGCAGAATAATTGTTTTCTGCTGTAGCATTCTCGCGACACGTGACCTGATTTCCCACAATTCCAACAGCATTTGCCTGGGTTATAATTGGGGCTTATCTGTGATGTCATCCCCTGTTTATTCTGTGGGCCTCGTACCTTATTGTTGTTCGATGGTCCTGGTCTCTGGCTTATTTGCGGTTGTTGGAAATTTGTGCGTTGCTGCATTACTTTATACTTTTCCTTTTGTATGCTTTCGAATTCTCCTGCTAGCTGGATTAGCTCGGATATGTCGTCGAAGTCGTTTCTTTTTATATATAATTTATAATTCGGATGCATGTTCTCGTATATTCTATACATTTTATCTTGTTGAGAAATGTTTCCATGTTTCCTCATTAATGTTTGGAGGTCTGTGGTGTATTCCACTAAAGTTTCTCTAAATTTTTGCTTCCGGCTCATTATTTTTTCTAAAAGATTTTCTGTGTAATTTGCTGGGAAAAAGTATATCTTGAAGAGTTTTTCGTAGTCTTCCCATTCTTTCCACGTTTCTTTATTATTTCGGTACCAAGCAAGAGCCTTGCCTTTTAGTAAACGTGGTAATACTGTCAATAGCTCGGTTTTACTTATTTTGTCTGCTAGACTTAACTCTTCGATTCTTTCCATAAATTCTACTGCATCGGATGTAATGTCGAACCAAATTTGCCATTTATTGATTATTTTTGATATGTCCCTACTGATTTCCGTTTTTTCTTGTTCGTCCGGCATTGTGTTATTTGTTTCGTTGGAACTTCCCTGACTAAGAATTTCTTGGTTTTTTATGTATTCGGCCAAATTCTTTCTTAATTGTTCTACTGTTAGATTTTCGGTTGGCAAGTCCCTATCTTGTGATTCTTTAATTATTTCGGATTTTTTTAACTCGTATATCCACGACGTCGGCATTTAACAAAGTCGTTATTTATTTTATTTTATTTTATCGGTTTTTGTACGGTTCGGTCGGTAATTTACCCGGGATTCTTTTTATCGATGTTTTGTACGGTACGGTCGGTAATATACCCGGGTTTATTTTTATTTCTTTCATGGCAAGAAGACGGATTTTTACGGTACGGTCGGTAATATACCCGGGGTTATTTTTACTTCTTTTACGGCAAGAAGACGGATTTTCACGGTACGGTCGGTAATATACCCGGGGTTATTTTTACTTCTTTTACGGCAAGAAGATGGATTTTCTACGGTACGGTCGGTAATATACCCGGGTTTATTTTTACTTCTTTTACGGCAAGAAGACGGATTTTCACGGTACGGTCGGTAATATACCCGGGGTTATTTTTACTTCTTTTACGGCAAGAAGACGGAATTTTACGTTCCGTGAACGGATTTTTACGGTAATTTCTTTTACGCGGTTTTGTTTTTTCCTTTTTAGGATCCTGGAACCTGGGCTAGAGACTCTGAAAGTGAGTTATTTCGTTGGGCGCCAATGTGACGGTGTACGCGGACGCACACTGCGACAATGCCGAGTCCTGTGAGGGCTCGACTTAAATACCTCTAGTTCAGGGATCCTAGTAGGAGTTTCACGGAAACAACGGAAGTTTTACCCAAACCAACAACTTTAATATTAATAATATGTCACACAACACAATTCACTTAACCTAAATCACTTCGTGAAGACACGTATGGGAGTGAAGCTCCTGAATAACGGGGTTTGGCGTGATGCGCCGTAACGGGAGAAAGACGGTTCTTTTAATCGCGGATGGAGTGAAGCTCCTAAGTCTGAGGTTTAGGCGTGATGCGCCGGGACAGGTAGGTGGAGGGGTTTTCCCAAATCGCGGATGGAGTGAGGCTCCTTAATAGTATCTGACACTGCTAGCCTAAGCGCCCTCAGTCACAGTTCCAACGGGACGATAATCCCCGAGCCGCTGAATACACTAGACCTAGGGAGATCAGGGGTTTGGTGTAGATACTTTTCCAAAATAAGTACGGTAAGGTTCCAAAGCCAACGGGACGATAATCCCCGAGCCGCTGTCGCTGTTTGGACCTGATTTGGGAACGGGATTTCGGAGTAGGACAAGGATAGACACTTCGACAGTTAGATCTGAAGATAGGGATGCAGCGGGACGATATTCCTCGAGCCGCCAGCGATCCGCACCCTCTGCGAGCACACCGCGAAGTGTCCCTGCCGCTCCTGCGCAGGGCGTTATATAGGCGTGCGGGGTGCGGTGCGCGGCGCGGGGGCGGTACTACAGTATGGAGAGGCGGCCGCGTCGATTTGTGACGTCACGCTGGCCTACGTGATCTCGGGCACGCAGGCTGCGCTCCGCGTCAGCCCGTGACGTCACAAACAAAATGACGTCATTCCGACCACTAGTCCAGGGCCGAGGTTCTAGGCGGTAAAATCCATATCGTCTTTGATCTGTTATCGTATTGTCAACGTTTTGATAGCTCTTATTTACTTGACAGTAATGGCGGCCGAGTTAAAAACAACACCATTAGGCTGCGGCTCCGCTGAGGCGGAGACGAGCGGAGCGGTGCGGAGCTGTGCCAATATTAACCAATAGAATCTAAACTAACGTGCGCAAGGCGAGCTCCACGTGACCGCATGCGCCTTCTATTGGTTAATATTGGCACAGCTCCGCACCGCTCCGCTCGTCTCCGCCTCAGTGGAGCAGCAGCCTAACAGCGCAAAGACGTTATGTTTTTACCGTCAAGAATACAGGCCCTCGAGCTGGCGTAACAAACACTGATAATATTCTTTTTTTTTGAGTAAAAACTTTTAATAAAAATGTATGCTCGTGACACCAACCTCAATAAGAATATTTTTTAGTAGAACACCTTGTCAAATAGTACATTGTTGCAGAGGATAGAAAGTACGCGATTTTTGGACGAGTCATATAGAGGGCCGAAACGTAGTTGAGGCCCTCTAGTGTACGAATCCATAAATTGCACTTTCTACCGAGGCAGGCATAGTGCTTTTCACAACTACTGAGAGGAAATAAAATAAAAATTCATATTCAAAACTCAAATTTTAATTCATGTTAATGTGACATCACCGCCAATTTTACCATAGATAACTTTTTTTAAATCTGGACCCCCATTCTCGTGGCACTCGAGATTAATAAACTAACATGCGAGATGAAGATGTCTACTCCATATAAAATTGTATTTGTTTCGCCATATCTCCCATGTAATTTCATCTCTAGTGGTTCGAGATTAGGGGCCAAGTTTGAATTACATTAAAAAAAAAGCAGTGACATAATTTTTAGTCTATGTATCTTTTAGCAAAAATACATCTAATATTTTACTACACAAAATGGTGTTCTGATTGGTCGATTTCAATTTTTCATTTAAAGCAGCTATTACACAAAAATTGATTGATTGATTTTCATTGGTTCTTAAAGTTGGACAACAATGTTCTCGACCAATCAGCAAACACGCCGACAAAAACATTCTCGGTCTGTCCTTATATGTGACGTTTTGTGACCCCAAACAATACCATCTATGGCCATATTTCCGAGCAGTGTTGTGAAAAAAGTATTGTTATCAATTTGGGAAACATATCCAAATTCAAAATATTTATTCAGTAAGGACCTAGACACATGTCCACGGCACGGCGTCGTTAACGTGAAACGGCGCGGCGCCGTAGAAAGGCACGTTGCCGCGTTGTACAAATAGTACAAATACACGGTGCCGTGTGACAACGGCTTCAACTATTTTAAACTCTACGCGCAAGACATTGGGCTTTAATATTGCACTTTATAATAAATGACGGCACCGTGTATCTGCACGTCGCGGCAACGTGCCTTTCTACGGCCCCGCGCCGTTTCACGTTAACGACGCCGTGCCGTGGACATGTGTCCAGCGCCTAAATTAGCCACATGAGCCTAAGGGCGCGTGCACATAGCGATCCGTTTTACAGGTCCGTTATTTGATGGCATATGTAGTTGTATGAGCGAGTTCACACCCAAAACAATATTCTGGATCCAGTAAAAAAGAAGATTACGAGGTGAAAAGATCCGTTAAAACGGATCCTGGAAAAAAACCGACGTTCTATGTGTATGCGCCCTAAGACTGCGTATTCACCAGGTAGTCAAGCGTTGCGTGAGGTAAAAATCCTGATAGCCTTATTTTCCTAGCCTCACAGCCGGAGGTACCCTATTGGTGGATTTCACCTCGCTTAACCTCGTAAGGCCCAGTGCGCAATAGGATGTACAGAATCAATGCCATTTAATTTGAACTGTGTTGCAATATAAATAAAATTTTATTTTCCTGTCTTCATAGACTGAAAATGGCATTATCGAACAAACATAATTGAACTTTATTGCCTTGATGGTAGATTCAAAGTCCCAAAAAACTGCCTGTTTGTAGTATGGTGAGCCTTATGAGGTTAATTAAAGCTCAGTTTTATCGATCAGTAGCTATGCAGTTCATTTTACGGTGAGTATATATAGGTTATATAGGTCTGTCCTTTTCTCTCAGCGTAAACTGAACTGCATAGCTATCTTGTAATAACCCCCCAAATCTGATCATTCCGTAAGATAAGAAAATTCAAACAATGTGTAACAGTTCCTTACATCGGGATTCCCTTAAATCACTAAAACTCATTTGATCGATAATTTCGTCGAGTTTTAGGTTATCTTAAGCATGGGTTACGTAGGTTAGGTTAGACCTGTCACCACCAAAAACTTATAACTCCAGCACGTGTCTGTCGATGAAATGAAAATTCGCGAAGTAATACATTCTGGTAAATGGGGGTTGGGGATTCAAGGGTAAACCCCTAATGTCCAATCAGGCTCACAACCATTAATTAAACTTTAAAAGTTTTATCGTAAGGCCCTGTTTACACTTTGTGCAAGTGTGAAGTTCATACAATCGCTTTCAAGTGGCAATAGCAAATGTATGAACTTCACACTTGCACACCTATCGTGATTTCGTCGTAGAACTGCCTGGACCTCCACCAAATCAAAGAGATCAACCCTCAAGCGCAAGTGCTCTTCGTGCTCTTCGCCGACAGCCGCCCTGGTTTAACCAGTGTACCGCTGTGCAGCGAGGCTACCGAGTCTACCGAGGATCGGTGCCGTGTTGAAGACTTGCCGGAGTCTGACCAGGAGTTGGTGGAAGGAGCATTAAGGTATGTACACTTTAATAGTACATTTTGATGCAAGTGCGGAAAGTATGTAATTTTACACGAGTCCCGAGGTGTCTTGACCCGAGCTGCAAGCAAGACAAGACTTGGGACGAGTGAAAATGACAGTTCCTCACGTGTATCAAACGACGTTTTTTAGAATTATTTCTCCTACTTAAACCGTATTTTCTATTTCAGGCGTACCAGCGAATCTTCTTTGAGCAGAACACTGCCCGTGGACGACAGAAGACTGAGCGAAGAACGAGTGGCATTTATGAATGAGTTACTGGATCAGTGGGAGCTCATGTGTGAGTACGTCATTGCCTATTAAACATAGCCTGTTTTACAGTCAAAGTCATAAATATGTGTACGTTCCCAAGGCGTCACTGATAATAAGAGACCTTACGTCAATTACATGCAAAATTCCACTTTTATTTCAGTCACCCCTCCCCCAAAGCACCTAACCAAGAGCCACTGGCTGATAGTAGACGACGCAGAACTGCTACGGACCGTGGACGTGAAGGCCACGGAGTCGAAAGATGGCGACCGCGTGGTGACCGCTCGGAGCGCGCTCACGAGCGGCGTGGTCAAGTTCGCCGGCGACTGTCTGCAGGACTACTTGCTGCAACACTGCACTAAGCTCAGTGAGGTAAGTTAGCCAAGTGGAACTTAGTTCGGAGAGCTATGTTAATGAGCTGAGGTGAGGTAGTTAGCCCAGTCAAGAAGAACCAAGTTCAGTCCGCGCTGGTTCACTTTGTCCATATTTCCATATCGTCCACATTCACAGATATGTGAGGTATGAGAATTTCTCGTTTAAAGGTATTAAATTCATCATCCATTTATGAACTCGTTTCATCGTCAGATCCACGTGAAGCTGGTTCAACAGCTGATTCTGGCGTCTTTCGAACTCGCCAGGGAGTTGCAAGTTGTTCCCAAGAAGATCCAGTACGTGGCCAAACAGGAGATGCAGCTTTTCGAGGTATACTTACACTATTAACTATCAGTTTTATGCGCGTTTCTTTGAAACAATACTAAATATTTTACAGTCACGTAAACGATAGCCAGCCGAATGCAAGACTAATAAGGAGATTGAACTACTGTGCCTACTGTTAAATTTGCAACGTCTTTCCAGTAGTTTGATATAAATGTATTTTTACTAATTGTATAGCTAATTTTGTCGGTTTGATTCTTTGCTAGGTTTGATAGAAATACGTTAAGCTTTTCAAAAGTTATGAGCTTTGACCTCAGACGTTGGTTACTTTCGAAAGTAATTGGAGGTATTTTAATAGTAACGTGTTGTTTTAGACCATCTATCAGAAGTTCTCGGAAGGCGAAAAGAAGCAGGAGCTGGTGCAGATGATGCAGGAGGTGTTGCTGGAGATCAAGGATGACGTCAACAACATGGATTGGAGCGTGGATGGTCAGTAATTGTTGCTCCTGTCAATGTGTGGAAAAAAGTCTGATCTCTTTCAGCTAACCCTTGAGAAATTGAGAAAAATAACATCTAATAAATATCATCAGCGACGACGCGTTGGCCTAGTTGGTAGTGACCCTGCCTACGAAGCTAGCGGTCCTGGGTTCAAATCCCGGTAAGGGCAGATATTTGTGTGATGAGCACGAATATTTTTTTCTGAGTCATGGATTTTTTCGATGTATTTAAGTATATACTTCTCTATTTAAGTATTTATATCGTTGTCTAGTGCCCATAGTACAAGCATAGAGCTTAGTTTGGGACTAGGTCAACTGCTGTGGCAATTGTCGCCTCATATTTATTTTATTTATTGATTTATCATGCTATGCTCTTGTCCTCAGATCTCCCATGGCACCAGGACCCCCGCCGCTTCCTCATCTCGAACTCCACGTTCTACAGTCAGTCCGTCCGTCCGTCCGCCGACATCCCCTCCGATAGCGAGGAGGCGGTGTCTTTTGACAGCTACAGCTTCGATGATTACGATATCATCAACAGCGAGGAGAGCCTGGGGTTTAGCCAATGTTTTAGAGATGTAAGAACGACATTTTTTTTACCTTTATTTTGTAACTAGCTTCTGCCAGCGACTTCGTCCGCGTACATTTCGATTCTAGTTATTCCCTCGTGGACTTTTCAATTTTCCAGGATGAAAAGTAGCCTTTGTGTTAATCGAGGCTATAAACTACCTTCAATTCAAATTCCATCCATTTTGACGTAAAGTGTATTTTTTTAAATGTATAAATAATATTTTCACTTCTCATGCTCCAAAAGTCCGTCTTTATGTCGTGCGTAGGCGACATAAAGTCGCTTTTTAAGCTCTAGTGCATAAAGTAAAATCTTCGTCGAAGGCCAAGGCAATCGGTCCAACAGCCACACGAACAACTTTAACTTCATAGAATAACCTATTTATTTTATTTCGTTTCGTTAGTATTCTAAGACCAAGGCAAGGATACCAACAGCCAAAGTACACAATAAAACTTCATAATATTTTGTCGCATTTATTATTATTATTATATTTGAGTAAATCAGTATATTTAAAGCATGATAATAAGTTATCATAGATATAAAAAACCAAATGTTTTATGACTGAGCGGTATGTAACGTCCTAAGTCAATGTCTCGTACCTAATGAAAAAAAAGAAAAAAAAAAATTCGGCGGGAACCATACTTATTTTGTCATTGTCAATATTTGTGTTACAATAATTTACATGTTGCTGTTTCATTTCCTCGCAATCGAAGTGAAAATTAGAGTGTACCACTCGTCCATAAAACCTATTTAACACTCGACTTTATATCCATCCTCATTCGCAAGCTCGCTTGGATAGATAAACGTCTCGCGTAAAATGGTGCGTTTTATGCATTTGTTGTACAATCTACTATTATCTAATCATTTTATAAATGTTTCTTAAAATGTAATTCTACAAAAAAAAACTATCATGTGTAAATGTGGTGATAAGTTTACCTGAAAAGCAAATTTAAAATTATATTCCCATCCAGGAGAAAAGGGAGAACATCTACCAAGAAAATAATTCCCCCCGTACGGAGTCGCAAGCGTCTATTATTGGTCCCCCTCCACAGCCGACCCCGTCGCCGGCGGCGCGCATCCCCATCGCCAACGAGTCCATGTCGCTGTTCTCGATGTCGTTCAGCGACCGCTCGCTCTGCACCACCGGGGACTGCATGTCCGTCAAGCAGGCCTCGCTAGACGTGCAGAGGACTGGTAACTTCTTGATATTATTCCTCTTTGTCAAATCTTTTTGAAAGACAGTTGCCTACTGTTCGTTTATTCAGACAGTCGTCATCTATACTCATCGAGATTACGATAAGGAATCAGAATAGATTTTACAGGGGAGATCTTGTTGCCACCTTTCACCTTCATCGTGTTCACTTCCCATAATTTCATTTGCAATAATTATGTTTTCCATAGGAGATATTGACCATAACTTTGAGTTCTCATAATATTAGAGACCACAATTTTTGAGTGTTATAATAGTAAAGTGTCATAATGATCATCAACCATAATATAACCCACCATAAAAGCAGTATCCATAATTTAAATGATCATAATATTCATATTTCATAACATTTTATGACATAATAATTATATGCTATCATTTGAGAAATTTTTATTATGACAACTCTTATTCACTTGGCAGCAATGTCAACACTATGATTACTATATCGAAGCACAATAATGCCCCGGTAATTAATGTTTTTAAAATTGTTCGCAGTTCTTTCTAAACTAAGTCGAAAAATAAGTCTGAAGTTGGTCAATTTTGTGGACTGCCTGAAAGACACGTACTTCGGTACACTCCAGAGGTAAGAAGTGGTATAATTATATTCTTAGGAAACGCACACTTTGTTAGATAAATAGTTTAAATTTTGACACAACTTTGTCCCTAACCGGGGTTGACCCTTCAATTTGACAGCTGCATTTTATCGGCCATATTGTTATATGACGTTTAAACAAAATTTAATTTTGGCTTTCGTGGCAAAATACTTTTGGCCGAATGTATTATTTCCCAATTTACTTTCTTTCTTCTCTTATTCCCAGCATGCTAAATCCGCTAATTACATGAGTTCGGTTAGTGCTGTTAGAGATCCATGTAGCCGGATTGCTGTTCGAATTTATTGCCAAAATTCATAAAACGTTGACCCAATCAATGTTACTTAAAGTTACATTCAACTATTGTAGTTGGCTTTGTACTACAATGGCTAGGTCGCAAAATTACTTAACCCTTCGTCTGTGTTTGTTTAGGATCCTGACTAGACCGTCGTATGGGTGTGTTTAGGATCCTTATCATTACTACTTCTGCCTATTTTCGCGATTCTATACCGTATCTTTTTGAAGATATTAATCGCAAAATGACCACATCGCTTGTAGCCTACATCTTAAAAGTCTGTGTCACAAAATGACCGATTTATTTTTTATTTTTCATTTGGCTGTCATAGCAAAGTTGACGGAGCCACGCAGCGGGGCTCCTATTCCTGGGCGGTTTGCCCTTAGGGCATTTGAAGTTACCTAACGAATCTAACCTACCTAATAACACAAACGAAGTGGTCATTTTGCAACACGGTCATTTTATAATGAGATCAAAAGCGATGAGGTTTTTGTACGGAGTCGGTAATTTTGCGACGTAGTCTTTCTGAGTCCATTCATTGTAGTTCTACTTGATACCATGACCCATTGTGCCAAACTTTAATTCTTCGCCAGATATAAATTTGAAGATGGTTATTCTGGTATGGTTGCAGATGTCTGGACGGGCTGGAGTCGACGTGCCGGCAGGAGCTGGGCGGGCGGCCGGCCAGCTCGGCGATGCGCGAGCTGCTGTCGGTGGCGCGGCTGGTGGACCTGCAGCCGTGCGCCTCCTTCTCCACGCTGCGCAGCCTGCTCGAGGCCGCGCGCCGCCTGTTCCACAGGTATGGCTGCAGATGTCTGGACCGCCTGGAGTCGACGTGCCGGCAGGAGCTGGCACGTGTTTGTTTTTTGTATTATTTTGTGCTCATGGCGGCAAACTAAAGGGTAAGTTGAAAGGGGAGATGTAGGTTCGAATCCTACCCAAGACCGACGATTTTTTTTCGCTTTAATTATAGTAAAGGGTAAGATGGTGGTTCCGAACCGGGCATACGGAGGTTTTTACGAAGAGATATTCATAATTTCTACTTTTTCGTCATGTGTTGCTGTGTGCGTGCGTGCGTGCGTGCGTGCGTGCGTGCGTGCGTGCGTGCGTGCGTGCGTACGTGTGTGCGTCCGTGCGTGGATAGAAAAGGTTCAGTGTTGTGTATCTGGTGTTTGTTGCAGGCTGCGTATCGTGGGCGGCGAGGACGACGGCGCGTGCTGCGTGATGAGCCCGGTGTGGCGGCGCCAGGCCGCGCTCAGCACGCAGCAGTCGCTCAGCGGCCAGCGGCTGGCGAGGCTCATCTCGCAACAGGTAAACGGTGCTCATCCACTTACGGTAACCTATCGCAACTCCGATGTTTCGTTCGCGAATTGTTTCATTTGCCAAATTTTCATAAGCAGACCTAGGAATAATACGGGGCAAAATTAAATGACAGCTAGGGATTGCCTGTATCGATAAACTCATTTATCGATGTTTTTCCCGTATACTAGTGATTGCTCAGTTTTTGTCAAAAAAAATATGATGATGAGTGAAGGTTAAAAAATCCTTTTAAAATAAAGAATAACCAGAATTATGTTGTTATTTAGTTTCATTTGCAAACTTTCATTAAAATTTTATTTTTACAAACAAAACTTGGGGCGATCACTAGTATATGGGAAAAACAACGATAATTGAGTTTATCGACATAGACAATCCCTAGCCGTCATTTAATTTTGATCCGTTTATTCCTAGGTCTGTTCATAAGTTAATTTTTTTTTTTTCTAAAACATTTTTCCTTCCAGATACTAGAAAGACTGACGGTAGCCCACGAGCGCTACCAGTCCGCTCTGACCTCGCTGGAGTCGGCGCTGGCCAGTCGGCTACATCACACCGAAGATGTTAAGTTAGCTATTAGGAAAAAGTAAGTTTAATTTTGTCTATCTAATGAAACTTTTCGCCTAAGTTCTGCCAAAGAAAACAAGGTAGTATGGGCATATGGACTTACTCTTATACTGTCTTCTTTTTTTGGACTTCAGTGTCGGACATAAGACTTTTACGTTACTCTGGTTGGTTTGGGACTAATTCCTTCCATTTTCTCTCAAGTTTATTTATGTTATTGTTTTATTTAATAATTCGTTCTTTCTTTCTGTTAGGGTGTAATTTCTTTTTAACTTTACATGTTTGCTTGTCATCATGCAAGTCAATTTTAAACCAGTTTTCGTTATTGGTGGGATGAAATTTGGAATACATTATTAACTAGTAAGTCTGTTCGTCCTCCTTAAGATCAGTTAAAAAATAATTCAGGCGGCAAAACAGTTGTTTTAAAAACGATTTTTTTTTACGGAAATTATATTCGATTTAACAAGGAACCTTTGAATAATAATGTTGTTTCAGGTACGCTCCGTCCTTCGCCAGACTTTGCCTAGAAAGTACGTCCATGTGCGACTTATTAATGTACGGAACCCCTGAGCTTGGACGTGAAATAGGTAAGTGTTCCTTCATCACCGTAGGCTCATTTAACCGTGATTTCAAAGATATCGATTAAGAGATTAGGTTTCAAGGAAAGTTTTTTTTTTGTGAAAATCTACATTTAGTTCGTCAAGTTCGTGCAAGACCTTCCCGCGGGAGGCGACGGGGGAGAGGGGCGCGGGACGGCCGCGCATAAAATTGTTGGAGTATTATGTCATTCATCATGAAATATTGCAGGCCGCGGTCAATACGGCGTCGTGTACCTAGCGCGAGGGTCGTGGGGCGGCCACGCTCCGGCCGCCGTCAAATCCGTCCTGCCAGCTGACGAGAGGCATTACAAAGAGCTGGCCATGGAGTTCTTCTATACCAGGTCAGTTATCTACGTCAGTCGTTTTTAGAGTTTGCTCCGAGGGGCCCTGGGGCTTCTCATGGTCTTTGGCTCTGGCTAAAAAATCAAACTGAAGAACAACGCTTTGAATTTTACATTTTAATACAGCGGTGTGCTTTTTTTGAGATTTCAAGGTAAGTTTTAAATTAATAGCTGTTATTCAATAACCGATATTTACAATAACAGTTATTGTTATTGTGCACTATGCGGTAAGGTGTGTGTAATGTTTAAAAGCTAAATTGATATGAAAATATAGCTTATTAATCGAGTTATTTTGGATTTTCTTTGCGCCACGATTGCGCAAAAATGACATTATGCCAATTTGCGATACCAGTGGCGTAGATTTTGCGCCACTTTTTTTGCGCTACCGAATAAATGAGCATGCACAGTTGCACACATTTGCGGTGTCCGGGTATTTTCTTTTGCTTTTGACATACAACAAACTATGGTAAAAGAATGACTTTCTTTCTTTGGTGCTAATTAAAATGAAGAAGATTTATTTAATTTATGTTGTGTGATCACAGAGTCTGTGATTTCTGCAGTGTTTTTTTTTTTACCATATCATACCGAAATCGTGTTTTTATTTTGTACCTACCTACCTAACTATAATAGTAATCCTTCCTAGTACTGTTAGGTAATTCCACTACTTTAGTATGGAGTATCGCATTTCTATTATAATGAATGATATTTCCCAACTTTCTGTCTTTTCTACTTTCCTTATATCTATTTGAAATGAAAAGAAGAATGTTTAACTCGGATGAAACAACCTATTCCAGCAACGAATTATTGACGCTCGAACTGAAAAGGTTTCAATAATGACCGGCCTCCTACAAATTGCCCATTTGGTGCCTAAAACACCTTAACTATTTAGCGTTACCGTTTTGCGTCACTCTGCGCGACCGACTTGTAGAAGATTTAGCGTCACCGTTGCGCTATTTGTGGCAAAATCAACGGCCTGACCCGTATATGGTCAAAATTTGTAAATAGTCTAGTTTATTATACACTGTAAAATTTATTTAGTGACAGAAGGCTGTTAGTTTTCCGAATATAAATAAAATAAAATAAAATAAAAATATTGTGCGGAAAGTCGGATATTTCGCATTGGTGCGTTTTACTTTTCCATATATTTTTTTAAATATACCTACTTTTGTTCCAAACTGTGGATCCATATTTAATTACATACCTAATCCTCCCCCCCCCCTATAAGCCAGATGTATTGAGCAGTGCGTCTGTGCAGGAGCATCCCGCCGCACCCGCGCATCGTGGCGGTGCACGGGTCGGTGGTGCAGCGGCGCGGGGGCGGCGCGCCGGGCGTGCTGCTGGTGTCGGCGCGGCGCGCGCGCGACCTGCACGCCGCCGTGCGCGCCGGGCTCACCTACGCCGAGCGCATGCAGGTCGCCGCAGACATCGTCGAAGGTACATATACCATATACTAGGTACATATACAAAAGAGGAGATAGGGCAAGCGATGACAGAAATGAACAAATAAAAAAAAAACTACGTCAAGTAGGTACTTATATAATTATGGCCTTTCAAACAAAAATCGAGAGAATTGACACTGTGATGATCATCCGAGTGCTGTGACTGCAAATCTTAACTTTTCTTCCATTTTTCTTTGTGATGTAACTCTGAATAACTCTTCTGTAAATAACAGTTGAAAATTTAACTGTAACTAAGTACCTCAATTTTAAATGAAATATGACTTTTTAGCCCAACCATGTACTCAAAATTTGTTAATAGACCAACTTGAAGTGACTGTACTGTAAAAAAAATATATACTACGTTATTTTGGCAAGTAGCTTTAAAATAAGGCGTATTTATTGTGGATTTCAAAACGGCATAGTTTTTGCTAGATTGTCTAATGATCGAGAAAGCGTTCCTCAATTGAGAATACTTCGACAGGTGGATATATATATATATATATATATATATATTACACTATTTCGTGGCCAGCCCGTTCACCTGACTCAACCCTTAATTGGGCAGAGGCTATATATTTCCCACACTACAATAAGCTGAAATTGAACTTTACTACCTACATTTTATGATACTATTTTAATTGTATTTTCCTAAAATATAACATCATCTATTATTCCTCTGTAGAGACTTGCGATTCCATGATTGTATTTCATTTTGGTCTATTATTTTTTCTTTAGCCGTGCCTTATTAAGGGTTAAACGCACTCGATTTTTTTTACTGGGGAGCGCCCAAAAAAAAAAGTGTGCCAATAGATAATTTAGCTTCTCTATCTATTTGTTTTTTTAACCACACTCAACAAAAGTATCAACGCCACTCGAAATACTAAAAATGACTTTGCTGACAAGCGATTTGTTAGCAGAAAAATCAAGGATAAGTTAGCCATTGTTTATTTTAGTCATTATCATTTTAATCGTGTAGAAAAAGTTATGTTTGCAACGGCACTTAGCTCTAAAGATACTCCTGCTTGTCATACGAGCACTCCTAAGCTCGGCACTCATTCCTTTATAGTCTGTGTCAATTGAAATTGTCAAAGATGTAAATAAATTAGTACTGTTTGACACATAAACTCAATTATTCATCAAGCGTGTTTTTAATTAAAATAACGTACAATTAATAGTTATTCAATCTTCATTTTAATGTGAAAGTAATGTTCAAGTATATAAATCATTGTTAATACCTCACTTGATCTTTAAAAGAACGTGATGGAGTAATAATGGTAAATTGGTTTGTTTGGTTGTGTTTACATCTTTGCCAATTTCAATTGGCACAGACTATAGAGACTTCATTATATGCTAGTTGCATAATAGTTATTTATGTAACTGGTACAAAATGAAGCTTCTTAAAGTACGAGTTCCATGGAAACGCACATTATAGAACAGTTTTCCCGCTTTGGTTACACTATAGGTATTTTGATACCGTTAACGATATCAATATTAACGGTTTATGTACGCGAGTAAAAACGATTATGTTCATTGTACCCAGGTATCCGCTACCTGCATTCGCTGGGGCTGGTGCACCGCGACATCAAGATGAAGAACGTCCTGTTGGACGCGGACAACCGCGCGGCCCTCTCCGACTTGGGGTTCTGCGCCGCTGAGGCGCTCATGACGGGCTCCGTCGTCGGCACGCCGGTAAGCCACTTCATCAAAATAGACTTTTTAGGGTTCCGCACTCAAAGAGTGACAAATGGGATTCATATTATTAGGCCTTTGGTGTCCACCCGTCGTCTTTACTACATGTAACGAGCTATATATATTATTATTTATTATAATATTATTATATATATTTTAAACTGTAATGACCGCTCCACACGCTTGGCAAACAATGGCAAACAGCGAACACCAAACAACCAACACGAACATGAGGACGGGTGTTTGCCTGTTTGTGTTTGTGTTCGCCAGTGATCGGCGTTGGTGTCGGTTTTTTGCAAATCAAAGTATGTTCGGCAAACGTGTTTGCCAATCCGGAATATACTAGCACGCTCGCCAAGCATGGGCATGCGTGATGTTCAGCATGTGTTTGGTGTTTGTGTTGTTTGCCAAGCATGTGGAGCCCGCATAATATATTCCCGGTTGTTTTTTTAGCCAAACGTTTGTTTTTGTTCTATCGTTTAAACAGGTGTAAAATTTGGTGTAATTAAATACCTTAAAGAAATCAACGAATAATAAAAACTGGCCAAGCGTGAGTCGGGCGTTACGGAACCCTCGCTGCGCGACTCTGACTGGCATTTCACCGGTTTTTTTTAGGAAACGCCAAAGAAAAATTTAATAGGCATTTTAGATAGGTGCTTTCTGACCGTTTTTTACTTACTGTAAATTACAATGTCAGTAACCTGTAAACTGTACTTTCTTTTAATGTTATATTCCGAATATCTTGACTGGCATAGCCTAGAGTGGCACCAACAGATAATCTGTTCCATTTGTAACCTTACCTTATTTTTTCTCAATAATTTCTTGTTCTTCAGATCCACATGGCCCCGGAGCTGCTCGGCGGCGGCTACGACGCGGCGGTGGACGTGTACGCGTTCGGCATCCTGTTCTGGTACCTGTGCGCGGGGAACATCCGGCTGCCGGACGCCTTCGACGCCTTCCGGGACAAGGAGCAGCTGTGGACCAAGGTCAAGAAAGGTACGCGCGGGGACACTACCTAAAGTTCCGTGTTTCGGGTCCTGTTTGGTTGATTTTTTCCAAATAATATTAAAAAGCAGAGGCGCATATGGCATAATTATTGTCTCGCAGAAATCATTATACATACATTTAGTCGGTCGAATAATCTTTATGCATAACATCGATGAGTCTAATGTTGGTAAGGAATAAACAATCAAATCAAATTCTTTATTTCGGACTACAAAAATATCCATAGAGTGTTAGTATACAATTTAAGATAACTTAATCTAGTGTTAGTAACGCATAAACTTATTAGGCAGAATAATGTTTTAGTATAAACGGTTTCAACGTTCAAACGTTGAAAGTAAGGCAGCAAGATGTTTCAGGCCTTTAAAATAAAAGATTAACAATCTAACCTATCCGAGTCGCTTCTGCCCCGACCTTATGCAATATGACCATTATACGAAATGAAATTAGTCGCAATGAATTTTTGTTCTTATCAATGGTATACTATATAAAAATCGACAACAATCATTCGGATATTTACCAATTATACTAAATATGTTATGCCAAATACATGGCACCCCTGTGTTTCATATTCTACCAGCTGTTGCCCGCGCCTCCGTCCGCTTAGAAGTCGTTTAAGGCTCTTCCCTAAGTCAAAGTCAAAGTTCTTTATTCTTCAATTTAGGCATAATATAATGCACCTGTGAATGTCCAAAAGCATTACCACGGCAATATTAAATTAGTCTAATACTGTCTGATATATATCTGATTACGTAGGACTCCGGCCCGAGCGCCTCCCCCACTTCACCGACGCTTGTTGGTCCGTAATGCAGTCCTGCTGGGCATCGGAACCCTCGCGGCGCGCGCTGCTCGGGGACGTGCAGCTGCAGCTCGAGCAGATCCTCGAGCACGCGCGCACCGTCGGCGACAACGACTGCGGCAACCGCTACTCCGGCTTCGCTTCCGACGACGACAGCCTGGATATGACGGGTATCGAACATTAAACAACGTATGTGGAGTGAGTGCCAATTTTATAGAACAGCCTTAAAGTCCTATGATTATCATAATAAATATGCTTTAAAAGCGGTTTGTAGGAACCTGATCTGAATCTAAGATTATATAAAATCAGAGGTTGAATTGTACTGTAAGGCTAGCACGACTCGTATTATCTCACTAGTCTCTAACGTTTTATACTAGTTAGAAAGGGATAGCTGGGCGGCTAAAAAGTCGCGGACGATTTGTGCTAGCCCTCGTGATTGATATTAATATTATGTTACAGTTGTATAATGATAGTCATTATAACACGAGTGTAATCAAATTATGCATAGTAGCTTGCAATAATAATTTATCTACAGCCTATAATCGATTGGTTAATACTCTAAAACTTTAACTAAAATAATTTTATCCTATTGAAAAATGACGTGTTTGTTAAATTTATACTTATTTTACACTTATTAAAAACCACCATGAAAAAATCGGATCGCTTGAGATCAAGGATTATGCCTATCATACCATCTCGAGTATCACGAGAATTGGAGCCGCATAAAATTGCATGGCGATTTGACCTTTTTCGAAATTTGAATGTCATTATAGTATCGGTGTTAATAATAAACTTTACAACACTTTCACAGATAAAATAGTGAGTTATGGCAATACAGGTTGACGTAATATTAGTTTTACAATATGGCTGTAGATAAAACGTGTCTTTCGTTCAAACCTATTTCCGTAAAAAATATTAGAAAATCGAGTATTATTTTCCAGATTTCTAACTACCATATTCAGAGACATTTTAGCAATTATTAACTAATTCCTTTTTCAAACTTGTGTATGAAAAATCATCACAAAGGAACGATTTTATCGTCATCAACTGACTCTGAGTGCGGAAGTTAAACTTTATCGTTAGAGGGGAACAACCTATTTGCATACACTTTTTAACTATAGTAAAATAATTAAAGTTAAATAAGTCAAATAATAACTAATGCAAATATTATCTTCAATTATCTTGAAAATTATCTTTCACAGGGTAATAACTTTGGCAACTAGAGTTCTACTAATAATATGCTCTATTGCTATATAAATAAGACTGGAAGTACATGTACTTCGTTACTTTAAGGTCAAAATCTTGCGCGTTGTTTAACTAAAATTGTATTAATTTTAAACTATTTTATTTTTAACTTAAATAATGTGAAATTAATTTTGGAACAATTATTGGAATATAAGAAGCATAACTTTGTTTAAAATATATCCTAATTGTTACATTATGTTAACTTGATAGTTGTAATATTTCTATTATACTTAAAGTCAGAGCCGTTTGAAATGAACAAAGACGTAAACAAAATCAAACGAACCAATTTACTACTATACTCCATAATCACGTACAAATTTTGATGATCATGTGAGGGTTTTTTAATCACAAATTGATCATTACTTTCATATTAGGGCGTTTCTTTAAAAGTTTGTACCAAGTTAAAGGCTAAAATTAAGAAACGTTAACTTTTCCGCTGAGTTACGAAAATTAGTTATACTTGTGATAAGATAAATGGTGGTATCTCAGACAAAACTCCTGCAGCAAGTGCAAGCATATTACTGACGGGTGAGGATTGAATCTACTTCATTGATTGAATTAGAGATACTGCTAATTGGCGCTGAGAGGTAGTATATAAATGTACGACTAATTTTCGAAACTCAGCGGAAAAGTTAACGTTTCTTAATTTTTGTCCTTAACTAGGTACAAACTTTTAAAGAAATGCCCATTAAGTTTAATATTAAATAATTATTCATTATACATTTCATTAAATAAAAACACGCTTGATGAAAATTTAAGGTTATAATATCAAGCAGTAATAATATTTTACGCCTTTACACATTTCAACGGACACCGATTTTACTCAGAACTGTGTGAGCTCTTAGAAGGTACTTCGGGTTTAATTAGAGCGTATGAGAGCGAGTGACAGACAATTATAAACCGGGAGCACGTTCTAAGAGCTGTGACACTGTATAAACTAACGTAGATTTATTTCGATCAATTCTGTACCGGCCTCATTTTTTTTTACCTCAAAACTTTAGAACTGTATATTTCTCATGAAATCAGTCTTTTCGATTTAGTTTTAGTTACAATCATTTTTTTACATAAATATGTTTTAAATTAGAAGTGACAAAAAGTATACAATTATCTTCAACCAATCAAAAGTCCGTCTTATTGGTAAACTAGCGACCCGCCCTCGCTTCGCTTCGGTTTATGTGAGTTTTCTGCAACTCCCGTTCAAAAACCAGAATGTGTTATACATAAAAACCTTCCTCTTGAATCACTCTATCTATTAAAAAAAACCGCATCAAAATCCGTTGCGTAGTTTTAAAGATCTAAGCATACATAGGGACAGACAGACAGATAGGCGGTTTAAATAAAAACGCCGATTCCATTTAACGAAAAACGACAAATTGATCTCAAAACTTGCTGTATAAACCCATAGTTTGTACATAAGATGCATAGTTTTGCTATTAACGTATAGTGAAACTACATGGACAAAAGCAAAAGAAGAAAGTCAATGAATTTTAAAGTTCTGGTTGACTATTGTTTACTTATTTGTCTCTCGAAAATCGAAGTCCACCTTTTTATTTGAAGGTTTCCTCAAATATTATTATTAATATTATTATACACCTCGATTCATTTCTTAAGAGTCGTGTCATTGATGTCTTATTAATCTTATTATAATGAGAAGTGTGGAATGATGCGTATCCAGTTGTACACGTAACTTAATCAAGTGTGACGTTATTATTTTAGCAATAAATTAGTGGTGCTTAAAACTAGGTCCAGAGCTTTAGTGCTTTAGAGCTTTGTCAACGTTGAACAAAACATTGTAAAACTACTTTTCAGTGCGATAGTAGCTCTTAAGGCAATCTTCGGGTTTTTAATTCTTTCTTTCGCTTTGATACGCTCTTAGCAATTAAAAATATTTATGCAGTAAATTGGCAACATGAGTACTCTTTTACACGTCGGTAATATGAGTGAATCTACTAGCGCTAGACAAGACCTTCATTGCGAAGAAAAGATGCAAAGAAACTCCAGCTGATAGTAATTTTTTCAATCACACAATACCATGAAACTTATGAGAGTAACCGACTGCTTCCGTACCCAAAGGACTTTTAAATCTATTATAGCTATGTATTTTTTAGCCATCGCGCTAAACACAATATTTGAAATATTCTTAGTCCCTGTCGTTCAATGCAGCCTTGAATATAACTCGCTTGACCGATTTCATTATTGTATAATAAAATCGTCAATATAATACAAAAATAAAATAAAAACCGACAAACCAAGTGATCACATTTAAGATGGGTCATGACCACGATAAAGTTTAATTATTATCATTCAACAAAGTTGGTTGCATGCTGAAGTATGGGCGTTTAACACGAGGAATTTCGTACATTGACTCACCATTACTTGTCTCTGTCACTCGCGCACTACGATATTGCCGTGGCGCTCGCACAGCGACATTGACCGTCGGCATTTTCAATTGTAAACCTTTTCCCTATTGTCATACGTCGCCCTACAGTTAAGGTCATTGTACGAAATTCTTCGTGGTCAGCGTGCACGCTTTAGGATTGCCGACCTATAAAACGACTTCCAAAGGTACCGTAAAAGCTGCTTTTACGGTACCTTTGCTGCAGCAGCAGTCTAGCGGACTATGGTACTATGTCGACGCGCGGCAGACCCACGTTTTTCTAGCTATACTTATCGACATAGATCGTATCCATGGACTAACTGGACTAACGTCTTCTGAGGTCTTTTTTTATGATTGGACGTAATCTGCCAGGTTCCGCCTAGACAGAATATCAACACTTTGGTATCTTTTTGGCCATTTTTGATTCGCCCATTTTGATTTGGTCATTTTTGATTAAATAAGCTTTTAAAACCCAGCCAACTTCCAGTCTGTGAAAAGGATGGAGGTATAGGAGTTATATCTCTGTCCTTTTCTTTGCCGGAAACAGGGGTTACCGACGGCGCGTCCAGGGTCTAAGAGACCTATTTAAATATTTTAGAGCACTTTATATATTTTGATATTTGGGTAAGGTACAAAAAGTTGGGCAAACAAACTCCGCAATTAAATTTTCTATTAAACTTTTCCGTTGTGGCACGAAAATTAGCCATACTATTGTAAGGATAGTTTTCGTCGCACAACGGAACTTTTTTTGCCTTCGTTGTTTGTATGGTTAACTGCGCTTAACTGTGGTCCAACTCTTTGGTCCTCACCCATGTGACCGTACCGTGACCGTACTTGTGAGGTAATATATTTTTATATCATTCAATTTTAAGTTCTGGGTTTAACATTGTTATATTAACATATAACAATGTTAAACCCAGAACTTAAGCATATTAAAAATTATTACAGTATTTTCTATTTATTTATAAGTGCGAATGTGTTCCTATAATATTAATAATGTTAATGTCCGTCTTTCTTTTTCCTAATATTTATTTGTTAAATTAAAAGTTTAACAAGCGTCTTGAAATAAAAATTGTGATAATCTTTTTTTTAAGGAAATAATGTATATATGTATCTGAAAGAAGCCTAAAGTTATTCGTTCCTAAATGAAGTGTTTAATTATATGTATTGGTTAAAACCGCCTACTATTGGGATAAATCAAATATGGTGATATCTATCTAAATTTTTAAAGCTAGATGTCATTTTTGTTGAACAAAAATGTGATTAATAATAGTATTTATTGGGTTCACCCTGTCTTTTACTAGGGTTACTTTCATTTTTGAACAAAATGACGTTATTGTCTTATTAAACTTAAACTAGGTGAAATCTGGTTCGTGGTACATACAGGTGACCACCTCTGTGTTCTACCCACGAATATTAGCAATTTTCACCTTCCAGCTCTGAAATCAGGAAAAAGAATCCAGCTACTTCATACATTTTGGTCGAGTACCTACGTATTGAACTTTTCTATGAAGCAGCTGCATTCTTTTTCCTGATTTCAGAGCTGGTCCCATAGCGAAAGATGCTCATATTCGTGGGCAAAACACAGAGGTGATCACCTGTACCAAGACCCAGATTTCACCTAATATATAATATTTTTGAAACTTTAAGGTCAACATGTAAAACTTTACGGTACTAAAAATATGATTTTTGCGATTGGTTAAGTGTAGAAATAACTCGATCAAGTGATTGTTAAATGTGCTTATATGTGGAATGATGACTGTCATCATCGTGATAAGTTGTGTGATTGCACTTAATAAATAAAAGTCTTCTTTTGTAATGATTGTTTATTTACTAATTGTCTATTCAAATTCAAATTCAAATTCAAATTCATTTATTCTGTAAGTAGGCCCTGTAGGCACTTTTACATGTCTGAGTCTACCAGCGCTTCCAAGGGACTCTGTTGAGAAGAAACGCCGCAAGAAACTCAACAGGAAGTCTTTTTTTTTTATATGGGTAACTTATTACTATGATAAACTTAAGCTAACTAATTTAAATGTCACAGGGATGTACAGGTCCCAGGAGCAATTATGAGACTTAAAGTATATTCAATTTAAATTGGAAATGTAAAGTCTCCAAATTTCAGATAAAAATTAAAAATAGACATAGGTAAGGAGATGTAGAAAGTCTCCATTGCTAAATGATCGACGTACGAGCCGTTATAACGCGGTTTTAGAACTCGCGGCTTGTTGGGGCTGATCGACCAGCGAGCAAAACGGTCGTGTTTGAGTTTGAATAAGAATTGAGGCAACATGTCTTGTTCGGAGTCAAAGCATAATGTTATCTCGCAATAACATACCACGAATTTATGAAAAAAAAATGCCCTAGAGTTAGGGTTAAAAGTTGACTTGAAAAAAGGCGAACGCGACAGCACATACATTTAATTCAAGATTTGTCAGCAGATCCACTTGATTACAGAAATTATCTGAGAATGCCTGAAGAATCGTACAACGAATTATTGTCTTTAGTAACAACTTTTATTACAAAAGCAAAACACGACAATGCGAGAAGCTATGTATCCTCATGAGCGTTAGACTGCTTCAAAGAGATACCTGGCAGAAGGTAAAACCCAAACCAGTCTCTAGTATTCTACTTTAATATCAAGGCAAACTTTGGGAAGAATAATTCCAGAGACGAGCAAAGCTCTCTCGGGAGAGCTCTCGCCGAAAGAGATCTCGCCGGCCGTGATCGACACCTTTGCACGACGAGCCGAGTAAAAAATAAAGCAAAAATTACGAGTCGCGAGCCAGGCTCGTCGGTATGTAAAACCGCGGTATTGCAATGGTTATACTCGCCCGTCAGGCCCTTTACCTTTTGAACGTCAAGAACACCTAAAGGTGTCGTGTGTTGTGCCTACCACGCCACCGGCGCTTATAGTTGTCAGAGGTACAACTCAAAACAGACCGTCTTTCGTATAAATTAGGTTGAATTTTGCATATCTTTTGAAAGGGTTTAAATTAAAATTGGAAAGGTTCAGTCGAGCTGAGAAATAGGTGTACGTTTTAGTACATTAACGCAGTAACGTGTTTAAGTAAGAGCTGGGACACTTTAGCACTTTGTCACTTAAACGTTATATTTGAACTGTTGCACTTATCTTATAAAGGCGTTAAAGCGACAATTGCGAAGCTACTTATAAGGCCGACTGTACCGTTAATGAATGAAACAAAACAATCTTCAATTAATTTGACCGTATTTTGTATGACAACATAATTTATGTTACACAACCCTGCCTTGCCTTAACAGTACAATCCCACAGACTTAATTTTAAACCCTTAAAAAGCTTTAATATACAACTAATTTAAATGACAAAGTCACACGCCAAAATAAACCTTAAACTTTTCAGAACACAGTGGAATTTCCTCTAAATATTTACGGCGGCATTTTAAATATTCCTCTGTGGGTCAGAAAGGGCTTTTCGCGCAAAAACTTGACGTTTGAAGACAGCTGTCCTTTTATAAGGGGTGTGTTAACAAGGGCGCGTATTGTCCAGAAAAGGGATAAATAAAGCTGGATAAAGGAGAATATTTAACAAGTTAGGCATATAATATCTTCAAATGTTTTTACATAACTTGTTAAATATTCTCGTTTATTCAGCCTTATTTATCCCTTAAAACAAAGGGACGTACAAAATTAATCCAGTCTGTAGGGCTTAAAAAGGTGTTACTTTACAAGATTTGGTTTCATTACGGGTTAATTTAATTTTACCCTTTTACCAATATTCCTAGATCTTAAAAGGACTAAGTATCAAAATACCTACCAGAATGCCAAATTTTTTTCTGAAAACGCCGTATTCCTAATATGGCTGAATTTTAAAATATTTTTCTCAAAAATGTCCGGAAATGTGGACATTCCTATCTACATATTGAGACGCGAAGTACATAGTTTACTGAGAGTTCCCAAATTAAAAAAAAAAAAATTGCGTGCTCGCTACACAAGCCCGCAATGTTGCATACAAATTCCATTACTATCTAGCTTGTAACTTTTTAAAAAGTGAAAAAGGCCATAATAAAATGGGGGCACAAGTCTTATACATCCAAATTTTATTTGAAACATAACTTTTTTATCTGTGTCTGGAATAGCTTATGTTTTTTTAAAAACAAAGCTTGCTTTCTCCTTGTCATAAACAAAAAGGTGGTAAAGAGTGATGGTTTTTTCACATGAAGTTTCTGTTTGTATGCAATTAAAAAAATGAGTTCAAGCGATGAAGATGTTACTCCAACACAAAAAAAAACTTGCGATTTTTGAGAAAAGCACTATATTTGCCTCGGCAGGAACAGCAATTGCGGGCTTCGTATTTTTAAACGGACTCGCAAGCTCGTCCGTTTAAAACAATACTCGGCCCGCAATTGCCTACTTCCATGCCTAGGCAATAATGTACTATTTATGTCTTCCCCCCTATGTCGAAAACTTGGATTTTTATTAGGACTCAATATAAATCGAACAAAATCTACAACGCGGAAACCCCTACAGACTGGATTACCGAATAATCTGCTTGTGGAGGGCCCACATATTAATAAACAAACTTACGAAATCAGCTGTTTCTCTTAAAATATTAGTGGGGATATTACTGACTGACACACAATACACATTCTTATCTGCTGGACCTAGGCACTTGAAATTATGAGGGAATATTCCTTGGGTACCCTAGAAATGTAATAGGAAAGATCATAGGACACCTGATACGGCACGACACTTTCTTTTTGAACATTTTGGAGGGCAAAGTTGACGGAAAAGAGGAAGAGGAACACCTAGGCTTATTTACTTCAGCCAAATAAGACAGAAGGCCAATGTCGTGTCGTATCAGGAGGTGAAAAAGCTGATGAAGTACAAAGAAAAGTGGCAATAGACTAGCTCTTTTAATGATGATGACCCTAGAGGTGCACTAAACAAGGATCTTTCCAAACTCGACCCCAAACGGGGACAAATAAAGGACGTAGCGGAAACTTATTCTATGTGTACGAAGTCGCGGGTCTCCTCTAGTTAAGTCATATATCTTCCAACGACCCAGACCCAAGGTTACCCGAGTCTCGTAAGGCAAACTGTTAAATTATCCCGCCCTAACGAGATTAGCATAGAGAGTGAGCGCTGCCGCGGCAAATTGTTATGTGAACTTACTAATTCTGCTGACCTATAAAGTTTTATTTTCCTTGAAAGCGGTTTTCACAAATTTCTTATTTTCTCAATGCGGTTGAAATACTTTTCTATTCATTCTTACTCGTTCTCAATAATGTGTGTTTGTTTGTTTGTACCATTTTAGCAGTTCATATCATCAACCGATCGATTTGAACCACCAAGGGTGTTGGACCCTGGTGGTGGCAGAGCTTTTCTTTCCCGGCGTCTGTATTTCCGAACCGGACTTATGGGCCTTCAACAAATGAGCCTACTCTTTTCTCGAAGTAACAATATTGGAGCGGTTAGAGCTGCTGAACTTCCCAGATATGTTGGCATTTTCGCAAAACTTGACCTCTCAAATTCTCTTTTTTTCCTTTTAATTTTGATTAAAGCCCTTAACCACCCCTCACTCTTGACCAGCTTGCTCGTCTGCTTCTTTTTTTCTAATAAAATAATCCTTTTCAAACACCGAAGTATTAAAAGTAATACGGCGTTTGCAAAATATCCAAAAACGGTTGAAGAATTTCTAATTACACGTTGCACTCCTTTCGAGCTGCACTGTCAAGCGGTTAAGTATAGTGTGACAGCTCTTTAAATGTCCTCCGAGTTTATACTTCTCTCTCGCTTGTTCTAATGCGCTCCTAGGGTGACGGCACCAATGATGGACACTTTTAGCTGAGAGGCACCAGAAATGGATACTCACTCTTAATTCAAATTGCATACGGTGTAAAATTGATTGTTGCAAAACAAATGAATAGGTAACCCTTACCTTCTGTAAAATAACAATCAAGTGTCCATTATTGGTGCCTTGTCCATTACTGGTTCCATTACCCTATGCGAGTGTAACCAACTTTATCCGAACCTGAATGACTATTTAAGACCTCTTGAACTGTAAGTATCTGAAACTTCCAATCCAAATCTGACTTCTATAAAATTTCTCCTACCTCTAAAACCACCTCTCAAAGCTCAACTGCTAATTCCGCTCAAAAATCATTCAAACTAGGCCCAGCATCGTTTCCCAAGCAGTCGATTACATCATTAGTATGCAAACAGACGGCTATTCTGATTCCAGTATTACCCAGGGCCCGGGGAATTATTTTTGTGTACATTGCAAGGGGTTTTTGTAATTAAATTTTCGTGTATTTGGCTTCGTTGTTATTTTATTTAATGAAGCGGGTGTGCGAGGTTTTGATGGAATTAATGAAAACGTGAAATACGAGCCGGATGGTTAGGTATTATGAAACGCCTAAAACCGTCCAGCTGGTTTAGGGCCTGTTGTTTGATCAGTAGTTAACTCAACTAATTGTTAAAATTCGAAAAAGGAATCGAAAAATTTACACATTTCCTTGAGATTTTAACCATTAGTAACGTTTTTTGACCATTAGTTAGTTTAACTACTGATCAAACTACAGGCCATAGTCACGATTTTTAACAATTACCTAGTTATTTTAACTACTGGGGGCCGATTTTTGACTTTTGAGCGTTGGAAAGGTTCACTCGGAAGTGAGCAAAATCTTCGAAACTGTTTTTTGAAATACGAGCGTCTTTAAATTTTCTATCGCTCGTAATTAAAAAAATGCGGTTTAACAGATTTTGCTCAATTCGGAGTGAAACTTTCGAATGCTCGAAAGTCAAAAATCAGCCCCCTGATCAAACAGCAGGCCATTAGTGTTGTTATTTAAAGGGTAGATTTAAATTTAAGCGACTGCCGAAGGAGTATGGTAGTATTGGACCTGTATTTTTTGTATGGTTCTTGGTTCGTTCGCTGAATGGATGGCCCGATTTCAACAAACGAAGTGTCATTAGATTAATCTTTACACGTTTAGCAATGCTAATATGGTGGATTTAAGAGTTTATATCCTGGGTATGTTATGTAATATAATATTTGGTGTGGTAAGAAATACATCTTCATATATAGACGGCAATATACAAACGTGAAGTTTGGACTGGTTTTAAGTTGCTAATTTAAATACCATCACATTCACATTATGACATTGAACTTAATTATCGAGTATTGAGTATTGAGAATTTTTTGCTTGAAGCATCAAACCATTGGGGAATGAGTAGAAGGTCCCTATCAAATCAACAAAAAAACTAAATGTCAAGGCTATAGAGGCATTTTTGTCAATCCAGAGGATGGTTCCCTTTGGTCATTTATTTAATGGAACAACAGTCACATAACTTTATCTCATTATCTGACTATAACTTGGTAGGTTTATAAATACCCTGGAAGGCTTTCTCTCATAATGAGAGACACGTTAAGTCTCACTCAAAACCTACTAATATAGTATCGACATTTCCAGTTTTAATTATCTCGCAGTTTAAGGGAAAAGTATTATCTGAGTGTATCGGAGTCGAGACTAAATAGCCAGGGTCTCTATTCTCCTCTGTAAAATGATCTTGCTTTGGCATGTCAGTCGTATTGTTTTAAACTCTGCCGCCATTACTGTCAGGTAAATTAGAGCTTGACAATACGATAACACGTCAAAAGGAAATGATTTTACCAAGTATAGTATAGATCGCCAGAATTATAGTTCGTTTGTTCAAATAGTGTGCATTACAACCCTTTGAAGTCGCCGATACCGCTATGTGCGCGCCTTGGCGGCTTCTTTGTACCAATTTTTGCGGCACATAAAAGCATGCACACTATTTGAACGAACAACTATATTATGTTATGTTATCCTGACTTTTTACCAAATCATGATTTTACAAACTTTCATTTCGCAAAACTGTAATTGTGCTTAAACCATTATATATTACATATGTTACATGGGCTTATTAAATAAGGTAGATTAGGTTAGATTAATGACCACAAAAAAAAACGTGGGGGAAGTAGGTACTTCTTTGCGAATTGAAAATTTGTAAAATGTTATAGTTTATCAAATGTTTGGTAACATAATAGTAAACCATATGCTTTATCTCGTATCGTAGAACGATTATCAAATGACTTGAATCATTTTCTTTGTGTAGTGTGAGCATTCAATCACGTTTATAAAGAGATGTTACTGACACAAACGAACTCACATTCACAAATACAACGATCCCCCAATTCTACTCTAAAAACCAAGCCGAAAATCGCTAAATTCAATAACTAAATCGATCTTGAATGGCACGAGTATCCCGGAGAAAACAGACCTCTTTGTGTTCAGCTAGATTAGGTACATGCGTATCCCTTATCATATCCAGCGGATAAAGTGGCTTTTGAGCTCCGGTGTGAAAGGGGACGGACTCATTTACATAATATTCTGTTTTGAATTTTGCCACACAGTTTTTTGGGGTCCGTTTGAATCATTTTAGGGGTCGTAGGAGCTGCTAAGTAAATAGTTGCCGGTACTTAAACAGGTGTGCGGCACCAGAAGCTTGTGAATGTTGTAAGGGACGGAACGGATAGATATCCTGATTGCGATGCACGTACTACGTAATTAAAAAAAAAAAAAAACGTTCAACCTACTCCAAAAAAATTAACGATTATGAACACCTTTTTAAGTCATCTTAGGCAAGTCAAACAGAGGTTAGCCTCTGATTTTAAATCTTAAAGGCGCAAATTTCAGTTTGATTGACCGGGATGACTGAAAATGGGGACGACCCGAAATTCCAAATAATAAAGCGGACTACCGACACACATGCGGCTTGGTTAATTTAGGAAGTTAACCCTTAATTACCTCCTTAATTGCGATGTGTATAGATAAGCAGGGGCAATTTTCTAGGTCGGCCCTGCCACAGGGCGGGCGTCGGTAGTGTGATTGTGGAAATTTCTTAATCACTTCGTTGGGGACTGCCGCGTCGAGTGCTAGTTTGTCACTTGTTTACAATGGATGATAAAGAACGTGAATGGCAGGCATGTGTGTTGAGACAACTCCTATATTGCTCCGACCGCCATGCAGCCGACCCGAGATTGCCCCTGCGGCAGGAGTGTCATTAGCCCACTGCTGGCTGCTAGTTGTTTATATATCATAAATTTATCTATACGGAACCCAATAGAACCTTCTCCGATTTCTCCAGCCTCGCAAAGCCCAGCGACCGTGATAAATATTATATCTCGCAGATATTCCACAAGTTATGTCAAAAGTTTTTATGCTAATGAGGTAGATGGCGTAACGGGCCTATTTTGCTTTGTCTGGGATAAATATCTTTTTGTAGTGAACTTGCGAAGGCGTTGAACTTGAAATAAATATTGTATTTGTGGTGATGTTAATGGGTTGTGGGGAAAAAACAGTACAGTCGGCCATACTACGTGATCTGCCACTGTAATGTTGCAAGTTTTTTATAGAACAATCCTAATAAGTTAAAAGGTTTTAAACAAAAGGCATTTCTAAATTAAAAATTGGCTAATGAATTCGTTGGGAAATTCTACTAACGACTAAAGATAGAAATAGAGGTGACCTGTACAGCCGAGTTCATAAATATGTGTAGGTACACTTTAGTACGTAGTCACTTTAATCGCAGTGACAATTCATGTATGGCAGTTTAAACATGAAATTAAATAGACAAGGTAGTAAAGTGTACACATATTTATGAACTCGACTGTACGGGCTTTATTCAACTCTGTTAAACCATATCGCTTTTGATACGTTATCGTATTGAGAACGATTTAATAGCTCTTATTTACTTGATAGTAATGGCGAAAATATTTTTCATAGTGCTTACTTAACCAAACCAACGAATATCTAACAATGTGACTGCATAACGTAGCTTTTTGTAAAACCGAAAATCTGGTCAAATGAGGACATATTCGAAATAAAACGTTATTTTAAGTTTCCTCGCAATGAAATAATTGTGCTGTCTGAAATTCGTTTATGACCTGCATTATTTCGTCCAAAAAATTAATCACGAAATGTGTTTATATTAATCAAATATTACCTTAATTAACCATCCTCATTTCCGAACTTTAAATGAATTCAACACCGCCATACTAAACCTCAAATTATATTCGTGTTTAACTAGCTCAAAGTTTTAACTTTTCATTCGAAATCTAATAATTGCAGAGAAAACTAAGCTAAGTGTTCTTTGATAGGCTATTTTTAAAGGCCTGAAATTAACTATTAATTAACCTACATTTTGTCGATTTTCGAAAATTGGTAACTTAGCTTTAAATACATCTCGACTCGGCACCCTGGACCTATTCGTAGCACTAACCCTTAAAACATACTCACATTCCCATAAATTATTTATAAAAATTAAAAATGAAAATAGCTTACGTTACAAAATATCAAAAATAAAAATAGCTTTGTAAACACACATAAACATTTAATGACAGAAAAATGCTATTATTCAATAACTGAATACTTAGGTGATAGGTTATAATGTTAATAGATGAGTACTTAAGTAAATAATAAACTACTCTTAGCAAATAAGCGCTCTCACTAGTTTAGAAGTTGCTGTGGCTGTTACAAGGTCCATAATGATCCCATAACTTTTAAGTTCATTTAAATACCTACCACCTACATAATGTATACCTTATGGAATGCGATAAATAATTGTGTATTGAGTATTGAGTAAAAAATAAATGTTTTAAAAAACAAAAAACCGCCTTCAAAAACGCAAAGTTATTTTTTGCGTTTTTGAAGGCGGTTTTTTGTTATTGCAAGCAACGCCGCGGGAAAGTCATAGTCATATTTCAATAACCTCCTTTTTTGAAGTCGGTTAACAAGTAAATATTCTTCGTTGTAGTCGCTCAACTATCCTTGTCACCCTTGAAATCGGTACCGTTAAGGAGTTCCGGTGGCCATCTGTGGTCTTCATCATCAGTTCCACTTCACCAAATGATACTTTCTGAATGCAAATGCTGTACTTGTTACTAAAAATACTAAAATCGCTATATGTTTGCCTACAATATTTGAGGAGTTCCCTCAATTCCTCACGGAACCTCTCATCAGATTCAGATTTGGTGACAATGGAACTACCTCGGAAGTATACTCTATCAAACCAAAAAAAAAAAATTGAAATCGGTCGACAATTGACGGAGTAATCGGTGAACATACATAAAAAAAATTACATACAGTGAAACGTATAACCTCCTCCTTTTTTGAAGTCGGTTAATTAAAAGAGAATTATTATTTATTAGCGACCCGCCCTCGCTTCGCTTCGGTTTATGTGAGTTTTCTGTAACACCCGTACTTAATCCAGAATTCAGAAATACATAAATACCTTCCTCTTGAATCACTCTATTTATTGCTGAAATCCGCATTAAAATCCGTTGCGTATTTTGAAAGATCTACGCGTATACTTACATACAGAGGGATATACGGCGGGAAGCGACTTTATTTTATACTATTTAAAGATGTTCAATAATTGGTAGGGACCACCTACTTACGAAGTTAGCGGTACTGAGGGCCCTGCCAAGATGCATCAAGCTAACTAACGTTTCTATTCGATTCGTTTTAAAACCAATCGCGTCACTGGTAGGTCACGTGACTTTTCGTATCACGTGATCTACCAGTGACGCGATTTTTTTAAAAACGGAACGAATAGAAACGCTGGAAAACGCAATGCATCTTGGCAGGGCCCTCTGGGTTTTGATGCCCGTGCTACCTTCCTGCAAAGGAACTTTGGACCTTCGTGCTAAGTTATCTTCAAAAGTATTGTACTTACGTTGTAATTGTTTAGTTTAATTTCACGAAATTATGTCTTTAATCTATAAAAATTGTTACACATAGATACATGCATTCCATCGTAGACCTCAGGGTTTGCAACGCATGGCAACCTCGAGGTTGCAGGCCTTAAAGCCTCTTTACGATCTCCCTTCTCGTTGGCACTCCACACCCAAAAACCTCATAATCAAACTTTTTACGTCATCCCAAAATGTAACACGAGGATACTTAGTATTTTTAATTTAACTAGAGCACGTTTCTCATTAACGATAACTGGATACAGTCTCAATTCGAAACGCCAGTTCTTAATCACAGTGCAGACTTGGGCTTAATTTGCGAGACCGTTAATCAGAGCTGCGAGTAAACATTTGGTAATGAAAGGGGTTTTTGCGTGACTAAGTTTGTAAGACGGTGGCTAGTTGGTGACAACGGGCGGGACCGGAGAGCAGTTCTGTCACTAAAAACTGGCCAAGAGGATATCGCGCCACGCTCAAGGATGGGTTTCATTTCATAGCTGTTACTAAAACCTTAACTCTAACTTAATACAAAATCAAAACAAGACAAAATCACGTACAGTCTGTAAGCACTTAGAAGGTGCTTCGGGTTTGTACTTCTTTCTCACTCGCTCTTAATAAGAGTGTATGAGAGCGAATGAGAGACTCTTGGACTGTATTACTTTTAGAAAAAACATATTATAATCAATGCAAGCAAATGCAAGCCTCAATGAAGTGGTTCTTGAATACATTGTAAAATATGGTCTAAGCTATACAGGGTGTCCCAGAAACAGACGTCTATCCTCCTAGGGCTGATAGAGCAGCTAAAAATCTATCGATTTAACCCCTATGTATGTTCAGCGATTTTTACTAGTTCCGGAGATATTGATCATTTTAATCTGATTTTTTGTAATTAATTAGTTAAGTGTTATAAAGAGGGCTATGATGTGTGGTTGGAAAGACAAATATATTTTAGTTGTGGTAGGACCTCGTGCCGAGTCCGTCCGTATAGCTACCATCATCTTATCCATTAACCCACCGCCAAGCAGTAGTGTTCGCATTGTTGTGTTCCGGTATGGGGATAAGACAACCGGTGAAATTACTAGCATAGAGGCATTCCATCTTAGTCCTCAGGATTGGCAATGCATTTGAAGTCTTAGGATTGCAGTTTTGAGATTATAGTCTTGAGGTTTCAAATGTCTATGGGTCTCAGATCCCACTTACTATCAGGTGGCCCGAGTGCTCGCGTGGCTTCTCCTTGCCATAAAAAAACGCAATACCAAAGTCACATAAATTACTAAAATTATACTATTTTTTAATTCTAACGTAATTATAATCTTAGTAAAGATTATAGCTAAGACTGTTTATTTTTAAGTCTGTTGGAAATAAACAACTGAATTTTTTTTTGGTTATGAAAAAGGCGTGAGCACTCAAATCTATTATTCAAGGAGTGTACAAATATTTCGAGCACCTAACGCTCTAATAATATTTAATGTTGACAACAGATAATGTAGAAAGTAAATAGTTGATCCGGAGCCAATAAAAACGTCGTCGATCACCGACATAAGCGGATTGAGTAGGAAACAGTAGGCTCCTCGAATCAAGCCGTTCATGTCCAAACAAACCCTTGCTAACTCGGCCCTCGTTAGCACAACTTTTATCCCGGCCCACAGAGCAGAGAACACGGAGTGGACAGAAAAAAATCCTAAAACAATTCCTAGGCTTAGCTACGTGTTGCTACAAGTTGTAATACTATATTGTTTATCGAGGGACTAAAATAGGCCATTATAACATTTTCCATGACATCAAGCGTTTTACACTTATAGCGATGCCACACGCGCAATTGTCGGTGATTTTAACATAGAGCGACGCACATATTTCAACTCATCGCGTGGCGGTATATAGAACAACGCAGCAGCGCAGCGACGACGCAGCGCACCGCCAACGCCCGTGTGGCACCTCTGTTAGGGCCGGTTTATACGGACAGCATTTGAAGAAACAAAAACTTTTTTTTTTGACAGTTCGAGGGCAGTTCTGATGCAGTTGACGTATCTGTATCAAAACTGAATTACTAACGTGCAGTCCGCTTGCAGTCCTTTTAACTGCACACCGACTGCAAGTGCAACCTAGCTGCACGGTTGATTTGCAGTTTTGATGCAGTTAAATCAAAACTGCATGAAAACTGTATTAGAACTGCAATATAGTTTTATTGCCATCATATTTCAGTTGCTCCAACTGCAACAGGACTGCATTACAACCGTGCAGCTAGTGTGCGGTTGACAGGACTGCACGCCATCTGAAAGCGGACTGCACGGTTGTATGTAATTACGCTTTTTGTTTGTATTTCTTGATATTTATACACATTACCGGTGTGTTACAGTTATTAGACATATCTATAACTGCTGTACCTCTTTGGCCAACAAGCGGTAAGTTAAATTATATTCAGTGAGATTTTTCGTGCAAATATTTTGGAAGAAGTTCCGGTGTCCCTTTGTCGCGCTTCCTTTGTCTTAATACTTAGTTGATTGGGGCGCGACGTTGTCGGACGTTACTTGTTTTGTTGGCGCGAGTTGTGTCGCGGAATAGCTTTAACATTTATCCCATAGAAACCCATCTGTAAGTAACCTTATCTAGATGAAGAATAGTCAAACGCCTAAGTAGCGGTACTTTGTTGTACCTTGTCGTAGTAACGTATTAATGTGAGAGTGGTTTGAGACACACTATGTGTACAAACAGCATCACTGCTAACTGATCACTAGTGAGCCTTATTGTAAGGTGACAAGATTCACAAATGTCAGTTAATTGTGTTGCTGATTGTACATATCAGTAGCTGGGACAAGGCACTAACTGTTCAAGAGAAAGACAAAAGTTTCAAGAAGTTTGTCTGGGCAGAAAAAAAACCACAGTATCTACGTCATGAGGTTACATTAATCATTTTGGCACCTTGTGCATACGATTATATCTAGAGAATCTTCTGCCGTGATCCAAATATTCTGTTTAGTCTATCAGATTTTAGAGGATCCATTTAGAAAAATATGTTTTTACTATACTAGTCAATGTCTGTTGCCTGTATGGTAGGGACCTTATAGGATCTCCCCAAACAGTTTAAGTAGACGCGCGCGCACCCGAGCAAATGTATATAAATAAATTCAATTTAACTGTATGGAGATTATTTGGATGACGTTTTATGACTTTTGTCTGTCTGTCCGGCTAAAGAATCCTCTAACAGAGGCTTAAGAACCTACCCACGTTTAAAACATTACAATTTTCAATGTGAGAAACGGTATCCAATATTATGAATGGTTAGGCTAGTGTCCTATAAAAATCTAATAAGTCCGTCATTTACGAGTACATCATCAAAAAATATTGAACACATATTTTTCCTTTTGTCAATTAAACAAAAAATTACGAAGATAAAGTGCGTTGAAGTTTCGCGGGACGTCACGCCGTGGCACACTTTATACCACGTTGTAACGTCACGAGCCCCCACTCCTGAAATTTGATGGGCGTTATGTTTGTCAATTTTGATTGATTTGAAAAACCAAAAAATAAGTGTTCAATACTTTTTGATAATCTTACTGACGGTCTAATTAGAATTATAATTTTTTTACCCAGGACACACCCCTAAGGACACTATAATACAGGCTAATGCTGGGCAAAGGCCTCCCTTCTTTTCTGCCATCGGTCCCTATTAAGTGCATCCTCCCGCCACTCGGTTCGAAACGCGTCTGAGTCATCCTGTCATCTCTTTGGTCTGCCCCTGCTCCAGCAGCCATCTAGCGGGGACCATTAGTCATAAAAATTGTTCCATAAATCCGACCCTAAATCGAGCCATGGGCCTTGTTTTCCTAACCCTCAAGGGCCAAAGGTAAACTATATTAACGGTTTACAGAATCACCAATTAAAGCACGGCCCTAAATCAAATACAATCGTATTTACATACGCGTAATCACTCCGAGCAAAACCGAGGTATCAGCAAATATGAACGTAACGTAGTTAGGTAGCTGACTTGATTGGGTTCCAATGTAGATTATTGGGGGGAAGATGGAGCACTTTTGATGATAAACGCTGGTGGTGTTGATAGAGAAGTTATTTTTTAGTTTTCTAAAGTCAAACTAGGAACCTTTATAGTTTCGCCATCTTCGTCTGTCCGTCTGTCCGCGGTATAACACTCTCGGTAATTACAAAGCTGTAATTTGGCATATTTATAAGTACATTGGCGCCGACCAAGTTTTTAGGAGAATAATTAAGTAAGTAGACTTCTTAACGAAAGTGGGAATAATCTAGTTAAAGATTTAGCATGCATTAGTTTGTTTGTACGAGAAATTAGTTGAAAATGTATTTTCCCGTTTTCTAGAGCTGCAGTGCAATTTATTAGCAGATACGTAGGTACCTAAAAGTAAGTTTTATTGCGTTAATGGAGTTACACATGTTTTTAAAGTATCTGTACAAACTGCCGAGGGACATGATTCATAAATTGCTAACATTTTAAGACCTTAACTTTTTTCATTGCAACTTCTCTTATAGTTCAGCTCTTGTTTTGCTGTAGTAGTTTAAAATGGTAATTTGACTATTGTTTACAGCTAATTCATAGTATTTCAGTGTATTACATAAACTCCACGGTACCTACCTACTACATTTATTTTTAATCTGCGTTTATTTTTTTAGCAAATATCTCTTAGCTTTTATTTCTATGACGAGGTGTTTATTTGTAGAACGGGAGTTGCACACACGTTTAATACTGTGATTATAAATATATCACTTTTTACGTTAGTACCCAATATAAGTAAAAAAAACAAAAAAAAAAACATTTATTCATCTTTCATATCAGTATTATTAATATTTTCCTCGCGTTGATTTTTCATACTTGAATTATTATTTTATTACGCGTAAAATCGCTTATCTACAATAAAATACAATAAAGTTGCTATCCGCGTCTGTCTGTTTGTCCGCTTAGTTATTAAAAAAAAAACTTCTGATTTTTTTATGCGTTTCATGCATTCTAATTAAAATAGCATAGTAAAGTCGATTTGTAATCTAGTCATCTTGATTAGGTAGTTAAGGTTCTAATCATTTCTATCTTTAATTAATTTTCAGGTTATATACAAAGTTATTTTGACTAATGTTTGTCTGATTGTATGTAAACATTGTAAACTCATCATTTTTGGTCTAGAAATAACGAAAACTACAGGTATTTACATTAAATCTTTTTACAACGGTTACATCCCATCCCTTAAAGAGATCTCTTTCAAGTTACTGCAATAAGCAGCAAGTAGTTTGACTTCTTATTTTTATTTTTGATTATATTAAAATTTGTGTAAATTTCAATGTGGTTTCTTGTACTATGACAAAACATGCAATGTGTGACTTTGAAAAATCATCATGATCAGCCGCAAGACGTCCACTGCTGGAGAAAAGCCTAGCTTCTCCAAAGTTTTCAACAACGATCGGTCCTCTGCTGCTGTCATCCAGCGGTTTCCCGCGACCTATCAGATCGTCGTTCGAGCTTGTGGAAAGCCTGCCGAAACTTCGTCTCCTGGTTTGCGGTCGCCACTCTAGAACCTTCCCGCTTTGGAAAATAAATATCATTAATTTATACATGAAAGAAGAAATTAGAAAAAAAAAATGCTGCACAATCATAACTAAAAAAGGACGTCAAAAGACTATAATATAAATTTACAAATCCAATTGTGCAAATTGCGGTTATAGAATTATCAACAAGTTTATAGAGATGTTTGTAATTCTGTAGCTCTGCCTACCCCACTCTGGGAACGAAGGCGTGAGATTATGTATGTATGTACAAATCCAATTTATATTATATTATATAAAAAAAACTAATACACTTGATACGAATATAAAATAAACAGTGCCACAGATGACTCACGTATTAACGACATGTTTTGAACTCGTTAGTAGTCCTTCACCTGTGAGTATCAGCGCGGGTGAAACATGACAGACCGTTTGCTGACGTTAATACGTGAGTGAGCAGTGAGCTCTGTTTAAATTGTATTATACACTTAACATTACAATTAAATTACTCAAAAAAATAAAGCCAGGGCTGCCCGCTAGTACTAACTAAATACCTTTTACGTGGGGTTTTTAATGCGGTAATTATAATCAAATAAGGTAACAAAAAATCCACGGTTTAAGTAATTTACTGAAACCGTATATAACAGTACATTTTAATTAAAAATTCTTAAGGTATTTAAATTCAGAATTCTGACTAAGCAACTCATAACTATAATTTATACTCGTAAAATTCCAGAGTAAGATTCGTTAAAAAAATTGATAGTAAGTTATTGACACATTTATTTATTCCTAGCTTTTGGCCTGTGTGGTTTGCGAGGTACGATTTATGATGACGGTTTTAGCTACGTAACTGTTTTTTTTATGTCATGGGAAAGGCATACGAGCACAGATTCTACTTGATGGCAAGTGGGATCTGTGACCCTGACATATTTGCATCCTCAAGACTTCAATCTTTAGACTATAATCCTAAGACTGCCAGTGCGTTGCCAACCCTAAGGGCTAAGTTGGAATGCCTTCATACTAGTAATATCAATGGTTGTCTTATCCCCACACCGAAACACAATAATTCGAACACTGCTGCTTGCGATGGTTTAAAGGATACGGTGGTATCAATCCGGACGCACCCTGCACAAGGTACGACTGATTAATGGTATTATCCTAGACATTTTGCGTCACATGCACTCTTCAAATCCTAACTAAAAAAATACCAGATACTAACTTATGATGCATGTATCAGCGCAATTATTTACTGATATCCCATTATCCAATTTTCAGTGATCCTTCGTCAACGTAATGATTTTTATTTCAGTCGGTGACCAGTGTATTTTTAGGGTTCCGTACCTCAAAAGAAAAAAACGGAACCCTTATAGGATCACCTTGTTGTCCGTCCGTCCGTCTGTCTGTCAAGACCCTTTATCTCGGGAACGCATCGAGTTGAAATTAAAACCATATCTACTCAGGTCTACAGTCCCTTGAACATGTAAAAAAAAACAAATTTCTAAGTTAACGTAAAAAAAGATACGGTCGTTTATGCCGCAAAAAACGTATATTTCGAAACTCTCAAGGGAATCAAAATTTATAGGGTATTTTCCGTTGACCTAGAACTATGAAATTTGGCAAGTAATACCGTCTTATAGTTACCACAGTATAGGGAAAAAATCTGAAAACTATACATTTTTAATTCAATCATCTAATACAGGGTATTTATGTATGTAGCTACGAATTTGTACGGAACCCTCAGTGGGCGAGTTTGACTCGCACTTGTCCGGTTTTTTTTCACAAATATTCATCAACAATGAAGTGGAAACGATACACGTGACAAACAACTCCAACAGATTTTGTCGGCTATCGATTAGCCTCGCTGCATTAGGCGCACACGCAGCCAGATGAAACGTTACTACTTTTACAATTGAGTCAAAACGGTTGCAAAGCAAACCGGTCATGGTAGCGATGTTGATATTACGTTTGCAGTGGTTTGTATATTATGCATGTTATCGTCGATATGTTGTCACGAACACGTGTTTTTTACGTTAATATTGAACTTAAAGTTCACTGATAAAATTAAAATCAATTAGTACTTTATTAACAAATTGTCCTAGTTACTTATTACTGTAGATCGAACCCGAGACTGTTAGTTTTATAGGCAATGTACTAGTAATTATCACTTTTGTTTATGGCATAGAGCAGATAAACGAACATACAGACCTCCTGGGGTATTATTCTCTTAAAAACTCAATTAGGCAGTCTTATATGTTCGATCTTATCGACAGAAGACCTGCTGCCTAATTGAGAATGCACGCGTTAAAATGTGTTTAGTGCACTCTGACAGGACTACTTAAACTCGCCGGTGTGGCGCGTTCACTCGTTCACTCGTTCGACCGACTGAGCGCCGTTTTAATAACCAGAGATCGGAATAGGCAGAGCTTATTTGCCTAAACTTGACGCATATTCATTCATACGTGAGAGATGGGAATACATTATTGAATGAATATGCATCAAGTTTAGGCAAATTAGCTCTACCTATTCCGATCACTGTTAATAACACTCCTGATGGTTAGTGGGAGCTGAGTCCCATAGACATTTGCATCCTCAAAACTACAATCTCAAGACTGCAATTAGGACTCCAAATACGTTGCCAGCCTTGTGGATTATGATATAATGCCTCTATGCTTGTAATTTCGTCGGTTAACATATTCCTTTGTGGCAGGACAAGCATGAAAGTCGTATAAACGCAGTTGAAATGCGCTCTTTGCGTAGTATGTGTGGTGTGAAACTGATTGATAGAGTAAGGAATGAAAAGGTCAGAGAGAAATGTGGACTAAAAGAAGGCGTAGTGACTAAGATTGAAAAGGGCCTGCTTCAATGGTTCGGTCACTTGGAAAGGATGGATGAAAGAAGATTGTCGAAAGAGATATACAGAGCAAAAGTGAGTTGGTCGGGTTTCTTCACTGCTGTTCGAGCCAGGCCCATGGCCCGGCTACGTCATCAGCTTACCATCTCCGTGTCAACCTGGTAATCCGGTCCGGAGATCTGCTGTAAGTACACAGACTTTTCTAATATGTTGGCCAGCATCTTTTAGAGACAGTGCGCGTCCCGCGATTCCGAACGGTTGTACGTTATTTTACAGACAGAAGTTGTTTAGAATTTCATTTCATATAATTTTTTTTTCGTATTATCATTTCATAGAATAATCAATATGTAGAATAATTACTTTGAAGACATTTAAATCATCGTTTTTTATTTCAAATAAAAATCAATGTTTCTTTTTTCATATCATAGAATAGCAAATTAAATATTCTTTGTTCTCATATTATTTATTTAAAATATAACTTAATAACAATAAAATCATCTTATAGAATTGGGAGCAGTTTGTGAAGGTGTGTGAAATGAAACGTTTGAAAAAAAGCATACCTACATACATTTGCAGACAGCAAGTTCATCTTACGTATAATATAAACGCATATAACGATTTTAATTTACAATCAAATTGTATCGCATAGCTTATTCAAGGGATATAAAAAAAATAACCTCGAAGGCTAAGGCGGGAGCTTGCTTCGCTTCGCTCCCGCCATAGCCTTCTAACCTAACCTATTCAAGTTGGATGAATGTTCCTCACGCCTGACTGAAATGGAACGAAGACTCCCGGAGCTAGAAGCTTTACAGAGCAAAGTTGAGGTCCTGAGCAGCGAAGTGTCTTTCTTGAAGGAGGAACTTGCGCACAATGACCAATTTATGCGCCTGAATAACGTCGAGATCAAAGGAATTCCCGTGAAAAGGAATGAGAACCTGTTTTCGGTTCTGGGAGGCATATGCTCTGCAGTTGGTTATGCGGTTGACAAAAATTGTATTAACTACATTTCTCGAGTTCCAATTCAAAACTCTAAGGAGAAGTTACTAGTGGTCAGTTTTATCAATCGCTATATAAAGGAGGACTTCGTGGCTTCTGCGAGACTGAAGAAAACCATCTCAGCTGAGGAAATAGGTTTTCAGGGTTGCACTCAGAGGGTATATGTCAACGATCACCTGACTCCTGGAAATAAGAAACTGTTAACATCAACTAAAACATTATTGAAGCAGAAGGGCTTCGCCTACATTTGGGTCAAATATGGTAAAATCCATGTTCGTAAGGACGATAATTCCAAAGTTGTTGTTGTAAATAATGAGCGTGATTTAAACAGGTTAATTTAAGGTGTTGTATTTGCTATTCGTTGTCCTTATTTGAAATCAGCTCTGTGCTTATGTTTTATTTTTTATTGTTTAATAATATTAAGTTAATTTGCTACAGTTTTAGCATCGCTGGCCGACCTTCCTGGGAGGTCTGCCTCTTTTGTTTAGCGCTCGGCCTTATCTCTATCTGCGATAAGCTCAGTACATTTGTTGACCCGCTTAAGGCAGGCTCGGTAACATATGTTTATCTCTTTTATTCACTTTCTTTCAATGCTGTATTGAATTATTTGTTCCTTCGCTCTCACGGAATTATTTTTACGTATCGTTTCAAGCTCCACCCGCAAGTTTTTAATTTTACTTGTATTGCTAAAGAATTGTTTTTTCTGCTTCATTTAAGAATTAGGGGTTTATTAAGTGATGTTATTATTAACTTGTCAGTTATATACTCAAATATATTTAATCATTATTTTATTCATGGATAAGGATACCAAGGTGAATACCTTTCCTTCTATTTATTATCAAAACGTGAGGGGACTTCGCTCTAAGACACTTACGTTTTATCGCAACCTTTGTTTAGCTTCTTTTGACATAATTGTTTTAACGGAGACTTGGCTGGTGGACGGGTTGTTGGATTCGGAATTATTTGATGACCGATACGTGGTCTGGCGGCGGGATCGTGATTGTGCCTTGACTGGTCAAAGCCGCGGTGGTGGCGTGATTATAGCTACCCGCCGGGAGCTCGCAGTAGCCCCGCGGCTGGCTTTCCAGTCTACTGCCGAGGACTTGTGGGTTACACTTTCACTTAAGGATAACTTCAATAGACCGATCGAAGTCCATATTTGTGTACTGTACTTATGTAAACAAAATAATGGTTACACATTCTCGCAGCAGTTATCAAACTTTTTAAGCAGTCTGAATATGGTATTATTAAATTACCCGAACGACAAATATCTCCTGATTGGTGACTTTAATATGAGCAGTATTTTATGGTCGGTTGAGGGGTCATCATTTGTTCCGTCTAATTACTTGACTGCGGATGAGTGTTGTTTGATTGATGAACTGAATATGCATAGTCTCCGACAATATAATGGGGTTTTAAACCAATATAATAAGTTGCTAGATCTCGTCTTGTCTAATGATGATGTATATGTGTGTGAGTGCCCTAACGCCCTAGTACCTGTTGACCCATACCATAAACCTTTAATTATTTATATTAAATTTACTACCATGAGCCCTTTGCTTTCGGCTCCTCAATTTAAATACTACTTTAATAAAGGCGATTATGAGTCTATTAATAACGAGCTCTTGAATATACATTGGAAAGATGAATTCTCTCGGCGTACTTTTGATCAGTCGGTTGATTTCTTTTATGAAACCTTTAAAAGTCTAAGAGGTAAGTATGTACCCTGTAGAAAGCTGAATACAGACTTTTATCCTGCATGGTACTCGCTTTCACTAAAAAAAGCTCAAAAGGAAAAATATACGTACCTTAAAAAATTTAAAATGTATAATAATAAATCGAATTTAGTTTCCTATAACGTGTTGAGAGACAGAGTGCGTAAGTTAGAGCAGGAGTGTTTTAATAAGTACATTGAGCGCGTCGAAAGTAACATTGCTAAGAATCCAAAGCTCTTCTGGTCATTTATCAAATCCCGATCCACCTGTCACGGAATACCTAGCAGTTTAAAATATGACAATAGATTGGTCAATACCGGTTCCGATATTTGTAATGCTTTTTCAGACTATTTTTCTTCTACGTTCTCGGCGCCTGCTGGTGTTGTTTCCAATCCTCTTTGCAATTTTTGTGTTAATTCGGCGGTTGATTTGAACAGTATTGAAGTTAATCCAGAAAAAATAATTAATATATTGTGCAAGCTGGACCCATCCAAGTCGGCCGGCCCTGATGAGATGCCAGCCCTGTTTTTAATTAATTGTGCAAAAACCGTAGTAGTCCCCTTAGTTTTATTATTCAGACGTTCTTTTTCTGAGGGTTTAGTGCCGTCAGTTTGGAAATCGGCCTTCATTACTCCGGTCCACAAAAATGGGCCTAAAACTAACATAACTAATTACAGACCCATTTCTAAATTATGTATTTTATCAAAAGTTCTTGAAAAATTAGTTTATAACCAAGTATATGATGTTTTAAAAAATTCGTTCATTTCAAATCAGCACGGTTTCTTACAGCGTAGGTCCACTGTTTCAAATCTTGTGCTGTTCAATGAGTATGTGACAGAGGCAATGGATAGTGGCTCTCAGGTGGATGTCATTTATACTGATTACAGTAAAGCTTTTGACAGGATTGATCATGGCATATTGCTCTCGAAATTGTGTGGTATAGGGATACATGGAGATTTATTGAGATGGTTTTCATCTTATATTAACAATAGATCCCAAGCTGTTGTTGTCAAAAATTACATGTCAGGTTGGGTAACTGTTCCAAGTGGTGTTCCTCAAGGTTCAATATTGGGGCCCTTGCTGTTTAACATATTTGTTAATGACATCGGTAATTGTTTTGTCCATTCCAAGCTTCTTTGTTTTGCCGATGACATGAAAATCTTCATCAAGGTGCGATGCGATCGTGACTCATTGTTATTACAGTCCGATCTGTCTCGTCTGGCTGAATATTGTCGAACAAATGGGCTGGATTTAAATCCATCTAAGTGTTTCTCAATTACCTTTTCTCGTCAACACAAATTAGTTTCTACTTCTTATGTTCTAAAGGACCAACCTCTGCTTAAAGTTCAACATATTAAAGATTTAGGTGTAGTTCATGATTCTAAGCTTCTTTTTGATAAGCATGTTGACGGTATTGTAAGCAGTGCCTGTAAAGCATTAGGTTTTATAATGCGTAATTCCGTCCATTTTACTCAAGCTAAGACTTTGAAAGTGCTTTATTGCTCATATGTTAGAAGTAAGCTTGAGTATGCTTCTCAAATATGGAATCCATGCTATGCCACATATGTTGATAGAATTGAGCGTGTTCAGCAAAAATTCGTAAAATATCTATGTTTTAAGCTTAAATGTCCCTATAGTTCGTTATTTTACACTAATATCTGTAAAAGGCACCATTTGGTGCCCCTATACCAACGCCGGGAAATAGCTGACATTACTTATATTCTAAATATTACTAGCGGCCTCGTTGACAGTCCTGAGTTGCTTTCTTACGTTTCGTTTAGTATTCCCACTCGGTCTAAAAGGAGTTATCCCCCTATATCACTGAGATTTGCATCCTCTAGATACAGACAAAACAGTTTCTTGACGCGTGCTGGTAAAGGCTTGAATAATTGGGTGAATAAGCTGGATATTGATGTATTCAATTGTAAAGTCCCTTCCGTGAGGCGAAGTTTAATAGCGAAATGTGTTGTTTGAGCATGTTTTGTGTACCATACTTTACAGAACCTTTTGTAGATCTACCTCTGGCTAGTATTTAGCAGTAGTTTTAATTTTGCCTTTTATTTGCGCTAGTGTTTTTGTTTAGGTGCGTGTACCTTTGAAGTTTGTACTAAACTTTAAGTTTGCTACTCAGTCACTACATGTGAAATCCTTTAATTGGTTTTGTGTTTCTTATTCTTGTTTCATATTTTGTATTTGTAACTGTTGGATTTCCTATCAATAAATAAATAAATAAATAAATAAAATGAAATGCTATGAAAAAATACACTGACCAAACAATATTCGTTAAAAAATAATTATATTGTTTGATAAAAAAAATAAAATTACAAAATTGATTGAATTGATTTTCTGTGGAATTTGTTTCTTTCAAGTAAATAGTTTAAAAAATAATAATATTCGAAGCAAAAATACAAGGACCAAATAGTATATGAAACATTTTCTGTGAAACAAAATTCTGTAATTTTTCTGTCTGTAAAACAAGGGGACACCATTCCGAACGTAGTGAGACAACCGCGTCTCCTCGCTATACAGCACCGCCGCTGGTGCTTGTTTAATGTAAATTGTCCTACGAATTTTGCATGTTTATATTATACATGAAGTTTATGTAACATTTGGCCTTTTCATTCACTCTCCCTTAGTTACACCAGTGTAGGATTCCACAGCAAGAGGACCCTTGACAACAAAGGTCCGTTGCGATACCGCTGAATCCTGTCCGTGCATTCAACAAATTATTCTGTCATTAACGACTGCACCCATTATTCAGGACAGAATCGTGGGTGTGGTCGTTCTATTCACGACAAGGGGCCGCCCTATGTGTACTTTTTCGAATCAAATCGGAGAAATACTGGAAAAGGGCCGGATCTTAAGTACCCGAAACCGACGTGCATATGCACTCGATGTATGAATGTGGAAGAAGCGAAAGAGATTTGTCAGGATCGTAGCAGGTGGAAAGAAGTGGTCTCTGCCTACCCCTCTGGGAAACAGGCGTGATTTAATGTATGTATGTACATATTCCTATTCCATAACACAACAATGCTAACACTGCTGCTGCGGTAGGTTAACGGAATAATTGTTGTAGCAATCCGGACGGACCTTGCGCTGGGTCCTACCACCACTTGACTTCTACTCTCTATTTCAAAACATTGACTTTTTTAAATTCAAAATTCAAAATTCAAAATATTTATTCAAGAAATTGGCCACATGAGGGCTCTATTACACGTTGGTAACATGGAGTGAATCTACTAGCGCTTCGGACAAGACCATCATTGCGGAGAAGAAGCGCCGCAAGAAACACCAGCAAAAGGTCATTTTTTCCAATCATAAAATACAATAATACTTAAAAGTAACATTACAAGGTAATACAGTAATAAATAATTATTTTAAAACTAACACAAATAAAATCATTACAAATGTAAGCTAAATTACTTAAATTAAAAATAGTGTCTAGGAGAACAACATGACGAGCTCTCTACGTCAGGAACGATAATTAAAATAACTAACTGGAAAACAGGTCCTTGCAAGCGTGAACAGACCGGACCCCACAGACAGCACCCGTTCACGAGTATGACGCGTATCTCAGCCATCGCCTCCCTCAACCATTTGTTCGGGAAGGTGGCGACCCGATCAACAATGCCGCCGTAAGCAAAGACCTTTAAGTGAGCATGACATGCTCATGCTGCCGGACAAAATATATCAATAAAAATGTAGTTGTCCGGCGAGAAACATCAAAATGTGTTCTCACTTCTAAAGTGACTTGTGCACAAGAACCAATACAATAAAAAAGTAAAAAAACATTAGGTATACTTAAATTTAATGGAATTATAGTTGAATAGATTAGCGTTTCAGCTCCCGGTCTAGCCGGCGTTAAACTCGTCAGCAATCATCGCGCGACTCGCAACATACCGCGGCTCCGCCTGTTTGTCTGCCGCCATCAGCTCAGCCGCGCGGTTGTGTTCATTAACGGGGGAATTTAGTTTAAGGTTAATTGGTTTATGTTGATAACTAGTGGAATACACCGGAGAAAGTTTTCGTTTACACTGAGAATTGGCACGGCCCGGATACGTCGACGTTTCGACTGTATTTCAAGAGCCGACACGTGGTCACGATAATAATCAAGACAAATGTAATTTATTACTCGGTTAGCCCGATATTAGGGTTCCGTAGTAAAACTAGGAACCCTTATATTTGCCGCCATGTCCACGGTTTAACTCGGAGAGTAATAAATCTACAAAGTTATATATTTAAATTACGCCAACAAAATTAGTAGTAAAAAAAGAAATCGGGTGTCTAGTCGTAGGATTTATTTACAGAGTGTATATAATTTCTATTGACGCTATAATACCAAATAATAAACATATTTCAAAAATAAAAAATTACATGGGTTCCCATACAGAAAATGTACCTAAACTTTTCGGCGGATGCTGCTGGACCTTACAATCGCTGTAGTAGGTAGATACCTATTTTTTTTTTAAGTGTGAACAATTTAGTGGGTAAATAAAAAATAATCAGGTTAAAATATCTCTATACAAGAGACATAAATAATTATTATGTTTTATATTGTAAGCTGGTACAGAACCCTTTGAGAACAAGTCCAACTCGCACTTGGCCGGTTTTTTTTTTCATTTAACTCTTCATGTGATCTCAAGTGAGCCAGTCCGAACCGGATCAAACGGATGTAACTGAACCGGTAATGAAGTCAGTTAATCCCTTTGATCTCGCGCGTTGATTGGCTGTCATTGCGCGTGCTCGCTCGCGCGTACGTTGATAGTACGGGACACACGACCTCTATCATTTGCTAGCACTGTACTTTGTCACTACTCCGTTCGATATCTTCAACAAGTTTTGATCGCTAGTAGAATATAATAGAATAGAATAGATTATTATTTGCTAGAATTATACTTACTTTTTGATGTCATAGAGAAGACAAACGAGCCGAAGGCCACCCGATAGCAACTGGTTCGATTCCCAGTAAGGGAAAATATTTGTGTCCTGAATGCGTTGTACTATACGCCGAATTAACACAACAACCATAACTTAACGTTACGCCCAACAACATGTGACGCACGTAATTTTATGAAATACACATGTAAGCAATAATTAGATATAAATACTGTGTAATAGTCTTTAAGCCGCTCTGATGTATTGGATCTTCCGAGTGCACAGTTTCGGCTAGTATATCTAGTTTTACTTCACCACTCCGTTCCAACCACCACCCAGTCCCCACTAGGGTTGCCACCCGTACTTTATTATAAAGTATTGTACTCTATTTTAGCTTCCCGTGCGTTATATTTTACGCAACACATAAAGTAAAAGTACTTTATTTATGAAATTCGGTTTTTAGTGGATATTTTTATCTAATAATTAATAAATTTTAACGAAATTGTACCTCAACGCAACCGTCAAAAACCCTCGACATAAACTTTGTGTTGCCATGTTTGAACGCGATTAATAGGTACTTTTATCGTTGCCAAAAACGGTGATAGAAAGCAAGGTCTGATGAGTGATAACACTGATAACTTGATAAGAAATATGTAGGTATTTAAAAATAATTCAAAAAGTACATTACATTTATGCTGCGTACTTTATTTTTCTTCCTCTTTTGGTAAGTAATACTTTATTCTGATAAAAAAAAGGTGGCAATCCTAGTCTCCACATATCTCAGCGGGTATTTTGTTCCTCAGCCTTGGATGTTTTCTATGTACTCGTATCTTTGCTAACATCTTTCATACTACGCAACGGATTTTACTCGTAAGGCGGTTTTCAACAATAGATAGAGTGATGCAAGATGAAGGTATTTATGTATAATTAATTCTGGATTATGTGGTTGTTAAAGAAAACTCACATAAACCGAAGCGAAGCGAGGGTGGGTCGCTAGTTTCTGTATAACGAGTAAGTATAGTCAAAGTCAAAGTCAAAGATTATTTGCCGGAATTGTTTATCATCGCCTAGTACCTATTGCCTCGTCGTGCCCAGTGTGCTTAATAAAGGACACATTTAATATGGTAGTTTCTGCCCGGGAAATAAAATTTTAAATATAAAATTGTCCTTTGTAGAGGACATCGGGCAGAAACCGGAAATATTAAAAAAATGCTTGGGCAGGACGAAGATAAAACAAACCTGGAGCTGAGTGTGGGTAAAGTGTGTGGGGTTGTCAACTTGTCACCAGGGGCCCGTTCCAGAAAGCCACTCTGCAACTCTGCACTCCACAAATCCCACGCTTCAAACGTATTTCTGTTCCACAAAGCTATTGCAGAGTTGAAGAGGCAGAGTCAAATACAAAGTGTGGATTTGTGGATTTGAAAAGTATATTTTAGGAACAGAATCTTAGTAGAGTTTTCAAATTACGCAGAGTGTTTTCTGGAACACGTTTACTCTGCACTTTGCATTATCGTGGATTTGCAAAGTGTAGAGTTGCAGAGTGGCTTTCTGGAACGGGCCCCTGATATTTTTACCCGACTGCGGCGGAGCCCAAAAGAAGGGTTATGTTTTTCACCGTCATGTATGTATGTATGTCCAGTTCTATGTTCCCCGCTACAGCAAAAACGGCTTCGATGATTTTGACAAATGAGATATCACGGATTCGTCTTCGCAGCGAGAGTGTCATAGGATACCTAAACTGTTAAAATTTAAATAACAACAATGGCCAAATTAGAATTATTAACATATGTAGGTATATCGACGACAGTATAAAAAATGCAGTCGGGTTTTTAAAGCTTGCTTTTTTTATTAGTTGCTCGCTGTGCACTGGGCCCGTGTTTCAAGAGTTTCCAGCCGAATGCGTATATTATAATTCTCGGTTCGTCACGACTGGAATTAATTTGATTATTATTGACTTGTTTCGATCTCGGGAGTAACTGTATTATGTTGTAATATTATTTAATAGGGCGAAGTGATTCTATTAACCAGCTGTGATTGAAGCTTTGTTTACTGAATAAATCATTGTTGTAGCTTTTCGTAAAGATAAGTAGACACGGGAAATATATTTGAAATCGTTAGAAATCATTCGATTTTCTTATACATTTTGTTGTTAAATCTTCCGTAGAAAAGAAAACAAATACACTAAACTTTAGAAGGCAAATTAGCAAACGGGCCACCAAATTCTTATTTCACCATCTTGACAATGACACGTGACAAGTTAGTGATTTGGTATACATTGCAAAGTTAACACGTTTATACATCACTGGAATTCATATTAGCTGCGCCATGTATACTGAAATGTCACCTGTCACCTGTCACTGTCAGGATGGTTGAATAGGGGGCTGGTGGTAAGTGCGATCTGATACCCATAGACATTTGAAATCAGAAGATAGGTATTTTAGGACTGTAAATTCCATTTTAGTCCTTAGAGTGAGCAAAAATGGAATGCCTCCATTGCCCTATCTTGTCTTGTCTTTACACCTAATCACAACATTGCGAGCACTGCTGCTTGTTGGTAGATTAAGGGCTAAGATGGTGGTAGCGTTCGGGTCGGACCCTGCACAAGGTCCTACCATCACTAATCTGCCATCTTACATGCATGGACGAAAAAAAGAGCAACAAACAAAATTTTATTCTAATCGGGAGAAATTACAGGTCCACACATTACGTTAAAAGATTTACAAGCTTTTTTTAAACCCTTATAGATAAATTCTCGTGGAAAAATTGACTTGTTTCCTCTGCATGAATATTGCATACATCATTTAGGCCCTGAGAATACATCATTCAATTTAAATGGCACCTAGCCGAGGACTCAAATACTTCAACTCTTCCAATTTCGCGGGCAAACACTCCACGGTGGCCTGATTCTGAGTATAATTTTAAATTTAAATTCAAATTATTTATTTAGTAATTTGTCTTCATCAGAGCCGGAATTATAAGCTCTTGAACCTGTCAAGTTTCAGTCAGTTTTTCTTTCACTTGTAGGATTTTTGACAGGTCTAATACAGCCTCAGGGCTTTCAGAGGACAATCTAGAACGAATTAACCTAGTACTTAAGTAAACTCTAGGTTAGTATGTACTATGAGTACTAGCTTAATGATAAACATAGTAATAATAGCTTCAAAACCCAAATTCCCCAAATACAACCCAGTTAATTAAAGTTGCTACCGACTGATGGAAGACTTACAATTTAAAAAAAAACTATAATAGAGCAGTACTTAAATACATAGAAAAATTTTAAGACTCAGGATTCTCACTTATGCACATCACGCAAATATTTTTATATACCGGGAATCAAATCACCTATGACGACGCGTTGGCCTAGTTGGTTGGTAGTGACCCTGCCTACGAAGCTAGCGGTCCTGGGTTCAAATACCGGTAAGGGCAGATATTTATGTGATGAGCACGAGTATTTGTTCCCGAGTCGTGGATGTTTTCTATTTATTTAAGTATATATTTCTCTACATAAGTATTTATATCGTTGCCTAGTACCCATAGTACAAGCCTAGAGCTTAGTTTGGGACTAGGTCAATTGGTGTGACATTGTCCCCCCCTGATACCTCTGGCTTCGTAGGCATATTCACTACCAACTCGGCTAACCTCGTCGTCATCGCTTGAGTATCGTTATTATATCATTAAACAACTACCGTGGTATTTGTCCCCCCGGAATAACCCGCGCGGGCGCACGCCGCGTCTACTTAATATTAATGCGCAGTAGCGTCCGCCACTCCGCTCAATAGAATATACTCTAGGATGTTTGCTTTTTTACCCCATTGTACTCGTTACTGTGTTAAAGATGGAAGAACGCTCCTCTTCGCTCCGCTCGTCGTCGCACCTTTCATTTTAAGTTTTTCAAAACTATATTTAGTTGTATGAATTTTTCTTATAAAAATATATAGCCAAACTTATCGACCTGACAACAATTTTTATATGATTATGAAAAGTTAGTTTTACAGTACTGACATTGATATTATACCATGTAATATTGTGCTTTAAGATTATTAAAGCATTGACTATAATGTCTCACGAAAGTATAGCATTTGACGTTTTCACAAATAAATATAATTGATCAAGCTCACACAAATGGGAATCAAACCCAGTCTCTCTAGCTAGGCCAACCTCGTCGTCATCGTTTGAGTAGGTATAGTTATTGTAAACAATTGTTGTGGTATTAGACCCCCGGAATAATCCGCGCGGGCGCACGCCTCGTCTACTTAATATTAATGCGCAGTACCGTCCGCCACTCCGCTCGATAGAATATACTCTAGGATGTTTGCTTTTTTACCCCATTGTCCTCGTTACTTTGTTAAAGATGGGAGGATGCTTATCTGGCAAGTTTTGATCCCAACTGAACCTAACGCTCCTATTCGCTCCGCTCGTCGTCGCCAATTTCATTTTTAGTTTATCTGAACTATACGAAGAATGTTTTACAAATTACATGTCATACTATGTGTGTTTATCGGCCGCCGTCACTGTCATGCAAATAAGACTTATCATATCGTTAAGAATACGATAACATATCAAAATAAACATGGTTTTTACCGAGAAGAATAGAAGACCTGCACTCTAGCTTCAAATAACCTATTTGCGATCTCGCAGAACAAGTAACTATTACTTATAAATCATATGAAATGTAACAGCTTACAGCGTTATTATTTTACAAGGATGTCAAACTTGGCAGGTGCGATAAATGATAAATCAGCATGTTTTATACGGTTTACGTAAATTTGTAACTGAACCGATTAGAGCGATGCAACACGAGCGTTGCGATTCTGGGAATACAGATGCAGGGAGAGCATTCCACTCCTTGGCAGTGCGGATAAGAAATAACGCAGCAAACCGCTGCGTCCCACTCATTGAAAAATTCGACTACATGCGAATGGAAGCCTGTCGTTGCCAAGAACCCGTAGCACAAGCCCAAAGCTCTCAGGGACTAGGTCATTTTGTATAAGGTGATTTCTGACATTTATTTATAATTGATCCCGTTCTAATCACGACCTGTAACGTATACTTACGCAAACGATTCAACTCGAATTGATTAAACAATGTAATTTTCTGGCTTCTATCTGAGACGCCGCAGTCCAATCTAGGCTAAACAATCTCGGACCGAGGCAAAGCCACGGCAATCCCAGAGTGAATAAATTACCGGCCGATCCTGCAATACAATACCGGGCGTGAGGCAAATAGGAATTGGATTCGAGATGAGGCTACTGTTGCTAGGGTATTCTACATAGTTTAAAGGACTAAAAAATAATAATACATAGAACCTAGTTTAAATATCAGAGAGCTTTCTGCTTAAGAACAAAAGACAAAGACAGGGCTAACAAAAACATCATATTGTTTAAAGCTCCATGTAAGAAAGAACGAAATGAAACGAACGAACGAAGTGTTCAGCAAATAAATAATTTTGATTTGATTTAATTTGATATGTAATAAAAAGTAACAAATAAAAACCTGACTGCATTTTTCAGACAGGCCGATAGACAGATGCATATAAGGAGGCATATTTCAGAAAGTAATTAGCCACAGATTTTTAGAAAACATCAAAAATTGCTCTCGTTATAAGTAGATTGTTTATCAAGGGACTGAAATAGGCCATAACGACACGAGATGTTTTGCCACATGAGGTAAACAAGGGTGGCTGTAGTACGATTGTCATTACGGCATTTTAATTTAGAGGTAAACACTTTACTTTTTACCTCGACTATGAGCAAAACAAATGTAAATGAAAATAATAGTTTCAAGACAGAAAGAGACAACTACATATTTATGTGGTCATCTAGGGAACCTAACGAACGATGCATAGACAACTTTTCCAAAACGGAGACGGAAGGTAGTGTACCTCAAACAGCCATCTATAGTTGCTCATAGGAGAGGGAAAGGGCTCTGGAGAGGCAGGTTGGCCCGTCACTAGATACAAGACCAGCAGCACCAACACCCCACCGCCCTCTCCGACGACATTAGCAACATGTATCTGGCTGTTTGTGGCTTTCCAAGTAAATTAGAAAAAAAAGTGCTCTAGTCAATGATATAATATAAAAAGAGGTAGATACGTTACCTATACGGTATTCCGCGTGTAAAAATGGCCCGGCTTACGCACACATAATCAGTAAATATTGCAATTACACACTATTTCACAAATGACAAGTGAAAGCAGGATGGTATGCTAATTTCCGGGAGTGAAACAGACACGAGTAATGTTCCTCTGCAGACTAGTTCACGGTTCCGTTGACGGCGCAAGACTAAGTAAAGGTGTACCAATTGGCTTAGTTTTAGGGTGCCACTATCGAAGTGCGTATAACATATCTACCTCTTTTTACTATAGTATATCATTGGCTCTAGTCTAGATCAAACGTATCGCTTAAGATTTTCTTTATATTTATAAATAAAATCGTTGTGATCAGTTATATCAACGAAAGGTGATAGTAACAAAAGTGAGTTCTTTACTGATTCAATTAACATCTTAGTTGGAAATCTACCGTCTTGTTAGACTCGTATGGAATCAAGACGCATTGGCATAACAATGACAATCTTGTTAGAAGCTACCAACTTCTTTTTTCAGTGTGCGTTTTTAGAGGATATGAAAAATAAGACCTATCAATTAACGCTAGACCTAATTTTGACATCTACGGAACCTGTCAGTGCGTGAGCCTGGCTTGTGCTTGGCCGTCTTTATTATTTTGAAGGACGGAACCCTAATGCACCGTTCTCAAGTCACGCCCAATAGTGTGATGGAGCCATTCTAAAGTATTAACTTTAACGAAGTCCCCATTGTTTTGGACAACAATGGACCCTTAGATCGAAATGATGACTTGGAATTAAGGTACCGTTGGTTCTCGAATAAATATATATATTTTTAATATTTATATTACAAGTTTTGTGAATGACTCTACATGTGTCAATCTTCGTAAAAAAGCAAATTCGATAGTTAAAATACGTCACAAATTTTTAAAATAAACATTCAACTAATATCTGAGTTCAGCTAGATTATGCACGTATCAGAACGCCTGAAATTAATAAGCCTAATGTAGGTATCATAATCCCAAGTTCATAAGACCTAATGTTTTTTTTTCTGAAACCGTAAACTTTTCAGGATTGTTATAAAATAAACTTAACTTAACCTAATGAGTTCTATAGTTATAGTCGTAGTCATGGTTATTTGTTTAGAAATAATATACATTGCATTTGAAATATCCTATCATTACATAATTCACAAATTAATTTACAATGGCCTATTAAAAAATCTAGAAAAATTTACGGTTACAAGATTAAGTACCAATTTCACCATACGATGTTAAACACTTAACAGACGATTAGAGCAGCCAGCAACAGTCGATTAACATTGATTAAATTTAAATCGATTGAAATTAGAATCAACAAAATCGGTTCACTCGTTTAGTTTCTAGAGTGTCACCAAGGAACAAACATACACACATACATTATATAGGCTAATAAACACATTATCCTCCTCCTTCGGCAGTTGCGTAAAAATAGTGAATGTGTGTTCGTGTGCCTTCTCCATTCTATCTCCATTTCCTTACTCGCGCTTATAACACAAATATGAATACACCGGAAATTGAACCCGAGACCCGTAGCTTCGTAGGCGGATTCAATACCAACTAAGCTAGCTGAATTGTCAAACCCAATAATCATCTTACAATGATCAAGAATCCTAAATCTCACAATCCAAGCGCCTTTGGTACGGGCCGGAGCACCCGCCACGGACTCAACTTTCAAGACATTAAACAGGCTTTTTTCTAAATAAGCGAAGGGATTTAGGCAGGAGAAAATTGAGAAATGTCGCCTTATCTCCAAGGAAATAATTACGGATTTCTTTGGTTTTGTTCCGAGGGTAAATTTACTTTGTGAGTTTTTTTAAAGGATTTATTAAAGTCATTTGGTTCGGTAAGAGGATTTTGGGGGTGCTCTTAATCCTGGCAAGGTTACTGCCTCAGTCTACTGTGGCTACCTTGCCTTACTGTTGCAATTTTTTAATATGATGATCAGACATCGGGCAAATGGGTGTCATTACTCGCAATAATGTGGACATGACTCCAAAGATTTTAATTAAACACAAATAAAATTACATTCATTGATCTCTTACCTGAACTTTGAAATCTTGATCCTTTGCAGGACAGTAATAAGTAAATAATACAGAGACGGAGTGGCCATTACCTACTATTAATCTATTTAAGTTTCCTCCATTAACATCCTTGGATTGCGAAAGAAGCTTTGCACCTCATTACTTTGTTTTAGCCGTGAAAAGGAATAAACTAATCACGGAAAAATTATAAAAAATACTGTTTATCTGCTTTAATAAATCTTGCAAAGGATCAAGATTAAAGTTCAGTTAAGAAATCAATTAATGTAATTTCATTTGTTTACTTAAAATCTTTGGAGACATGTCCTCATTATTGCGAGTAAGACACCCATTTGTCCGATCTCTGATGATGATATTATTATATTGTATTTTACTCATATGTCTACAAGTAAGGTTATGTAATTCTTACGGATGACCCATTTACCAAAACGTTTACGTATTTATCTCTAAAATGCCTCTTTTATATATACTTTATTGATGTTTATTGGAGATAAAACAGAAACACTTAATGCATTACAAGTTGTGAACTAATTTACACGGTAGTTTAGATACAGTTGTATCGTTAAACATAATATACCTCACTAAGAACATAAAATAATATAGTTACCAATATGTCTTCCCGTGGATGTCGTAAGAGACGACTAAGGGAATAAAGGCTTGTAGTACTGTTAGGCGATGGGCTTGCAACCCGTCACTAATACGCTGGTAAACATCTTAGCCTAATTGTGCAAATTGCGGTTATAGAATTATCAACAAGTTTTTGGAGATGTTGTAATTCTGTAGCTCTGCCTACCCCACTCTGGGAACGAAGGCGTGAGATTATGTATGTATGTATGTAGTTACCAATATGCGACAATACTTACAGAGTTTTGTTGAAGTACTAGGAAACAAAACATTTTTTTTAATAAATACTCCGTAGAAATTCAAAGCTTAATACGTGTATATGCAATTTACAAATATTATATTGATGTATTTAGATATCTTTTCTTTCAAAATACCGCTTCTAATATTACAGAATTTAAAATTAACTGACTTAAGAGGATTGTGGAGCTGACAATTTCCATACAAAAAGCGATAAAGTTTGTCTTTTCTTAAACCTAAATAATCCGATTTTTACAATTTTTGAATATATTGTAAACATTATAAAAAACTAGGTCTGTACAGTTTTCCTTTCCAATGACGTATTTATTGGAAAGAAAAAAGAAAAAATAGAAAAACGAAAACGAACAAAACTAGTTTTTCTTAATAACTACAACATATTCAATAATCATCGGCCGGAGTAAAATTTGTCTGGGTTTTTTTGACAGTTATACGCTATTTAAGCGGCGCTTCACAATCCCCTTAAATTAGCCACACCTTTACGTTACTAATTACATACCCCCTTAATAATAAACGTTGAGTAACGGTGGTATAGCTATACAATGTTTTGTCCTTATCTGTCAAATTCAAATGTCACACCGTTACTCAACGTTTGTTAGTAAGAGGGTTCATGTTTTTATTTTTAAGTTAATACACGTTGTGGTTTTTTTCTAAAGGTCTAATTTTATTAAATAAGTGAACTTTTGAATGACCATAACATATCAAAGAATGTCCATATCAAAATATGATTTATTCCATTACCACAAAAATCTATATTAGAAATATATTTTTTTAAATCGGTTAATACACGAGTTTGGCATGCAGATGTGAAACTAACTGCTGTTTCCCTACAATTCTGTAACAGAAGATAAGCGTAATCACAGCGCAAATTTCAAACTAATTATAATACGAATTAGTTAAAATTGCCGTTCGACTCCCTATCAGGCAAATAATGCTGGGCCTACCCTTTGCGGTCGTATTATAAATAATACATTTAGTGCGAACTGTTGAAGACCGATGTACTATACAAATGTCATTATTGTGATATTGGTTAGAGTTTAAATAAATATAAAAAAAATATTTATTTCACACCAGAATTCAAAAATACAAATTACATCCACGGCATAGGTTTCTTTAGGTATATAAAACAAGATATTTTAAACAATAACCATAATAAAAAGCAAGCTTTAAAAACCCGACTACATTTTTGATACTGTCGTCGATATATTTTCTTAAAAACAAATAATGATAAAAAAATGATTTTTAAGACATTTATGTATCCAGTGACACTCGCGCCATCAAGACGAATCTAATGACGTACCTATCATTTATCAAAATCGGAACGGACATACATACATACATACGGGCCGCAGTCGGGTGAAAAGCCTTACTACCTACAACATTATATTATAGGTAAAAATCAGCAACAAGTTTCGTCAAATTATACACACACATAGATTACTTACCTACTAATTTCCCGTTCGTTTGTTACTAAGTGTGCCGAAAACATATAAGGTGCAGAATAAATATAAGGCAACCATCTCACTCAAACATGTCCCGAATTGGGGAGCCCTTTGTTTCCCATAATTTTATTGGTCATAATGTAATTGTTGACATAATTTTTGATAGTCATATTTTTTTATATCGCTGAAACTGTAAACTTTTCAGAAGTTCTGAAATATCTAACGTGTAGACAAGGCTAGGTTAGGTTAGGTTTGGTTTATAAAAATCCTGAAATAGTAACAGTTTAAAAAAAAACACGTTATGAATTGCGATGATTATAACCCGAAGCACATTATGAATAAAAATAATTATGTCAGTCAATATAGACCCCCCAAATTGACCTCTAGGCTTGTTCTATGGGGATTAAAGATGAAGTGTGTATGATTGTTTGCTTTGTTTTTCCCTCTTCATTGTTCATAGATCAACGCACTAACTGATTGACATTAAATTTGGTACAGATATACATAGTTTACGAAGACAGACTTAGGCTAGTTTTACCCTGAAAGTAGGGCAGGTTCCCGAACGAATTCTATCCGAAGAGAGTCGTGCGGAAAAGCTAGTGTACGAAGATGCTTTTCCACCGGCGAGGCGGAGCGAGTCTAGGCAAGAGGAGATTTTTTGTATTGCTTTAAAAAAAAAAAACTGTTTTAGGTCATATTTATCGCAAGTCAACGTATCTTTTTAAGAAACTGTTACATTTTCAAGATTTTTATAAACCCAACCCAACCTAACCTTGTATACACGTTAGATAATTTAAGAAATTCTGAAAAGTTTGCGGCTCCAGCGATATAAAAATATTGTCTATCAATAATCATGTCAATAATGACATTATGACCAAAAGATTTTTGGGAAAGAACAGGCTCATCTCGCGTTACCTTTCTTAGCTCGCCGCCGGTAGAAAAGCACCTTTATAACAATTGTCACATAAAACTAAACCTTTTTTATACAGCTGTAAATAAAGGTTTTATTTACATTTTAATTGCGTTGCTATGGCAACCTGTGTATGACGAGGTCCCAATGATGCCTGTTTAACCCTAAAACACTATTAATTAGAAGCCTTCGCTTGCAGAGCAATCCGCACAGTTAACAGTTGTTTTGGAAAGTTTCCATTATCCTGTGCTATATTTTAGAGCAAATGTATACAAATTCTGACGTAATTATGATGAACTATTTTTTTATATGGTGTACAGCGCTACCCATAAAAATGACATTGCTAGTAGTAGTAGTCTCTCTCGTTCTGTCTAAGGCTACGCTTTCGCTCAGACAAACTTGGTCTAGCCAAGTGGAATTTCCAGAAGGATTGTAGAAATTTGAACTTTATGATAGCTCTTATTAACTTAACAGTAAAGGCGGCCGAATTAAGAACAATACAATAGCAAGGTGTAAAAGAAATAGCAATGCAACTTGGCCCTTTGAGAAATATTTATTTATTTATTTAACCTTTATTGCATAAAAAAAGTGTACTAATGGCGAACTTAATGCCTAATGGCATTCTCTACCAGTCAACCAAATAATCATACAGAAACTAACAAAAGTGGTGCACAGAAAAAGAAAGACAGAAAACAGAATTCATAAATACAAATTGCATCCACAGCTAGCATAGGTTCCGTTAGGTACATACATAAATGAAGACATTTTGTACAATAACCATAATTAAAAGCAAGCTTTTTTAAAATCAGACTACATTTTTTGACAATGTCGTCGATATATTGAAAACGAAAAACGATGTTGAAAACATTAAAACGGTTACGTAGCAAAACATCTAAAATCAAATGATATAAGTTCGTAAAATCTGTTTAAAAAATGTTTTCAAGAAGTTTATGTATCCAGTTACATCTGCGCCATCGAGACAAATCTATAAAATGACGTATAATTTATCAAAATCAGTTGACTGACCCTTTCAGTGGTTACGAGGGGTCATAGGAACGGACATACATACATAAATACCTACATACATACGGGTCAAACACATTTCATGTTTTTTATCTGAAGGTGGCTATGAGAATCCTCAATATCGATCGATATTAGAATGGATCGAAATAGTTTTGAATTTCGAAAAATTATTGCACAAAAAAAGTACAAATGGCGAACTTAATGCCTAATGGCATTCTCTATCAGTCAACCATCATACAAAAACTAACAAAAGTGATGCACACAAAAAGAAAGACAGAAAACCAAATAAATAACATATTTACAATTTAATATGTCATTGCTTCGGAAAAAAAACTGGCTAAGTGAGGAAGGACTCACACGCCATTTTTTTATTATTATTTCGTTTTACAGCGGTAATCACTTTTTGAGAATATCATGTGTCTAGGTACCTAACTATTACGGTTCATGAGATACAGCCCGCTGACAGACAGACGGACGGACACCCTTTTAAAATAACAAAAAGTTCGAAGTATTTAAATATCGTATCGTACGACAAAGCGAACGCGCCAATATTAGCATATTATAGTTTTTCGTCCGCCCACAGCGTTTTATCGCGGTCGACAAAACTGCCTTATCACCGCCCCCCGGGTTATGTCCGCCCGGTTTACTGCTTCATGTCGGAAATTGATTCTTGACACTCCTCGTTATGGGACAGTCGCTAGGGTAGGGGTTTGAAGGGTCAGAATGTTGAATTGATTAGCAGTTATTTCTTGAGGAATAGACAAGCATATAAAATCTTTTTGTGACATTGACGGACTAACAGGATGAATATTCGGGCGTTTCAACCGCCGTCATTGTGGTCTTTAATATATTTACGAAAATAATGATAACTACCAGCAACTTGTGTTGTCAAAATCAACGGACGCGGAGTTAGTATCCATTACATATAAAAGAAAATGAAAAAAAAATTGTTTATCTTGAATAATATGAGAAGACAATAAGTAATGACGGCGGTTAAAACTCTGAATAATAGACAACAGATAGCGCGTGGCCTAAACCACTGGGTACCTATAGAAACTTGAAGTTTGGTTAAAGTAAGTAAGTTTAGGTCACTCTCATCCTCTTTTTCCTTCGACTTAAAAAAACCTGCCGTGCAGTATCTACATTCTATAGTTTAAAAAAAATAAGACAAAACACTGAATTCTTGAGTCACAAAAAACCCATATTATTATTGGCCGTATAAAATTAGTAGAAAAGAAAACGTGAAAATTAATGATTGATGTTCTGCAACAGGACTCTATCTCAAACAATAACGTAAACGTATTCCATTATAAGATAACTAATAAAACGTATAATACCGACACTTCTCGGCCTCGGGAGCTTAGCCATACTGTGCCTTTGACCTTTTATCGTATTAGCGGCCTTTAGAGCGGTCCCGCACTACGTCCGATCCGAACCCGTGAAAATACGGATCTATAGAGAAAAAAAAGACGGAAGCCATCCGTCATCCGATTTCTGTATAGACCCGTGTTTTCACGGGTTCGGATCGGACGTAGTGCGGAACCGCTCTTACACGGTACAGTTTGGCCATTCCACGCGCCAGTCCGAACCGTACATTTTTTACTATTTTACTATTACAGTTGCATTTACACGTACGGTTCGGAGCGAAGATTGGAATGGCGCGTGGCGTTTCCCGCAGTCCGAACTGTACGTGTGCAGGCCGCTGTTATCAACGTTTTGATAGCTCTTATTTACTTGACAGTAATGGCGGCCGAGTTAAAAACATGTTCTAAGATCCGAATAGGAGAAGATTTGGACCGGGCTGTTTATTCGATGAAAAGTATTTTATATTAAATTTAATACGCTAAATAATATATGGCGAATAGGTGGGCTGAAAAATGAACTTTTTTTTTAAATTGCAAATGTTTGTTTAATAGACAAATTACATATTAATCGAACGTATGAAGTCTATAGAATATGCAAACGTTAGGTTTGGTGCAAATTATTAGTACCGACTTACCTGTTTATACCTGCCTACCCAATAGTTTGACGACAAAAAAATAGTCAAACTAACGTTTGCATATTCTATAGGCTTCATACTTTCGATTGGTATGTAATTTATCAATTAAACAAGGTATTGTAATTTTTTAAAACAAAGTTTTTTTAATTTTTTATTAATTATGTACTGGACTGAAATTTTTCAGCCTACCCATTCGCCATATATTACTTAGCATATTAAATTTGGTATAAAATACTTTTTACCGAATAAACAGCCCGGTACAAATCGTCTCCTATTCGGATCTCCTACTAACAATGCGATAACATATCGAAGATAATATGGTTTTACCCAGTAACATCTAAGCCCTGCAGGCAGAAGGTACTGATACAACAGTAAAAAAAAACAATTTTTAACCTCTCTAAAAATTGTAATCTTTCAATAAATTTTCATTTGAAAAGACTAAAAGTGTATTTAACAAGATAAAACTGATAAAGATCTGAACAGAAATCAGCGTTTGATTTCCATTTTAAATTTTAGTTCATCCTTTATTTAAATAAAATTAACGAACCCTTTCATCGTCCTATATTTAAAAAAGCTTTTGAAGAACGTCTAGATTTGATATTGTCTATAGGTATTTATGTCATTTGAGGGCTCGGGTCTTTGTGGTAATAAGTAGCATAAGCAATAGGGAGATAATGTCAACCCAGCAGAAATTATAACTTATGAAAGTAACTTTGTCCGTTTGTTACGCTTTCACGGTTAAATCACTACTGAACCGATTTTTATGAAATCTAGTAACATCACAACACAAACCAATATAGGGCCGGTACAGACGAACTGCATTTGAACTACAACCCAGCTGCAAAATGGCAGTTTGCGGGCAGTTCTGATGCAGTTGATGTAACTGCATTAAAACTGCACGCCAACTTCGCAGCCCGCTTAGGTCGACTGCACGCCATACTAGATTTTATAATTTTTAGATAATCTCTTCCAGTTAACCTTTGATTAAGAAAGAAATAAAAACAATGGAATGGTTTATCGCTACTCGATGTAAAAAATCCAATACCCTTCTCGGGTTTCAAGCCATGCCCATACAGTATGGGCCATACTAGATTTTATTGAAATCGGTTCAGTAGAGGTTTAACTGTGAAAGCGTTTAACAAACAGACTATATTGGAATCCCTAATCGTCATTTGTCCTAATGCGTCGTTTGTCCGAATTCTCGTTTATCCTAAAGCCATTTCCGCCTGAATTTTATAACTTTTTAGTGTTCTTACAATACAACTCTAAACTAACCTATCCGCTGGAATTTTTGGAAAACTTAAAAAGTGGTCTGACTCAGCAGAAAACCAATTTAGGACAAACGAAAATTCGGACTCGGATGCGTTAGGACAAACGATATTATGGATTGGAAATGAAACCCACTTAGCCTTCTTAATAGCATAAAAGTAATGGATATAACCATGGAAAAGGTCCATAATTCATCCCTAATTGTGAGTATTTACTTGGTTCGTGACGTGTTTGTTTTAATCAGTGCAAACTGCACCGTAAACATCGATTGGCCGTGGCGCAAGTAAGCTGTAGAATACAAGTCATTCCGTCTTCTATCGCGGCCATAGTCAGCATGTGGCTTATTTATTTCATGTTTTTTGTAACAGTGCTATGCGAGAAAAGTGGTAATGGTATGTAGTTTTTTAAACACTTAATTGGACGCAATTGTAAATGTTATGTTTCAAACGAAAATTTATATAGCTAGAAATTTATCAAAAACACTTACGTTATTGCGTTCTTTGCTTTAATTGATTATTATAAAATAGCCTGACCGATTTCCATAATACTTAAATTTTATAAAAAAAGCCTTAAAATCTGTCCATCTGTTTGGGAGCTTTGGGTTACGATGCCACAGCCAGACACGCAGAAAGACAGACAAACAGATACTCGTATAGTGCATCAAAATTATGACACCCTCATTTTTGGAGAGTTCAAAGGATTTTTTTACTTCTCTACTAGCTTTTGCACGCTTAAATTTTCTGCGATACAAAGTACCATTTGTCCGTCCCCGGGCTATAAATTATCTCTGGTACGTAATCACATCGATTGGTTGAGGTGGTGAACTCAGAGAGAAACAAACAACATTTTCGCCTTTACATATACATACATACCTTCACGCCTACTGATGTGCCAAAAGAAACTTTCCAAAATTGCGGAACATTTCATGTAGGAAAATTTCAGAAACTTCTCACAATTTTCTATGGGGATGGAAACATTCCGTTTCTTAAATTTAAATTTCCTATATTTCTAGTGAAAGTTTCCGGAAATTTCGTAGAACTTTTCTAACTTTTTGGAAACTTTCCGCAACTTGCACATCAGTATTCACGCCTGTCTTCCAATGGGGTAGGCAGGGACTATGGAACACCAGGTGCCCCGGTCTAAACATACTTTCGCTTCCTGTACATTTATCAACCTCTTCATGCGCGTACGTCGGTTATATTAGTAAGTATTTAACGATAACGATTAACTATACTAACGATTAATTTCCAAGTGATATTCATAATTAATGAATTAATGCGTGATAGAATCAGAAATGATGATATCCGCAGTAGAACTAAGGTTACCGACATAGCCCGAAGAATAGCCAAACTTAAGTGGCAGTGGGCAGGGCACATTGCTCGCAGGACTGATGGCCGATGGGGTCTGAAGGTTCTTGAGTGGCGTCCGCGGACCGGGAGACGAGCTGCAGGTAGGCCTCCAACAAGATGGAGTGACGACCTTGTAAAGATCGCGGGAACGCGGTGGATGCGAAAAGCACAAGACCGGTCTGAGTGGAGAGCCTTGGGGGAGGCCTATGTCCAGCAGTGGACGTCTTTCGGCTGACATGATGATGATGATGATGATTCATAATTAATAGTGCTTTTATCGTATTTAATCATTCAGCTGTAAACACGTTACTACCAAAATCATATATGACATGTCATTTTGATGTAAAGTCTTTGGATAATATTCAATAAATAAAGAATAAACACAATTTAAATCAACGCTACTTTGTTTAGCTACTATACATTTTTCAGAACGTAAAGTATATAATGTCCCAAATTAGGAAATAGACTATTGTTATGCCGAATTATTCATACTGTTGTTGAATCTCAAAATATCCAAAATTTACTTGCAACCAATGGTCGGTCCGGTAACCCCTTCAAGGAGTTTTGAAAGGGTTACAAAGGGTTAAACCCATTAAAAACCCCTAGAAGGGGTTACCGGACTGGTCCCTGCTCGCAACCTGTTACTTTGATAATAAGAAAATTTTACAGTTCTTTATAGCTTTGATGACATAATTATGTTTCTTTCTAATGCAATGCTACGTATAAATCTCATAATAGTCGTTAGCATACGTACCTAGTTGATTTGTCTCTATTTTTTTTAAGAGTCCTAGCTTCGCATGCCAAACTTTTTAACCAGAAGCATAATTAAAAATATTTAAATGAATTTATTTGGATACGGATAATTATGGATACGGATAGTTCCAGTGTTAAAAAAAACAGCAAATGCTATAAAAATATCATAATGCGTAACATAGCATTAGTAACTAAAAAACAATGCACTCCCGAGTGAAAAATAATGTCTTATTTTTTATTAGACTTACGGTTTTAATATCGGTTCTTGAATAGTTTTTAATTTCAATATTACTAATGTTAATTGTATTATTCAAAACTAATTTGCTTTATTAATTCTTAGAAACACACACAAAAAACATACAACAAATTAAACTTTACGCATAAATTATTATATTGGAGCATAATATATCACTCTTCAAAAATGTATTTAATATCAATAATATCTGCGTGAAAAATCAAGTGAATCCATTGCTCTGCTCTGACGCGAATAAAAATATAGGTAATTACTTTCTGTAGTTTTATGACGAACGTGAAGTTGATTTAAGTTAATAAATAAACTTAGACCTTGGGTTTCTTGCCTTTTAGTTGTAGAAACGAATAGTAGTTTACGTGACGGTTGCGTAATGCTAAATTACGCAGAGTCTCGTACAATACTTTATCTACACACATATTATAAGTACTCTAAGATGGGTTCAGAAGCCGAAAGGCAAATGACCAGCATTACCTTACCCGTGGTAGTAGGTGACAGCGATGACAGCTGTAACGTAATTTTGAAATTACGTTATCGAATATTGTAAAATGAGATCCAAATTTGGAACATCTTCCAAAATTAACAGCTGTCATCGCTGTCACCTACTACCACAGGTAATGCTGGTCATTGCCTACGGGTTTTGAACGCATAATAGAGGACTTATGATATGAGTGTAGATAAAACAAATAAAGTATTAACTCATCATCTCCTGATCTAGGGAACCTCATGCTATAACCCTTCCGCTATTATGTGACACATTAAGACAAAATTATAGATACAAGTAGTTCTGTTTTTACAACCTTTCATTTGACTTAGTTCAAATCTGGATACGTTTAGTTTATTTCCTACTTGTAAATTTTGAACCAGGGTCTCTACTGAACTCGGTAAAATCATAATGCGTTTCACGTGTTATGGTATTGTTTTGAACTCAGCCGCCATTACGGTCAAGTAAAGAGCTATCAACGTACGTTACGATTACAATGCGATAACACGTCAAAGACAGTTTTTACCCTGTGGAATAGAGACCCAGTTCCCGTTATTGGAATAAGAACATTATACGTCATTTGTTAAGCGGATGAAATGCAGTAATTTGGTGTTTAAGAATAGAATAGAATAGAATAAAATTTATGTTCAGACCTTTCAATCCATAGTTTCGTACAATAAAATTAAAATAAAATAAAATAAAATATTAATTAAAATCCTCGTGTGGTTGTCGAGTTAGAATAGTGCCACTCCATGTCTTCCCGTGGATGTCGTAAGAGACGACTAAGGGAATAAAGGCTTGTAGTACTGTTAGGCGATGGGCTTGCAACCTGTCACTAATAAGCTGGTAAACATCTTAGCCTAATTGTGCAAATTGTGGTTATAGAATTATCAACAAGTTTTTAGAGATGTTTGTCATTCTGTAGCTCTGCCTACCCCACTCTGGGAACGAAGGCGTGAGATTATGTATGTATGTATGTAATTAAAAAGTTTAAGAGCTGGCCTGCGGCGCTATTGCCTGAAGTATTCGCGATCGCAATCAGTTTCAAACATGAACAAATGATGAATTTAAAATAAACAACAGGATTACCGTTGTATTTAATGAAAATCTACCATTACATTTATTTTAATTACCACAAAAAAAAACAGCAAAATGAACTTTATAAGTTAAATGAAGAATAAATATCGGGGGGCAATCTCACATAGATTGACTTAGTCCCAAACTAAGCTCAAGGCTTGTATAGTCGCGGTAAAAAAGGTTCGTCACTTTTCGACTCCATTTCAACGCTCTTAAGGTCCAAAACTGACGGACCTTTTACTACCGTGACTATACTATGGCTACTAAAAAACTATTAAAATACTTATATTGAGACATACATGCGTAAATAGGTACATAGAAAGCCTCCAAGACTAAGTAACAAAATACTCGTGCTCATCAGACAAATATTTGCCCTGACCAGGAATCAAACCCGGGATCGCTAGCTCCGTAGGCAGGGTTATTATCAACTAGGCTAACTGCGTCGTCGTTTATCTCAAATTTATAATTTTAAAATAAAAAATATTCAAATTCATGTTGTATTTGTGTTTCAAAGCAAAACATTAATTCATATACACTCTTTTAATCAGCTTTAATCTTTGGTTTATATTAATTAACCGCATTTCAAATTTTGCACCACTGTAATCAGATTTATGCACACGTCATCAACCAAACGGATTCGCTATGCACTATTTAATGGCGCGATGTGTAACTTTGTCTAAAATATTTCAAAGGTTATATTTTTCTGTATCGAAACTAGAATTACTGACTATTAAATTGCTTTACGTACGAAGATTTATTACATGTAACCAGCAGACGGAGAGAAGGAAAGTGAATTTAAATTAAACTCTTTTTATTATTCATTATGTTTCAGGAAAACACAGTAAGTATTATGAACATGTTTTGTATAAATAAGTTAACACTGTATTAAATTTAACTGCAAGCTGTCAGACCTAATTAAGTCTTTGACAGGTACTACAAACTAATATATTCTTAAAACATTAACATTAAGTATTTAATAAAAACAAGACAAGTATAGTTCGTCAAAGTAGGTAATTAACTTAAATGTAAATAAACGAAATCGCTAACCAACCAATACTTAAACATAATTATAGTTCTAACCAATCAAGACAGAGCACAGATGCAAAAAGTATTGAACGGCCTAATGAAAATCTTTAGCATCTGTGGTCTGTTTTGATTGGCCTGCACTATTAAGTCAAGTGATTTGTTTGTTTACATTTTGTTACGTGCACCTACTCAAACCAACTATAAAGAAGTGACTCTACTTACTCTTTCTTCTATGCTAAACCTCTCGACGGACTTTGAAGTGCGGGATTCCGATGGCCTAACTCTGGAGTTTTAAAAATATAACAAATCGAATTAACAGAAATATATTTTATTGGTTTTCGAACATTGTGGATAGGTATATTTTTTTTTACAATTGACCTTTTTGTGAACTGAACTGAGTAGGATCAAACATGAACAATAGGTCATTTTTTTGAAAGGAATATACCAATCATTTTTTATAATATTTTTTCTAGCTTAAGGTATAATTTTAATTAACTACCTTAACGAACTTGTCCATTTCTTATTGTTAGAAACGTAAAAATGTTGATTACTAAAATTAAAATTTAACTGCTTTTATTGTTGTTTCATAAATTTCAGTAATTCACGATATTGTAATAAATGACGCAACGTCGTTCATGTCACGATCATTAGCTCTGATTAGAGACGCGAAACTGCGTCAGTGACGTGTGACTTAATGATCGTGAGTCCTGTGTAATGGTATAATTGGTTTAGACATGCAGAGTAATGATGAAAAATCATTAGTTATAGTTTCACGCGCGCAGTGAGAAAATCATTTCCTTTAACACAACTAGCTTTTGCTAGCGACTCTGTCTGCAAAAACGTCGTATTTTTTTTGGATATTTCTGTTTTTTTTTTAAATATATGCAAGAGCTTACGGGCCACATGACGCTAAGGTCTTGAGGTATACGCATATTTACAATCTCCAGATAGTCATGTCGAAATTGCAGTCGCGAGACTTTGTAATATTACATAAACTGGATCAACGTGAACACTACTGCTTGGCGGATAGTGGGTAGTAAAATTATGGTAGTAATTTGGACAGAATATAAATATTAGCCTATAGCAGGTAAAATGTATAATGTATTGCATGACAGTAATTTTAGATATAGGAAAAAAGACTTTGTACGCCTAAAAGGCAGATCAAAGATATCTCATTAAAATATAAAGAACTATGTATCCAGCCTGTGTATCACAAATAAATGATAACATTACTTACTTACTATACAAGGTCTTATCAACACTACGATAATGATGTTTAGCTTTTATCATTGCCAGCTGATGTCAGACCCAAAAGGCCTCATACGTGAAGACGATAGAAACTCTGTCGGGATGATTCTAATTCCTGACTATCACATGGGGAAAAACGTCATGCATGACGTTTTTCATAGATCTGTGGTAAACCAGTATTTATTTAGACGTATTATGTTCTGTTGCAGAGACGGTATACCGAGGTCAACTGTCGCCGGGATGCGTAGCAAACTACTTCAGAGTTTTCGTGACACGACGGGTTCCGCCTCGCACATACCAGTACCACCACGAGACGCTCCTCGATGAAGACGAGGATTATCCTCCCGCGGAGAAGAGGAGGAGTGTCCAGGTAAGGTTCACCAGAAATATGTTTTTTTTTTGTCACAGTGAGTAAAACAGGCAGATACGGTTCCACGAAAAGACGCTCACGAGCGTGGTCCTTTTTTACTTACTGCAGGTTATGGAAAAACCACGCAAGTATACACTTGACAGTGATAAACTACGTGAAGTCACGGATATTGGCAGTTGACGTGCACAGTGCCTGGTATGCTGTGTGCATGCATGACGTGCGCCGCAGTGGGTATTATATTTGGGACGGTTTTTCAAATACTAAGTAACAGACAAAAATAACATCTCGTTCATTACGAGTAACCAAGTTGAAAACAATGGCGCCTGTCGTGTTTCAAATTGCTCAAATGAATGTTATTTTTATATTCATTTTATTAAGTTGTACATGATCTTGAACGGCTTAAATGAATTCCTGATATGTTTCACATTGAAATAAACTTCGTTTAGAAATAATCTACCGTTCATTTATCGCTTTTAAGAATTGGTCACAGACATTATCACATAGTTTTAGTTCCAACAAAAAGTTTATGAGAAATATCCAGGCCTTTAAAAGAGCAAGAGCGATAAAGTCACGGTTTTTTTTGTTCACGGTTTTTTTTATACCATAAGTAGAGCAAAAGTGCACACGCGTTACTTCATGGTAAGTGCTCTTAAATGTTTATGGACATGCAGATGCGAGAATGCAAATCGTTTCCGACCTTGAGGACTAAAATTAACACCTTTATCTTTCACAGACTGCCTCACACCCAAACCGAAAGGTAACAGAGCGAAGCCTGCTGCTTGGCCCTTTAACCAACAGTTTTACTAATTCTTTTCAAATCGTTTTACAGGGTTTACCTAAAAAAACAGAGTATTTTTACAATTTGACCACTGTAGAGTGTGTGATAAAATACCTTTTAGTTAAGAGTGTTAATAGTTCTAATAATTTATATTTGTTGCTTTATTACCTTGTAATGTAACTTACTTTTAAGTATTATTGTATTTTATGTTTGAAAAAATGACCTTCTGCTGGAGTTTCTTGCGGCGCTTCTTCTCCGCAATGATGGTCTTGTCCGAAGCGCTAGTAGATTCACTGTATATTACCGACGTGTAAAAGAGCCCGTATGTGGCCAATTTACTGAATAAATATTTTGATTTGATTTGATTTGATTTGTGTGTATCCAAAACCGTCTCACTGGCAGTTGCCATTCAATTCTAAAAATTAGAATAAACTTCGCCGATTTTGATACAAACGCTAGTTCCTATCAAATAAAGTGCTGAGTCGAAGCTGGTGCTCTCGGCAAAGTAAGAACAACCCCTGAACCAACTCAGAAAATAAATATTTTACAGATCGGCTGGAGGATAGTGGGGGGCAAGGGCATCAACATCCAAGACGCTCCGTACCAGGTGCTGTACGGGGAGTACTGTGGAGGCACCCTCATTGCTCCTGACTGGGTGATCACTGCAGCGCATTGCCAGTTAGTACATTTATTCCCATGAAAACTACGGGATACCTATGTGTTTCATGTTTTTATCAAGGATTTAGATTGGCAAAACAGAGTTAGTACAATAAGGGCACTGTGCGAAATGAAATTGGCAGCATGATCTATTATTAAGACAATATCTGGTGCTTATTGTAACAGTAGTGATTGCCACTTGAAATTATTCAAATTATTCAAGAAACAATTGTTATTATCTTCTTAAGCAAAATATTAATTTAAAAATGATTAGGATAGTAATATACTATTGTAACCACTGGTTATTCATTTTGCAAACAGTATCAATATCATGGCCTGGATCTCTACCAGCCAGCAGCCATTATACTTTTTTGGGCCACAATTTAAACCATGTTCGACAGCATTTTCTAACACTATCATGTCTTTTTTCAGAGAAAAAGAAACATTTGTACTAGCTGGCTCGACCTTCCGCAGCCAAGCCACCTCCTACCCTATCTGTGCCCACTTCACCCACCCTCTCTGGCACAATGAGGAGAAGATACACCCTCACGACTTTGATTACCAGCTGGTCCTTCTCGAAAGGCCTGTGCCGATCACTCCAAGATCTAGACCCATTGCCATCGGGTCTCTAGATGATATAAGCCCTGGGTCCATGGTGTGGGTTAGTGGATGGGGACATTTGGCATATAAAGTAAGTATTATGAGAAACGATAATTTTAACTGGGGAAGATTGGTGCAGGACTTTGGTTTTCGGTAGCAATTATTCAAAGTTAAGAGTGTCAAAACTAAGAAGAGCATTTTTTTTACAACTTTAGCTTTTTAAGAAAAAAGATTTTGACGAATTGACAAAGAAACAGGCAGACGATCAACCGTTGTTGGTATGGGGTCTAAAACAGTTTTCAAAAAAGTTCATATTTAGCAGTAGTATTCCAAAATTACGGATAGCATTAGGTTAAAAATTACGATTTTCCCTTAGAAAAGCCGCATGCAGGACGTCCTCCACCGAGTAGCGGTGCCTGTGCTTCGAGACGACGTGTGCCGGACTGTTCCAAACGAGAACTACCACCAGCTCACTCCGAGGATGTTCTGCGCTGGCAACGGCACCAAGGATTCCTGTCAGGTGAACATAACAAGTCTAACATCAAGCTTTAAGAACATGATACCGTCGTCTACATATTATTATTTATGTTTATAATTATATACCACCAGCAGAAGTAGGTGGACAGTCAAAGAGCTCATAATGATCTATAGACGATTCTATTGTCAAGAGAATAAGAGTGTGTAGATAATTTCGATCTCTTCGACTGCCCGCCTGCTGCTGACTGTACAAAGAAAGTAAAAGTAAAGTCTTTTGTGTTCGGGGGTTACACTCGCGTAAGAGCATAATTGGAAGTGAGAAAGAAGTACAAAAAAATTGCACTGTATATATTTATTAAAAATCCGTCAACCGATACCAAAGTATCTTTATAATTTAGTGTACACCAGATCAAAAACATTAACCTCCTTTTTCGAAAGTCTGGTAAGAAGTAGCTGTATTTATTATCTCTTCGAAAATTTCAACTTTTCGGAAATTGAAGGTATGTCTCTGAAATCTCAGCTTTTGGCGAAATTTGGGTAAGGATTTAAAATTTACCTTGTGGTGGAGCTCTACTTAACCACTCGACCATGCATGTTAGTTGGTGAATAGTTGTCTGTTTGTTTGCTCTCAGGGTGATTCCGGCGGACCTGTAGTGATGAATGGGAAGCTGGTCGGCCTGGTGTCCTTCGGAGTTGGCTGCGCCGTGGCCGACCAGCCAGGAGTCTACACGAAGATACCTTACGCGAGGGACTGGATCAGGAGCATCACCGCACTACCTTTATAATTGTACCTGTGTCAATCGGCATTTCAACTATTGTCAATTTCACCTATGTCAAAACGCCATTGCTGCAAGCTAGCTGTGGCTACACCACGCAATGTAAAAAACACTTAATACCATTTGATTTTGATTTTGTTGTCAGCAAATTTGGAGTTTCAGCAAATTCGCCATCTCATAAGACACGGAATCGACCTTCTGTCTTATTTGACCTAAGGAACTAAACTTATGTCTTCTTCCTTTTTTCAAAATCTTGTTCGACTGATATTTATCATTTTAAAGAAAACTAAATTTTAGGATGTCCCAGGCAATTAACCATTGTATCGTTAGGTTTATGGGTCACCGGAAACAGCTGAATGCGAGTAACAAACCCCTAGACAAGATGCATTGGGAGAACGATATCTTTATCGAAAATTTATGGAATTGACGTACCTTGTCTGGCGGACGGTCGCGTCGAGCGCTTATGTTTACTTCATACATTTTGCCAGTTTTTGATAATCGTTTACGTTAGCGCTAAGCATCTTGCTTAGGGCCACTGATTACGGTAGACATCTTTGGTTAAGGCATATGGACTTATGCCCAGCAGTGGACGTATTTCGGCTGACGTGATTATGAGTGTGTGGAACCTAGCTGTCTATCTATATCTTTTGCACGCAGACAAAGTTTTCCTCTCTGAGCCACTTCTCCAACTTAAGCATCTTCCTCGCTCGATTTGTCCAGCCCCTTCTTGCCAGAAGAATCTACATTTTGGTTTCAGTTCAGTTCAATTGTGTCGATGTGCGTGGAACTGTTAATTTGAAACTAAGATTAAAACTTTGTTTTTATAGTAACCATGCCCTAAAATAATCTGATTGTAGGTTTTACTAACCACTCATTTTGTGATGCATCTCTGGTAGACATGATGTCAAAATATTAATGGCATTGGGTGGAAATATTGTAGTAGACAAATTCAGCGGTTAAAACGTTTGAATATTGTTGCCTCATGTTAAAATAGTCAAATCTAAATCTTCGCTTTTTGTAATTTTTCCAAACAACTAATTTTGGAACTTGCCTTGCACACTATCGTGTACTCCGATAACCGACCACTCGTCAATAAAGCACCTGAAATAAATTTTCGTACCGCTACAATTTCTAACGTTTAGATATATCCTATGTATTTAGGTATTTATTAATATTTATAAGTTGTGTACAAGACACATTGTACAAATCTTGAACCTACTTTGAAACTAGGCCAATATTTTGAAATTAAACCCTGATATTTACTTGTTTTTTTAAATGACTGGTGGTTAGTTATCTCTCGATTTACCTTAATATGTATGTATTTGTTCTTATTCTTGAATCAAGTGCAATAATAATGGCTCGCAGTCTACTCAAATTTGTACGAACAGCGACCTGTTTTCGTTGCCCTTGAGTGTACGTTTTAGTTATAGATACCCTTTTATCTGAAGAGTATTGTAATAAACTTTAAAGTTGTATTATATTATATGTTAAGATTTTGTTAGTTGACTTTTATTCTATACCTGCTTCATATTTGGAAGAATAAATTGGCAATAAAGCCTAACTTTTATGAATACAGAAAAAAACCTATTATTTCAAGCAAACTAATACAAAAAATACTGCCGTTTTATTCATACGTGATAGTGTTATGAAAAGTAGCCAAAACGTGACAGAATACCGCTCTGTACAGTCAACATCAATAATATCATGGCCAGATACAGGAACCCAGGGGCCAAAATTTTATGACAGGTAGGGAGTTCCTTGTTTTAAATACTAGTGATTACTTCAAGTTTTGCCTGTAAACCATTACCGTTACCATTTTTTTATTAACGCATTCACTGCCAGTACTGTTTTTTGAACTTTCGCCAGGTGCCACATCTTTTATTTTATACGGGGCTTGCCTACTGTAAGTACGTACATATGCATTGAGGGCACTGGGTGGAACTCACGGTGACGCATATATGCGTCGGTGGCAGTGAATGCGTTAAACAAAATAACAAAGTAATTCTCTTTTTCATATTTCAAAAATATTTTTGAAACTTTACTCTTCATTATACTATTGTTAAAATAGACGATCAGAATTTGTTCCAAATTTTCGGGCATTAAACCTCTCCGTCTTGGCTGATAAAAGTGATAAATCCATTTCAGGTGGCTAAATGACTTTTCAATTTCTGTGAAAGTAATAGGGGCACAACATTTTTTTTGAATATGCTTTGTTAACTTCATACTTACTCAGAACAATACTTACAAAAAATACATACAATGCTGGGGGCGATCACTAGTATATGGCAAAAGCATCGGTAATTGAGTTTATCGATATAGGGACTCCCTACCTGTCATGAAATTTTGCCCCCTGGATTCCTATGTCTGCTCATGGCCAATATTGGGTTGAAAAATATCGATACGTCTATAACTATAGGCCATCTAGAGGCATACGAGTATTCAGATATTTCTGAGCGCAACGTTGGTTTTTATGTGGTTATTATATTAATGCTGTTGAGTGTACAACAGTTTCTTGACTTAAGGGGAAACGTTTCGCCTTTTTTGCTTAGTTTTTACTGTCTTAGCGTATCAATAAAAATATTAGGCGTTTAATTATTATTTAATTTAGATAGTGTATCACATTTTGATATGTATGACGAGTATTACCGCAAATAATTATTTTATGCAATTTTGTTGTAATTCGTACTGCATTTTTTCTTTCTTACATTCGTTTTGAATGATCTGTTAACATTTATTTATTAATTTAGGTGTGTAAAATACGCGTAATGTTCCACCTTAATGTATTTATGAGGAAACTTGAACTGTTGTTGCAAGATAGGAATATAGTAACCTAAAGCGCTATTTCCACCAAACGGCCCGCAACGGATCGGACCGTTTTTTTTTCGGTTTTTTATCTATACTGAATCTTATATGTAATGTTTTTAAGTCTACATTACGAAGCTGCGCACAACAGCTTGACCGCGGGCGTCTTCCGCGACATGTGAACGTCACCGAAAGTATGCTGCGACACGCGATCGACTCCGTTCGCTTGCGATCGGCTCCGTTCGCTTGCGATCGGCCGTGACCGGGCGAGCCCACTCATTCTCGAAAGTACACTCAAACACGCGGTAGGAACGGAACTATTTGACTGGGTGCGGATACGTTCGCAAGCAACAGTACGGTACCGATCGTGTGCGTCGACATCCTTTCGACCGCGAACGGCTGTTACCGCCCGATCCTATGCATCGACATGCTGCCGGACGCGATCGGCTGTCGACGCATCCGTACGTATCCTTTCCGATCCGATGCGATGCGAGCCGTTTGGTGGAAATCATCTTTAAGTTGACGGTAGCAATACCCCTATTCAACTTTATAAAACCATATGGCTTTTGACGTTTATCGTATTGTTTTTAACTGTAAAGTCAGTCAAGTAAATAAGAGCTATCATAACGTTGACTATACGACACCATGTCATCGGAATATAGTTTTATCGAGTAGAACAGAGCCTCTGGCTTATGGAAGTTACTTATATTGATGAATTTTCACAGCGATTAAAATGACAATGATGGTAATGAAATGGTAACGTAAGGATTGTGTACACATTTATGAACTTGACTGTACAAACAATAAAATGATGGGACTGGAAAAATTGTAGATTCACTAATTTACTGACGGGCTATATGTACAAGACGGGTTTAAAGGTACAGTTCCGATGTTGGCGGCAACGAGAGGCGATGGTAACATGCACTATGGGTCACATAGCCTACTTACCATCAGGTAAAACGCTAAACATAACTGTTATTATGGTTATCACATAAGTAAGCATTTACGGACATAACTGACGTCAATATGCACACCAAGCACCATGACATGTATGCGTTAAAATTGCTCTAAAACTTTATTGTATGAACTTTTCTACTACACACACGCATCGCAACCCTTATCCGATTTACCTATACTTAGATAAATCACCAATAAACATGTCGCAAAGACAAAAGTCATCAGTCTTGGCACACCATCCCAAAACTTTGATAAAAATGGCTACCCATGTTAACAAGTAACAAATCCAACTCCACCAAGCAAAGTTCAAGCTTGCCACGCGTCAACAACGTTTAAAATAACAAATTCCATTTGGACTTGTTCCTTTTTCCTTTGGCACGTGCGTTGTCAAAATCACAACAGACAAATAAACGCGAGTCGCCGTCACGTCTGCGCGGGGTGTAAATAAATCATACTGTGGGGGGTGAGGGGGGTGACAGGGGGGTGAGGGTACGTATTCGTTTTGCGGTGAAAACGCTTGGAAAACACTCGCATGGACCTGTGTGGAATGCAGATTGAGGCGTGATCGGCGACCGATGGGATGATATTGCGAGCGGGGATGCGGCGTTTTTATTAACGCGCTTTGTACTGTCACAGACTTTAAATGTTCAAGAATTATGGAACCCAATTGCTTAAAGTAAACATTTGAATGTACTTTTTAGGGTTACGTATCCGGAGAGAGCCTAACGGTACCCTATAATTATGCCTACGCTGATTCGATTCGAAAACACACACCTATCTACACCGCACGTACCTAACTGTGCGCGTATCCGAGGCGCACTCGACCGTCTTTTTCTTTATAGAAGAAACTCCTTGTCCTTAGAACTACATATGTCGATGTCGGTAAGTGGAGCTTTATTCTTCATTGTATTTTGTTGGATAAGTTCGTATTCGTCTTGCTTTCTTGAAGGTACAGTCAACAGCATAAATAAGTGATTATTTATGTACCTTGTCACTTTAACGTCGTGTTTGAAATGTCATACAAAATTGTGAAACGATTGAAAGCGACAAGGTACATAAATGATCACTTATTTATGCTGTTGACTGCACTAAAGCTAACTGAGAAAGTACAGGTAAGATAAATACGAACTTCGCACTACATCTGTACAATGAGGTATGATTTTTTTTACAGTCATCCTAACGTGTATACGTATAGGTAGTATATTTATTACAGCAATATTTTCCCCCTAAAGCTAGGTAATATGTTAGACCAGCAACCCAAAGAAGTTTTTTCTGGAATAATAATAGTAAAAAGTCTTCTCTATCCAACAGCTAGCTTAAGCTAGCTTAAGCTTGGTAGTGCCCAGTCTATGAAGCTAGTAGACCGAGGTTTGATCCTGGTAAGAGCAAATGTTTGTATTTGCGAGTATTTGTTCCTGAGTCTTGGATTTTTCTATGCATTTAAGTATTTGTTTCTCTTAAAAATATAGTTATCTTGCACAAGCCTAGAGCTTACCAGGACAGTCAATATATGTAAGATTTTCGCAAAAAAATCTCAGAGGACAGACTTACACAAATTATTGCCCGAACAAAGGTCTCTGATGTGGAATACCGATGGATCCAAGTAGCGCAGGACAAGGTTCTTGTGGCAAACCTTGGGGGAGGCCTATGTCCAGCAGTAGATGTCTTACGAGTGACAAAATGACGATTATAATGATTTATTTTTAAAACGCGTCGTGTATGAACACAACGCGCGCCCGTGTGTGCTATATGCATGCGCAGGCCTCTGAGATGTGTACGTAATACGAAAAATCAACTGCTGATGGCTGTTTGCGCGCGTGCGCGGAATCGCACTACTGTTCAATTAGATGTAGCTGAATAGTGCTTTATTTGTTGCAAATATTTGCAACCAAACCTTGAGTTTTTTCTTTATCTATTCTTTAACTATACTCTAATCCAATCCAATCTTTATTATACATTTAACTGACCATTTTTGAACCTTGTCACCTTACAATAAGGCTCACTAGCGGTCAGTAGTGTCAACAGAGACTCTGTTTGTACAAACACAAACGCAAATAGTAAACCTAATATTGATAATGGCAGTACAAGAAGAAATCCAGCTTAAGACACAAACATGGAAGGTAAGGTACGAGTAAGTATGTAAAAATAACGTAACAACTATTTCACTTCCACAACTAATGGTATATTAACGATATTTTCATATGAAAAGAAATACACGCAAATAAATATAATAAAGTTAAAACTTTACAAAAGAACAAGACAAAAGTACAAAGCTTTAATAGGTATTGATCACAATACAAAAAGCTGAAATGTTTTCGACAAATAATTGGAATCTATAGAATGCAATCATTGCGTTGCACTGAGAGCCCCAAGGGTCAGGACTAAAATTGTAATAAGTACGAGTAATTTAAAGTTTAAATTGAATATGAGCCGTTTAAGGAACTGTGGAAAACTTCATTAAATAACCAATATTGAAACCTAGACCGGCATTAAGATAAAGTGTGTTATTACTGCTTTTAATTCAGCGGCAGACTGCGGCCCCGGGGAAATCCCGCCTCGGCTACAATATCGAAAGTAATCATTCCTAGATTTTTTCCCAAGACCCTCTCAGACGGCTGTTTGGGATTTTTTATGAAGGTAGGGGTTCTAATGTTTTTGGGATTATTATAAAATATTGTAGCTTAGTGCTTTAGTACGCCTTTGTTCAAACGAATGGGTTTGAACCACGCATTTCTGGGATTACTGGAAATTATAAACGAAATTGAGATATGAATGTCAGCGTCAAACTAAGCTCTAAACTTGTATTTAAAGTACTCTAAGACGATGAACATAAGATCTAATTTAGAAAAATAAATACTTTCGCTGTCACACTCACTGGCACTGATGACTCTATAGCATGTGTCGGTATATTTGTCATGCCACATACACTGGCCCGCAAAACTAAGTCCTTATCACACTTTTAATACTAGCTAGTATTAAAGGTGTGATACAGATCTAGTGAATAATCCTTTCACATCGTGAAAACTCGGAACTCACGTCTACTTCCGAATGATGCCGACGTGTCTATGAATTATTGAATTATTAAGTGACATGTTTGTAATAAATAAATAGAGTACTTTAGTTATCAGTGTCAAATGTCAAACCACGAGTTTGAAGTATATCATACCGAGATGTTAAAACCACCACGATCAAATATATAGAAATCAGGTGTTGGTAAACAAGAAGAAATATAAATAAATGTTGAAAATAGTTCCTTAGGTCTTAATTCTTTCGACATGATTATTAAAAAGAACTGAAAACAAAATTAATCTAAATTGACAAAGAAATACTCTGGTATTAATCACTCTATATCGATTATCACTCTCGCGATGCGACGTGCCCCCACGTTGTCTTGGTGGGTACTGAGTCAGACTGAAGTAGCATGACAAATATGAATATTTCCGAGAAAATACGATGTGAAAGGATATTTCACTACATATTCACTTAGTTTTGCGGGCCAGCAGTTTGATAACGAAAAATAGTCGAGTAGGTACTATCCTTTCTACCATCGGACTTCCAGAGGTACCGCGGGAACCATCCGTACCTGGTTGAAATTCCGCCTTTTCGAACGAAGCACTTTATATTATCCTTCATAATGCGTAATGCAAAAGAGTGGAATGCGCTTCCGCCCCACCTGTATTTCCGAGCGATTTAAAACTGTAATGAATAGGCATCTCCTAGGTAAGCTTGCTTCATCGATGCCGAAGTCTTCGTTGTCCAAGGGCAAGAGTTAGTCAAGAGCAAACCAATTATAAAAAAATACAAATAAAGAGTGAAAAGCGATAGACAGAAGCGTAGTAATACTTACTCTGAGTTTATACATAGAAAACATTTAAACTCGTCACCTCACTATACTACAAACAGGGAGTTTTTTGTGAATGGGACTTTGAATCTACCATCAAGGCAATAAAGCTCAATTAAGTTTGTTCAATAATGCCATTTTCAGTTTTTGAAGATAGTAAAATAAACTTTATTCCAATTGCAATACAGTTCAAATTAAATTGCCTTTATTATATACACCCTAATGCATACTGGGCTTTACGAGGAGACTCAGAAATAATGTTAAGGGAACGAAACTTGGGAGCACTAGCTTAGTAGGCAGGGTAGCTACCAACAAGACTAATCACGTCGTCAAATAAGTCATACTTAGTCATAATCTATCGAAACAAAATACACGCGTTTAAAATAATAATTCACCGAAAACCAATAACCAATCAAATGAAACCTCCTACAGTTCACAAAATGAAATCAACGCAAGCTTGTGAAAGACAATTCCGAGCATCGAATTCATGGGTAACTTTCGCCGAAATTCGAAGTTTATTTGTTTTCCAATAATTGGGAAACCTGGAAAAATAAACTTTAGGAACTCGGGCGTTTTGGGTTTAACAATGTTTTTTAATGAGGTGAAGTTGAGAAGGATATGATAACAGATAAACAGACGTGATGTACAGTCATCAGCATAAATAAGTGATCATTTATGTACCTTGTTGCTTTCAATCGTTTCACAATTTTGTATGACATTTCAAACACGACGTTAAAGTGACAAGGTACATAAATGATCACTTATTTATGATGTTGACCGTACAGTCCGACAAATACAATGTTAAGCATACTTGGAATCTTGTAATCTTGATTGTTATTGCCCTTGAAATATTGTCATTTAAAGTTCAATTTAAAGTTTTTTATAACAAGGCAACAAGGGAAGGTCAAGCACAGAACATTTGCTGGCTTACCGTAGCATCGAGTACATAGTTCGTTAATTAAATTTTAACAAGGTTTTGCACCTCCAAGTTTGTTTGAGCTCATGTCCAGTATCAAGTTTTAACGACCTTTAAAGAGTACAGTAGTGCAAAAAGTAAACTTATCCTCGCAAAAAGGTGTTTCATCTTAAACGTGTACCTACTCTTTTATTTGAAATCATTAAGATCGGTTTACTATCGGCCAAGATATCACGTAACACAAATTCTCCTGTAGCGAATATAATATAATGTGTCCTGTAGTGACAATATAAATCTACGATAGTGCTTCTAGCTACAACAAGCACAACTAAACATAATTCACAACAATAACACAAAGACAAAATAAAAAAGGAAAATAAACGACATGTTAGTGCTAATTGTTGCGAAATATGACACTGCACACAATTTAATGGTGCTATCAAAGTTTCCTTAGCTCTTTACTTATATATAGTACTTCTAACTATCCGCTTTAAATGCATTTTTTTTTATAGAAGGTAAATTTGATTTATTTTCAATTTAGACAATTTTTTATGATTGTATTGTGTAGTGTATGCTAAATAGCATATTTTGACAACGCGTTGGCCTAGTGGGTGTGACTCTGCCTATGAACCCAGAGCAGTCCCGGGTTCAAATCCCGGTAAGGGCAGATATTTGTGCGATGAGCGTGAATATTCGTTCCTAAGTCTTGGGTGTTTTCCATGTATGTACATATGTAATTTCTCTAATATAGGTAAGTTTATCGTTGCCTCGTACAAGCCTGGAGCTTAGGCCGGGACTAAGTCCATAAGTGTGAGATTGTCTCCTGATATTAATTTATAGACAAATTTTTCAAACACTTACCTTTTTGCTTCAGCTGACTAGTTTATAAAACTTCTTCTGCGACGCATCGACGACTGGCTTAGGCGCTGCCTCGTCCCTTCGCTATCCGCTTCATAACTATAGGGTTCCCTTACCTGCATCTAAGCTGTAACTAACTTCGCTAAGCCCGCCTGAGTAAGTTTGCTCGCCACTGGGATTAAAAACCAATCTCTCGGCTTGAAGGCTGCTTTAGTTTACTTGCATTATGTATACACGCTATTGCTAGTAAGTGTAATATAAGTGTGTAATATAGCTATAAAACAGATAAAAACCTCGATATAATGGTAACGATTAGAGAGGTTAATATCTCTACCAATTTGCTCAAACCTAGCTCGGAACAATTCCAATCAAACTAGCTTTCTTTGCATAAAAACTGCGTCCGAATTGGTTCATCCATTTGGGAGCTTCAATGGCACAGATAGACGCATGGATACTCACGTTAAATTTGCAACACCATGTGAAAAATTGCTTAAATGTTGTCAGAAATATCACTCTCGAGCTATACAGTGTGTTTGTGATTTCGCACGTCAAAGTAATATTGTCGCGACGGAAAAGGGACTTAATTTATGAAATGCAAGCCGAACAAACGACGGCCACGTGACGTTTTGTCCGTCCGTCCGCCGTCTGCCGGTGACGCGCTCAAAAAACAATAAGTCCGGTTCCAACGATTAATAATTGCGGGGTTGGGGCCAAATACATAGCGTTTTACTAGGGCTTGGTTAAATAGCAATTTAAATATGAAACAATTTTTCGATGGTAAAATGCACGAGTATTCTAGACATCAGAATTAAAGGTCTAAAGGTGCTTTTCCCCCGGCGAGGCGAGACGCGACGAGGCGGTGCGAGAATTTTTATTTGTATTAACGCGTTGACGGTGTGCGATTTTTCGATACAAATTTCAATTCTCGTCCCGCCTCGCCTCGCCTCGCCTCGCCGGTGGAAAAGCACCTTCACATACACATTTTTTTGTCATAATGCATACCTACTCAATATTCAATACTCAATAGGTACATTATTGCAATTCATAATGTAGTAGGTTGGAATACAGTAATTTTATGTGCATTATGAATCCTGATGAAAGCAACGAGAGAGGAGGACTTATAATGTTTAGGTATTTTTATTGGTATGGTTCTAGGTCCACGGAAAGTTTTTGATTTATTTGCGATTTCCAAAGCATGGAGAATTAATAGCCGTGTTTTTTTTTTTTTCGATTGTGTTGACTTAATTTAGCACCTTATTTTATTTTCAACTCCAAGGGCGGCCCCTAAGTATTTGATGTTAATTTCATTTCAACTTAATAACTCCTAGTAATTCAGAGAAAAAAGGTCTTGACCCTAAACACGAATTCTACACAAATAAATTCGCGGGCAAACGCTATTTTTAGTTAACCTCGATATATGGCAATATTATAAGTTTTGTAAGTAACATTTCACGACTAATACTCGTATTACCTAGCGAAGGAAGATGTCTGCAAAAATTCCGAAATTATCCTTAAGTTTATGTACTTACCGTCGCAAATGATAATATTTTATTAAACTGAAAGCTACTAAACATAGGACAGGTTATTTTCGGGTTTAAGTGTATTTTTTCGATAGATGAAAGTAGGATTTTTTTAAATCTATTATTCACAAATACGACTTAATTTTCCCGTCACGTCTGCATTTTGTATGCGTTCAAAATTCAGTGCCGCAATGAAAGCACTGTGTTAGTCGCGCGCCGGGACGCCATTGTTGAAGAAAACCTCATAAAATATTAGACGAGAAACGCCACGGGAACTCGACACGGTAGTTTTAAAGTACTTTTTTAGGAATAGGCATTCATAATATGAAAATAATAAACACTAAAATGTTTAAAAAAACAAAAAACCGCCTTCAAAAAGCAAAAAATAACTTCTTTAAAATGGTAGGTAAATAGGTCAGTCCAACTGAAGTCTGCTTTTGGTTAAAATATTGTTGGACGCCGACTTCAGTTGGACTGACCTATTTACCTACCATTTTAAAGAAGTTATTTTTTGCTTTTTGAAGGCGGTTTTTTGTTTTTTTAAACATTTATTTTATTTTATACTTTTTAGTGATCCTATTTATGCTGTTACGTAGCTCCACTTCTAAATATTAATAAGAAACTATAAAACATTTCAAGCTCGCCGCAGACAACGCCGCGGGAATGTCATAGTCATATTTAAACCTAAATGTGCTTCGTCATAGTCGCTCAACTTCCTTTATCGAAATATCTTATCGCCACCCTTGAAATAGGTACCGTTAAGGAGTTCCGGTGGCCATCTGTGGTCTTCATCATCAGTTCCACTTCACCATATAGTACTTTTCAAAAGCAAATGCATGAGTTACAGTGAAAAATACCAAAATCGCTATAGGTGTGCCTATAATATTTGAGGAGTTCTCTTGATTTCTCCATGATCCCATCATCAGATCCTGACGTGGTGACAATGGGACCAACCAGAAAGTATACCCAGTCGAACAACGAAAAAATTTTTCAAATCGGTCCAGTGGTCTTCGAGTAACCGGGGAACATACATAAAAAAAAAAAAAAAAAAAAAAAAATATCCCGACGAATTGAGAACCTCCTCCTTTTTTTGAAGTCGGTTAAAAATGATTCGAACATTTAAGAAAAAAAAACAGGAGACAGCCTTACATATAGTATAGTCCCAAACTATGACCTAGGCTTGTAACTAATAAGGGTACAACGATATAAATACCTATTCCCATAGTAATATATTTTTATAATTAATAAAAAAAAAAAAAAAAAAATACTTTACTTTGTTTAAAAAAAATGCAATACCTTGTTTAATAGACAAATTACATACCAATCGAAAGTATGAAGCCTATAGATAATGCAAACGTTATGTTGACTATTTTTTTCCCGTCAAACTATTGGGTAGGCAGGTATAAACAGGTAAGTTGGTACTAATAATTAGCATCAAACCTAACTTTTGCATATTCTATAGACTTCATACTTTCGATTAGTATGTAATTTGTTTATTAAACAAACGTTTGCAATTTTAAAAAGAAGTTCATTTTTAATTTAAAAAAATATGATATAAGTACCTACTGGACTGAAAAGGTTCTGCCTACCTATTCGCCACATATTATTTAGCGTATTAAATTTGATATAAAATACTTTTCATCGAATAAATAGCCCGGTGCAAATCGTCTCCTATTCGGATCTTAGTCCAATAGGCTACTTTAATCCCGGGAAATCAAAAAGTTCTCGAGGGAACCATCATCGAAATCTACGCAGACGAAGTCGCGGGCTGAAGTTAGTACAGGTTTATAAAAAAAAAATCTTGCTTTCTTTCTTTATAATTATAAATTATGCATAAAAATCATTACAAAAACTCAAACAAATTAACCTACCATAACCATACACAAATTAACCATAATATTTTCAGGATATCTTAAACATTAATTACGTAGGTTAGAATACAAAAAAAAACATGCGGCGAGAAATAACTTTCGGTGAAAATTAAAAATCTGCGTATAGCCTGTTCGCTAAAAGATGTTTCGATAAAATTATAGGTAGCCTAAACAAGTAGCCTAACTCTACCGGGAGCCCTTTGTTTCCCATAATTTTATTGGTCATAATGTAATTGTTGACATAATTTTTGATAGTCATAATTTTTTATATCGCTGAAACTGTAAACTTATCGGAAGTTCTGAGATATCTAACGTGTAGACAAGGCTAGGTTAGGTTAGGTTTGATTTGTAAAATTCCTGAAAAAGTAAGTTTCTTTAAAAAAACACGTTATGACTTGCGATGATTATGACCTAAAGCAAATAATGACTAAAAATAATTATGTCAGTCAGTATAGACCCAACTCTACCACCGCTAGAAAACCTGCTTTCAAATTAAAAAAAACGCATTCAAATTGGTTCACCCGTTTATGAGCTGCTGTACCACATACAGACACAGATATAGCGGTCAAACTTATAACGCCCCTTTTTGCGTCGGTGATTACAAATGAGCCAACACACCGCTGTCATCGTGGCTCCACTTGCATGTAGCGTCATTAATTATGACGTCACGTCATGCCGCCACGTCACCTGCCGCCCGCGCCTGACAGATGTCATGCGACGCATTACTCAGTGTATTAACTAATTACCAAGGACGCTGATTATGCAATTAGAATTTAATTCAAATAAATTGGCATAGAATGTTTTTTTAACAGTACTCTAATAGTAGTTTACGTGACGGTTGCGTAATGCCAATTACGCAGAGTCGCGTACAATACTTTATCAACTTTATATTAATATAAGTACTCTAAGATGGGTGCAGAAGCCGAAAGCCAAATCACCAGCATTACCTTACCTGTGGTAGTAGGTGACAGCGATAACAGCTGTAACGTAATGTTGAAATTACGTTACCGAATATTGTAAGGTCCAAATTTGGAACATTTTCCAAAATTAACAGCTGTCATCGCTGTTACTTACTACCACAGGTAATGCTGGTCATTTACAGATTTTGAACGCATAATAGAGGACTTATGATACGTGTGTTTAGTCCATTTGCTTAGATAATGTCGCTACACTCACACATACCTACGTGTGGTTATTGTAATAAAATACGAATATAATTCGATGTAAACTGCCAAATTCACTTGCGGGTGTTACGCCTCAAGTGAATTTCACAGTATACTTAGAATTATATTCGTATTATATTACAATAACCACACGTACGTGCGAGTGTAGCGACACTATCTAAGCGAATGGACTATAGATAAAACATGTTAAAAAGGTCACTTACTCAGCATAAGGCGCTGACAATTTAATATGTAATACCAAATAAAATCGGCCTGTATATAATATTATGTAGAACATAGGATAGTAGTAGGACCTTGTGTAGGGTCTGTATTGCTACCACCATCTTAACCTTTAACCTACCGCCAAGCAGCAGTGTTCGCATTGTTATGTTCCCGGGGTGGGGATAAGACAACCGGTGAAATTACTAGCATAGGGGCATTCCATGCTAGTCCTCAGGATTATCAACTTTGCGCTCATAGGATTGCACACTTAGGCTGCGGCTCCACTGAGGCGGAGACGAGCGGAGCGGTGCGGAGCTTTGCCGATATTAACCAATGGAATCTAAACTAACTTGCGCAAGGCGAGCTCCACGTGACCGCATGCGCCTTCTATTGATTAATATTGGCACAGCTCCGCACCGCTCCGCTCGTCTCCGCCTCAGTGGAGCCGCAGCCTTAAGATTGTAATTGTTGTCTCGGGAATGCAAATGTCTATGATTTACACTGATTCACCATGGTTCTCTCCTTATCATAATCAATGTCTATAAACTTCAGCAATCTCCACCCGGCAACCATGGCCAGCCGACCGTGGTTTCCGCTGGTTTACCCGCGAGTTCGCAACTCGCTTGTTATCCATATATTAGCGCTATCGGTTTGAGTTAGTTGCTCTCGGCGTAACTCGAAAGTGTTAAATATGTATGACCCTGGACGTAGATTAGCTAAGAGAAGTCAGTTTATAAATCTGCTTATTATAAGATTTATAGCTGAGTACAGTTTGAGTTTTTATGTCATAGTGAAGACAAACATATACCACCTGATGGTACAGTCGGCCATTTGGCAACATATTTAGGTAGTCTATTAAGTTTGTCACAATTACCTTTGAAAAAAAAAAGTTGCTAAAGTTGATGCTTTTTATGTTTTCTCAAAAATGGGCTCGCACGACCTTAGTCTCACGTGAGGTTAAGTGACGACGAGGTCGAGGGTGATACACGCTTACCCAGATAACAGCCTATTCACTCTTGCCATGAAAACACCAAGGTTATACGATGCCGGGAATACAGACGCAAGGAGAGCATTCCACTCCTTGGCAGTGCGAATAAGAATGACGCAGCAGCAAACCGCTGCGTCCGAGCCATTGGAAATTTGACTACATGCGGATGGAAGCCCGCCCGATGATTGTCAATTGAGATGACCCTTAAGATGTCTAAACCACATTATATTTCTTACATGCAAACGGAAGTCAACCTTAGGGTAGCATGCTTCTAATTTAGGGTTGTGCGCGCTCATTCACTGAGCGGATCGCTCCAAACTAGTACAATCTCTGTAATGTACTAATTCGGTCTTTTAGTTCTTTTAGTACACTAGTACACTGAAAAAAACTGGTCTGTTTATGCTCATTTGACCGAATGAATGGCCGGCTTTGCTGTCAGTGTCACTGCCTGCTCTTTTGGGTTCTTGCTCCGCGTGTACTAAATAAACTAAGAGCAGAAACTTTACGGAATAGTTCATTCTAGTACAGTGACAGGAATTAATTCTTTTTGGCTCTCAGTACATGTACTACACAACCCTATTCTAATTGGGCCAACATGGACATTCTGCAATTTTAATATGCGTCGCCAACTCTGAGGACTACGCGCTGCCTTGGTAGACAGTTAATTAAAAGCCAATACTGATTTTGACGTGTCTTGAAATGGGCATCGTGCTCAAGATCAACAAGAGAGAAAGTCTTGAGATTAGGAGATGAATTTAATGGTGGTGGCGATCCAAGGATTACCATTGTAACCCATATAAATAAAAACAATTCATGTATTTATTCATTTATTTATAAAGATATTCTTGTAGACTTACAGTTTAAACCAAAGTGCCCAACAAGATACATACAAAATACAGCAGTTATACGCAAAACTATGAATTAGGTAAGAGCATATGAAAATATAACATTATTCACAAATTTTACAATAAAGTGCATTAGTAAAATGCTCTATGGCACGTTTGAGAACCGGCCAGTTGTCGGCAAACACATCGGTATCCTGGGACTGTGAGAGGAACTCATTAATTAATGCCACGGCTCTGGTGGTAGCAGCGTTGTTCCCTTGCAAAGTGCGTGCTCTATGCGGGATGACGAAAAGGTTTCGCACGCGTCGCCCGCTGCGGCCCACCGCACTTGTATAGTTGTCCGGCACGAATAAATTCAGTTCTCCCAGGACGGAAGGATTATCGACTTTGTGTCGTAGGAGCAGACAGTAGTGAGTGAGCGTTTGAATTTTCCGCCTCAGTTCGAGTGTCTCCAAGCCTGTCATACCAAAAATGAACAGTGGAGGAAAAAGATATGGGTAACAGCCGTATTTAAGTTTATAAAGGTATCTAGCAAATTTTTTATGAAGTTGTTCTATCATTAAGGCATATTTCATTAATTAATTCATTCATTCAAGGGGCAGATAACAATTGATCATTGATAGATTTTGGTGGTAGAACTTCATGTAGGGTACATGAAGTTCTACCACCAAAATCTATCAATGATCAATTGTTATCTGCCCCCATTTACCATTCTGATAATGATAGGTGACAGGAGGCAATTCAGCATTCTGGGATCCATATAGCTGCACCATGTATACTAAAAGGGTACCTATTATTTTATCGAGATACCTTTCAACGAATAAACCTATTATTTCGCAGAATTTTCATTTTTTGCCGCTTGAGTAAATTTTTTTTGGTAGTCACAAGTCTAGCCTAACCTAACTTTCGTAATTAATGTTTAAGATATCCTGAAATCATCATGTTTTCAGCAGAAAATATCGTTCTATGTAATTAAATTCGATGAAATCATTACAATCAATGAAGTGAAATTCGATAAAACATGAGTTAGGTACTTAACTAAAATGTCACCTGCTGTCACCTGTGTTGACAGTATAGATAGTACAATAGGGGGCTGGTTTCTATTAGTTGCCAAGCAGTTAATGACCCGACTGACTCCTCTGCTCAAACTGGTCTGTGGCGTCGTCCATTATAATAACTCTTGGCATAAAAACCTTGTTATTAAAACGAGAAATATGAAAATAATCTACTTTCAATCCGCCTTTAGCGCGTTTTGTGCCTTTTTCGTAGATTTACCCATTTTAACGGGCAAATGTTTTATTCAAAAGAACTCCAAAGTGCTAAAATTTAATGAAAAAGTGTTTTTTCGTCGCTTTATTCCATTTTCATCATCTTTATGTCACTTCTGAATATCTGATGACAAGCACTCTTAGTGTTTGACTTGATTATAAGATTTTTTTCTGGAATCTTTGTAATAAAACCTTTCATTTAATATCAAAATAATAGTCATTTATTTGCCATGTTGAATTTAAATTACACTTTCTTTGTCAAAACGCAACGAGTAGTTTAAAAACAACTGAGCAAATATGATAATATTATTCTGCTTGTTTTCTCGCACGATAGAATAACAAATAAAAAAACGTGCATACACTCGAACAAATAAACTACTTACTACTACTTATAAGTATAGTCAATTGTTATTTAGGTATAGAATTATTAGTTTATCTTGCCTATCTTTGTACAGTTTCCTCAATCATAGTCAGTTTAACCGGAAGAGATCTCTAAAAGTGATAAGTTCGCCACTGTACACCTTAATTTTAAGTTTGTGTACGTCATCATCATCATATAAGCCGAAAAATGTCTACTGCTTGACATAGGCCTCCTCCAAGGATCTCCACGACGGCTAGTTTTGTACTCTACTGGCATCCATCAGCTTCCCGCAATCTTCACCAGATCGTCATTTTATGTGCAATAAAGAGTTTACATACTAGGTACATACATCGTTAGCGTTAGCGTTAGGCATGCATCTTCCGCCCCAGATTTGATTCTCTCACGTTATCAAAAAAGTTGCGCATACTGCTGATGCTTCTTGGGAGATGCCGCTATGGTCACAAGGCCACAAATATTGCCGGTTTTCTTCACTGAAGCGATAATTAAAGGATTTAATGACTTCTGGAATTAATCTGATCCGCGTTCAATCAACGAACTTGCTCAACGATCGGCGCCGAATTCATTAACGAGAAGAGGGGTTGCTCCCGTGCAGGCTGCTCGATACAAAAAAATAATAGTGTTTGTGATCGAGCTCAGTGGCGTGCCATGGGAGAGACCTATGTCCAGCAGTGGATGGAAGTGGGCTGATGATGAATTGTTCTCTAGTAAGTGCATTTGAGAACAGCTGAAAGTTTTTATTTTCAATGAGATCTTTAGGGGAAAAAATATGAAAGTTGCATGGAATAAAAACGGGACACCGACAATGAGTTCCAGCGTTAGATAGGGAAATGGTGAGTAGGCTCTGAGATTCAAAGCAATCAAAGTCTTTATCGAAAAGCGTATTTGAGATACAACTACCCTTTATGATAGTTATTTAGCCGGTTTTCCTACCCCCATATACTAACCGTAAAGTTCGAACACAACAGTCAGAATACTGCTGCTTGTCTCAGGAAGGCATGGCTTGTGACGTTGTTTGTGGTCCGGATGAAAAACGCACAGGTTCCCTGCGATATCATTTAATTTAAAATCTGAAAAAAAACTCTTCTTTTAAAATTTCTGAATTACGATAAAAACCACTTTAAAAAACCGGCTTAAAATAAACTTTCCAAAATTTTTGGCCCCGCAGTTTCGGAGATAAGGGGGGGAGGGGAATGGTCAATTTTCGACTATTTTCTTAAAACTTAAAAACTGTTTATTTTAAAATTATAAAAAAAACAATGTTTGAGTTGCTCACAACAGGTCCTTTTATTTGACGTGTCATACAATAAGGTTTGCAAAACTATTTTTTTAAATTTCCTTATTTACCCCCCAAAAGTGGCCCCCTTGTCCAAAATTCATTTATTTACGTAACGCGTCCGTCTTTGGGTCACTGACTTACATATGTGTACCAAATTTCAACCCGATTGGTCCAGTAGTTTTGGAGCAAATCGGCTGTGACAGACGGACAGACAGACAGACGCACGAGTGATCCTATAAGGGTTCCTTTTTTCCTTTTTAGGTACGGAACCCTGTGCCTGTGCCTCGTGTGGTTGCCGAGTTAGAATAGTGCAACTCCATGTCTTCCCGTGGATGTCGTAAGAGACGACTAAGGGAATAAAGGCTTGTAGTACTGTTAGGCGATGGGCTTGCAACTTGTCACTAATACGCTGGTAAACATCTTAGCCTAATTGTGCAAAGTGCGGTTATAGAATTATCAACAAGTTTTTAGAGATGTTTGTAATTCTGTAGCTCTGCCTACCCCACTCTGGGAACGAAGGCGTGAGATTATGTATGTATGTAGGTAGGTAAATTATGAAAACGTATTGAAGTCATCATGAGAAAACAGAAATAATTACGAGTATAATATTAGTTATAGTATAATATAAAACTAAATACTTTTATTTTATTTATTTATTTATTTATTTATTTATTTATGGATCCATGGAAAACCAACAGCTTTACAAAAATTTAGAATTAAGACTAACAACACATAGCCAATTACAGGTTCTCACATTTAGCAATTAAGTATGTTGAAAAAGAATGAGCCTTACAGCGATTATACCTACAGTGCAAATATGTTGCAACTACTACAGGTCACCAAACATTTACTGTGAAGTATAACTATGCTTACCGGCACCACAAACCCCGCACTCGAATGATTTATCTTGGATTAAGATTGTTGACAAAAAATTGAATTAATTTATTTTTAATAGTGTTAATATTACTTGCAAATATGTCAAAGTCTAATACATCATTCGTTAACACTTTATTCAAACTCCTACTAGCTCTGCACAATAAACTATTTTTTCTATAATTAGTTGAAGCCCGGGAAACAGAAATAGGACGATAATTCCGCACACTCCTAGAGGGAATGTTAAAAGAGACTCTGCCCAACAAATCAGGACAATCAACATTACTGTTAACGACTTAGTTGTTGTACAACTTAGTTTAAAGATTAAATAAAAAAAACTTGACACTGGAAGTCCCACACCGGAGCATCTCGTCGTTTCCAGTTGAGCGCGCGAACTCAATACCGCGGCGATTGTTGCGCGTCTCGGCCTCGCGCTTGAGAGCCCTCTTGTGCTCGAGTTTGAGGTGACTCTCATTAAATATAGTTCAATATATTCAGCGAAAAATACCAGCGCAGTATAATACAGATCGGCACGTCAGGCTTGATTTTATTATTAAGAACCATTAGATGAGAAAGTGGTCAATTGCCGGTCAGTGTTGTATATATTGACGACTTTATGATGTAAACAAAAATCGGTGGGATGGAAATTGGCAGGCTAAGGTCGACAGATGATACACATTGGTTGCATGCTGGTATTGATGGTATACTTTTACTTTATGAAACAAATGTTTTTTTTTGGAATGGACCGCAAAACTCAGTCGGAGAGACTAAACTGACAAGTCAGGGTGCAGTAGACAAAGGGCATTGGGTAAATTTGTTTGAAGAATATTGTCTTTTTTTACATAGTTATTTGGAGGACCTCTAAATACACATAGATAAATATAATTTATGGAGTTAAATAATATCGGAGCGGAGATTTTAAAGATTTAAGTATTCAGTTTTTAGTACAAAAGTACGCCCAAGTATGAATATTTAAATATCTCGGCTCCGATGCACTTAAGAGTATTACATTACATAAGAAAATATGTTTATTTTTAATAATTCTATCATAATTTACCATTTTTACGAATGGCCGCTCACCTTGAAAATGTATGAATTTTACAAATGACAACACCTTTACCCAAACCCCTTTTATCTAGCCTTAGTTATGGAGCCAAATCGCCATATTTAGATTTTTCACCTAAGTAAAACATGTTCTTAGTATGTTTTGGTCTTTGTTACTATTATTTTGTGACTGTGTTTTGCTGGAACTGGATCGTAGTGTTAGCGGTATTGCCCTCTGGCTCATGTTGCCATTTCGTCAAACGGCAAATATAAAGTCGAACATTGCGTACGGTTAGAAAAGGAAACCCGAAATTGTCACTAAAATACGTTCCGAGTTAGTGGTAGCAACAGCAAGTGACAATAGCATTGTGCCGACGTCCGTGGCTGGCGGCTGGCCAAACTAGGCACTATTCGCCCATTGTGCTCCATTAATGTATTTGATAAGTTAAAAACGTTAACAAAATAAATGCTTACTTCTGATTTATATCTACGTATAGCTTTTGTAGGTCCGTACCCAACGAGACCATATAACTAAGCCTCCGCCGACTGTCCGTCCGTCCGTCTGTCGGTCTGTCAGCGAGTTGTATCTCATGAACCGTAATAGCGAGCCGCTTGAATTTTTCACTGAGTATGTACATAGCCACTATAACATGAAATAAGAAAAAAATAAGCAAAGCTTAATTTGGAACTAGGACGATTTGTATGAGATGGTCCTAAATAAATAAACAATACAGGCTTATTCTTGTGCTTGGTAAATATAACAAACGGACGGGGTTAGAATAATGTGGTGGCGCTAAATCTTATGTCAAAAATACGATTTCTTATTATTTGTATTTCTTATTTATAAGTATCTACCTACTGCAAGATAACTATACTACGTCAGAGGGCCCTGCCAAGATGCATTGCGCTGACTATCGTTTCTATTCGTTTCGTTTTTAAACCAATCGCGTCGCTGGTAGATCACGTGACTTTTCGTATCACGTCATCTACCAGTGACGTGATTGGTTTAAAAACAAATCCAATAGAAACGCTAGTTAGCGTAATGCATCTTGGCAGGGCCCTCAGAGCTTGTCTAATGTGAAATGACGCATCCATCTACAGAAAACTTTATAGGTACACAATTCTAGATTGCAGTGCGGGCGTCATTTCCACTGAGTCAAGCTCTATCGAACCACACGTATCGTTTGATACCCCCAAAACCACACAAACAATCACTTCTTCGCCTAGTCAGCGTTAAGGGCTGTTACACGTCCCTGGGAGTAGGGAAGGCTATTACACTGCCCTAAAAAGCTGTCGCCGAGTGAGTTGTTTCCCAATCAGGGGAGCTCATGCATTATTTACCAGGGCAGTGTACGGGGGCGGAAAATAACAGAGATGCTGAAATTTATTTTGTTTGAATCTAAAATTTTACCATCGTTTGTTCTGTCCTGTTAAATAAAATATTTTTAGAAAGAGAACAGTATATCAGCCAAAGGTACAAACTGGAATAAAATCATTTTAAAAGCAAGCAAAGGATAAAAACTGCGTTGTATTTTCAGGAGTTAAGAAACGAGCCAGGAATCCCTTTAAAAACCCCAAACAATGAAAAGGATAAGGCAAAGAAGTCAATCAAAAACGGCACTATTTACTATGAACCACACGTTAACTGGAAATGCTTTGACGTGCTAAACCTAATTATTGATTAAGTGTCAGATACAAGGTGATTACCTTGTTACATGCGTTCTACTCATGAGTAGTTATATGCATCCGTGTAATGGCAAATTTCGCTGTCATGCGGAATCCCCTTAATAAGCATTAACATTATGTGTTCATGATTATGCGTGTGTGTTGCGAACCAATCCCGCATGTAAGCGCAAGTACACGGCAACAAAAAGATCTTATCTGTTCACCGATAGGCCTATCGGATATACATCGACGCTGTAGGATCATTGAGTAATTACCCTTTCTAATTACTCAGCTGTTCGAATGAGCAGGAGCCGTAGACAAGATGCAAACGGTATTAACGGTTTTCTTTTCTATCATTCGAAATGTGTGGGATGAAAGTTGACCAACTGGTTTGTGGCTACGCACGAGAATGTCCTCCTATACATTTTGAGTGATAGAAAATAATATTAACGTTTGCATCTTGGCTAGGGCCTTATCTTTATTGTGTTTTTCCTTAACTTTAAGAGAATAAAGAACGGAAAATACATTGTTACATTACGATTACGAATTGACACCCACTAGACCACCGCCGTTTCCAAAATGTATTCTTAATTTTAGGTAAACAAGTAAGGTTTTGAATTTAACACGTTATACTAAACATTACAAAATAAATAATAAATAAATAAATATCAAGGGACAATGGCGCACCAATTGACCTACTCCCAAACTAAGCTCTAGGCTTGTACTATGGGTACTAGACAACGATATAAATACTTATACAGAGAAATATACACTTAAAAACCTAGAAAACATCCATGACTCAGGAACAAATATTCGCACTCATCACACAAATATCTGCTCTTCCCGGGATTTGAACCCAGGACCGCTAGCTTCTTAGGCATACCAACTAGGCCAGCGCGTCATCAAATTCAAATTGTTACCGTTCACAATTCAGGTTAACCTTCTCCTTTTTGAAGGAATCCAGTTCGTCAAGCTGTTCTAATTTGACAATCATTCAGATGAGGGTGTTTAGTCATCCTATTAACAGGAGTTCAGATCCTGTCAGGGTCTGCTCGGAACTGGCTGGCCTACGGTCAAACAGATGTTAATTGAACCTTCTTCTTTTTCACAATTCAGGTTAACATCTCTTTACCGTTTCCTTTTCGGTCTGCCTCCACTCTGAAGACCAACCTGCACAGTTGGATACAGTAGACCCAGACTCAGAGCAAGACCTAGACTGTTAGATTATGTGAAGTAAGATATGGAAGCTTGGAGCGTCTCCGAAGTGTTCTCTACTCGGCGACGCAATTCTTTCCGCTGGCTCTAGGTTGGCGGAATTCCTTATTTTTTCACGTTTTACTTATTTTATTCGGTGCGCTCCTAACGGTTTGAGATTACAATAGAAGTTTCTACAGACAACACACATTCTATGACGATATACCTTTTGATTAAAATTTTGAGAACTTACAAATATAAGTCAGGAGCCCCATAATTATAATAGGAAGCGCGTTTACCTACAATATTCGAATTTAAGGATAAAATATGTCTATCCTTTGTTACTCTTTATAAATACCGATCAAATTATTATACCTCGCATTTTAAAATCTATCAACCTGATAGTTGCGAAGAGCTTATTGTCTTAGTTGAAATGAAGCGCACCTCCAGTAGAATGCTGTACTATCTCTATGTAACATGGGCTATTTTCATTTTTCTACGCAGACGGAGTTACGGGCATCCATTAAAAAAATACCAAGGTCTAGTCTCTTCAAATTATGATTTAATTCAACAAAATAAGACGAAAGATAATAACTATGTAAATTTTAAGTACGGATCCGTGCCTAAGCATAGTAGAAGTTAATACGCATGTTATATTCGACGACGCGCTGGCCTAGTTGGTAGTGACCCTGCCTACGAAGCTAGCGGTCCTGGGTTCAAATCTCGGTAAGGGCAGATATTTGTGTGATGAGCGCGAATATTTGTTCCCGAGTCATGGATGTTTTCTATGTATTTAAGGATATATTTCTCTATATAAGTATTTATATCGTTGTCTAGTACCCATAGTACAAGCCTAGAGCTTTGTTTGGGACTACGTCAATTTGTTTGACATTGTCCCCCGTTATTTATTTATTTATTTACTTCTAAATCCGCCATTTTTTCATTTTATCTGTACGCAGTACGCAGTGAGTAGCGTTACTAACTCGAATATATCTTTTTTTTTTAATTGGGCCAACTATTTGTTTTTAAAGGAACTTACGTACAGGGCCTCTATTCTTCTCGTTTAATCATGATAGATTTTCACAATAGGGAATGTTCATGTCTTTTTTTCACACCTTAAATAAAAGCAACATGTATTAAAGAGTTGAGAAAATCATTTTTTGAATAGCTATAAAAATAACCCAGATACAAGCCAACAAAGATTTGTTCCTATCTCTTTCTAGCATAAAATAATTTTACATGGAGTTTATATGTCCGACCTGTTACATGACGTCACAGTGCATATCGGATCTCTCTTTCTAATCGCTTTCTACTTAATTAGCTGTTTAAAATGCTTGTATCAACCGTATTTCTTTTCCAATTTTAATTTTAATTTCACTTTTGGATCTCTTTTACGGTTTTTTTATGGCAAGGAGAAGGCACGCGTACACTCAGGCCACCTGCTGCCAAGTAGGATCTGAGACCCATAGACATTTGAAACCTCAAGACTACAATCTCGAAACTGCAATCCTAAGACTTCAAATGCGGTGCCAACCCTGAGGACTAAGATGGAATGCCTCTGTGCTAGTAATTTCACCGGTTGTCGAATCCGCACACCGGAACACAGCAACGCGAACACTACTGCTTGGCGGTAGGTTAATGGATAAGATGGTGGTAGCTATCCGGACGGACTCTGCACAAGGTCCTACCACCACTAAATTTTCATATTTTTTTGAGAAATGCGATTTCAAAAATCCGTGCATATTCCCTAGTGTTATCAAATTTTCAACATTAAGATTCCACTTATATTAAACTACAGTAGCGGCAACGAGTGATGGCACTTTTGAAGTTTGCTCGTTCATGAAGAATCCCTTAATATTGACAGCAAGTATAAAGGAACAGAAATGTCAAACTTCATTGTTGCAGGTACCGGAATAGTGATGTACTGCTCGCACTGTAGTTTACTTAAACGCATTTCGTAACTAGCTTCAACTTGAGGTTGTTTTTATTTGCTCGCATTCTAGCGTTCATCGTTTTAATCATAACTAACAAAAACATCTCAAAAGAACACTTCGCGTGATGATAACAAAGGACCGCTGACTGGTACAACAACGTATGACAATGAAGTCACTGCACTTTCACGTCACCGCCGCTGGCAAACTCGCGTCCTAACTCTGAGTTAACGTGGTTTAATGATTATTTATTCACTCATTTATCAATAATTTCACATTTTGTATATTTTGACACAATATTTAAAATTTCTGACAATGTCGTCTTCTTCTAGCCACATAGTTTATTTCGAGAGTTTAATCTACAATTTATGGCCTTTTATTTTTATGCGTATATTTCTATAATAAACTTTTTAAAAATATACTTTTGGCACTTGACTGAATTTTTTACGATGATAAAATGGAGTGTTTCACAACACTATTTCTCAGCTATCAAAAGTGCCATCACTCGTTGCCGCTACTGTAGACAGCAATGACAGCTGAGAAGAACACAATGCGATGACATGCCAAAAACAATTAGGTTTTGCCAAACTGAGCTCCAGTTTAAAAACATTTACCTCCTCCTTAGGGCTTAGGCAGTAGGCTAAAAAAATGACACCCAATGCAACACAATTTTTATAAATCAGTCGTTCATTAAGTCCCGGCCCTCCCACGTCCGGCGCGAGTGATTTTCAATCCCGGTTCATTCGGCTGTGGATTATTACTGCCCACGTGATCGGAGCTACGTGTCGGTGGGGCGGACAACATGTACACACTGTTTTATTATTATAGATGTAGTAATTTCTAGAGTTCTGTACTTGAATTATTTTACCAAGACCTGGTTCTTTTTGTGGCGTGGATTAGGCAATCGAACAAACAGGGCACCAGGGCCAGGGTAAAATTTTATAGCTTTTGAAGTAATTTTTTTCCTTGTCAAAAATGGGTTTGCATTTGAACTCACATGATGTTTAGTGATGACGAGGTCGAGGGAGGTACGCGCTTACCATTGTTTCCTTATTGTCGTGTTTTAATTGGTCTAATATCGCCTGTAAAAAACCGCCTTCAAAAAGCAAAAAATAACTTCTTTAAAATGGTAGGTAAATAGGTCAGTCGAACTGAAGTCTGCTTTTGGTTAAAATATTGTTGGACGCCGACTTCAATTGGACTGACCTATTTACCTACCATTTTAAAGAAGTTATTTTTTGCTTTTTGAAGGCGGTTTTTTGTTTTTTTAAACATTTATTTTATTTTATACTTTTTAGTGATCCTATTTATGCTGTTACGTAGCTCCACTTCTAAATATTTATAAGAAACTATAGAACATTTCAAGCTCGCCGCAGACAATGCCGCGGGAATGTCATAGTCATATTTTAACCTAAATGTGCTTCGTCATAGTCGCTCAACTTCCTTTATCGAAATATCTTATCGCCACCCTTGAAATAGGTACCGTTAAGGAGTTCCGGTGGCCATCTGTGGTCTTCATCATCACTTCCACTTCACCATATAGTACTTTTCAAAAGCAAATGCATGAGTTACAATGAAAAATATCAAAATCGCTATAGGTGTGCCTATAATATTTGAGGAGTTCTCTTGATTTCTCCATGATCCCATCATCAGATCCTGACGGGGTGATAATGGGACCAACTAGAAAGTATACCCATTCGAACAACGAAAAAATTTTTCAAATCGGTCCAGTGGTCTTCGAGTAATCGGGGAACATACATAAAAAAAAACAAAAAAAAAAATCCCGACGAATTGAGAACCTCCTCCTTTTTTTGAAGTCGGTTAAAAATGGCTTCACACTATAGGTCTCCATCGGATCGGAATGCGTGACAAATGTTTTGCTGTGTAATTTATGCGGCAGGAATGGGTCAAATTGCGACAGTACGTCGTAACAGGAAAAATGCCATTTTCATAACTGGTACTGACACGTTCACGGAACCATTATACTGTTGACGACCTTACTCTTGTAAAGGTAAAAAAATCCATGCAAAATGCGATAACGTTTGTCTTCCCTTAAACCTAGTCTTATTTTTGAAAAACTGGATCTGTACATATTCTTTTTCAAGAAAATATTTCAAATAATTTAAACAAAGAAATAAAATTAAACGGAAACGTAGGTACATACTTACTTTTTCATGCATTAAAACATATTCAAAAATCGAGGAAATCGGTCTTGACTTAGGCAGTAAGAAACTTTATCGCCCGAAGCTAAATTTGTATGGAAAAAATTGACAGCTATGCGATTTAAGCGTTAGTTCACAATCCTTTAAAATGCCTTTAGACAGCCCTGTCCGCGTCCACCTGCAGGACTGCACAGCCCGTCGGGGAGTGTGACAACGCTTACAGCGTATTACCCGCAGTGCTGCCATCTATGTTATGCTTCATGTAAATTGTTCAAACGGTATTATTTGTGAAATCGCCATGGCCCCTCTACCCGATGCCTCATCATTGGCTAGCGTAGGGATGGAGTAATGCGTAGGGGTGAGATACAAGAATATATTGCTCGCTCTCAGGTATAAATGCGTCTTTTACGCTGGCCCATGATGGGCAATCGTGCAGAAGGGCCACCAAATGTTTTAATATAGAGCCATTATTGTCTAAACGCTGTCACGTGTATGAAAGCAGTATGGCGTTGATTGTGAGCCTTGATAAAACCTAGCAGCAAAGTTAAATTTACCACAATCTTATTAAATTTTGTGACGATAACTTTGGTATTAACACTAGGGAATGCATACCGGTAATTTTTGGTACAGGAATTACCGCGATAACGGTAAATTACCGGTAATTTCCATACAAAAAATACCGGTTTGCATTCCCTAATTAACATGGAACCCCAACGCTGAGATTAGAAGCCTAAATAGAGTATAGAGACACAAGATAATATCATTAATGAATATACCAATCGCTTATATTGCCAAGTACTCACTACACACACACAAACGCATGCTCACACACACCAACTCAAACCTGGGTGGTTAGTACGGAGCACTAAAAATTGAAACCTCGGAGGCTTCATTCCTTTCATTCATCATTCAAGACCAAATGGGTAAAATGGATGAAGATAACTGACTCCGAATTCCAATTTAAAAAATAGAACTTCTAATAACTTATATCTCGTTACCAAAGACTTTTGAATAAATAAGGGCTCAATTCAGAGTGAAATTTCATTCCACTAGAAAATATTAAAGTTTCTCTTATCAACACGTAAAGCTCTTTTTCTAATTTATTTCCAACTCTAATCGTTTATTTTTAAATCCGTGGTGAGGCACTGTCGGTATCTGCAGCGCCCGCAGTGTAGTGACATTCCATTACTGTGTCGTCGCTAAATCGCTGACAGATGTCGCCGCTGTTCGCGTCGCTCTGGAATGCTGGAAATAAAATTAAAGATTCAGCTGTGGAGTTTTAAAGTTTTATGTTTAATTCATGCACATACATTATTTCTATTGGTCGGCAACGCACCGACAACTCTTCTTGAGTTGCTGGTGTTTATGAGCGGTGGTGATTACTTCCCCATCAGGTAACCTACATGCTCGTTTGCCTCCCACTCTTATAAAAAAAAACAATATAATAAAACTGAATTTTACATACAATGAACCATAAAAAACTATTTGTTTTCACAGACTTCAGAAGTGCCAACAAGATCAAATTGTAACGCAAAAACTACGACTAAAAGTGGTGGTTGTTTATTGAAAACAACTTTTTGTTGAAAGTTTTTATGCAGTTTTTTTATACTTCTATAATCGATGACAAGGCTTTTAATTTTATTTCTGAATCTGGTTTAGAACTTATCAGTACTGATCTATTTAGACACGACCAACAAAATTACAATAGTGTAATTTGTGTACAATAGTAGTACCCTATCGCAATCACAAGCTACACAGTCTCACTCGAGTGATATTGCGTTCAACACTTTACTTTATTGCGATAAGGTTTTACATTCACAAGTAAATTTTGTGTAACATGCTCTATCTCTGTTTCTGTTTTAGTTGAATGATATTGTAACTCGTGGCAACTTTATTGGATAATGTTTATTCAAAGTATTTTATTTGTTAGTTCATTGTACCGTTTGTGCCCAAATAACATTGAACTAAAATAAAATAAAATAAAAATAAAAAACATTGACCGTGCAATAATAATTATGCCAAGTTTAATCACCCGTTTAAGAGGATTGTCAAGCGCCGCTAAAATCGCGTAGCTGTCAAAAAAATCGATACAAATTTAGCTCCACTCGATAAAGTTTCTCACCCCCTAAATCAAGTCCGATTTCCACGATTTTTGAATATGTTGTAGTTATTATAAAGAACTAGGTCTGTACTTTTTTTTTAATTTGTTTTATTCTAAGACATATTTTATTGGAAAGGAAAACGTACAGACATAGTTTTTCATGATATCTACAACATATTCAGACGAGAGAGCAAAGAAACGTTATGGCATTTTGTACATAAATTTTTAACTATACAATTCCCTTAATGTTGAAAGCAGCATTTAAAATATTTATCCGGCTCTAACTAGATTTAACATCATTTTAGTAGGTACACTACTTAATCCACAAATTCTAGGCTTTTCGTCTAACTTCACCCTATTTAAGATATTACAATACTTTCTTGTTATTTCCAGACTGAGTCTAGGATCTATCTAAAAGTGGATCAAGGACAAAAGTAAGTCTTGACGAGTGTTTTACATTTAGATTGCGTTAAAACACGACTATTAAAGCGTTTTATATTAAAATTTAAACGGGTTGTGAGAAATACTTACAGAATTTATAAGAGTTTTTTGGAGGTCATGTGCAACAAGGTGTATTAACTAGCAATGTGTAAAAGAGCCCTCATGTAACCAATTTACGACGATGCACTATAAATTAATTTAAGTTAAAGTATGCGCTGTCCCTTTTTGTCAAATGGAAATATCCCAGTGGCAGATAAGGAGAAAGCATATTTTAACCGGTCGCCGGTCGGTTTATGCGACACCCTGTATGATGTGGTATGATTATCACTTATTCACTATATTGATGATACGATTAGCCTAATTGGCAGGGACCTTATTTTATGTTCAGTATTTTCCTTTATACGTTAGTGCTTGTTTACGGAGACGCGGAGCGTAGCGCGTAGCGTTGGGCGGCGCGGTCTGCACTAAATTTAAACATATGGCGTTGTATAAAAGGGTTTACGGAGAAGCGGTTTTACGCGCGTTTGCTTCAAATATTGCGTTACTTGCCGCGGAGCCCGCGGATGGCACCGCCGCGTTGCACGCAGCGTCGCACGCGTCAATAACAGCGTTTCCCGCCACTGTTCCCGCACCGGGGCCCGCGGCGGAACCTTCTGACAGTCTTGTGCTCCGCCGCGCGCTCCACTACACACTCGAGAGTCCGCCGCGGATGCAGCGGTGGGCACCGCTACTCTCTACGCCCCGCACCACGCGCCGCATCACGCCCCGCATCTTCATAAGCAACCGTACATTGCCATAAGTTTGTGTTTGCGCGTGTGATGAAGCGGTCCGCTGCACGCACCGCCTCTCTGTAGAAGGAAAAAACGCCCGACGCACCGCGCTACACCCAGCCGTACGCCACGCGCGACGCTCCGTGACTCCGTAAACAGGCCCTTAGTATGTATCATACGGTATGTTTATCGTTGTCCAGTACCCAATAGTACAGCTTAGTTTGGGACTAGGTCGATTTATGCCAGATTGTCCCTTAATATTTATTTATTACATACAAACATATATTTAACCACGCCTGTTTCCCAGAGGGGTACGCAGAGACCACTCCTTTCCACCTGCTACGATCCTGACAAATCTCTTTCGCTTCTTCCACATTCATATTTATTTATTAGCATGTAATTTTCAAGCGTCGCTGCAAATAATTTTTGCTTAAGTAGATAAAAAAAAACCGGTCAAGTGCAAGTCGGACTCGCGCACCGAGGGTTCCGTATTTAATATAACATGCTTGGTAACTATAAGAGAAAATACTCATTTTGTTATGAATTTTATTTTCCATGCAATAAGGCCCAGACCAGCCTAAATTTTAATACATATTTTAAAAAAGGTTTTTTGTTATTTCTCAAAAACTGTGAATAATGAACACTTTATTTTATTTTTCCCATAAAATATAAGTAATTATCTATACGACAGGATGTTTTAAGATTTTTCCATTAATAAACTTCGGAGATAAGGTAATTTTTTGTACATTTTTAACTAAAAATCAAAAAGTATATCACAGAAAATTACAATAAAAAATAGTTTTGAAATGTGCAGATTGAGTCCTTTCATATGAAACCCCATTTGCTATAATCAAACCACGTTTATTTTTCAACCCCCTTTTTAATTATTAATAAAATTAATTTCATATTCTTTTTACTAAAAACAGATGCGGGCAAGCAAGTTGTAAAACTGTGCCAAATTTCAAGTTGATAGCATTTGTTGTTGCTGAGATAACCTGCTGTTACATACAGACAGACAGACAGACAGACAACGAAGTCTCACCATAAGGGTTCCTTCTACCATTTTGGTACGGAACCCTAAAAACATAATCAAAAAACCCACATTCAATATGTATACTTATTAAACACACAAAAATCTTCCTCATAGCTCGTTCAACGTTTTTAGTCTTCTCTACCCCATTGGGAAATAAACTGAATGTGCTCATAACACGTCAAATCCGCTGAGGTTTTTAAAAGGATGACGCATTATTCTGTTCCGGCAATGCGCCTTTTCCTGCCTTACTTTACGGGTATTATGTTATTGATAATCATAATGTGCGCTGCCGTTGTTTGCTTTTTTAATGAGAATGAAGAATGAGAATCGAGATTCTTTGCTTGTATTAATGTTATGAACTTCGATAATTATAAGTACAAAAAACCGGATAAGTATGAGTGCGATGCGAGTGTGTTCGCGGTTTGTGAACGCGATGGGTTCCGAACCTGCATGGGGCACTCCTTTTTTCAATATTTTGTTGTAATAAAAAATAAAAATGCATAAACAACATAAAGGCTCGGCCAGACAGCACCGTCGCGGTCGCGCCGCGCGATATTTCCATACAAACCGCTAGCGTGGTTAAACAGGCTAGGCCCCGTCGACATCTCGTCCCGCTTCTGTCGCGACCCGCCAGCGTAGCCCGTCGCGCGCAGGCCGCGCTCCCGCGACCGGGCGCGGCGCGACCAGTCAGTGTGACGTCAGACAGCGCAGCGCAAAACGAATGACCAAACCACAGAGAGCGACAGGGAGAGCGCGATGCGGGCGGGACGCGCGCGGTCCTGGCGCGTTGATGGCACGAGGCCAGCGCGACGCGCGCTTGCTCTGTGTAACCGGGCGTCCCGCCCGCATCACTCACTCATAACGCCCCGCTACCGTCCCGCTGACAGTCTGTTTGAGCCTTAAATTATTGTCGAAAGCAGCATAATGACTAACATAGAGGCATTCCATCTATATAGTATGTCGTCATGCCATTAGGCATTAAGTAACCTTAATTCCGATTTGAATTCGATTCGAATCGAATCAGCGCGAGCCCAACTCACACTTGACCGTTTTTAAGTATTTCTAGTTTTTTTTTCAGAATTTGTAACATAATCATACCAAATTTGGCGCTTGTTTTACCGTTTAAAAGATATGACAAAAAAAAATCTTGTAATAACCCCCTTTACAATTTCATTTCCTTTATTTTTTATTTGTTTGTAAATCTGCCGTTATAACACTTCTGATAAGGGTTTGTGATTCATAAATGTTTATTGTTTCCCGTTATCTATTACGTTTCAAAAGAAACAGCTCTTTAAAGTAATGACGAACAGACGGACAGCGTAGGCATACTCGTATTTATAGGTCCCGTTGATCTCCCTTCGGCTATGCAACCCCAAAAAGAACTACAATCACGACAAAATATGGCAATAGTCATAATTTCATACACCAAATGAACGAACTATTAGATTACATTTGAGCATTTAAAACAATCCTACATAAAAAAAGCGGCCAAGTGCGAGTCGGACTCGCCCATGACGGGTTCCGTGAAAGGTAAATTGCGGTTTATATGACGTATTTAAAAAAAACTACTTACTAGATCTCGTTTAAACCAATTTTCGGTGGAAATTTGCATGGTAATGTACATCATTATATTTTTTAGTTTTATCATTCTCTTATTTTAGAAGTTACAGGGGGGACACACATTTTACCACTTTGGAAGTATGTCTCGGGCAAACTATTCAGTTTAGAAAAAAAATAATATTAGAAACCGCAATATCATTTTTGAAGACCTATCCAAAGATAACGTATGGGATTGAAGAAAAAAATAATTGAGTTTCAGTTCTAAGTACGGGGAACTCCCAAAATTTATTGTTTTTTTTCTATTTTTGTGTGAAAGTCTTAATGCGGTTCACAGAATACATCTACTTACCAAGTTTCAACAGTATAGTTTTTATACTTTCGGAAAAAAGTGTCTGTGACATACGTACGGACAGACAGACAGACATGACGAATCCAAGGGTTCCGTTTTTTGCCATTTGGCTATGGAACCCTAAAAATAATAAAACCAACAGGCGGCCGCGGCGTCACGAGCTTTTGTAAGAGCCCTCTTAACAATTGTAGATAAATTTAAATCAGGCTCTTGCTCATCAGTGGGGCATTTAGAATAAGATAAGATAAGATCAAAGCAATCGACAGCTCTCACAGAAATCTAAATCAAATCAAATCACTAATTGGAATCTTCAAACGTTCCTGTTTTAATTTAAACACTTTAATTCCCGGGAAATTGCGTTCCGGGACAAAAAACACGGGAATTAATCCCGTTGTCTTAATCCGCGGGATTCCCGCTAATGAGATTGCCGCCATCCTTAATATTTATTAATAATTAATTGTGCAAACAGTTTTACAAGATTTAACAAAGGAAAAATTAAATGTTGAGCGAATTTTCATTAGGGGAAAACAGTTTGCATATTTTTCCCGGGCTTGGGAAGATTATGTTTCGCGGCGTTTAAGGGGTTAAATTATTATGTTACTAATTTGGAGGTTGTTGGGTTTTTAATTTGCTAAAACGTTACTGTAATAAGTTTTGAAATGGTATGGTAACGCAGAATTCTATTTTACTGCGAGCGTCATGCAAAACAAACTTTAATAAAAATGGCAATATTTTGGTATATTTGCAAAACTGCAATAATGGTACTTTTTACTTAGATTTTTTTTATTTTGTTTGTTTTACAAATATACATTATACATGCAGTTAACTTTTACCTGTAGGTAATATGTTCTCGCTGCTGAGGTGACAATTTGTTTGTGGCACACGAAACCCAAGTAATTTTCATCTCGTGTCTTTGAAACACTTACTGTGTGAATGTGATGCCCTTGCCGGAGTAAGAATGAAAATCCTCGGTTGTGGCTACCCAGAACCGAAAGATTTCAAGGCACTGCCATTGCACTCCACTATCCGATTTTTGGAAGGGGTGGAGCCTGCATTGAGCTAAGCGCAAAAAGAGGAGTAATTACACAAAAGATCCCATAGGCTCGAAGTGTATCCGCGAGGACCCCGCCAACTAAGATAAGATAAGATCCTTCCATTACACTGAATTCAAAATCAACACTCGCAGCAAAAAACAACTTTGCTCTCTTGTTGCACAAAAAATTAATCTTAAATTTTGCTAAGCAAGTGTCATTGTGGGTTGCACGTTATATATATTTTAATGTTAGGACATTAGTAAGACGGACGAAGAACGCATAGGTAGTACAGTCAAGGAATTTAATTTGTGACCCACCTTAGGTCCAAAGTCAATCTGACATTCCACAGCAATAACGTTGAGTTTCCTATCAATTACGAATGACTTGGCATCTCTATTGACAATGACATCTTCAAGCAGATTTTCTTCGAAATGGGTAGTAAATTGACTTCCGTGACCGTATATTTGAAACCCTAAATAATACTCCTAGTTAGTCAAAATGCGAGGTCTATAAATACTAGTGCAATGCTAAGTTTGAATATGACATGTTTTCCAGAACATTCTCAAAAGCATGATACACCAAGCGCATAACACGACAGCGACATAATTATATCATTTGTAAAAGGGTCCCCAATTAACTGTATATTAAGAGGGAGGGGCGGAGGGGGGTTAATAACGAGGTCGCCATATGCGGCGAGGCTGCATCTGCGTATACTTGCGGTTATGCTAAGTTTGCATATTATAATATTTAGGCTGCCTTTAGATTACTTAATCTATGTTCTGTTTGCGAGAATTGTAAGGTTAATTTATAACTATTCAAGTAGGTACCAAAGAGGTTTGGGTGTTGTCATTAGTAAAATTCATACATTTTCAAGGTGAGCGGCCATTCATAAAAGTGGTAAATTATGATAGAATTATTAAAAATAAACATATTTTGTTATGTAATGTAATACTCTTAAGTGCATCGGAGCCGAGATATTTAAATATTCATACTTGAGCGTACTTTTGTACTAAAAACTGAATACTTAAATCCTTAAAATCTCCGCTTCGATATTATTTAATGAAATACGTTATATATACCTACGAGTATGTGTATTTAGAGGTCCTCTAAATAACTATGTAAAAATCATCCGAGTCCGCTGAAAAAAAAGACAATATTCTTCAAAAAAAATTACCCAATGCCCTTTTCAAAATGATTTTTTGACAATGGTTTTGTTTTTTAGGTTCCTTTTCTTAATTATGTACCTACTAGGTAGAGTCAAGGAAAATGATTACTAGGCCACTTTGGACTATGTCAAAGTGACACTGCAAATAAAATCATAAGAAAGTCTCTTACGTTTTGATTGATTACGTCACTTTGACATGGTCCAAATTGGTCAAGAAATCATTTTCCTTTATTGTACGTAGAGCATTCATAATACGAGAACCCTTACACAAACTTTTCTTTTATGTCGAGGTATTAGCAAATCTTGCGGACAGAGCGGACAATGAAGTCGTCTTATTAGCCTTCAGTTTTTCAGTCTGCAAGATTAAATCTACAATCTGCAGTCGCCTGCATTCTCAAGGAGCTGGTCATGCAGCGCGTACCGTTCCGTAAGTGATTGTGCTGTGGCTGTTTGGACAACGCATGCATAATGCATCGTGGTGGTCGGCGGCGTGCACACCATGGCGTAACGAAGTGTTTCACTTCACCAGCTCGGAAAATGCTCGGTCACAATTTGTGTGAAAATTTTAAATTCAAACGTGATGATTTGTCATGGCGTATGTTATTCTTCATGTAAAAAGGACTTTGACATACCGTAAAACGAGGTGAGTAGGGATTAAGGGGTGAGTAGGGACACAATCTAAAATGAAGCATATGTTGCTTATTTTAAGACTGAAATTATTTCCAATATACGTAACGTTATGGTCCATTTAATAATTGTTCTTATTTGTAACAAGTTATGACTTATTTTATGTTGTGTCCCTACTAACCCCGTTTTACGGTACGTGTAAAAGCTTGCTGTTTGTCGTTTTGCTCATGGTTTAATTACAGGATATTTAAATTTCTCTGGATCAAATATCAGCACTCGCGCTAAACATGTACTTTTTAGCATTGCATAGCAAATAACGGTTTCGGGTTCTTGAGGACAGTGGACGCTGACGGAGTGACCAACAAAAAGTTTATCATGGCACTTTACACTTTACACTAAACACTTTAAGCATTCACAAAGGCAAATTAATAAGTTTGTTGGTTAACAGTGAAACTAGAGAAAGTGACAGACAATTATACGACCGCTCGCGGACAGTGATTTTACCCAAGAGAGAGGGAATTCCAAGTTCAAACTAAGTCTGACATCAAAAAACCGCAAGTGGGCAGAAGCGCTAGTGTGGTTTTCTGTTTTAAAACCTTTCCGTGCACAGAAACTTCCCGAACTTAGGCGCCATCTAGCGTGGGGTAGAGAATATAACCCTTAAAAAGTATGAAAGAAAAGCAATGCCATCTGCTGTCGAGCGGAGGCATGGCCCAGCTGTCCCGGGTCTGTACGGCACTTAAACTATTCAACTCTAGAGGGATCTGATAATAATAGTACCTTGCATATCGATTTATCGACTTTATTTTACTTATAACCGTCACAATATATTATATTTAAAGAGAAATATTGTATAGGTTTTTGACCTTAACAAAGTGGTACAGGAGTTTTTTGTTCGAGTATTCTTAAATACATAGATAATCTAGGGCTCAGCAAGAAATACCCTTGCTCATCACACAAATATGACCCCTACCGGGAATCAAACCCAGGATCGCTAACTTCGTAACCAGGGTCACTATTAACCAGGAGGTATATTCTACTCGGGAAAACATTGCTTTTGACATGTTATATTATATATCGTATTGTTTTTAACTCGTCCGCCATTACCTTCAAGTAAACAAGAAATATCGTAACGTTGGCAAATACAATAACATGTCAAACGCAATATGGCTTGATTAAGAATATAGAGCCCCTGGCTAACGCGTCGTCCACAGAACCTGTGGCCCTAGGCAAGATGCTTGCGAGATCGTTATCGCTATCGAAAATTAGGATTGACCTAATCTTCCAGATGATAGCGTCAAGTGTCAATCTTTTCAAGTCTTATGTCAATAACATACGACATACGACCCCATCCTAACCCCATGTGCTTCTGTTTAGTCCATTAGAAAAAATACTCTTTTATCCACACACATAATCATAAGACCTTTATTATGCGTTCAAAATTCGTAGGCAATGACCAGCATTACCTGTGGTAGTATCTGATAGCGATGTCAGCTGTTAATTTTGGAAGATGTTCCTAATTTGGATCTCATTACCTTACAATATTCGATAACGTAATGAAATTGCGTTACAGCTGTCATCGCTGTCACCTACTACCACAGGTAATGCTGGTCATTTGCTTTTAGGCTTCTGAAACCATTTTAGAGTACTTATAATATGTGTGTAGATAAAGTACTGTACGCGACTCTGCGTAATTGGCATTACGCAACCGTCACGTAAACTACTATTACCGAACAATTGTCTTCGCGAGTGATATCCATGGACTTATTTCTCTAATAAGTTCATGGGTGTGCGGAACGCCCCAAAACACCGCACACGGCGACCAAAATCGTGTAGACTGACTGACTTTGTTTATACATGAACGTGCAGTTAGTTTTTATAGTAGGGCTTTGTATATACGCGAACAGATGGTTAGGTTTAGTAATAGTTTTCTCGTATTTGTGTTAGCGTATAAGTAGTTTTTAAGTATGTAAATAGGCAGATAGGTTAATAAAGAATTCTTAATTGTGTTATCTTTATTCAGAACCCCTGCCGGGTAGGTTTTGCCGTAGTTTACAGAACGTAAACAAACCTACCCGGCAGTACGCATGCGCCGTGGCTCCCCTCCACCAGGGAGGGCCACCATGCGGAGTGGGGGTAGCCACGCCTGCGCAGTAGGTGTTTTCCCGACCGGATGGAAATGGCGGGAAAATACCTACTGGCGCGAAAACTGTCTTTTGTAAATATTTTCCTAGTTTGTAAGCAAATAGATAAGTTTTGTATACCGAATCGTAGCACACATAGTTCGTAAGGTTTTCCGTTGTATAAGATGTCCCAAATGTATTAGATAGTAAGGAAAACGTTAAAAATAAAGAAAAGTGGAGGGGGGGACGGAGGCTCGGAAAATTTGTATAAAATGGGGACCCTCGGCCATAGACTTTGCACTCAAGAGCCACTCCCAGCCAGGGCAACATAGAAGAGCCTCCGCCCTCTCCGAAACGTCTGATCAATCCACCGAGCATTTTCTTCACCGAACCTGCCCTGCCAACCCCTCATGAACCAGTCATAGGTGCGAGTCCGCACATGTTGGTCAACTTCGAACCGGATTTCTGCGAATTATTGGTCCTTCACAACTGAACAAAGAAAAGGAAGAAAATGCCGCCGGTAACCAGAAACGCTTCAGGAAGCCAGACATTAGGCCAATTAATGTTTGGTGGCGCCGGGGACCCATCCTCGTCGGACGAAGCAACCATCCCGTCTACGGAAACAACGGAGACTACAGACACTTCTACGCCCAAGGAGTCAACGACGACGTCACAATCACAGGGCATCGCCGAGCCGCCACGCCGCCCTGCAATTTCGACGTCAAAATCAACCCGTACAACGTCAAGCCGCCGTGCGCTTCGCCTAGCGCAGGCACGGGAAGAAGCCTTGAAAATAAAACTGGAACTCGCTCAAGCCCGAATCGCAACATTAGAAGCCGAAGAGAGCGAAGAGGACGACAAGACAGTGATGTCGACCTACGAAACGGAGCAGCGAGTCGACGAGTGGCTCGCGTCTAACCGAAGACACGTGCTAGCCATCGCCAATGAACCGCACCATGAAGAGGATCCCCAGCTGGCAACCCCACAGAACCAGCCGCCGCCGCGGCCGCCAGCTGATGCCAGGGATACGCAACCCGCCGCCGCCGGACCCAGCCACGCCACTGCCGAGCGTCATGGGCCCGGGGCCCGCCCCGCCGCCGCCACTGCCGAGCACGACGGGGCCACCGCACCTCTCAACGCCGAAGCTCCCGCCTACGTTCCAGTCTATGTTCCCGCGCCACCACAACGACGTTGCTACGAAGAAACAGGCCGCCAGCCGCCTCCGATATATGCCAAGGAGGAAGAACCGAAGAATAACTCGATGATCGCCCTCAGCCAACAGAACATCAGCATCACCGAGTTAGCTTCAGCCATCGCGATCGCCGCCCAGTCCGGTCATAGAAATTCATCGCGATACAACATCGACCTGCCTCAATTCAACGGGTCGTCTCAAGAATGGCTGTCATTCAAGGCAGCCTACGCCGGGTCCGCCACGACCTACTCCGATGCCGATAACGTAGCAAGATTAAGAAAAAGCCTGAAAGGAAGAGCAAAAGAAGCCGTTGAAAATCTCCTCATCTACAACGTCAACTCCGAAGAAATCATGAAAGCCCTCGAATCCCGATTTGGAAGAACAGACTCAATTGCACGCGCCGAGTTGGAACGCCTCAGAACACTGCCCCGACTCACCGACGCGCCGCAAGACATATGCATCTTCGCCTGCAGATTGAACAACACGATGGCCACATTGAAAGCGCTAGATCGCATACACTACCTACATAGCCCCGAGACTACGAAAGCCATGATGGATAAGCTCACAGCCGCCCTACGCTACAGATGGTCCGACTACGCCGCAACGCAGCGAAATGAAGAACCCGAACTCGTCAAACTGGCAGCGTTCCTGCAGCGGGAAGCCGACAATTGTGCCGCCTATGCACAACCCGAGAACATCGACATCCACGGGACACCACATGCGAGACGAATACAGAAAGCTTTCACAACCACAGAGAGGCCAACGTACAAATGCGCAGTATGCAACGAAGCGGGACACGAAATAGAAAAATGCAAGAAATTTCTTCAAGAAGACATCAACGCGCGTTGGGAGACCGCCAAGAAACAACGACTATGCTTCCGATGCCTACGTTACCGGAGCAAGACGCACAATTGCCGACGCGTCAAGTGCGAGCAGGACAGCTGCGAACACTTTCACCACAAGCTACTTCATTATAAGAAGCCTCAAGAACGAAGCACCGAGTCCGTCGCCTCGACATGGGCCCCGGCCGAGTCACGAGCCTATTTGAAGATACTGCCCATAGAAATCTCGGGACCGGCGGGAGTATTGCATACATATGCACTACTGGACGACGGGTCGACGGTGACGCTTATACATGAAGACATAGCGAAAGAAGCGGGCCTAGACGGGCCCACGGAGCCACTACGCATAGAAGCCATCACGAACGAGACTATTGACGCATCAAGATCTCGCCGTGTCACGCTCCACATCCGCGGGGTAAATCAAGAACATAGGATTTACGCCCGCACGATCAACGACCTTCACCTGTCGCCACAGTCGATCAAACAAGAAGATCTACACGCCTGCGAACATCTACAAGACATAGAAGGATATTTGAAGTACAACTCAGCGAAGCCCAAGATGATCATCGGTCAAGACAACTGGCACCTACTCGTGAGCAGCGAGACACGCCGGGGTCAACGACACCAACCGGTGGCATCCCTAACGCCACTGGGTTGGGTACTACACGGCGCACACACGCGCACCATCGGGAAGCGAGTACACACCATGAACTGTGTCATCAACCAAAGCGACGACGATATGAACAAACAACTCGCCGAGTACTTCGCACTGGAGTCACTACTCGTCGAGCCGAAGCGACCGCAATCCGACCCGGAAGAGCGAGCCTTAACTACACTCGCAAACTTCACTACGATCAACAAAGATGGCCGCTACGAAGTCCCGCTACTATGGCAAGATGAAAATGTACTACTTCCAGACGACTACGACAACACGCTGAAACGACTTCACAATGTAGAAAAGAAACTCGACAGGAACGAAGAGCTCAAGAAACGATACCATGAAGAAATGGACGCCTTACTGAAAAAGGGCTATGCCGAGCCCGCACCGCCACACAAAGAAAATAGAGTGTGGTACCTGCCACATTTCGCCGTGATCAATCCAATGAAGCCTGAGAAAGTACGAATAGTACACGACGCGGCAGCCAGAACGAGAGGAGTTTGCCTCAACGATCGCCTACTCACCGGGCCCGACCTACTTCAATCGCTACCAGGGGTACTGATGCGATTTCGACAACACCCGGTGGCCGTAGGAGCAGACATTAAAGAAATGTTCATGCAAGTAAAGATACGAGAGTGCGACAGAGACGCACTGAGATATTTATGGAGGGGAGCCGACCGCGACTCATCCCCACCACAAGAATACCGGATGACGTCATTGATATTCGGAGCGACGTGTTCACCGTCGATCGCCATATACATCAAGAACACGAACGCACAGAAGTTTGAAAAAACGCATCCGGAAGCCGTGAAGTCGATAATACGTCATCATTACGTAGACGACTATCTACAGAGTTTCAAGACAGAAGCGGAAGCGATCCAGACAGCGAGCGACGTCCGCTACATACACAAGCAAGCCTGCTACGAGCTACGACAATGGACGTCGAACTCTACGGAAGTATTAGCCGCCGTCGCCGAGAAGCCCACGCAACCCGTACACATCGACTTGAACAAGACAGAGATGAAAAACGAACGTGTACTGGGTCAAATCTGGAAGCCCGCAACCGACGAAATCGCCTTCAACTTGGACCTCACCCGATTGCCGCCCGACGCCCTCGACTCGAAGACACCGACCAAGCGCCACGTATTGAAGATAATGATGTCGGTATTCGACCCGCTGGGCCTAGCCACGCCCGTCACCATCAACGCGAAGAAGCTACTCCAAGAAGTATGGAGGCGCGGAACGGACTGGGACGAGCAGCTAGATGAAGATTTAACGCAACAATGGACCGAATGGACACAGCACTTGAAAGCTCTACGAGAAGTCGCTATCCCACGTTGCTACACACACTACAGCTACGCCGTAGCACGGGAGCTACACATCTTCGTAGACGCCAGCGAGACCGCCTACACAAGCGCCCTCTACTGGCGACTGATAACCGCCGACAACGAAGTGCACGTGTCACTGATAGCGGCCAAAGCGAAGGTCGCGCCGCTGAAAATCACGTCGATTCCACGCCTGGAATTGCAAGCCGCCGTCCTAGGAAGCAGGATGGCCGCCTCCGTCGTCGACGAACACGACGACAAGCCAACGAAAAGGACATTCTGGACCGACAGCCGCACAGTACTAGCGTGGCTACGGGCGGGAGCGCGCACTTATCGCCCATTTGTCGCGCACCGCATAGCCGCCATTGAAGAGAATAGTACGGTACAAGAATGGCGCTGGGTACCTACCAAGCTGAATGTCGCAGACGAGGCGACCCGAGAAGTACCGAAGGAGTTCGACAGCAAACATCGGTGGTTCACGGGACCGGAGTTTCTACGCGACGACCCGTCAACATGGCCGACGGAACCGTCGCAGCTACATAGCGAGAACACCGGGGAAGAAAAGGTCCATTTGATCGCCGAACACTGCAAACACAGCTGGCTCCCGGCCCCCGAACGTTTCTCACGCTGGGAACGCCTACTACGTACAGTCGCCAGAGTACTACAGTTCGTCGACCTGTGTCGACCCCAGCGAGCGAAGTCGTACTACAAACGTACAGCGAAGAACGAAAAAACCGATCCAGAATGGTCCCGCAACGAACGAAAACAGAAAAAGAAAACATCGTCAAGACACCTGCACGAAGCCGGAAATTACAAGAAGCTCGACGCAACTTATCTACACAAGGCGGAGCAACTGATCGTGCGAGCGAGTCAGCACGATGTTTTCACCGAAGAACTACGATACCTACAGAACAACAAAGCCCCGCCCACAAGCAGCCGGCTACGCCCCCTGGCGGTCGAACTCGTCAACGGGACGATAACTCTGAAGACACGGATTGCCGCCGCCGACGGAATCACCGAGTCACAGAAACGCCCTCCGGTGCTTGACGGCAATCACACGGCCGTAAAATTGTACATAGACTATGTACATAGACAGCTACAACACGGCGGGGTAGAAGCGACGATCAATGAATGTAAGCAACACTACTGTATATTGCGACTACGCCCGGTCGCAAGAATGGTGCTGCACCGATGTCTGCCATGCCGGATCAAGAAAGCACAGCCTGCGGTCCCGCCCACTGGAAATCACCCGCGGAGCAGATTGGCGCATCACGAGCGGCCATTCACCTATACAGGAGTGGATTACTTTGGCCCGCTAACTGTCACAGTGGGCCGGGGTACTCAGAAGAGATACGTCGCACTATTCACATGCCTCACAGTACGAGCCGTGCACCTTGAAGTGGTGCCCAGCCTCAGCGGGGACTCGGCGGTGATGGCGCTCCGACGGATGATCGCGCGGCGCGGCTGCCCTACGGAAATTTGGTCGGACAACGGCACAAACTTCCACGCCGCGGACAAGGAGCTGCGCCACGCCTTCGACGAGGCGACGCAAGAAGAGGCCGCGAAGCACCTCATCAAGTGGCGCTTCATCCCCCCCAGCGCCCCATTTATGGGCGGGGCCTGGGAACGAATGGTGAAGGCGGTCAAAAACTCCCTCTACGCCGTGTTAGAAGAGCGCCACCCGAACGACGAAACCCTCAGCACGCTACTAGCCGAAGCGGAGTACACAGTCAACAGCCGCCCGCTCACACACGTGTCGGTGGACCCCTGCGAGCCCGAGTCCATCACGCCGAACCACTTCCTGCTGGGAGGTACCGCCAGGGTACCCGTGCCGGGTACCTTCGACGACTCAACACTGGTCGGCCGCGCGACGTGGCGAACATCGCAGCGTCTAGCCGACCACTTTTGGAGCCGCTGGGTACGGGAGTACCTACCCACACTGCAAGACCGGCGGGAGCCCCACGGGCGCGGGCCTCCGATCGAGGTCGGCAACATAGTCCTCATCGCCGACGGGACACTCCCGCGCAACACATGGCCGCGCGGACGAGTAGTCGCCGTGTACCCGGGACCCGACGGCGTGACACGCGCCGTAGATGTCCGGACCAAAGGAGGAGTGCTGCGCAGACCGACCAAGAAACTCGTCGTGCTACCTACCGAGCCAGGCGACCCGCACCACGAAGATATGCAACGCTCCGACGGCGAGCGATGCACGGCGGGAGAGATGTGCGGAACGCCCCAAAACACCGCACACGGCGACCAAAATCGTGTAGACTGACTGACTTTGTTTATACATGAACGTGCAGTTAGTTTTTATAGTAGGGCTTTGTATATACGCGAACAGATGGTTAGGTTTAGTAATAGTTTTCTCGTATTTGTGTTAGCGTATAAGTAGTTTTTAAGTATGTAAATAGGCAGATAGGTTAATAAAGAATTCTTAATTGTGTTATCTTTATTCAGAACCCCTGCCGGGTAGGTTTTGCCGTAGTTTACAGAACGTAAACAAACCTACCCGGCAGTACGCATGCGCCGTGGCTCCCCTCCACCAGGGAGGGCCACCATGCGGAGTGGGGGTAGCCACGCCTGCGCAGTAGGTGTTTTCCCGACCGGATGGAAATGGCGGGAAAATACCTACTGGCGCGAAAACTGTCTTTTGTAAATATTTTCCTAGTTTGTAAGCAAATAGATAAGTTTTGTATACCGAATCGTAGCACACATAGTTCGTAAGGTTTTCCGTTGTATAAGATGTCCCAAATGTATTAGATAGTAAGGAAAACGTTAAAAATAAAGAAAAGTGGAGGGGGGGACGGAGGCTCGGAAAATTTGTATAAAATGGGGACCCTCGGCCATAGACTTTGCACTCAAGAGCCACTCCCAGCCAGGGCAACATAGAAGAGCCTCCGCCCTCTCCGAAACGTCTGATCAATCCACCGAGCATTTTCTTCACCGAACCTGCCCTGCCAACCCCTCATGAACCAGTCATAGGTGCGAGTCCGCACAATGGGAGTGTCTATAAATAACTCGAAATTGGCGAAATACACCTGAACAGGGAGTGAAAGCCATTAATTAAAATTAGCGTTAGAATACAATATGTCAGTTTTCGAAAACCGTTTATGTGAGCGTCTTGCATCTTGTCTAGTCTTTTGTTGTTCTAAAACAAAATGTATACGAATAGTGTTCGTTCCGGTGTAACAGCTTCCTCTCTAATGAAATAGCTCATAAATCTGTGATATTGGCCACCGCTAACTGGCTCCTTGTTACTGCACTCGTTTACATAAAAAATGGCGGGAAGCTCTCTTATTGGTTCGCATTGGATCGGTGACCTCGTTAGACGAGGAGGGAATTGAGCAATTCATGTTTTTATTTATGTGGTACGCTTTTCGTGTTAACGGCGGGCACTTGCTTCTATTTTTCTTGTACAATAAATCCATCCGTGGCGATACAATAAACGTGAAAGGAACTTTGTCTGTCTGTTTGTTACGCTTTTGCGGATAAACCGAATTCGATCATTTTTGGAATGGTTATAGCTTGAACCCAGAGGACATTTATAGATTACTTTTCCCTGCAGTTAGCGATAAATGACTACGACGTGGTTATCAGCTAGTCGAAGGTATGATTAATTAAATAAAAAACGTAAATGATGTTTATTCAGTAAGTTGGCCACACGGGCACTTTTACATGTCAAAATCTCCCAGCGCTTCCCAAAAGGAGACGACTGCTGAAAATAAACGCCGCAAGAAACTCAAGTCAGTCATTTATTTTCAATTATTACTTATGACAAAGAGCATTACTTAATCTAGCATTATATAAAACAATAAATATATCATGCGTAGTTGAGCAGGAAAACGGGTCAAAACCATAAAATATATGATGATACAAGACAAGACAGCTTACTAGGTTTGACATTATTTTACAATTTCTTTTTTTGGGTATTTTTGTAACACGTTCATGTAAAATAAATGAAGAAATTGAGTAGCAGACTGATCGATTAACGCACAGCTGTAACCGCTGGACCTATAAATCAACTTGAAAGGAGAGAATATTCCTTGAATAGGTATCCTGGGAATATTATCTCCCTGGTAATCTATTAAATAGGGAGAGCAGCGCGAAACTAATTCTTCGCGTACAAATTAGCGGGCGTTTAGAAAAAAAGTTGTCTATTTTTTATTACGAGAAGTAATTTAAAAAGCCGACTTTTTTCTATCAGGTTGCTTGTATCTTTCTACAAAATATGGAACCTTTCATGTTCCATGTAACGTTGTTATTAATCTTATTATCTTATTTAGTTCGCATGGCAGATAACAAGCTAGTTATTAACAAAAAATACGGTTTATCGAGGCCAATAAACATGTACTGATTCTAAGTACCTTATCGGATATTTTTTATTACATCAAATAAAATATTTATACTTCAGGCAAAAAATGCTTTTATATATCAACTAGCTCCTCATGACTTCTTTCGCGTACTTTTTCGCTATTTTCTCGGGATTTTTCCTATTTCCCGTAATAAGAGGTTCCCTTAGGGGTACCGTTACTTTATCGACATCTTTCAACGAATGTATCATTAAGGGCGCGTTCACATAGAACGTCCGTTTTACAGGATCCGGTTTAACGGATCTTTTCACCTTGTAATCTTCTTTTTTAATGGATCCAGAATACTGTTTCGGGTGTGAACTGGCTCATACAACTACATAGGCCATCAAGATCCGTTAAAACGGATCCTGTAAAAACGGACGTTCTATGTGAACGCACCCTAAGGTACGCGTCCACATGTCGGTATCGCACGAATCGGACGCATCGCATCAAACGGATCGTAGTATTATTTGTATAGAAAGTGACACAAGTGCGTCCACTGATCCGCATCTCACGGATCGCACGAATCTGCTCATCGGTAATGCCGACGCCGATGCTTCGAGAGGCAACTTTTGCGATGCGTGCTGATGACGGCATACGGAATGCCGATCAGTGGACGCGCCCCGGGCGCTCGTTTTGACGTAGATACCTCTTCGTGTTGTTTTCATAGTAATTACTTTTAGTTTAATGTCTTGACCTTAGATTTTTAAGTATTATTGTATTTTAAGACAAGTAAGAATGAACAGACCTTAAAGTAATAGATGTTTATTCAGTAAGTAGGCACTTTTACACGTCAAAAAACTACCATTGCTTCGCAAGAGACCACTGCTGAGAAGAAACGCCGCAAGAAACTCAGCACCAAACCGAGTACCTAGCTAGAGGCTCTTAATTAATTATCTAGATGATATACAATAGAAGATTTTGCCTACGACTCCAAACTGTGTTATTTCTCACTCTTGTTGCGTCTCTCATTGGCTTTTCGAGAGTGGTTTTGTTAGCATCATGAATCTTGTCCAGCCTCACGGCTATTTATATAAAATAAATATGAAAGTATGTGTAGTTTGTCTTTCTGACACGCAGCAACAGAGCAAATTTATCGACGTAGATAGACGATTGATGCGAAAAGCACAAGACCGGTCTGAGTGGAGAGCCTTGGGGAAGGCCTATGTCCAGCAGTGGACGTCTTTCGGCTGACATGATGATGATGATGAGATAGACAATTGCACAGAGATAGCTAGAGGGCCAGAGAGTGACATAAGCTATATTTTATTCTAAGGAATTTCACAATTCCCGCAAGAATGACTAAAGGCCCAGCCACACCGAGTGCGTGCGCGTAGACGTGACGTGCGCGTGCGCTTCCCACTGCGCTGTATAGTGACATGTCGTATGAGAATTCATACTACACCTCAGTGGAAAGCGCACGCGCACATCACGTCTACGCGCATGCATCCGGTGTGGCTGGGCCTTAAATGGCATAGACAGACACGCAGACGGAGTCGCGGGCAAAATGCTATAATAGGGGACACCGTTGATGTAGGAAAACATATCGAAACTTTTATGTGGTCGTGTCGCACCATCTTATATACACATAAGTATGTGTTTTTTTTTTCTCTCTATCTCTCCCGTAAGATTCTTAATTGGCATGTTTTCCTGCTGAACTACGCATGTTATTTGATACTATATTTAATTTAATATTTATAGCTTTATATAATGCTAGACTAAGTAGTACCATTGTAATAAGAAATATGTTTAAAAAATGACTGTCTGCTGAGTTTCTTGCGGCGTTTCTTCTCAGCAGTGGTCTTCTCTCGGGAAGCGCTGGTAGATTCTTGACGTGTAAAAGTGCCCGTGCGGCCTACTTACTGAATAAATTTCTTTTATCTTTTAATATAAACTTCAAAATTATATTTCAAACATCCTAAAAGCAATTTAAAATAGGTATATTATTTTTCCGACAGTAATTGGTAATTACTGCTCAAAGCTCCGCGAATTTCGATCTTCGCCTCAAAATCAGAGCAATATTTAAAAACATCAAAGGTAAGGCAAATTAGCGATTTATTTTTCTAAGCTTCGTTTAAGAACCGACTCGACTTCAGACGGCAGATTATGAAAATGTCGAGAAAATTTTCTTACGATTTTCATTAAGGAAGTTTCTTAGTTTCACTTATGCATGTAAATTTGAGTTATTCTAGAACTCTTTCTAACTAGTTTTAAAGGCACGAGAGTTAAAATCTGGGAAACCTGTTACATGTTAATCATGTTCAGGTTTACTGGAAGAGATCTCTTAAAGGGATAAGTTCGCCATAGTTCTTGTTAATCTAAAGTTCTGGACATCAGAGCCAACTGGTCGGATGTCCACTTTTGACCAAAATCACTTTTTTTTAGAATCATACTCAATTTTTTGTCCTCTTTCAGGCCATCTAACCGTTATATCGCTATCTCTTTTATTAACGAAGTTAGATTTACTAAAAAAGGTCGGATGTCCACAATACCTTAGAAGAAAAATAACGGATGTTTAAATATGACTTTTTGCTTCTAGTAATCTTAATGTAGGGCTTTAAAAGTAGGTCTGATGTTCACATAAGACATATTGGTTTTATTTTTTTATTAGAGCGGAGCGTCGGATGTTTATATCAGACCTTTTGGTTCGGGGAATTTCCACAATATCCACAACCAAAAGAGTTAGCGATAAATTTTAATGGGCGATGGAAAGAGACAGATAGCACACATACGCCCGACGATTGCCTAAACCTTACGTATGGCCGAGCGCGGCCGGCCGGTGATTGACATGTATAATCGGGTTCGTGTCTAGACCGCGCATATGAAAATTCAGTGCAAACTAATTAATTAGTTAACAATTGCAAGTGCTTTTATTGTTAAAGTGGTACGACATGAATCCACATGTCATCAGGATATTCCAAGAGTTACGAAAGGCAGAAAATAAAAGAAATCAAGGTGTCTAAACTCAAATAGTTATTTCATTACCTACCTACAAGTTTTGTTTTGTGGATTCGTTTTTAAACAGGATTTTTAGACTGAAGTATCAGTACCTGTATTGTTGTTTCAGATGATATTTTTCAACCAAACAAAAGACGACCTTCACTGTCAGTGCATGTTGATGATATTATAATTTCGAAAAGAAACACACTGGTAAAAGTTGCAAAATTTCATAAGTTGTGTCGTTGAACTCGTTAGCTTTAGTTTCTATTTCTACTGCTTAATTACATAGTAATTTACAAGCTTTAATGCAACTTGGCCTGTTAGTTACGTAGTTTGGGATAAATCTTGCAAGTTAAATTTGACCCTTTTCCCGGTTTTCGATTGAGCTGAAATTTACTATACTTGCGTATCTTCGGGAACAATGCAATAATTGGTATGGTAACACGGAGCTCGTCTGATGATGCAGTCAGAAGGTGGCTACAGGAACTAACTCTTGGAATATCCTGTACACACTTGCACTTGTTAACAAATGAATTAATTCGCACCGAATTTTCACATCCGCGGTCTAGACACAAATTGGTTTATACTTGTCAATCGCTGGCCGGCCGCGCTCGGTCAATCGTAAGGTTTAGGCAATCGTCGAGCGTGGTATCCGTTCATTTTTCATAATTTAATTTTCACTATTTTCATTTGCCATAATGATCACTGGCTATAATCTTCATAATGCCATAATACTCTAGTGTCATAATGTTCAACCTCCCTAATATCATATACCATAATAACACTTTCCATAATATTTACTTTCTATAATGTTCATAATCCCTAATATTATATGCCATAACACTTCATTTGCCATAATTTCGGAAAAAGCAGACCCAGACTGTACCCGCGTGTTTCAGTGGGTATAATGAAGTACTGGTACAATCTGGATTACGTACTACTATTATAATAACTTACCTATTCTTACTTACCTACTTTAAGGAAGGCCAGACCCGATTTTTTTTATAGTACTACGCATAATACGCATTATGAATGTTTTAAGGCAAATAATTATTATGGCGTTTAAAATTTATACAATTTTATAACACTTTATAATCGGTATGGCACCTAACAATTATGTCAAGTGAAAATATACCAAATGATCATTATGGCACGTGATTCGTTATGACTTATGGCATATAAATTTATGTCATATGAAATTCGGGCAAATGAAATTATTGCATATGAAATTCGGTCAAACTATAGAGAACCGTCGGGCGTATGTTTGCTTTCTGTCTCTTTCCATCGCCCATTAAAATTTATCGCTATCTCTGTCTGTTGTGGATATTGTGGAGATTGCCCGAACTAAAAGGTCTGATATAAACATCAGACGCTCCGTACTAAGAAAAAATTAAAACCAATAAGTCTTATAGTGGAGATTCCCCGGACCAAAATGTCTGATGTTCACATAAGATTGAATATATTTCCATTTCATTTCGAGCCATATAGTCTGATTTAAACATACGTCCTATACTTATTGCGTGTTCACGAATTTTCTTACAACCAAAATATCGGATGTTAATATCCGACCACAGCATAGGATATGCCTTGTTAATTTTAGGTCGGATGTCACACCCTTTTGATAATCAAATTTGAATTGCAATGTTATTGATAGCGTAAGAAAGAACTTGTATGTCACAAAATACTTGCAGTTATATGCTCCTTCAACATTAATTACTAGTTTTCTTTATTTTAATACTGTTAGTCGGTGTCAAACGTTTTAAAGTTACTTTTGCTTATCCTGAAAAGTGTCAAAAATGCACATCCGACCAGTTGGCTCTGATGTCCAGAGTTTGTGTACGCATTTATTTGTAATTGGTTTTTTGTGCAATAAAGAGTTTACATACATAATGTACATACATTATTTTGCCTTAAAATTGTGGGACGCGAGCTTTCTGTTCAGCTCTTACCTTCACCCAGCTGCAGAAACGTCCATTATCATTAATGACTCACAAGAAATCTTAAATTATTTTTAATAATCTTGTTCCCTTTGTCTCCTTTTTGTCATAGCAACATACACTTTGAAAACCTCTGCATTATAATGCTGGCTTGCCTGTGGGTTAGCTCTCCTAAAAAGGTCTATACATATTACAAAAACAAATTAGTACAATAGAACGCTAATAATTATAGCACTCTACGCGAACATTACAAAAATGCCCTTGGAATGCTGACGGGACTGTCGAGGAGTTAGAGCTTCGGGTTTGCTTGCAGAAACCGGAACGAACTATTTTCGAATCGTCTATTAGACTAGTCTTTTTTGGGTCGAGTGAGACAAAGCCGCAACAGCATATTCTGAACGCGATTGCGGGTAGATTTGAGTGCATGGCCAAAATATTAGTTAAAGCATCGTAATATATGGATACGAGTACATAATGTGTTTCGTTTTTTTTGGACACCATAATGCGCCAAAGTATTAAGTGACAGGACTTTATTTAAGGTGAATTTTGCGATCAATTACACAAACGTAATTCTTCCTATTCGTGATTCCTATACAACTACATGTAAACGAAATAAGCTACGTAAGACTACCATCATCATTTCCCCAAAAAAAAACTATAAAAAGCTGTTGCCTACCATTGTAGGAGATAAGTAATCTTAATAAACAGAAGTCACATATGAATTGTGGATGATTCCATCTCCGCTAGTTGCGGAGTTGAAAGTTACGGCGTTTGTAACAAAACACCATGTTCACTAGTGCTGGGATCATTTCATCGATATTTTTTGTCGATCATCTCTATGTGAGAATTCCTCGCGAACTCTTTATTGCACGGAAATAAATTCACAGATGCATTGCTCAGTGGTGAGTGGACACTAAACCCCATAGATATTAAAAATCTCTTGATTTTAAATGAAAGCCATTTCCTTCGGTTGTCTTACCTTCCGCACGGAGTCACAACAGTAGGTACAAAGATGCAAACACCGCTGCTTGGTAGAAAGGTTCGCGAGTGATGGTGAAAACGATTTAGATTCTAGCTAGACCGTCTCTTCACCATGTCCTGCAGGCTAAGTATTGGGACTACAGTGTTGCTAAGCTGTATTAACTGATCTGATCTTTATTTATTTATTGATTTTGTATTACAATTACAATTTTTGTTAAGTTGTCTGCTTTAAGATCAGAGACTTGACTTGAAATTTATTTTGTCGTATTTTAAGTCATGCTTTGAAGATCACTTTATAAATACGGTCCTAATACAAAAGCGCGCTAGTACGATTTCGTCGTGAAAGACGTGGCACATCACTAGCGGCGAAGGGAAGCGCGCAGGGCTCCGCATAATGCAATATCTCTAAACCCCATGAATACGGGATGACAGCGGAAGCGGAATGGGGCAGAGGGCCCCAGTGTCAGCGGATTTTCAAGGAAATATTACCTTAGTTCGTTCGAAAATGAACCAGAGTTACACGTGTTAAGGTTTTGATTGCTAGTAGCATAAAATTAATTGTGATGGAGAGTTTTGGAGAAGGCTTGTGCTTACGCCAAGGTCTGGACGTGTTTCGGCTGAGATAGTGATGATGATACTCATAATGATAATGGAATCACAATATAAAGAATACACTTAATACACAAAAGGCGAAATTAATAAATGCATTATCATAGGGTCTAACTATACATTATACTTACATATTATAATTATTGAAATAAATACCTTGATTGCATTAATACATAAATATATAATATACGAAGATAAGCACAAAACAATAAAAGTAATGCTGTCAGAAAATCAGGATGATGTCAATTATACCTGCAAAGAAATTCGCTTTCAAATTTCTTTTTAAAGGAATATTTGTTTGGAGCTTGCTTGATTTTCAAAAAGGTCGTTCCAAAATCGCACTGCCTGAAGGGCGAAAGAGTTAGACATAAAACCTGTGCGGTGAAGAGGGAAAAAAAAGTGTAAGATTGTCAGTGGATCGCACCTGATGGATGCGGTGGAACTCAGAAACTTAAATAGATATTTTATTTATTTAGGAGATTATGGATCGTACAGAATATTATTACCACGACTACCCCTACTTATTCATGTACTATGAATGCAATAGTAATGTCTTACTTTGTTTGTTAAATTTCAGGTTTAAATATTTTTTTACATAATGTTGATAGAATAAGAGGTTGAGCTCTGTTGTACCTAAGACAAACGATGAATGGCATAGAAAAGGCAGTTTCCGAGAAAATAACAATAAAACAGTAGTAGTATACGGAGGAAGCCGGTGAATTCGCTATTCATTCACTCAGTCAATTTTGTTTTCATTTTATTCATAATATTATTTTTGCAAGATATGGTCATTTAATACATCATTTAAACGAAATTTGCAAAATTTTGGCTACGAAAAAAAGAACATTGAAACGCAATTATTTTTAAAATACTTTCAATATAAAAGGTTAAGTTTAATGCACACTTATTGAATTGAAACTAGAATAAAGGCCGTCCCCGCTAGCACTGCGCCCGCCGGCGCGAGCGACAGTGGCGCAGTGATTTGCGGGTACAACCATCGTAAACTAGTTGTTATGCGCCGCCATAAAAACTGACAATAACTTGACGTCCGACCTCACAACTATCTCGTCATCCTGCTCTGTTGCGACTATAAACAGTTACCTACTATAACAGTATAAAAATGTAGCCAAAATAGTTTGAGGAAAATTTAGAGTCCAAGTTTTCAAACGCTGTTTTTAGGTTTACCTAAAGGGTGGCAAACGGGGCCTTATTTCTAAAACATTCGTTGTCCGACTGTCCTTGATAGCCTATATTAAAAACCGACCAAGTGCGAGTCGGTGTCACACGCGAAGGGTTTGGAACCGTTTTTGTATGGAGACCCTTTATTTATAATTCTAGGAATTTCATCATTCATCATCATCATTCTCCTGCCCTCATCCCAATTTATTTGGGGTCGGCGCAACATTTATTTTTCTTCCATACTTTTCTAATTTAGGCGTCATATTGGTAGTCACTCCCTTTCTAGCCATATCATCTTTCACACAGTCATCTATCATTTCTTTGGTCTTCCCCATACTCGTATAGCCATCCACATTCATACTCAAAACTTTCCTGACGATATTTTCCTCATTTCTCCGCATCTGGAGAGACCGCCGAAATCGCAGAACATATGCTCGGTTTTGGTTCTGCTGATTTTCAAGCCAACATTTTCCAACTTCCGTTGCCATTTCTCCAATCTGCTCTGGATCTCAGGTCCATCTTCACCGACAAGAACAATGTCATCGGCGAATAGCATACACCAGGGTGCCTCTTCCTGTATCTCCAACGTCAGAGCATCCATAATCAACAGGAACAAGTAAGGACTTGGTGCAAGCCTACCGCCACACTGAACTCATCGGTGATGCCAGCAGCCGACCTGACGTACGTACAAGATTGACTGTACATAGCACGAATTAACTCTACATATTTTACTGGCAAACCTTTCTCTTTCAAGGCCCACCACAAGACATTCCGAGGTATCATACGCTTTCTCCAGATCAATTATATAATTCTAGGTACCTATTTCATTTGTATTATTTTATGTAAGTGCGGCGATAGAAATAAACAATTACGAGTGCGTGACTCAAGTAACCACAAGAAAAAGGAAATTGATTCAGGACATTTATGTCATTTGTATTGACTTTTACGAGTATAATACGTTTTTTGAATAGTAAATATTTAACTAATTAAAGTAAAATAACAATATTAATAAACCAACCGCTGTGTCACACAGACAGACAAACGACTCTGAAGTCTCACCATAAGGGTTCTTTTTTACTTACCATTTTGGTACGGAACCCTAAAAATCATTTAGTATTAAGGTTCCATTTAATTAAAGCTCTTTTTCTATTAGAGTTCAATGCCTATTTTTTACTTTGATACTCCTACACATTGTAAAAATAAACATTGTGGAAATTGAATATTCAAAGCATTCCAGATCGGTTTCGAAAAAAATAAAAAGATTACGAATTTAAATCTAAATATAAATCAACGATTAGAATTCCACGAAAGGTCAGGTTCATTTTGGTGACGTATATTTTTGTCGATAAACTGTTTTATGATTTCGTATCGTAAATAAATATAACAGTATTTAGATTATAATGTGAAGCGCGAGTCGGACGCACGCGCTGCATTTTGTGGTTTACTTTGTAACGATAAATTAAATCGGATTGAGTGACAAACTGTGCAGTAAAAAAAACCGGCTAAGTGCGAATTGGACTCGCACACAAAGGGTACCGTACCTTTCTTGTAACCCCTTACAAGAAAAGTAAAGGCTCTTTGATTTTTAATATAAATAATGTGACATACAAACAGACTAAAAAACACCAAACTGATCATAAAAGATCATGGAGCCCTGAAAATAAGAATAATGGCTGAGTTTAATCGTACTTCATGGCTGATCTATCTCACTAGCGCTAATTACCCGGGTGTACACGCGGCGCGGCGCGGCGCGTCGTCGTTTGTCGCGGTTTTTGTCGTCATTAGCCAGCGTTTTGCTTCGCAATGCAATGCGGAATTATCGAAACGGGGACACGTCTGAATTAGCCTTTTTCTCGTAACCATAGCTGAATATTGATTAACGTATTGATATATTCGGTGACCACTTTCCATCAGCGGCGGTATTCTAGGCGGTAAAAACGATACCGTATTTGACCTGTAATGGATTTTTTTAACTCAACCGCCATTAATGTCAAGTAAATACATACATACATACATTAAATCACGCCTGTTTCCCAGAGGGGTAGGCAGAGACCACTTCTTTCCACCTGCTACGATCCTGACAAATCTCTTTCGCTTCTTCCACATTCATACATCGAGTCATGCATGCACGTCGGTTTCGGGTACTTAAGATCCGGCCCTTTTCCAGTATTTCTCCGATAAATAAGAGCTATCAAAACGTTGACAATACGATAACAGGTCAAAGACGATTTGGTTTTTACCGTGTTGAATAGGGGCCCAGGTGGGTCGTCTGCCTGATTGTCCGTCGAAGTCAATAAAAAAAAGGTCGCACTGAATCATCAGCAGTGATCGGAAATAGGTGAGCTAATTTGCCTAAACTTGATGCATGTTCATTCAATAATGTATTCCCATCTCTCTCACGCATGAATGAATATGCGTCAAGTTTAGGCAAATTAGCTCTACCTATTCCGATCACTGATCATCAGTGAATATCAGGTAAAATATATTTACTAGCTGTAGCCGCGACTCCGTCTGCGTAGAAATCGTTTATCGCTATTCCTTCTGGAACTGTATAATTATAGAGGATACAAAGTACATTTCTTCCCCAAGTTTTAGGTTTGATCGATTAAGTTGTAGACGTCGTTCGTCGTGCCGTAACAGGTGACCAAAGATCTTTCTTCGTCTATTATATGCCCTAAACATCTCTTGCTCTTCACTACCTATGCTAAGTACTTCCTCATTCATCTTCTTTTCTATCGAGCTGATTTTTGTCCATCCGTCTCCAGCACCACATTTCAAGGCTTCCAGTCCTTCTTGGTCCCGCTGAATCATTGTCCACGTATCGCTGCCATATAGAGTTTAGAGTTATGCTCCAGAATATGTACACCTTTTGCGTGTTTGGCTTGATATTTTAGCTTAAAAGGTGTTTCTTGTCTTTAAAAGTTTTGTTCGCCATGACTGTTCGGCGTATCGGTTCTTATGTCCAGCGTGCACCTCGAGTCATGGTATAAATAGTATTGTTTTTTTTTTCAAATAGTGCTGTGGGTCCGGAGACCTTGCACATACTAAACAACTTGGAAAATTCGCTTTTTACTCGACTGCCGAAGGAGGAGGGTAATGTGTTTCACAGCCTATATAATAATATGTATGTTTGTTCCTTTGTGTCACTATAAAAACTAAACCCGTTGCCCGACTTTGATGATTCTTATGTCAATCGATTTGTCTTAATCTGGTGAGTGTCACTGAAGATATGACAGTAATCAAAATTCAATATGGCGGCAACCAGACGCCATATTGAGCAAATAAAAATAAAAAAGTCGACCAAGTATGACAAGTGGGGTATCATTGAATAGGGATTTAAAAATCATCTTTAGGTTTCTTACATCATTTTACATTTTGAATGATCATTTAGGATTTATAACGATTTAAAGTTGATTAGCAACAGTCGAGTTTTGAAAGCTTGCTTTTTGTTGAAGTTATTATAATATTAGTATAGATAGATGGTTATTTTTTAGTCTTCCAAAAGGTTAATTGTAAGCCACCGGAGATCACTCGTATCTCCGACCCACATCCTCTTTTTACCACATACGACTATAAACACATATGAACAGAGCACTGCCAACCAAAGAGGGGTATCCTCACTCGAGCCGGAAAGAGACGAGTGAAACAGATTCGTTACGGAAACTACGTCATCTCCGAGGATAGTAAACACGTCGTCAGCGGTACGTCACGTCTATTATCGCAGAATATTAGGTTGCTTCTGTCCTTAATGGAATTCTCTGGATTCCGGAGGTACTGTAGAAAAAAAGGTTGTGTGTAATTACGTACTTGTAATTTTTTTAAGTGATTAACTAGCACCTTAATTTCCTAACCTAGGTATGTTTTTTAAAGCATGTTGTATAAAAAACCCTGCTTGAGTTCAGAAACGTATGTGTATGTTTTTATCAATTTTCAGATTTGGGGACCTTTTCGTAAGTGTTAAACCTAAATATCATTTTTGCCTGACTATGTAAATGGCACCTACATCCAAAACTACAAATACTAAAAATCAGCGAAATATCTTTTATAACAGCACATATAACGCACTTTAAAGGCCTAAGTAGACTCCATCGATTCTTGAATTACAGGCGACTTAAATATTTATGCTTAATGAAAGTCACCTACTCTCTGTATAGAATAATAAGAGATAAGATAATATTATAATAAGATATAATTTTAACCAGAAGAAGAGAGGCCCTGTATTGTATTATTGCTCATATTTAATAGGAGGAGATCCGAATAGGAGACGATTTGCACCGGGCTGTTTATTCGATAAAAAGTATTTTATACCAAATTTAATATGCTAAGTAATATATGGCGAATAGGTAGGCTGAAAAATTTCAGTCCAGTATATAATTAATAAAAAAATTAAAAATTAACTTCGTTTTAAAAAATTACACTAGCTTGTTTAATGGACAAATTACATACCAATCGAAAGTATGAAGCCTATAGAATATGCAAACGTTAGTTTGGCAATTTTTTTCTCGTCAAGCTATTGGGTAGGCAGGTATAAACAGGTAAGTCGGTACTAGTAATTTGCACCAAACCTAACGTTTGCATATTCTATAGACTTCATACTTTCGATTAGTATGTAATTTGTCTATTAAACAAACATTTGCAAATTAAAAAAAAGTTCATTTTTTAATGATATAAGTACTGGGCTGAAATTTTTCAGCCTACCTATTCGCCACATATTATTTAGCGTATTAAATTTGATATAAAATACTTTTCATCGAATAAACAGACCGGTCCAAATCTTCTCCTATTCGGATCTTAGACCATAAGATTTTTAGATATAGTTTTTTTGTTTATATTATCGAACGGTGACGCAACCCTACACTAGACATAGTCTGACATGCTCTTACACCATTATATCATTATATTTATCTACCGAATGCATTATTAGGTACGCAAACCTCGAAGACAGCAAAAGAGCAAAATAAGAAATGCCTTGTACTTTTGCGTCTATGCATAGTGTCACGCCTTTGGGTGACTTGAACAAATAACACAAGTGAATTATGCAAGACGGAGACGTAGACAAATAATATTAGTTCAAATGTAATAGTAAACTTTAAACATTTACTTTCTCTCCCAGAATGGTCTGCGACAAAACATCAGTTTGACAATAAAATGCGTGTTGATTTTTATGTTGTACTTAAGTTTACAAAAAAAGGATTAATCTCAAACATATTGACCTAGCTCTAAACTAAGATCTAGAAACTATGCAATGCTAACCGTGCGCTTCTTTTAGTGTAATTTTACCATTAGATAAAAAATAAAGTAGTGTCTAGTAGTTACTAGTTTCTTGCAGCGCTTCTTCTCTGCAATGATCCATATTACCGACATGTAAAAGAAAGAAAGAAAAGAAAAAGAATACAAAGCAAAAATAAATGTTTTAAAAAACAAAAAACCGTCTTCAAAAACGCAAAAAATAACTTCTTTTAAAATTGTAGGTACCTAATAGGTTAGTCCGACTGATGTCGGCTTTTTTGTTGAACATATTGTGGTCGCCGACTTCAGTTGGACTAACCTATTAGGTACCTACAATTTTAAAAGAAGTTATTTTTTGCGTTTTTGAAGACGGTTTTTTGTTTTTTTTAAACATTTATTTTATTTTATACTTTTTAGTGATCATAATACGTCGTTACGTAGTCCCACTTCTTAGTTGAAATGAAACTTTAACTTATATCAAGCGCGCCGCAAGCAACGCCGCGGGAAAGTCATAGTCATATTTGAACAAGTAAATATTCTTCGTTGTAGTCGCTCAACTATCTTAATCGAGATATCTTACCGTCACCCTTGAAATCGGTACCGTTGAGGAGTTCCGGTGGCCATCTGTGGTCTTCATCATCAGTTCCACTTCACCAAATCATACTTTCTGAACGCAAATGCTGGATTTGTTACTAAAAATACTAAAATCGCTATATGTTTGCCTACAATATTTGAGGAGTTCCCTCAATTCCTCACTGATCCCCTCATCAGATTCAGATTTGGTGACAATGGGACCACCTCGGAAGTATACTCTATCAAACCAAAAAAAATTTTTTGAAATCCGTCGAGAGTTGACGGAGTAGTCGGTGAACATACATAAAAAAAAAAAATACATACAGTGGAACGTATAACCTCCTCCTTTTTTGAAGTCGGTTAAAAATGCAAACAAACATTGGACACCAGGGAAATAACATATTTTTCAAGACTAGACGCAAAAACATATCTAAAGAGCCCTTAATGTGGCCAATTTACTAAAAACAAGATTTGAATTTGTTTGATAGATGTTAAAAAAATTATACCGAAATGAAAAAATATGATACATTTAGATCAATAGTATTTATTACATTCGTATTCACATATCGAGTTGTAGAAAAACACTTCGAACTCCTGTCGAAAACGCATGTTAACGTTCTAAGCACATCCTGTAGTTTTTTCCAAATGCATGTTCTGTCCCACCTTAGCTACGCAAAGGGTCCTCTTAAATAATTGATGGGCGAACTCGCCGAGATTTGATATTTATGCGCGAGTTACGTGAGACGGCGGCGATAAATACATTATACGGCGCCCTGCCCGGCTTTATCGCGTAGCGCGCGATTTAGAAAGTTTGAGCATCTTTGACGGGAACACAATAGTTATGACATATTAGAAAATTTACGATAGTGCATGTAATAGTTGACATGCATTACTGCATTATACAGGTTGTCCTGTTGTATCCTGAATTAATTTGTACATAGACGAGTCTTTGCACTATCTTAACAGCCTAACATGGGACTAGAGGTTAGATTAGGGATAATTACAATTTACTGAAATAATAAGTAGTAGTGGTAGTAGTAGCAGCAGTAGTAGTTGGACTTCTGGACACCTTGTATAATAATATATGAAAAACACAGAGATTTTAATTATTTGATACTTACTACTTATTGCTCATTTGCAGACAGGTCATTGTAGTAACCGAAAAAAAATATCGTTATTTTGTGAAAAATGATGATGTTTATTAAACATAAAAAGAAAAATTGAATAACGAATTAAATTCTTTTTTTGATTTTGTAATATACTTAATTTTTTGCCATGTTTTTACATACCTCATTAAACAGCTGGTTAAATAAGAAAGACATTTGAGCAATATACAAGTACGCTACGTGTCATACCTACCTATTCTTTTTGGAAATAAAAGGTTCAATTTATCATAATTTGAAATTTCACGTACATTTTCAAAATTAAATCTTAAATAATCGAATACCTTCGAACTGAGCAACTTCATGAAAAAATTGGCTTTTAATATGCCCCGCTAAAAGGAATATAAATAGAAAAAGTAGTCACCCTGTATTAGATGACAATTGCACCATAAATTGCAACGTCATCTGAGCTCTGAGACGTTGCAACGCAAGATCGATGCGATACAATCATATCACAAGTCCACAAAAGATTAATTCTTATTCAATTAATAAAAAATGCTATAGAATGACCTCTCCTGTCAGAGCTGACAGCTCTAAAATGGCGCAAGTGACTTTCATCAAACCGAGCTAAGAACCTCCAAGAATAAATTAACTTTCTGTTAAAAACCACGTCCAATTAGGTTGATCCGTTTGGGAGCTTTGATGCCCTAGAAAGACGTTTAGAAAAGAAGATACAAACGTTAAACTCACACGCACGCACGTTTAACAGATGTAGTTAGCCTAGTGCGTAGTGATCCTAAGCTGTCTATGAAGCAAGCGGTCCCGGGTTCGATTCCCGGTCAGGGCAAATATTTATAAAATAACAAGAGTATTCGTTTCTGAGTTTTGTGTGTTTTGTATGTATCTAAAAATATAAGGGAAAAATCTCACATAAATATACCTAGTCCCATATTAAGCTCTTGGCTTGTATTATGCGTACTAGATAACGATATAAATACTTATAAAGATTAATAAACACTTAAATACATACTAACGGTTCTCCTATGGAAGCCCTAATCGTCATTTGTCCTAATGCATCGTTTGTCCGAATTTTCATTTATCCTAACGCCATTTACGCTTTAATTTTAAAACTTTTTAGTATTGTTATAATACAACCCTAACCTAACCGAACCGAAGACAGTAATTGGAAAACTTAAAAAGTTGCCTGACTCATCTGAAAACCAGTTTAGGGCAAATGAAAATTCGGGCAAACGATGTGTTAGGACAAACGTTGTTAGGGATTGTGAGGGACACCGCATACTAACACTCTTCTGAACCCTGAGTTTGCAATAAAATATTGAATTGAATTGAATTCTGACATACTTATAAAATTATAACTCGTGTTTAACCAATAAATTTATCTTTATCTTTTTTTTATGGAATAGAAAACGTCGTCGTTGTTATTTCTCTCTAAAACAATTTTTCACGTTGTCTAGTGCCCATAGTACAAACCTAGCGCTAAGTTCAGACTCAGTGGACTACCCGGTCAATGTAAGTGAGATTGTTCCACGATTTTTAATTTGCTTTATTTTTAAACTTGTAACACCCCTCATTTTGTGTAGAAGGTTAAATTAAATATTCATGCGAAACTGACACAGTCTCGTTTGTAGTATCGGTCACTGAAGCTGAAAATGCCGTGTTTCCGCTCTGAAGTATCGCTGGTGCACTGAAATCTAATTCTGTGTCGTCGATACGCACCAATACTGGCGGAAAAATACAACCCGGGAGCTAGGAACCGCTAGATTTGACTGCTTGAAATAAAGAAAGAAAAAACATTAACATGTGGCAAACACATAAATAAAAAGGAACGTAACAAAAAGGCCTGTTGTCACGAAATGGTTCCAACACAGCGTTATGCTGGCATTAAAGCCTGCGCTGGAAATAATCCAGTGAAACCACGGCAGATTACACACACCTAGCACACACATTAAACCAAACTAAACAAAAATAAAAACCACAACACAAGTAAACGTTACGTTAGTTACGTCAGCTCCATCTCTTTCTCTCAATTAAGCCTTGAATGTCTAATGAAAGTGACAGGTATTCGACGTTTCGAAATTCTTATTCCAAAGTTATGTATGGGTATGGTATAATTATTAGCCTTTACTATTTTTTTTGACATTATATTTTGTTTTTCAACGTAACTATAAGTTACTGAATTCAACAATAATACAATTGACAATTAAAACTAAACGTATTTAAATTAAAATAAAACTAAGCTACTCAAATATTAAAGATATAAATAATAATCACCACTAAAAGAACACCCCGTGTAGCAGGTCCGCTCGCGGTATGGTCCCCAATGATATTTTATATTAAGATACGTTGTGCTCGTATTAAACGCATTCAAAACCTGTGACCGAGACAGAGACAAAGACTGCAATCCATAGCGAACGCTATTGTTAGAAAGAGATAAATAGATAAACAGTAAGGGAATTTGCCTTCCTTTTTGAGGAACGTTTTTGCGCGCAGATGACGTATCTTTATATAAAATATCATTGATGGTCCCTATGACACTGGCTGCATTAAGTTACTTACTCTTATTAAGAATAATTGAAACACTAACCTAACCTAACTGAAACAAAACAGTTGGTAACTGAAATTCGACCTTGTGATCGCTTTTCAGGACTACAAGGTCTAAGATCTTTAGAATTATAACAAAAACCTTCGTCATTTCCAGCTGACAGTCTCCAAGATGTCGCCTTTGAACTCAAAAGGCAAACTCCTCTGACCTTTGTAAAGCTTGACCAGTCTGTACCAATATTAACTGGGCAAGACGTCCAGTTTAACCAGACACCGGTGTATGCGAAGATCTATTGGACGAGGGTTCAGGATGTTTTGGTGTTTGTTAGTCAATATTTGTATCGGTGACTGGTTCTAGACAATGTCCTTTATTAACTTAAAGTTTATTTATAAGATGAGATACGTTTTAAAGAAACTAGAAGACTTTTTGGTATGAGCGAAATATTTTTGCCAATATATAACACTAGCTTCTGCCCGCGACTTCGTCCACGTAGAATTAGTAATTCCGCGGGCAAACATATTTCTGCCAAAAGGTAGAGAACCATGTAGATACCTGATATTTTCAAAAAAAGGTTTTTTAATTTATTTCGCCTTCCTAAAAGCAATGTATCGTATAAACCAATCACCCTGACAATCGAGTTCATAAATATGTATCCCTACACTTTAGAACCTTGTCTATTTAATGTCAAGTACAAACTGCCATATAAGAATTATCTCAGCGATTAAAGTGACAAGGTACAAGTGTATACTTATTTATGAACTCGACTGTACGCAGTATGAGCAGAGTTGTCAACTACAAACTAATTTTTGTTGGACAAAGCTCTACAAAGGGAACTGCGGAGTGCGATATTAGTTCGTCAATACTTGGTAATGAATACAAGTTTTAGCTCCGCCATGTAAGTTTGCTGGCGGATACTGTAAGGTCGTGGCTTGGGAGACAGCGGATTTTAATAGTGTATTTGTAAGGCTACGGTCTTAAGGTATTTTTTATCCGGTTCGGAATGCAATCAATTCTTAACTAATACCTATTTTTTTTTGCTTTCTACTGTTAGGTCTAAACTTTTTACTTGGATTTCTGATAGCGCCCGTGAAACTATAATCCAATTTAATTACTGGAACAAGGTATTTAAAAAATGTTTTGCAATGAACAATTTTTCATTAATTTATGAATTATTAATACATTATATTATGTTGTTATATTTTTTCTTAAGTACATGGGTTATTTTTCCTTATAACCTTTTTACCAATTTGAATCTCGAGAGGTTAAAATAATAAAAAATATCATCCGTAATATAAAAAATGTACGATATTTGATTTATTCTTATTTATTTATTTATTTATTGATACACCAACAGTGTTTACACAGATACGTGTTAAATAAAAATACAATCGTGCTTATTCTACTGGTAACACTAATAACAGGTGTATACAGCACTCATAAGAATAATAAAATAAATATATAATATATTCTTATCCTTAAATTATAAAATTATTGTACGAGTATATTAGGAAACTTTAAAATTCCCTAGGGAATACCGATAACCAACTACTACGTGAACAGAGTTGGGGGCAACAGTTAGTAAAAATAAAATTGTTGTCAATACAGTTCAAGTATCAAAAAACGTCTTTGCAAAAAAAAACCTAATTTAAAACCGCATGCCAACTCTATCCGTTGGTTGGTCGCTGCAGCCGCGTCTGAAAACCATTAGCATACGTGTGATGCCGTGTTTCGTTGCATGTACGTTAGCTGCAGTTGGTGCAAGTTACCGCTGCATTTTTAATGACAATACGATTGCCGCTAGTGCAAGCCCTGTTAATTTTGTGACACTAGGTGGTCCGTTAATATTATTGTTGTCATCCGTTTTTTCTCTCAATAAAGATTTTCTATATGTGTCTCTATGTTTAGTATGGTTAAAGTGTTTTGTAGCATTTGAATTCAGAGATATCGATAATTTTTATTTATGATAAATCTTACCATAATTGACTATTAAAGGAAGGATACTAGTCATTTAAACCATTTTTTTTATAAAAGTTTGGCATCTGCTGCTGCCAATGAGTTTTTCTTAAATATAACTATTTTAAATTTAGTTAGTGTCTCATAAAAGGTCAAAAATTTAAATTTGTGACTCCCCTTAGGTCTACATAAAGTCAATCTGACATTCTACAGCAAAAAAGTTAACTTTTTTTTTCATTTATTTAGGGTTATCAACAAGTGATACATTGTAGCAAACATCTTAAGGCTTGCAGTCGAAACATACACACAATGCTCACTTAATTATAGATATCCACAGCACGCAAAGTTACACAGTATTAATTGAAATAGAAGTTTAGAACACTTACGATAAGTATAATAGTTAATTAGTTTATAGACTTTCAATAAGTGACAAATGACTTGGCACCTCTAATGACATTGAAGAATACTTTTTTTTTAAATGGGTCTTGTATTAACGTTCTCGACCTTACTATAAAAACACACAATATTAGATGCTGTTCTTTTCGTGAATTTAAAACACTATACTTAGTTTTTAACTTCAAGTAAGGTTCAAGTCCACCTTATTGCTTAAAATAATTGAATATTCCGCAGTCTCTCATAACTTGCGCCAACAATAGTGGCATTCACCATGCATTGCCTTTGATAAAGCGCGCGCTGCCGGAGGCTGCTGTTTTAATTTGCGAAATGGCGGAATCAGATACTTTGATCTGACTTGTAGGGTGCCTGATGAAGAAAACCAAATGGTGCATTAAGTTCACATTGGTTTTTTTTTACCTTTTTATGTATTTTTTTTAATTGATTATGGGTTTGCTCTTGGCTAATTCTTGCCCTTGGCGAACGAAGATTTTGTCAACGATGAAGCGAGCTCTCCCAGAAGATGCCTATTCACCGTAGCTTTGAATAGGTTCAGATTGTATGCACTCGGAAATACAGACGCCGGAAGCGAATTTCACTCTTTTGCAGTAAGCATTAGAAGGGTAGGGTAGACCGGGGACAATAGTACCATTTTAGAAATAATGACCTGCAACTCTGAATCTTAAGCTACCCCGTAAAACACGCTCAGGATATAAAATTCTAGTTTAATTGGCTATTCGAATCTAGAAAATAATTTTCAATTGATCGCATCAGAATGGTGTAAATCGAGTTTTTGTTCATGAAGTCCTTAATGTGTTACAATTGACCCCCAGCACGGGTCAATTGTACCAGAAAAACACAGGTAAATAAAACCCAAAATAATGGACTAATTAATCAGTATTTATTGTTAATTTCTTAAGACGAATCAATCTGTTACGTTACATCAGTCTTGAACATAGAGACTCGTATTTAGATTAGACAAAGCGAGCATGAAACGAGCTATAGAAAAAATAATATTCTCCAAGTTTTTGAAACATATTGTGACGAGAAATTATAAAAATCACTTAAGGGTGGTCAAAGCACACCTCTCAAGTAATAACAACACCTCAATACAACAAAAATATCGAATAATTTAACAATTACGAATCCCATACAGCTAAATTGACCCCTGGTACAATTAACCCCATCTTTCGCAGAAAATTATTTTTAAATAATACTACTGAAACGGATGACATTGCGGGTATTATAATTTATATACATCCCGAAGTATCGAAATGAATCGTCGGGATGAATCATAGGTACAAATTGAAATAACCGAGATGTAACTTGTTACAAAAATAATTTGCGTCAGTTGTCTTATTTTTAAAAACTCTGGGTCAATTGTAGCACCGGGTCAATTGTAACGTTACAATTGACCCCGAATGTGGTGGTACAATTGTCTTTTCTTACTCGCACTCACTAAACTTCACAAATCTCGATTTCTATATCTAACTGACCCGCACACTGTGTCACATTACAATCTTTAATAACTAGAGAATCACAATTCTGTAAAACTTTTACACTACGACTATTTAATTGTAAACAGTAGCACAAAACGTAAATCGTAAATACCTACTTGGGTCAGTCAAAAATACAAATCGTCGCCTAGCTCGTGCGTTTCGCGCGGCAGCGAGTGGCCGGCTAGTGAGCAGTTCGAGATACGCTCAAGGCACACTCGTGTATTCAAAGACATGCATATTTCGATGTAGTTGCAGAGATATAGGCGATGGTACTATTGCCCCGTGCTACTATTGTCCCCGGTCTACCCTACGCATTATTTTCTAGTTCCATTTTAGTTTAATTTATGTTGAGCCATAGATAGTTATACCTAAATAACAGACAACTAGGTTTTGTTTGTGACTCCGTTTGCATAGAAGACGATTATTGCTTTTCCATAAGGAGCTAAATACGAAAGCCTCAGCCGGAGGACTAAAAAAAAACCGAAATTTACTTAAGGATATTTATTAACTGAAATTACAATAATTTCTTACAACTAATAAGGTGTCGACCCGATCGATGTTAGAAACGAAGTGTCGTGGCGGCGGCGGCCGCGGGCGCGGGCACTGCTGCTACACGTGCTGCTGCATCAGCGTTTCCGTCGTCGTACGATTCTATTGAGGTCAATTCGAGTTGCATCAGATTGGTACCGTGTGCAATGCGTTCTTGGTCAGCGCTTTACTTAAGGTAGGTATATGTAACACCTCCCTCCTGAAGAACAGCGACTATTTTTCCAGGTTTATGAAAAATGTTGCTGGCAGGTCGGTCTTGCTGCGGGGCGCAGTAACTGGACTTCCAGATTGGTTTTCTCGGCCGGGGTTGGTGTCGTTGTCCGCTGGTTCAATACTATGTTGCCGGCGTTTCTTTAAGTGGTGGCGGCATACAAGGGCACTAGCGAGTGCACATGCACTTAATATTATTCCGTAGAAGGGTATGGTGGTGTGGTAGATTGAATTGACCTCTTGTTTCTTCTGGGTAATTGGTTTCTGGGATGCAATTTTCTCGTGTATTATATTGAGTCCTTTGAGGTTGATTGAGTTGAGTAAAAGGGTAGCGCGGGGTGCGGCTTCTGCAGGCTCTATGTTGGCGGGTAGATTCAGGATTCGTACTGGTTGTCCTTCGACGCGATCGTTGGAGTTTACCAGGGTGAACTCCTTCGTGCGCAGCTTGCATCTGTGTGGGATGGTTATCAGATAACTTCCGTTTAAAGTGCTGTAGTCGTCTCGGTCACACGTTAATTGTACTTTTGTTGGCTCGGGGAAAAATACTCCGTAGTGTCTGTCGTCTAGGGGTTCTACAGCTTCCTTAGTCAATGATATGGTGACTTGATGGCAACCTCCGTCTAGTACTTGATCCGTGATGAGTCGTTGGATGCAGTCAGGTTCTGTCCTCGTTTGCTGGTTAAGTTTAGTGTCGCAAAGGTACCGATTTTGGAACTTCGGGCATTCTGCCTCTATGTACACGTAGGACTTACCGTAAGTTGCTATCCAAGGATGTAAGGGTATATGAGCATGGTTGAATTTATTAGGGAGTATGGGAAGTTTAAACAGCTCGTAAGTCTGGGAAGCTACTATAGGGAACTTAAATATAAAAACTATTTTATCCTTACTATAATATGACCCTGGGGTTATTATGTCATAATATTCCCTTAGGTCTAAATCTAATATTTGATTCTTACTGTATATATTACTAAGTGATTTCATCATACTACTAAGACTATTTATACTTAGCATAGTATGATGCATGCTAGAAGTACGAGTAAAGGCTAAAATATTTTCTATTCTACTCAGCTCGAGAGTTAACTCGTCTATGTTATCTTCAATTATTGTCAGTAGTTGATCGATCTTGGCGACTTTGAGCAAGGTTTTTCCTGTAAAACTTGATGAAGTTAATACCAAGTTTAGGGTCTCATTTAATTTTGCCTGATTTTTTACTATCTGAGCTACAATTTGATCGTGGTACATCATCCATTCTTTGTTAAGACTTATGTGGTTATTCGCTTCCAAAATAATCCTATCTTGGTTTTCCTGTAAAACTCTGATAGCATTATTGTAATTTATTGCGTCAGTTTGGTCTAAATTCCCTGTAATACTTTTTACGATCGAACCTAACCCGTCGACGAGGCCTCTCTTATGACGTGTAGGTTCAAGGCTTTGTAACTGATAAGCACTTTTATCCAGTTTGTACTTTAGGTATTCAACTTGCGTTTCAAATAACCAGTAAGTCTCATTTTTCAATCTGTTGTCGGTCTCTGTCAGTTGAATTTTAACTAAATTAATATTATTTTCTATTACGGTTAGGTCAATGAACTGTAGGAAGGTATGATAGTGGGTTATAAGATTCATAGGTCCAAGTCGAAAAGGGAGTATTCCGGGTCCTTCGGACAGGCTCTCAAGTTTTATCTCTTGAGCCTGTGTCACCAGTACGAGCGTCAGCGTCAGCGAAATCCTGCAACAATTTCTGGGATTTAGGGACGCGTTTAAGCCTAGCTTTCGCTATGGGGCCGCGTTTACGGGACGTGTATATGTGGATCGGTAGGTCCGCTAGGACCGTATCGTGGGTGTAACGGGGAGCAATTTTTTGGCGGCTTGCTGCAGGGTTCTTAATGAACACCTGCTGCTGGGGTTCATACTCAGCCCGGGGTTCTCTACTCTTATTCATATTTTCTATGAGGGTGGTCCGGTCGGCGAATGAACGTTCATTGATGGTGTCGTAGACGGTCTGCATTTGTTCTCGGTGTGTCTGTATATATTGTTGTAATAAACCCTGGGGTCAAAATGTCCTGTAATGATATCAAACGGTCTGCATTTTGTAAAACTATGCACGGAGCTGTTATAAGCTATGAAAGCGTAAGGCATTAAATTTACTATGGGTTCGTTCTTCTTCTGTAAGTGCAGGATCCGTATGTGTTCTAACAGGGTTGAGTGGAATCGTTCGATTATGCCGTTGTCGTTAGGGGAATGTGGTAGGGTCCTATGGTGTCTAATTTTGTAAAGTCTGGTGAATTCCAAAAACATTTGATTTGTGAATTCTGTCCCGTTATCGGTCACAATAGTAAGTGGGAGTCCATGGTGGGTGCTGAATACGAGAAGGGCCTGCAATATGCTTAACGCGGTGGCGTCTCTTAGTGGATACGCCTGGCCGTATTTGGAAAAGACGTCCATAAAGGTTACATACTTTTCGTTTTGGCAAGTGAAAAGGTCCATATGAACTATTTCAAAGGGCTTTGTTGCGGGCGGTACTATGTTGAATTGTTGGCGGATCGGGTTACGGTCGTATTTCGCCTGGCCGCAGATGATACATTCATTAATAAATTTATTTATGTGTTCCTTCATTTTGGGCCAAAAGTATTTTCGAGAAAGGGATAGGTAGCACTCGTTGATACCTCGGTGGTTGGTTTTACCCTCGTGATAACAACGTATTAGGTCTTGCTGTTTGAGATACTCCTTGACATTTTCTAATTCAACTTTGGTTAGTACAAGGTTCATTGTGGAACTAACGAATTTGCTCTGTAAAATAGGGATGATTTTATACATAGCCAAGAAGGGGGTTATTAGTAAGCCAGTTTTTATTTTAGGAGATACATATTCCCTGATTGCATTAATGAGATCTTCTTCGAGGTTAGATTCGGACAGCTGTACTGCAGTTCTGGTGTGGGTATCAAACGGTTTGGTCACTGTGGGTTTTCTTTTTATGTCCCCAGTCACTGTCAGGGATATTTGTCGGTGAAATTTATTTAGGGGTTCGTCTGTAATTGGGATTTCTAGTATTGGGTTCTCCATGTCGGTATGTACTGTATCAGTGGTAGAGCCATCTAAAACGGTTGGGTGGTCGGTCGCGTTTGCTACTATAGAACTAACCTCCTCGTTGTGTAGCTCTATTCGTGACAAGGCGTCGGCGTTAGTGTTGAACTTCCCTTACTTATATTCTATCGTAAAATCGTACTCACTAAGTTTCAGTCGCCATCTAGTAAGTCTCGAGTTAGGGTCTTTAATATTCATTATCCATTTCAGAGGGTTATGATCAGTTAAAATTTTAAATTTTCTCCCGATCAGATAAGGGCGGAAGTATTTGGTTGCCCAAACTATTGCTAGTAATTCTTTCTCTATAGTGCTGTAATTTAACTCGCTATCGTTTAGTGTTCGGGATGCATAGGCGACGGGTTTGTCCGAGCCTATGGGGCCTTGAGAAAGTACTGCACCTATAGCTACGTTAGATGCGTCAGTGGTCAAAAGGAAGTCACGTTTAAAGTCAGGGTATTTTAATATCGGGTCGTTAGTCAGTAGTCTTTTGCACTTCTCGAATGCGGTAATGTAGTTTGAGTCTAATGTAATTTTGTGGCCTTTCTTTAAGCATTGCGTCAGTGGTTTAGTCGTGCGTGCGAAGTCGGGTATGAATTTACGGTAGTAGCCCACAAGTCCTAGGAACTGCTTTATTTCTTTTGAAGTCTTGGGTAGCGGATATCCTTCTATCGCCTTGATTTTGTCTGGATTGGGTTTAACACCATCCTTGCTTATGATATGTCCTAAATATGCCGTTTCTAATCTCAAAAAGTCTGACTTGTCCATTTGCAATTTAAAGTTAGACTCCCTGAGTCGCTGGAAAACTCGCTCTAAGTTAACCATATGCTCCTGGAGGCTTGTGCTGAAGACGATGATGTCGTCAAGGTAAACTAAACAAATGGAATTCTGTAACCCTCTTAGGACGTTGTCCATCACCCTTTGAAAGGTGGAGGGTGAATTCTTTAATCCCATAGGCATTCTAAGAAATTCAAAATGTCCATTTTCTACATTGAAAGCTGTTTTTTGTATGTCGTTGGGGTCCATCTCTACTTGATAAAATCCGCTGGCTAGGTCGAGGGTAGTAAAGTAATGACAGTTTCCTAATTTGTCAAGTACATCAGTAATGTTAGGGATTGGGTATTTGTCGTCATAAGTCTTATCGTTTAACTTTCGAAAGTCCACGACTAAACGCCATTTTCTTTTACCGGAAGCGTCTAATTTCTTTGGTACCACCCAAATGGGCGAACTCCAAGCCGAATCTGAGGGTCTAATGATGCCCTGCTCTAACATTTTCGAAATTTGGTCTCTAACCTCGTCTCTATGGATAAATGGGTACCGGTAACTTTTCGTGTGTACTGGGATCTCGTCCGTTGTCCTTATGCAGTGTTTAATTTTATTGGTAAAGGATAGCGGTTCACCTTCGAGGTAAAAAACAATCTGGGTACCGAGAGCAAAGCGTAATTAGATTAGCTTTTTCCTCGGCGTTTAGATGCTCTGTACGCAGACGGGACACTACTTCCCTCGCGCGACGCGATGACTCATGCGCTTGTTCGGTGCGTGTGCACTCAATATTACATACCTCCGCCTGCGCGGGCCGGTCTAAGGAAAAAATCATGTCATTATCTGTCTGGTTCTCAACTTCCAGTATTCCGCGACTATTAGTGACGGTTGTTATACGCTCGCGTATAAGGCAATTGCACACTACTTGCTCGTGGACTAGCACGTCGCCATCCGGGGCGTTTATGGGTACTTTCATCAATTTGGAAGAGTTGGCGGGAACGATGTCCTCGTATAAATTTACATTTCTAGAGTTGAACATTTTAATGACATTCGAGGCAAATCGCGTCTTTAAAATTTCATTCTTAAGGTCGTTTTTTGCTTCAAATTTGGTTAATAAATCGAGTCCTATAAGCCCATCCAAATAATCGTGAAATTTGTATACGAATAACTCAATACCGTCTGACTCATTAAATTCCGGGAAACATGATACAGTAATAGAGTAGTCGTTCCTAGTTGTAGCGTGCACGTTTGTAACTTCGAATGGTTCATAGTTTAGTGGAATGTTTGAAAAATATCTTTTCACTGCCTCTGGGCTTATAAAGGATTGATTAGCACCTGTATCGATTAGCAAATTTAGTGGTGGATTTCCTATTCGTATATAGGGTAGTTGTCTCTGTGTCTGGATGGTAATCTCTATTTTGGTTTGCGTGACGTCTTGGATTTCCGAAAATACTCGTTCCCGCTAGTAGAAGGTTGAGGTTGGGAATCCAGCTCTACCTGTAGTCCGTCGGTGTTGCAGATTGCCTGCTGAGAATTTTGGCAATAATATGGGTCGTACATACTGTTCGGTAATCGTAACTGTTGCCGTCATTATTATGTGGGTCGAAGTCTAAATTGTCACTGCCGGCGTAATAGTAATTTTCATAGTCGTTCGTGTCATTGTAACTGGTACAGTCGTTAACGTTTATGTCTGCGGCTTGAAAGTAATTGGTTGAGTTCGGGTTTCCTGGGTTACGCCAACCCTGTCCTACCGCTGTTGGCGGTAAAACTTTGGGGGCAAAGTGGGATACTCCACTCATGGGCTGAGGGCCCGTCTGTGGTCCGGGATGAAGTCTGAAGACATTGCTCCTCGGGTTATAGTTTGGCGGTAAGGCCCTAAACATTTGTTGGGTACGGGATTGCATCCTATAAGGGGCTTGATGCTGGAACCGCTGGGGCTGTGCGTTTTGAGCATGAAACTTGAATTGCGGGGTCATTTGAGGACGCGGTTGGGCGTTATGAATCATTTGATTGCTGAAACTAAAGGGTTTTGTTGCCATGGGCAGAGGGGATGAAGTTACGGGGGTTTGGAAAGGACGCAAATTCGGGTGAGCCGCATGCGACTTAGGGTGCACTAGCGAATCATTTCTCTGTTGCAAATAAATTGTATTTAGCTCTTCCTGGACGAATTCAAGTGCCCTTTCAATTGTCTCCGGTCTCATACACCTAATACGAGATCCAAGGGGTTCTTTCAACCCTCTTATAAAGGTCTGCATAGTTAATTTTTTATAAAGCTCCCTCTTAGCTAATACAGTGGTAGGTACGGTCTCGTGTAGGGTAATATATGTCATAATAGTACTAAATAGAGTTTGACACTTATCAAAAAATTCCTGGGGTGTGCTTGGCCCTTGAACCTGCACTGATAAATCATTATAAAGAGCGGTTTCGTCTCTCTGGTCAGAAAAGTTGTTAATAATTACATTTCTTATGCTAGCCCAGTCGTCAGGAATACCATTAGAGTTAATAGTTCTTGCAGCCGATCCTGTGATCTTATTTAAAATACCATTTATTACGCATAAGTTGCCCAGGTTATCTCTCTCCTGGGTGTATGCTGCATTTAACTGGTCACATATTCTTATGAATCTAGTTAATACGTGCGGGTTCCCGTCGAACTCGGGAACATGGCGTAAGGCCTTGAAAATTACATCAGGGTCGGTAGCCATTCTCACCACCTCCTGATCTTCGGAGCTGCTAGAACTATGGGATTCCGTACTTAAATTCAATACCCTATTCCTATCTACTAAACGTTCCCTAGACTCTCGCGATTGAGCAATCTTGGATATTTTAAGGGGTACCTAAAAGGAAGGATAGCAACACTACGAGTAATTCTGTGGTGCACTTACATGAATATCTCGGCACTTTTGAGCTGCTATCAATGTCTGGATACTCCGGCGCTGCTTCGTAGATTCTGGATACTCGTAAAAGGCTTGATAGTCTCCACCGGTCACGGGATGCTGGGATTTTCGGTAAATCCTTTTCGCGATCTCGCGGCCCGGCTCGCGAGTATCCTACCGACTACGCCAAATACGAAAGCCTCAGCCGGAGGACTCAAAAAAAACCGAAATTTACTTAAGGATATTTATTAACTGAAATTACAATAATTTCTTACAACTGATAAGGTGTCGACCCGATCGATGTTAGAAACGAAGTGTCGAGGCGGCGGCGGCCGCGGGCGCGGGCACTGCTGCTACACGTGCTGCTGCATCAGCATTTCCGTCGTCGTACGATTCTATTGAGGTCAATTCGGGTTGCATCAGATTGGTACCGTGTGCAATGCGTTCTTGGTCAGCGCTTTACTTAAGGTAGGTATATGTAACAAGCTATCAACTTTTCGGGATGAAAATAGAGTTTACTTAATCAGTATTAACATTGATACTTACATACATTTTAAATCACACGTGAGAAAAGTTAAAACTAAGCTATCAAAATTTGTGCATGCTCTTCGAGAAATTAAAAAAACCACTGACCTTCAAAGGGCTCTTACCACGTATTACGCCTACGCCCAAGCCTGGCATACCTATGGCATCATACTTTGGGGAAATAGTACCGAAGCGCCTTCCCTTTTCACCATGCAGAAAAAACTATTACGTATTCTAGTAAATATAAAAGAGACGGATAGCTGTAAACCATATTTCATCAAACACAAAATTCTGACCCTTCCATCTCTCTACATCCTAGAATTGTGCAAATTTGTAAGAAAGTATACAGAATTATTCAAAAAAACGTGAAGACCTACCTGCGGCGTGATCTTTGCGCTATAAGAATAACCTCCATCTTCCGCGTTCCCGTCTAAAATTAACTTCTGATGGTCCTTTGATAATGTCCATAAAAATTTACAATAAATTAACTAAAACAGGTGCTAGTAAACAAAGCATATTATACAATAAAAGAATATACTGAAGACACATTACGATAATTAATAACGGTTATAATATACTACCTAATTAATTTATGCGTCCTCTCACCTAGTGTTGCTGTGCCCTCCAGGGTTCATTTTGTTATTAGTTATTTATTCGAATAAGCTGTACCATAATGAAAAAGCAATAAAGATTTGAATTTGAATTTGAATTTGAAAATAATCTAAGATAAGAAATATGTTGAAGCCGATCCAAATTTTTAAAAACGTTTAGGCATGTGATGTTTAACACACAATCATCCAAACATTTAACGGCGTACCTAAGGCCCATTGTGCAATAGAATGTTCATATCAAGGCAACTTAATTTGAACTGTGTCGCAATTTGAATAAGGTTTATTTTTCAATCTTAATAAACTGAAAATGGCATTATCGAATAAACGTAATTAACTTTTCTCAAAAATGTCCGGAAATGTTGACATTCCTATCTACATATTGAGACGCGAAGTACATAGTTTACGGACAGTTCTCAAATTTAAAAAAAAATACAAATTTTGCAGTTGCATACAAATTCCATTACTATCTAGCTTGTAACTTTTTAAAAAGTGAAAAGGGCCGTAATAGAATTAGGGCACAAGTCTTATACATCCAAATTTTACTCGAAACATAACTTTTTTATTTGTGCCTGTAATAGCTTATGTTTTATTTTTAGAACAAGAATTGCGTTTTTCCTTGTCATAAACAAAAAGGCGGTAAGGAGTGATGGTTTTTTCACATGAAGTTTCTGTTTGTATGCAATTCAAAAAATGAGTTCAAGCGATGAAGATTTGACTCCAACACAAATTGTTTCTTGCGATTTTTGAGAAAAGCACTATATTTGCCTCGGCAGGAACAGCAATTGCGGGCTTCGTATTTTTAAACGGACGAGCTTGCGAACGAAAAAACAATACTCGGCCCACAATTGCCTACTTCCATGCCTAGGCAATAATGTACTATTATTGGCTTGATTGTAGATTCAAAGTCAAACTCACAAAAAACTCCGTGTTTGTAGTATGGTGGGCCTTACGAGGATAAAGAAGTCTACTAAAGCAAGCTTTAAAACCCAACTGCTGTTTGGATAATGGCGTCAATTTACAAAATACATAACTGCACGCCTGTAATCCCAGAGTGGGGTAGGCAGAGCTCCAGAATTACCAACAACTCTAAAAACTTGTTGATCATTCTGTAACCACATTTTGCACAATTACGAAAGTGTGGTTGAAGAGTTAGAATAGTGCCACTCCATGTTTTCCGTGGATATCGTAAGAGGCAAGGGAATAAAGGGTTGTCGTCAATATAATGTTAGTTAAAATGTATATTTATAACTTCACCAACTCCACATTAAAAAAAAATCTCCAGTGACACCCCCGATGCTAAGACATATCTAACGACACCTCGTTTGTCCAAATCGGGCTATCCGTTCAGCCTTTACAATGGAACCATACATAACATACATAAAAAATAAAAAAATAATTGGGAATAAAAATAAAATTGCTGTTCTAAAATTCCGCGTCCGTAAAGTTTATAAAGCATATTTTGTTTGTCAATGCATTGATCATTTCTAACGACTTCCGAAGATTGACCTGACGTAGTTTTAAAGTTACCCTGTCCAGCACTTCAAAATTACTTGAAAAGCCGTTCATGTCTAAAGCGTAGGATCGAGGACTATCTAACAGACAAAAATTTCAAGTAACATACTTCTACCACGGAATATAGTAATAGTACCTACCTACTACACTTCTACGTTTGTGTCAGGACACAGTTTCATAGCCATAAAAAAGTGTATTTAAAATAGCTGTGTCCTTTATTATGGCAAGCGACCACATAAACCATTGAAAAAAAACAGTTCACACACTACATGGGCAAAAATAACCTAAATACGTATTTTTCTCATATAAAAAGCTTGTCATTCTTCCTGAAAAATGGCGGAACCCGCTTGTTTTCGCATCTGATGCCCAATAAATTGTCAGCACGATATTTATTGTCCGCGTTCGTATAAAACTGATCGGGACGTATGGACGGACATAAATCCAGGGCCATGACGTGTCAGTTCCGGGGACTAGGAGAGTTTGAGACTATTATGATGGGCTAGTTTAGAAATCGATGCAAATGTAAGGGGAGCCGGTTGTTTATCATAATTTGTTTCGGTTATTACTTTGTTGGCATAACTATTGGTAGTGATAGTGATAGCATTTCTTAAATATCTTACGTGTTAATCAAACTAGGTTAGGTTTGGATTGGTTTATTAATAACATCTTAAATAAGTAACAGTTTCTTTAAAAAAATGCGTCATGACGTGCGATAATTATGACTTAAAACAGATTATGACAAAAAATAACTATAGCAGACAATACATCATGATCATCATCATGTCCTTCATGTAACTTACCTAACTGTTGACCCGTGAAAGATATTACACATAGCGGGGTGATTGTAATATAATATTCAACGTGTGTATTTGTGTGGCATTGTAGCATCCAAAGGGATGAACCAATGTTGATATTTTCAATCAAGAGAGGCCTTTGCCCAGCAGTAGGATAACATATTAGGCTTAAAAAATAAAACCATACTGTGTAAGGAGCTAATGATACAACATCGTATTTCCTTAAGCTGCGTACGGATAGCGCGTACCCTGCAACGCGTAGTCGGTTACACGTGTGTTTACGCGTACATTGGATCTAGCAGAGCCAGTTCGCGCGGCACGCGTGATCCAAAAGTGTACGCGTAGCTGCAGGTACGGATAGAGCGTTCCAGGACACGCGTAACCGACTACGCGTAGCAGGGTACGCGCTATCCATACGCACCTTTACATAACTTCATTAGGCTTCTGATAGGTGCTAAAAGTATGAAATAAAGCTAGATAAACACTATAATTTCTAGATAAACGCAATTTTTTAATAGAATACTTAACTTTTTGCCATCGCTTATAAATCAAACCTAACCTAACTTATGTATTACAATTGACAACAATTCATTTGTGCTAAGGTAGTAAATTAAAATACCGTTTGTAGATTTTACACTGCTGATTACAGTAAAAATATTTTTGTTTTTTTTATGCAGTAGTTTTTTTTTATATTTAGGACAAACATTGTGAATGTTAGGAATACCTTAGTCCGTTTATTACCATAGCAATTGAAAAAAATATACAACTGTCATGTCCATTTTTATCTGTCTGACGAATTACTTGATTCTAACGACACGCTTTCGATTCTCGTAATACTATTGTTTTGATATACGCTATTTAAAATGAAAGTGACTAACGGATTTGTAAAAGCGGATAGCCGCAATCTGCCCAAAGTCGACGAATTTATGTTGTTACAGTTGTTATTGTTGACAAGTGACATGACATGACAGTCAGTTCTGTTTCTGATTAAAGTTACTTTTTTCTATTTTATATCATGCTAAGATCACGACATCAGTATTCCTAACGTCGTATATACGGTCCTTTTAATGACTATTTCTTTAATAAATTATTAACGACTTATTTAACTTAAATAAAGAAAAACCGATAAACACGGGTAGTCTAATTTTTAACCAGCTAACGTGAAAAAACAAAAATGCTTTTTTTTTAAATGTTGTCAATTAAATTATGCATATACTTAATCTAAAATAGCTCCAGCGTAACATAGCTTTTGGAAAAATGAAAATTCGGATAAATGAATATTCGTTAAAAAGTAATTCGGAATTTTAAGTTGTTCCCGTATTTTTAAATTTTTAAATCTAATATTTTAATATTTTTAAATTGTACTTATTTAAATTCTGGTCAGTCTGGAATAAAAACCCGTTCGTATCAAAAACTTAAAAAGTAAACTACACAAATATTATCTCAAATTTTAATTTTAATTTCTGGACAGAGATAATAAGTTTCGTTAATATGCAATGAGAAGTTTCGAATATTAAATATTATAATTTGTGGGACGCGGTATTTTTATTTGTTATTAATTAAATATTAATTGGCTGTCTAGACTGAACTGTGGATAATTGGGTCACCTGAAGTGTACATACTGCTTCTGTCTTTGGAAAGCCTTTTGTAGACCAATTACTTAATGGTTTTTTTTTTAAAGTCACCATTATGCAATTCAAAATTTACTTTATCCAAGAGTTAAAAAATATAGAATCTAAGTATATTAAGACGTAATTATGTTTTACTTTTGTTCCGCTTTTATTTAGGTTAGTCGAAAAACATTTGAAATATTGAAATGTAACAAATTATTTATTTTTATATTTATTAAATTAACTAATGTTATCTAATAAAATTTGAAAATATATCCCAGTTTACATGTAGAAATAGCAAAATTTAAAAATAACTATTTTCTATCTTATTTCATTTATAAGTATGAAAAAAACATAATGTTTCTCATATTTTTACATCTATATGAAATGTGGTATAGAGATAATTTTTAACCCGAATACTCATATTTATTCCGAAAAATATGACAGTTCCCGAGTCGTGCGCAAAAAAAAGACTATGCAATTTGTTTATTACTTACTCGATTTTTATGATTATTTATTTATATATTATAAAAAAACGTCGTTTTGCGTATATCGCAGCCGTGTGTGTTATAATAATTTTGTTTCTCGAATTGGGGCGGCAGAAAAACACACCAAGCGTCGAACAGTATTAAAAGCATCGCTTTAGCCGAGGTTCTGGTAGCTTTCCAGTTCATATTTTTATTCGTTTATTCGGCAATTTTTTCGGCTAAATTTAAGATAGCAGTTATTCAGTTATTCAGTTTATTCATTGCTTTCATCATTCGTTCTGCCACGAAACCCCGTCGGGCACTGCAATATTAGGCTTAAATACTAAACACTTGTTATATAAACTATCTTATTATAACATTTATAACGAAACTAAGTACATGTAATATATGGCACCAATATTATTATAATTATTCTATTTTACATTCAAAAAACTCTTGTAGGGAATAAAAACAATTATAGATTAAATATTTCGTAAGTTTTTTTGTACATATACTATTTTTCTCCTCTCTTTTTATGTAATTTGGAATTTTATTGTAGACTTTAATGCACATCACGTGTGCACTCGAACTGTGCATTTTCAATTTCGATGATGGGATTGGGATATTATTTCTAGGGCGTAAATTAGAATTTGTGTAATCTTTTGGCCGTGGGAATAAATTAGGATATTTCCTTAGAAAGTTGCACAACTCAAGTATGTAAAGGGAGGTAACAGTAAGTATATTAAGTTTCTGGTAGTAGGGTCTACAGCTTTCTGTTTGTTTTATATTGACCAAAATAAAACAAACAGAAAAATAACAATAGCAATATCTTTAAGGCTGATTTAATAAAGTCTTTATAAACATAGTTGGTTTGATTGTGTGACGTATTTAGAAATATTATTGTATTGTTTAAAATAACTCACGGTAGTTTAAGTATTGTTTAATGAAGCCAACTTTTAGAAATTAATTTCTAAATAAATATAATAAGTATTAATTTCGTAAAAAAAATGTATGAAAAGCCTAAAATTTAAGGTCGGTATTTTTTATCAAACTGAACGATAATAATACTTAGCTTATAATGAGGTATTTTAACACGTCGTGAGCCGAATTGAAAAAATAAAAACCTAGACCATTTTATCTCGGCGAATATTTACGCCCCATCACTTTTCACCACGGCCGAGCTTAAAATAAGTGAAAAGTATTAAAAGTTCCGTCCCTCATTAAACGAAGAAGGGTGAGGCCGATACCAACTCCCGAGTGAGACTCCTAATAGGATTCCATTTCGAAGATGAAGTTTTTACTTTTTGGTGTCTTCAAAAACTTCATCTTCGTAATGGAATGGTTGTGTTGTTTATTTTGGAAATTATCTTGGCTTTATTTTTTTCGTACGAAATTTAAAATTCATAATATTTATTCAGTAAATTGGCCACATTAGGACTCTATTAAAAGTCAGCAAATGGAGTGCGCTACCGCTTTTTGGACAAGACCATCCTTTCAGACCAGCAAGCGCAGAAAAATATTCTAACCGAGGTTGATTTGTTGTCATTTAATCAATCATATTTATAAAGTACTAGTGACCCGCCCTCGCTTTGCTTCGGTTTATACCAGCATTCTGTAATACCTGAACATAATCCAATACTTATTATACATATACCCCTTCCTCTTGAATCACTCTATCTATTAAAAAAAACATCAAAATCCGTTGCGTAGTTTTAAAGATCTAAGCATACATAGGGACAGACAGACAGCGGGAAGCGACTTTGTTTTATACTACGGGTATGTAGTGATGACTTACATACATACATACATTAAAACACGTCTGTTTCCCAGAGGGGTAGGTAGAGACCACTTCTTTCCACCTGCTACGATCCTGGCAAATCTCTTTAGTGATGATTTTCAATGCAATATTATCTTGTAGTGACGTAAATTAAAAAAAAACTTGGAGGCTAAGTTTTATCGAGGTCCACATAAAGCATACATGCTTTATGTTGTATGCAACTTAATAAAGTGAAACCTTATGATCAGACGTCGGAATAGGTAGTGCTTATTAACCTAAACTTGACTCATATTCATTCATGCGTGAGTGAGATGGCAATACGTTATTGAATGAAGATGCAACAAGTTTAGGTTAATAAGCACTAACTATTCCGACCTCTGCTTATGATTTAGATTCAGATTTTATTATTCAATATTATTGAGTAATAATATGTTGAGCAATAAATAATCAAATCTGATCAATTTTTTTTTTAAATAACAATTATGTTTGTTGAACTTATTTTTTTTTGTTAATTATTATGATTATAAAAAGTAAGATGAGATTCGGTCAGATTTGATTATTTAATGCTCATTCTAATGTTACACCACGTCAAATTATCATAAACTACATTGAAGTGGGGATATTGTAACTTAAAAAAAAATCTAATCTCATCTTACAATAATTAAGAACTGTAACGAACAAAATAAACATTGCTTCAGCTTACCCCGACGTGTTCCAGACTAGTTGGAAGTGCGTCGTCAGAAAGGGGGAAATATTTTTTTACGTTTGATTCATACTAGTTCAGATTGTATAATATACGAGATTAATTCGATTTTGAGCTTCTCTATAAAGATTCAAGCCTTGTTGCAAGAAGTTGAGTTGAGAAGAATGATTAATTTACACACTATTTACCATTACTACGATGACGTAAATAGGTAAAGCTATGAGGCCGTTGAATGAGTTCATATGAAATTATTAGGTTCCAACTCAAGTGAGTGAAAATTATTTGTGTGATGAGCAAGATTGACTATTTTTTTTTAAATTTTGGATGTATTCTACGGGTACATGTTCAAGTATTTATTTATTGATAATACTCGTAGTGTCTGAAGATGAAAATATCTACAAAGTGTATAGATAGCCTTTATCATTCAATAGATGGTTTGCTTATTGTTATCCAACCAAGATATCCAAGATAATGTCTCTGTTATTTTAATTATCTACATAAAGGATTCATCTCAACAGTTACTTGAAATGCATAAAGCGTTTTCTAGTCTAAATTGTATCATTTTTTTAAATTATCCCTTAAAGTAGACGGCCTAACGCCAGCTAAGTTGATTACCTCGCTGCTTTAATGGACTCAGGGCCTTATTCAATTACGACTCAAAACATGGCGAGTTAAAAAACGTACTAAAGAGGATCGTTAAGTGTTGACAGATTTCATGCTATAAAAATCATCATTACGAAGTATGTTACTGTGTTATGAAGATTTTAAGGCACTGGATATTATGTTATTATATAAAAGAGAGAAAAATTCGCGGTTGCTTGTTATGCCATGTGTAAAAACATAATTTTGCGAGAATTACAATCAAGAAATAATCTCACAAAATTTGACTTTGTCCCAAACTAAGCCTTCGAGTTCAAGACAACAATAAATTATATTTAAATAGAGATATTTATAATTACATGACAAGCAACTGCAGCGTTGTTTAGGCGCGCATCAATTGACTTAATTACTTTATATTTTAGGTTAATAAAATATTGTAATTAATATATACATTGATTATTAATTATAAGTATTCATACTTAACTTCTAAGTAGATTTGCCATGCTCTTACAATGTTGTATTTATGTATAATTGAAACTAATAAAAAGTGCATAAATGTCGTATTATATCAATGTAGAAGATAATGAAACAATCATTCTTACATATCTACAAATATCACAAATGTTTGGTTAAACAAAACATAACTTTGCACTATATATTTGAAGTGTCAATTTACAATATTAAGTTTACCAAACAACTTTATACATGTATTTAGTTTAGAAACATTTTGACATTTTCATTACAGCTTTGAAGTCATGAGCTTTGCGAACAAAGTGCAAAGCTTCTCAAAGTTTTAATTCACCAGTTATAGCCGCCATAAGCGAGTTGGAGTGAATGGGTTCGGGATTTCGTTCACTCATTTCAATCATCATTCATTCGTTGCAAATGGTTGTAATGAAATGGATGCGTATTGGGAAATAATTATAATTAAATTGATGATTGGTTTACTGATAGGTATATATTTATTTTCGTATTTTGGGTGTAGGAATTGAGCGTTTTAAATGTTGACTTTGACTTCTTTGTACTTATAAAATAACTGGTTTTGGTCTTAAAAGGTATACATAATATGATTGCCTACTAACTATATTTTTCTTTTTTATTCATCTACTGCATTAAGCGTAAGGTAACTTTTCAAAGTATTTTATTATTTATATTATTTTTTATTATTTATTTTGATATTAATTCATGCGGTTTACCAGCAATAATAGTATTACTCGTAAAAGAATTAAAAACATACAAAACATTAAATATTATGCTTAATACTCGTACTCTTATATCGAAAACATAATACAAAATTGTTACTATGATAAATTACTATCGTGACGTATATAAATAAACCTTCCCCCACAGTACCCCCTACATCGGAGCTCATTTGCGCGTACTTTGCGTCAACCCACTCGAGCGAATCATTCCATCGCTCCCCATTCACTCACTATCGCTCAATCATTCACTCAGGGAGCCCTTGTGCAAAACGCAGAAAATTGTATTAAAAATACAGTGGTAGTGCGAGATGGTATTTTTTTAGGGAATTCATCTACTCAGGATCAAAATATTTTTTTCTCCCACATGCTCGGAAATGTTAACCTTACTGTTGTCAAATCAGCCCGCGAAGTTCTAAGTTCCAGGACCATGCAAAATTAAAAAAAAAACAAAGTTATTATTTACTAATGGCAGCGGCCGCGAAAAATGTATGAAATTTCATTACATACCTGGTGTTTTACTTTTTAAAACCATGTTTGGACTAGGATGACTATCTCCAAACAGCCAAACACTGGTGCAATCAAAATTCTTCCTTGTATATTTTACTTTTTAAATGTCATAGACTAAAAAGTTAGGCCTTTTCAAACAGCATTTACAACGTATTTAAAAGTGTGTCGAATAGTTTGACTTTTTTTTAAATAGAAATCGCGTTAATAAAGAAAATAAATTGCTGAAATAACATAAACGCGTAATAAATGTTATAGTTTAAAGTATATTTTAATCAAATTGAATTTATTACGTTTAAATAATTTGTGATTTTATTTAATGCTTTATTTCAGTGTCATACTAAATCGTACGTTAATTTTCTTTTTTTCAAGGAAATGTTGGGACTGTGTTTAATATTATTAACAATTGTGTTAAATTTCCTCACATCTTGGAGAAAAGCACTATACAAGCCTCGACCGGGAAGGGCGGTTGCTGGACTCGTATATATCGCGGCCTCGACTGCGTCTCGGGCACGCTAACTCTACTCGTCCCGCAACGGCCTATTTCCCGGTCTGTGTAGTAATGTACTTTTATTATACAGTCAAGACGTGTGAATTGGGCTCGCGCTGATTCGATTTAAAATCGAATTCAAATCAGACGATACTACAGTGAGGCATTTAGGGACTGCAATTTAACCGGTTATTAACCGTTTTTGTATGAAAATAACCGGTTATTTGCATTCCCTAGCGGCATTACGAACTCTCGGTACGCGAATCCAACTCGCACTTGACCGGTTTTTATCTTTTTATCTAAGTACTTGTAGGAGAGCCAAAAGAAATTTGTATACCTAAGAGCTCTACATCCAATTACTGCTCAACAGCGTCTGTCCACGAGTTATCTATTAAATCCGCCGCATTGAATACTGCGACGTTTAAATAAAAGCTGAAGAACGACGAAATAAAACTACGCTTCAAGTACAGCGACGAAGCGGTTACCACACAACGTTTGAAACTAAATTTAAACTTTAAGCTTATTTTTTTTAAATATTAATAACAGGAGAAAAAATTGAGAAAAAGAAGACTATTGCTGACGTGTCTACTGTACAGAAAAAGGCCTTAATACGCAGTGCTGGATCAAAACAGTATAGTAACTCAAAATACAACTTTATTGTAAAATCTACTTTAATACAACTCCTTTGAACTTGAAACAAAACTAGTAAGAATTTTGAGTTGCTACTGTTTTGATGTAGCAGTGCGTCTATACAGCTATAGTGTAAAATATATGTGTACATAGACCTTATTTTCAATGAAACGTGTAAATATTTATGACTCTGACTGTACCTACTTATACGTATTACCAGAAATATTAAAAATCTCGCTGCACTATATTGTGAAAAAGATAACAGATTATCTTTTTTTTGCAACTCGCGAAACACATAATTAAAACCTAAGTGGCGGTGCATTTCGTTTCAGTTTCTTTATAGTCACGCTACCGGAGCATTTTTCAAGTAGATACATGTCATTTTTTAGCTCTAAACTAGCAATTTCTAGAATGCAAAAATGAGTCTTTGCACGTGCTGAGATTTTAACAGGCTTCACCTTAATAAAGTGTAACAATCTAGCAGGAACCGTTGCTCATTACCTTCTGATGCGTCTGGCGTATGTATGGGTGCCGGGCTATCTCCACTTGTCTTAAAGCGTCATCATTTTAGCAGGCTTAACCTTAATAATTTTAACACATTACAGACTTTAATTTGCTCATAAAAGACGTATTCGCTAGTACAGAAAATAAATCACGGAACCGCTAGCTCCATATTCAGGGTCATAACGAACTATCGTCTAGCCTCCTCTTGGCTTCAGCAGCGATGCATCTGCCGCGTGTATGGGTGCCGGGCTATCTCCGCGGTCCTCAGTTATTCTAGCGTCTCCTTTGAAGCAAAGGCTGAGTTTTATTATGCGCGGATAATTGCGGGCCGCGTGCTTTACGAGTTCCTTTAATGATACTACTGTGATCGGGGTAAAAGGAACTTTTTAAATCTTTGACAAACTGTTTTAGTTGATTGTCAAGGGAAGAAAGGAATAGATTAATAATAATTTGTCTTTATGAGAAAAAATACTGTAGACTACTCTTAATTCCTATGTATGTAAGCCAACAAAATATTTTGGTAGGTAGCTAATTAGTGGTGGTAGGATGTTGTGCAGGGTCCAACTGTATCACTACCTTAATCTTACTGCCAAGCAGCTGCGTTCACATTAATGTGTTCCGGTGCGGGAATAAGTAGACTACCGGTGAAGTGAGAGGCATAGTGGCATTTCTTTTCAGGGTTAGAAATGCATTTGCAGGCTTTGGATTGTAGTCTTGAGATTGCAAATGTTTATGGGTCAGTAAGTAGGCCGTATGGGCACTTTTACACGTCAAAAATCTACCAGCGCTTCCCAAGAGGAGACTACTGCTGTGATAAAAAATGCAGCAAGAAACTCAACAGTCAGTCATTTGTTAAATATTGCTTACGACAGTAATAATACCTATCCTACCATTTTTTTTATATCATGCGTAGTTGAACAGAAACACGTGTTAAAACTCAGAATTATAGCATGAGCAATAAATAAAAGGTTAAGCACTTTAGTGCCTTTTCATATTAAACTTCCACCATCCATCCATCATGATGAAGAGGTTCTAAATAATGCTTAACTTTTTATACAGGGTGTTTTTTTGGTCAGCAACTTCCACAATAGGGGTGGGTTACTATATTGATGATGCTGAACTCAAAAAAAATATTTAAAAAAAATATTTTTCATGAAAAGTCTAAAGAATATCCTCGCTATTTTATAAATCATGGTCTCTCGTTTTCTGTAGCTACGAAGGGGGTCGACTGTTTATCGTCACGATCAATCTATGTTATTGTTTGATACTACCCTCACAAAACTATGCGCAAGCGATGTCAGTTCCGTGTTTGTTTCGAAACGAGTGCTTGTTAAGTAAAGTGTTAAATCATTTAATTGATAAAGAAAATGTCTCGGCAAGAAAATTTACTTCTGGACCATCGGGAAATGTTTGATGTTGTAAACATTTACTTTGTGAGTGGTCAAAACATTGCTGACACCGTTAGAATTTGGACTGTACGGCAGGCCATTACGCGCTACACTGTAAGTAAGGTCTATCGCTAGCAACCTTACGAGTGGAACACTTTTGAAACGCCACGCCATGCTCAAGGTTTGTAATTTTTTAACAATCGTTGCACAAAGCTGAATCACCTTTTTAAATACGCCAAAGACAAAGGTTTTTTAATCCATACCGTTATTCTGTAGTTAAATGCCATTTCAGAATGATTTTTAACAACAATAATCTACAATTTTTTAACCTAAACGGTCCTAAGCCCTTAACAAGTATGAAGAGAAAGATGAATCATAACATTGTGTACGTTGATTACGTCATTAGTCTTCGGTAAACACGGCGCATAGTAACCACAATTAAGTGAAGTAATGGGAAAAATTTAAAATGCTATTTCTCTGACCTCCTAAGGTTTTTAATTTTTTAATGTGATATTCGGATTCAGCATTAATTAAACTATCTCTCCTGTTTTGGAAGTTGTCCACCAAAAAAACACCCTGTATACACGATTACTCAACGTTTTACATTCATTAATTTGAACATGTGTAATAATTTAGTGTAGGTACATTATTAAAAAAATACTAAATGTCATTCATTTAACGAAAAGGTTTAAGGTTTTTTGATAAAAATCCTGCTTATAAATGTTTGTCTCAAAAGCATACTATTTTCTGCAAATATTTTTTGAATATTACTTGCTGAAAAAAATTATTGAATATTATCAGTGGTTGCTACGCCAACTTTGGACTAGAGGTCGGAATGACGTCATTTTTTGAATAACCGCGTTTTGTTTTTAAAGTCTAGTACAAACTGTGACGTAGAAAAGGCCATAAGGCGTTTAAGCTGTTTAGCAATTTGCAGATATTTTTTTCCGTGAACATGAACAAAAAAATTGCATTTTTTTTTTCAGAACACTTTAAAAAAAGTTTCTGGAGTGAATTATACTCCTAACAATAATTCATAGAGCATAAACGAACGTATAGCATGTCTGTACATAACAACACAATACAATACAATACAAAACACTTTATTGTAAACCAAACAAAAACATTACAGCGAAACAGTTCAATTAAAAATAACACAGGTAAACAACAGGCGGTCTTGTCGCTGATTAGCGATCTCTTCCAGACAACCTTATTAGGTATATGGTGACAAATTAAAATATTGAACACATGGTGGAGCAGACTTTACATGAGAAATATCAATAACCATGTTAAATAACTATACCTCGATGAAATTTTCCTCGTCAAGCATTAATTATTGCTCAAAGTATCGTCTCCGTATTAGTCGCTTACTTAATGTGCAAGTCATCATATTTACAACTCGCTCCAGTTGAGACGATAAACTAAGTCTTAACTAAACACAGCATCAATCCAAGGACCAGGAAAACAGCTCGAACAAATGAGCGAACCCACGACTACATTTTATTGCATTAGTAAGGATTTCTCCCCCCGGGAGAGATATCTCCAATGAAATATTAACGCCCGTGTAGGAACAGCGGCGTTAGACGCGAGCCCAAGTTTGTAAGTCAGCGAGTCAGTTCCGGCGAGTGCGCGATCGTGTCACTAATCCGACAACTTGGGGGCGCGTCTTACACCGTCACTCGTTTTGGTGGATATAATATTTGTAATGATACAGTCGAGTTCAGAAACGTTAGTACCTTGTCACTTTAATCGCTGTAACAATTCATATGGCATATGGCCAATTATGGCAGTTCGGACCCCTTTGAAACGCATAATTTTTTTACGCATAATGTATCATTACGCATAAAATCGATTGGCATAACACCCTTTTAGGTTGACATTGCAGAATTTCATAAACGTCCATTGTGTAGATTAGGTTAGCTTAGGTTAGTTTTTAATAATAATTAAAATAAAACCCTTTAAATTATAAAAACCGTTTTAGGTCAAACGATTATATAGGTATGCGGAATGATACATTATGCGTAAAAATAATTATGCGAGTCAATATGGACCCATGGCAGTTTAAACATGACATTAAATAGACAAGGTACTAAAGTGTACACATAGTTATGAACTCGACTGTACAATGAAGTGATTGAGTCTGAAGCCACCGTTTTTAGATCCTATCGCCAACAACAGTGTTCGCATTGTTGTGTTCAAGTGTGGGGATAAGATAACCGGTAAAATTAGTAGCATAGAGGCATCCTATATTAGTCTTTAGGGTTGGCAACGCATTTGTGGTCTTAGGATTGCAGTCTTAAGATTTTAGTCTTGAGATTGCAAATGTGTATGGGTCACAGATCCCACTTACCATCAGGTGGCCTGTGCGCTCATTTGGCTTCTCCATATAATAAAAAAAGAACATTCTGCGAGAGTTTATTGCGGCGATCCTACTCAGAGCAATGTAAAGGTTACGTCTGAAGCGCTAGCAGAGTCAATTCATATAACCGACTAGCTTTTGCCCGCGACTTCGTCCGCGTAGAACTCGTTTATCACAGTTAAGTAAATTAATAGTTTTAAATAATTCTATAGTTTGACGTCCTCCCTGGCAAGAATGATCTTTCAAACACATGTAATATTGAGCTCGAAATTTACCGGGACACCAACTTTAACCATTAACTCTTACGGGAGGGCACTCCCGATACCTCGAAAGAGTTCAGGAACTCTAAGGGTAGGACGTGACTTGCTCTGTATCTATGACATTGTCTACCAAGAGATACTCCACAACATCGCCTTCTACATGAGACATATTTTTATATTTATCCGCCCGACAATTTCGTTTGTCGGTGCTAATATCGCCCTCTCGCACAAACATTATCTATTCTTTATATTGTTTTTAGATCGGGTACACGTTATTTTTTAGATCATCTGTGTTTTGTACAATATTACAGAATTCGCGGTTTAATGTATTCAAATCGTTACTATCTCTCGCCATACGATCTTCGACAATTTTTAGTAGAGCTGCCGGATATATTGCCCCGACTGTGGTATCATGGTGTACTCGTAGTTCCTGGCATATTTGTAGTGAGGTTAATTTTTTATATACATAATCATATCGTAGATGCCGAAATGCATTTATTTTATCCGCTGGTGTGCCCCTAGTTATCACCGGTAGAATCTGTCTAAATTCGCCGTCTCAAAGCACCATCCCTCCCATGATAGTTTGGTTGCTCTTAAAATATCCATCATAGTTCAATATTACATATATTATATTATAAGTCTTAATACTAATTATAATGTAGGTATCTATCATTATAAATGGCGGAACTCCCAAACATCATCAGTGGCCGCTGAAAAAACAAAGACAATTATATTCTTAAAACAAATTTACCCAATGCCCATTAATCTAATTCGGTTCTGCGGTTAATCTGTGAAAGCGTAACAGACAGACGACAGATATAATTGAATTGCCATTTTGAATTTCTACCTATACTTTCACATCATTTTCGAAATCTGCGTCCTGAAAATCTAAGAAAATGACAATTATGTCCACTTTTTAAAAAAGATCATGGCCTCCATCTTGAATACTAAATTTGACATCATTTTCATAATCTGCGTCCACAAAATGTAAGAAAATGATACCACTGACGACTTTTTCAATAAACATCATGACGGCCATTTTGAATTCCAAATTTGATATCATTTTCGAAATCTGCGTCAACGCAACCTAAGAAAATGACACCCATGATGACTTTTTCAAAAAACACCAAACATTGTCGTTATTCCAGTCGGGAACTTTTAAATTTTCCGGGATGGGATTTTTCTATGTGTTAATCCAGGGTACTACACCCATTTTAAATTTCATCCTAATCCATCTAGCCGTTGCAGCGTTAAGGAGTAACTAACTAAAACCCCCTTTTACCCCCTTAGGGGTAGTTTTTTCTAAATCGCTGAAAGCAATATATTTTATTTATAAACAGTAGCCTAAATACTCGTATCAATTTCCTAATGTAGCCATTTCGATATCTCCCATACAAATTTCTACTCCCCATTTATCGCCTGAGGGGGAGTTTTACGGAAATCAATGAAAGTATTTTTTTATGTTAAACAGTATTAAACAGTAGCTTAAACACCAATTACCACGTTTCCAACTAAAAAAAATAACTTAAATGACCAAATTGTCATGCAAACTACCATCCCAAATCTCACCCCCTTAGGGGTGATTTTTGAGATACAAATTTAATCTAATTCAGTTCCGCGGTTTATCCTTGAATGCATAACAAACAGACAGACGACAAACATAATTAATTTCACGTTTATAATGTTAGTATGGATTTTCTTTGTACAGCAATATTATGTATACCTATCGATGTATAGTTTTTTACCCCTTGAGTATTGTTTGAAATGACATTTTTGAATTAAATAACCGACCAATTCGCCAAAAAATTAAATGCCTGTCAGTAATTATTTTCAAGTGATCATAATAACCGCCCTAATATTAAATAACAGCCGTAGAATTAATACGCCGTGAATAGTATTGAAAATAGCGGATTTTTTTTATTAAAATCTGGATATGTCAACGCTGACAACTTCAGTCTGACACCGCTCCTTTTGATATAGACTAACAAAACTGAATGTAGGTACAAAGCCTGTCTCATGTTGTCACACTGGATGGCAAAAGCCATAGGAGAAATAAATTATTCAATTGCGCAATTTTGTCAAATAATTACTAATCTTATTCTATATTAATAATTATTTGCATCCCCAAAAACTAAGAAAATGTTACCCGTGACAACTTTTAAAAATATATCATTGCCGCCAGCTTGAATTCTAAATTTGACATCATTTTCATAATCTGCGTCCCCAAAATGTAAGAAAATGATACCAATGACGACTTTTTCAATAAACATCATGGCGGCCATTTTGAATCCCAAATTTGATATCATTTTCGAAATCTGTGTCAACGCAACCTAAAAAAACGACACCAATGATGACTTTTTTAAAAAACACAAAGATATTGTCGTTATTCCCTCGGGAACTTTAAATTTTCCGGAATAGGATTTTCCTATGTGTTAATCCAGGGTATAAGCTATCTCCATTCTAAATTTCATCCAAATCCATCCAGCGCCATTGCAGCGTGAAGGAGGAACAAACTAAAACTCCCTTTTATCCCCCTTAGGGGTAGTTTTTTTTAAATCGCTGAAAGAAGTATTTTTTATTTATTATCAGTAGCCTAAATACCAATTTCCAAATTGCTTATTTTAAAAATAACTTATCTCCTATACAAATTTCTACCCCCTATTTGAACCCTTTAGGGGATGAATTTCCAAAAATCCTTTCTTAGTGTACCCTTAGGGTACCCAAGGAATATTCCCTTCAAATTTCAAGTCCCTAGGTCCAGCGGTTTAGGCTGTGCGTTGATCGATCAGTCAGTTAGTTTTACCCCTTTCCATCCCTTCGGGGATGAAATTATCGAAAACGCTGAAACACGTATAAATTTATTTTCAATTTTCAACCTAAACACAAAATTTGAATAGTCTAACTTAAACTAAAACTGACGGACTTTCATACAAATTTTCATCCCCTTAGGGGTGGAATTTCCAAAAATCCTTCCTTAGTGGATCTTTACACTATATAAGGTATCTATGTGCAAAATGTCAAGTATCTAGGTCCTAAGGTTTGGGCTGTGCGTTGATATATTAACAATCCGTTTTACACCTTTTCATCCCTTCGGGGTTGAAATTATCATAAACGCTGAGACACGTATAAGTTGAAATTCAATCGCCAACCTAAACGCAAAATTTGAAGCGTCTAACTTCAAAACTGACGGACTTTCATATAAACGTTTTTCCCCTATTTTACCCACTTAGGGGTGGAATTTCCAAAAATCCTTCCTTAGTGGATCTCTACACTATATAAGGTATCTATGTGCAAAATTTCAAGTCTCTAGGTCCAGCGGTCTGGGCTGTGCGTTGATATATCAACAATCAGCTTAGCATTTTATATAATAGATGTCTGAAATTATTTTTTAATTTATCCCATGCATAATATAGGACTTAATAATAATATTTTTACCAGTTTAACTCTGGAAAAAGCTGAGATTTACTTCACCTCCACAAAAACTCAATTTTTTTCCATCTCAAGTACTCATAAACTGTTTCAATCCGCCGTTAAATTTAATTGCCACCGCCATAAACCCAGAGGTTGAAACAATCGAGAAAGGCGCGGATAAACTTGTTATTCGTCAGTTACCCGGGTTTGCGCCGTCGCGCCACCGATTCTTGTGGCGCGTGACCGGACTGTTAATGTGGCTAGAGCGGGCCACAGTGGACATGAAAACAGTTCATTCATACATTTGTTCAAAATGTTATCTGAAACATACCGTAATAAATTCAATTTGAATAAAATATAGTTTAAACTATAACATTTATTACGCGTTTATGTTATTTCCGCAATTTGTTTTGTTTATGAACGCAATTTCTATTTAAAAAAAGTCAAACTATTTGACACACTTTTAAATACGTTGTAAACGCTGTTTGAAAAGGCTTAACTTTTTAGTCTATGATATTTAAAAAGTAAAATATACAAGGAAGAATTTTGATTGCACGAGTGTTTGGCTGTTTGGAGATAGTTATCCTAGTCCAAACATGGTTTTAAAAAGTAAATCACCAGGTACGTAATGAAATTTCATACATTTTTCGCGGCCGCTGCCGTTGGTAAATAATAACGTTGTTTATTTTTAATTTTGCCTGGGCCTGGAACTTAGAACTTCGCGGGCTGATTCGACAACAGTAAGGTTAACATTTCCGAGCATGTGGGAGGAAAGTATTATTTTAATTATAGTTTTTTTTTCATTGAAGGCCACGAGACTTGTCCTACTGTCGCCAGTAGCTTTATGTTCAAGGTTACATAAAAAGGAACGTGCGAAGGGTCCAAAAGAACCAGAGAAGTGCACTCGCTGTATTAACAGCCGGGTTCCGTCGAGATTGGTTCTTATGACGATTTTCTATATTAGCAGATTGAAGTTTTGTATTTATTAAGTGATAATAGGGCAATAAAGCCCATGGATATTTCCAATGCTAAAAGTACAAAATAATTGTCTATGTTAGGTAATTGCATTCGTTATTTCCTTGCCTTAACAAAACACAATAGTGAGAACTCTGCTGCTTAGCAAAGGGCTACACGATTGATTGATGACGTTGTGCTACTTATTTAAAAGTGACTTAAAATGTTAAATACTTTAAATGAACCTTATATTAAAACACGTTTAGGTTTAAAAATGTGTTGTGGCACAAACAAGGTCAAAATAAAGCCATAAAAATAAAATGATCCCTAAAACTAATTTTTAAATTCAAGATTTTTCTCTCTACTTAATTGAAACTGAGAACGAAGTAGTACTGCAAATATACTTTAAGTAATAGTAAAGATACACAAAAATTTAAGGTTTACTTACTTTGAAGTACTAGCAGATTTTATGAAGATTTTTAACTAAAAAATATTTTTTATAATTAAATTTAGTCTACTAACATAGCCAATATAGAACTGATCTACGGGGAAACCTGTTTTTTTATATAGTTTATCTTCTAAAGTTAAAAATATTGATAGACTTTAAGAGATATACTTTTATCTAAGTCACATTACATAATAAATAGATAATATAGAGAGATAGAGAGAGATAGGTGAATTATATTATGCCTAAATTTTAGAATAAAAGCTTTGAATTTGACTTTTTGACATCGATTCAAACACGAAATTTACAAATAAATTATTGACAACAATAAAACTATGCCCGGTATAATGATTCTAAACGGTGTAACAGACGGCTTTGTGTAACAAATATTCAACTGTTTTCTATCTTTCCTCTTTGTTATACCTTCGCGAGTAAGTGAGACAGCGATACCACTCAGTCTGTCGACAAAAATTGGCAAATGAAAAAAGTTTCCTGACCGAATGAATGAGTTGGTGAATGAGCGGATTGAAAGAGTGAATGGAAAGTTTTATTCCATTTTGCTGGTGTCAATGGCTTTATTGAATGTTTGTTTTATTCTTTTAACTCAGTGAATGACATGGAGAGATGTTCTTTAACGAAGTCTATAATTTTTGCAGCCAACCTTGTATCTGATAGGTTATGACATCTTGTTAGTAACTTAAGTTGTGAGTGAGGCAAGTTTCATGCTAGTACCTAAGCATATTCGAAAGTAAATATTTACATTAAATAAACTTACATCTTTAGTCCTTTTTAGGTTATGAACATTATCACGACTTATTAAACTTGATTGGGTCCTGAGATATAAGCGGCTAAAGTGTTTATACTTACTAAAAATAATCCAAGCACCAAATAACTTTAAATAGACAATTAGTTCATAACTACATGTTCTTTTTGCGATAGTTTTTTGTGTTTCGAGCATGGTCCGACATGTTCTTACCCGGTTTTTTAAACCTCATTCGGGATAACGTATAATACTACCTATTGACGTTAAATACATTTGAATTTTAAACCCCTAGATATTAGTATGTCGTTATTCCCCCTTCTTGAAATTATGAATTTACAATTGAATACAAAATAAGTTAATTCATTAAATGATAAGTATTTCCTATTTACATACATATTCGTTTGATCTATTATTATTTATTTATAGCCTAGAGTGTCCCACTGCTGGGAAAATGCCTCCCTCTCGTCCTTCCACGCATCCCTGTAAGTACGGTCTGGTTGGGACAGCTGGTGCCAGGACAGGGTATCAGCTCAGGGCGGCGGCGGAAGAACGTCTCGCACGTCAACGACGGCGCCCACGAGCCGAGTCAGCAGGCTCGCTGTTCACCCACCAACCCGCACTGGACGAGCGTGGTGGGTTAATCGTCCAATCCCCTCAAAACATGAAACGTTTGATCTATACGTTATTTTATTAACTTTACGCAAAATATTTCCTACTCTTATCATTTATGTCGTGGGATGTATTAATGGTAATCCATCAATTTATCGAATTTCACTTCACCACAAAACATCATCGTTCCAGCAAAAAATAGCGTTCGGTAAAATAACTATGAAATAATTAATTAAGTAGATTAGGTTAGATTATACTACCAAAAAAACCTCATGCGGCGAGAAATGCCTTTTGACGAAATGAAAATTCTGCATAATGATCCGTTCGTTGAAAATAGTTACGATAAAATAATAAGTACCCATCATTAATATATTCCGTGGTTTTAAGAGGTTTTAAGATTTACACTGCACATTTTCTAAAAATAAATGAAACAAAAGTGCCTTCTTTTTATAACTGCCACAAATAAACCCAAGCTTTATAGCTATAGCAGTGTTAACCTTTGCACCACCTAAAGCTTAGCAAGTTTGGAAGTTCATAATATTCCTTAGTTCCTTATTCTCTAGCTCGCGGTACGAGTATTAACCTACACGTCTCAACGGAAATACTGACTACGCTAAGGAAATACGGGTATTTCGACTACGCCAGAGTATTACAGGTGAAATAAGGTTATTTTAGTGCACGTTTCGTGTTATTTGTAGTCTTCATTAAGTAGTTATTTCAGTAGCCTAACTTTATACCCGTACGACGTAGCGTGGCGTGGCAGTCTACGGCGTAGAGCGTCTACGCGGCAGCTATGTAGGGTTGCTACCAAAGAACTTTTCATTTTAAATATTATTTTAGATCAGTGGCAGTTTTAATCAGTTATTGCAAAATTACATATTAACTTCGAAATTTAAAAAAGACGAAATGCTTTACATATTTAATTGCTATAGCGTAGAGTCGAGAGGGTACAGAGAGGTAAATGCGTCACTTAATTTTTTCAAGGGAATTCAAGGTTTTAAAACTATTTATGCTTTCATTTATAAAAAATAAGTTACTTAAACTAGTATAGAATGACGCAAAAATAGTTTTCGAACTTTGAATTCCCTTGAAAAAAATTAAATGACGCATTTACCTCTCTTGCGGAATAGCCCCGCTTGACCCTACATCGAAATTATAATCATAACTAACAAGCTTCGTCCCGTAACTCAGTCTGTTATGAGCCCATTCGCTGTAATGGCTTACTCTGATGTAATTTAATGCCACCGGCTCATAAGAACAAAATCCATTGGACACGTGATTCTTATTTAAATGAAAATAAAGGTTATTAATTATTTGTGTAATTGAATTATAAGTTTTTGTCCATTATTAGAACTTGGTAGCTTTAAGTGCTAGTTTAGCACATTAAATTTTCCGGTACAAAAAGTAGCCTAAAAGTAAAACATATTCTATAACTATCTCAATAAAGTAATAAGTCAACACGCTCTTACCTTTTTAATAATATACATTGGTACCTACACAAATAAATTCAACGATTTGAAACTGACATTAACATGCTTTAAATTGCTGTGGCAACCCTAGAGTGGCTTCATAACCGCGTTATTCAGGCATCTGTAGCACAGAGGATGATGCAGTTACGAGACGTTGTCATTTTGTACGTAAATTATATTGCGTCGCACCCTGTATAGGATTTATTATGAGCGTCATTTTGTCGGTAACGGGGAAAGTTTTACCGCGGTGATATAAAATCTTACACAATTTATCGGAACGTGTTTAGTGAATGTAAACTTATAGAAAAAGGTTTATACAGGGTGTTGAGAGCGGTAGTGAAACCTGATACAGGATGTTTTAAAATAACTACTTTGAGGAAAGAAACATGATTTTTTTTTGGTGAGAAATGTAGTTTTTGATTTATTTTTTTATTACGGAACCATCTCACACAATCGATCTAGACTTAAACTAAGCTCTAAGCTTGTATTGTAGGAACAAGACAACGATTAAGATAAATTGAAAAATTAATACCTAAGTATTTACATAAAAGACCCAAGAGTCAGAATAGTAGTTTACGTGACGGTTGCGTAATGCTAATTTACGCAGAGTCGTACAATACTTTATCTACACACATATTATAAGTAATCTAAGATGGGTTCAGAAGCCGAAAGGCAAATGACCAGCATTACATTACCTGTGGTAGTAGGTGACAGCGATGACAGCGTAACGTAATTTTGAAATTACGTTATCGCATATTGTAAGGTAATGAGATCCAAATTTGCAACATCTTCCTGTCATCGCTGTCACCTTCTACCACAGGTAACGCTGGTCATTGCCTACGGGTTTTGAACGCATAATAGAGGACTTATGATATGAGAGTAGATAAATGAATCTTCTGGTCCATCACACAAATAATTGATAACTACGAGTATGTATTCTTAAACTATATTAATATCGGTTTACTGAAACCTGGACCTGGATTGGATGAGACGGGCACAAGATCGCCAAGAGTGGAAGAAGAGGGAAGAGGCCTACATCCAAGATTGGATCACCAAAAGGCCACCGTGATGATGATGATGGTGACTGAAACCTGCCATTTTAATTTTGAAAAACCGCACATTACATTATGGCCAACTACACATGTTACGTCAACTTTGCCCACATTATTCCAATTTTTATCCAACTTAAAAAAATGTGATCCTCAATTCGTTGAAACCTTTTTGTCTTTTTGTCTGTGTATAATAAAACAGGCTTTTTTTTCTAGAATTTTCATCGCATTGCATGGACATAAAACTTTTTCTTACCGGCTCAAGCCGATTCCGCGTCGATAGGTCTGGGGAGACCCTTACCTTGCTATAAACTAACATAAAACTTTAAATAGGCGTCGCTATTGCGTAACGCACTCGCAATCGCAATCGGCTTCAAAGTGGAAAAATTGTTTTCATTTTGTATGCAGACAAGCCTTCGAATTTTAAAATGAAAACGATTGCGATTGTGAGTGCGCCTTTGAAGAGTAAGTCTCGGGAGGCTATTGCCTACAATTAACGTATGCAAATAACCGGTTTTAACCGGTTTTATTCGGTATTTTCATACAAAATCGGTTAATAACCGGTTAAATTGCATTCCCTTACAATAGCCTCCCGGGACTTACTCTTAAAATAAACATTTACCTAGACGACGTTACGTAACCGTTTTCGATTTATAGTTTCAGTATAATCAGTATGTTATCGTATTGTATCTAACTCGTCTTTGACTACCATGTCAACGTTAATAATAATGATAGCTAAAAGCAATGATATAATATAAAATGAGGTAGATATGTTACCTATACGGTATTCCGCGTGTAAAAATGGCCCGGCTTACGCACACATAATAAGTAAATATTTCAATTACATTCTAATTCATAAATGACAAGTGAAAGCAGGATGGTATGCTAATTTCCAGAAGCGAAACAGAGACGAGTGTATGGTGCTCTGCAGACTAGTTCACGGTACCGTTGACGGCGCATGACTAAGTAAAGGTGTACCAATTGGCTTGGTTTTAGGGTGCCACTATCGAAATGCGTATAACATATCTATCTCTTTTTACTATATTTTATCATTGGCCAAAAGACAATCAAGAATAAGGCTCACGATTTAAGTAATGCGTCAATTGTCCTCTCATCGACGCAGTGATTTCGGCCACGGTAATTCCTCAGTCCCGGAGCGACTCGAATCAGCACAAAAAGCCACAATAGCACACCTCCATCAATGCGCATTATCCCCGCACAATAGTTGACCGGCGATGATTCCGCTGTAGCTTTCTATCACAAAGACGTAATAGAGGCGAGGGGTCACTTCGGACTTAACTCACAATTTTTAGGCACATCTTTTTATGGCAAAGACAAGACTAAAATCTTAAGACAATCATCCTAAGACTGCAAATGCGATGCCAAATCTGAGGACTAAGATAAAATGCTTATATCCTCGTGCCGCCCAAGAAAAAAAAACGCGAGATCAGCTAAACGCCTAGTTTGCAATATAAGCCAAAATATTTTTATGTCCAAACTGCCCATTAGTACAGTGTAATTTTCACTGGGCGTTTAGGCGTACAAACCAAAATAAATGTACATAAAGACGCTATTTAAAGTCACTTAAATGATGTCTAACTTACAATTTCGCTACAAAAATGTATGTGTTTGACGTTAATCGACAGTTTCGTTTTGGTGACTAACTCTTCTTTAACTGGACATTTATTTTGGTTTTTACCATTAGTTAAAATCTTTATTTTTTTAAGTTGGGGAGGTTATTTTAAGTGTCACTTTGTACAATGTGATGTACATTGGGCGGCACGAGGCTACGCTAGTAATTTCACCGGTTGTCCTATCGCCACACCGGAACACAAAAATGCTGTTTGGCGGTAGGTTAAATAAAGGATAAGCATGGTGGTAACGATCAGAACGGACTACCTCTACATTTTTTATGGGCTTACTTTTATTTAAAATGCTGTCGTTCCGGTTTGAGTCATGCGAGTCTATTTTAAACCACTAGTAGTAGTAGTAGTAGTTATCGTGATTGATGTTTTTTTTAAATTCGAGAGTATTTCTAATTATTTTCTATATTATAGCTTCGCCAAATTGCTTAGCAGTTTTTTGGCGAATTACACCTTGTTTATGAAACCTCTCTCTCTCTCTCTTTTTACCCTGTGATTATCATGGTAAACGCAAAATCGTTCAGAAGCATCAGTCTTTCATCATTTGCACTGAAGGCACTGGAGAAGATCATAGATGTGCAGATAAGGACAAGCATGCAAGTAGGCAGATTGCCCCTGCACGGGCATCAGCACGCTTACATAGAAGGGAAATCAACAGAAACAGCCCTTCACAACCTGACCACAAGAATAGAAAGAACAATAGAAGATAAAGAGCTGGCATTAGGCTGCTTCTTCGATGTGGAGGGCGCATTCGATAGAGCTACCTTTGCTGCAATAGAGAAATGCTTAGGGAGAGACGACATAGACCCAGCAGTTAGAAAGTGGATAATGGCCATGTTAACAGGAAGAGCGATCACGGCACAACTAGGGGGAGACTCGATAAGGATAAAGACGAGCAGGGGCTTCCCGCAAGGGGGTTGTCTCTCACCACTCCTGTGGTGTCTCCTACTAGACTCGCTCATTAGAGAAACAAACAGAGGGGGTATACATATGCAAGCGTACTCGGATGATGGGGTACTCCTAGTAAGGGGTAAAACCCTCAGCGTAATGAGAGAAGTCATGATTAGAGGGATAAAGCAGGTACTAAACTGGTGTCAAAGCAGATGGCTAGACCTGAACCCGACCAAGACGAAAATAGTACTCTTCACCAATAAAAGGAAGCTACCGACTCTGACACCCATCAAAATCAAAGGTGAAGAGATAGAAACACTCAAGGAAATAAAATACCTGGGTGTAGTACTAGACAGCAAACTGCTATACAAGACACATGTAAAGGAGCAATGCAAAAGGAGAAAAGCCATAATAGCCCTATGGCAATGCAGGAAAGCCATAGGAAGAAGATGGGGTCTAAAACCACTGATAACACAATGGATCTACAAAGCAGTGGTCTTACCCAGACTGCTGTATGGAGCCATAGTGTGGTGGCATAGAGCGAAAATAAAAGACATAGACAAGGAGCTGACGAAGGTCCAGAGACTAGCATGCCTAATGACAACCGGGGCAATGAGGACAGCTCCCACACAAGCCCTGGAGATAATGCTAGGACTGAACCCTGTACACCTCGAAGTGGAGAAGAGAGCCACAGAACAGTGGTATAGAATAAAAATGAGCAGAGAGTGGATCGGATCCGAGATGGACAAGAGACACGCAAGCATACAAAGGGAGTCAATGGTGGGCATGAATATGCTCATGATTAACAACGACCTAATAAAGAAAAGGAAGATTTTCGACAAGAAATATAGAATCCATATAGGAGAGAGAGATAGTTGGGAGACAGAGATACCGGAACCCAGAGTGACATGCTTCACGGACGGTTCATGGAAGTCCTCAACAAAAAGAGCGGGGGCAGGCATTTATTACCAAGAAGCGAATGAGCACACAACGATACCACTAGGAGGCTTCACCAGTGTATTCCAGGCAGAAGTGTATGCCATCATGAAGTGTGCACAGAGACTCAAGGAAAGAAGTAATATAACGGGGAGCCACGTTATAATCTACTCAGACAGCCAAGCAGCACTAAAAGCGTTAGATAATCCAGTAATCAAATCCTCCCTGGTGCAGGAATGCAGATATGAACTGAATAATCTAGGCATAGCATCCAAAGTGACACTGGCTTGGGTACCAGGACACAGTGGAGCAATAGGAAACGAGAAGGCAGATGAGCTGGCCAGAGCAGGGGCGGACCGACAATATCTGGGCCCCGAACCAGCACTTCCGATATCTGCAACGGTAACGAAAGGAGTCATCGCCAGAAGAATAGAGACAAAGACAAATGAGGCGTGGATAACAACACAAGGGTGCAGACAATCCAAACTCATGATAGGAAGGGTAAATAGGAACAGAACAAGGTATCTACTAAACCTTGGTAAGTACAATCTAAGTATACTGACAGGGATCTTGACTGGACACTGTCCACTCAACAGACATTTGACGGTAATAGGAGCCAAACAGGATCCTCGATGCCCACATTGTGGCAAAGAGGAAACTAGTCAACACGTTCTGGCCGAGTGTGTGATGTACTCGTCACTGAGATATCGCACATTCGGGGAGGACGCACTGACAGCAGAGACACTGAAAAGCATTAACCTTCAGGACGCACTATTGTTCTGTAGGAAAACAAGAAGATGGGATCAGTGCTGGATGGGAGCGCTGCAGAGCCAGTAACCTGAGACTGGATCAAGGGGAACAGGGCGGAATGAATGGAGAGCCACTCGACCGCCCGCCTGCCTCGGCGGCGTCCCCACTCGTCATCATCATCATGGTATATAGGAGCTAATCTGATGATGGAAGTGGAGGGTAGCGATAGGATCTCCGCTATACTAAAAGTAGACTCAGCGAACTGGGATTCATAAATTTGGCCTGGATAATCGAATAAATTGCTAATAAAAAAATATAGTTGGGAAAGTTTGCCTGTGCCATAAATATTGCATAACTTTTAAGTAGTTTTAAGTTACCTAACATCTGGGCGTCTATTCTTGGCGGTAAAAGCCATAATCGTCTTTGACCTGTTATGGTATTGTTTTTAACTCGGCCGCGATTACTCTGAAGTAAATAAGAGCTATCAAAACGTTGACAATACGATAACAGGTCAAAAACGATGTGGTCTAGCCTAGAATAGAGGCCCTGTATTGTGTCAATACCTACATATTATGGAAGCAATACATAAATGAGTATTGAGTATTGAAACACCTACTTAGATATCATGTTAACAATTTATTGTACTAAAAAAACAAAAACCCGCCTTCAAAAAGCAAAAAATAACTTCTTTAAAATGGTAGGTAAATAGGTCAGTCCAACTGAAGTCTGCTTTTGGTTAAAATATTGTTGGACGCCGACTTCAGTTGGACTGACCTACCATTTTAAAGAAGTTATTTTTTGCTTTTTGAAGGCGGGTTTTTGTTTTTTTAAACTTTTTTTTATTTTATACTTTTTAGTGATCATAATTATGCTGTTACTCTCCCACTTCTCAATTAATAAGAAACAATATAACATTTCAATCTCGCCGCAAGCAAGGCCGTGGGAAAGTCATAGTCATATATTTAAACCTAAATATGCTTCGTCATAGTCGCTCAACTATCTTAATCGAAATATCTTGTCGCCACCCTCGAAATATATACCGTTTAGGAGTTCCGGTGGCCATCTGTGGTCTTCATCGTCAGTTCCACTTCGCCAAATAGTGCTATCCAAGACCAAATACATGAGTTACAATGAAAAATACTAAAATCGCTATAGGTGTGCCTATAAATTTTGAAGAGTTCCTTCGATTCCTCATGGATTCCACCATCAAATCTTCATTTTGATAAGAATGGGACCAATCGGAAAGCACCAGCTTTCAAATAAAAGAAGAATCACCAAAATCGGTTCACCCAGTCAAAAGTTTGAATTGAATTTGAAAAGTTCTGAGGTTTAAAAAAAAAATATACAGACGAATTGAGAACCTCCTCCTTTTTTTTGAAGTCGGTTAAAAACAATTTAATATGAGCTTATCATGAAGGAGTTAATAGAGTGATTGCTCAATTAAAAGTAAGTTTGTATTAGCAATTATTACTAGTACGAGTACTCATTACGATTATTTTGTATAATTGAAACTTGCGAGAACGAACCAGAACAGCCCCAAGGCACAGGACCTTACGTTCGCAGAAAGATGAAATTAATACAATCCCTTTCAGACTAAAGCGGAATCTGCGCAAATAACCATTACTATTCCTTCCCTCCACTCTCAACCTTATTACTTTACTAATAAAGCTGTTATAAGATGTATAGATTTGAAACGAAGTTGTAGTAACGCGAAATAAATCTCGGAACATTTGAATAACAAAGACAGTTGTCGGACGGATGCTTTTTGATTCTATCTGTGGGGAAGCTCCGCAATTATTTATATTCGGTGTTTATTGGACTCGAGCGGAACAACCCGAGCGGCGGGCGGGCACCGGCGTCGGGTTCATTTGGAACCTCGGGTCGCAATTAAGAGGAATCATACAAAAGCAGCGCTGGTAACGTCGTATTAGTCCGATGTAAATTATTAATTTAAATTCTATTGCAGGAAGTAAATATGTAAAAGTTGTGCAGACAGATAAGCCATTATTCAGCATCCAATAATGAAACTTACAGAGTATTATTGCAGCTCGACATGCAAGGTATTTTATACATTTATATAATAATAGGGTGATGGAACCAGTAATGGACAAGGCACCAATAATAGACACTTGGTTCTTATTTTACAGAAGATAAGGTTTATTCATTTGTTTTGCAACAATCAATTTAGGACCGTATGAAGTTTGATTTAAGAGTTAAGTGTCCATTACTGGTGCCTGTCAGCTAAAATTGTCCATCATTGGTGCCGTCACCCTAGTCGAAGCGATAATATATCAAACAAAAAAGTCTATCAGTATTACAAAAAAATCTTAACACATCACTCAAAGTTACAGATTACTCATTTTTGTTAATGTGTTTTTTAAGCCATGGTGATGGGAAACTAGAATACAGGGCACCTTATGGTAAGTGGAATGTGAGACTCATAGAAATTTGCCTCAAGACTACAATCCCAAGACTACAATCCTAAGACTGCAAATGCGTTGCCATCCCTGAGGACTATGATATCACCATGATATGTGGATGTGGATGTGTGTCATTTAGGTCAAATTTGAAAGTTCTCGTTAGCAGAATAATATATGTATTTTCCTTAGACACCAAGTATAGAATTCGATTTAAAATTTCCAGGAATCGAACCTTTTGGTCCAACTTTACTGCCATGTTACATATTATATTGCAGTAAAAGTTTTTAACCTAAGTTTTCTACCTACCTACCTACCTACCTACCAACCAAGTACACTTTTCCTAAAACGGCGGATTTTTGATCGGGGTAACTTACTTTTTGCCGTGCGTGTTGTTTGATCAGTAGTTAAATTAACTCATTGTTAAAAGTCGTAATTAATGGTTAAATGTCAAGGAACTGTGTAAATTTTTCGATTCTTTCTTTAATTGAGTTAACTAATGATCAGACAACGGGCTTTAGTGATGTCTTTTGAATTTTAAATGGATTAATTGTTTCTATAGGTACAGTCACGAACTTAAATTGGGGACCCACCTTAGGTCCAAACTCATTCTGACATTCTACAACAATAAGGTTGAGTCTCCTATAAGTTACGAATGATTTGGAATCTGTATTGACATTGACGACTTCAAGCCTATTTTTCTTGAAATGAGTCACAAATTAACGATCGCGATAGTACATCAGTAAAATTAAGAGACTCATACTCATGACTCCATTTGTATCTACTGGCCTATTGCCTAACGCACTCGCAATCGCAATCGACTTCAAAGCGGAACAATCGTTTTCATTTTGTATGCAGACTCGCCTTCGACTTTCAAAGTGAAAACAATTGTTATTACGAGTGCGTTAGACAATAGCCCTAGGGTCTATTTTAATGTGTGTATGTAAGTTTAAACCTTGCGAGACAATAATAAACAAATTCCATTAGAATGGGCTGGTATTTGGAAATAAGTACCACTTAATATAAACACGATGATAAATGATTTTTTTTCAGTCTCTCAGCGTCGATCAAATAACGAAGTTGGAAGACGGCAACCGATGACAACTGACAGCGATGTTTAAAATAAAAACTAAATACATTATTTGAATACAAAGATAACATCCACATCACAGGAAAAAACGCGCTCATCACACTTTAATATTTGCCCATACCGACAGTCGAACATGGGACTGCTAGCTTTGCAGGCAGAGTTAAAACCAACCAAGCTTAATACATATGTCGTCAAGATAGGCTAATATTAGGGTAAACAATTAGAAGTAGGTTAAAATCGATTAAATAGCAAGTTAGTGGAGCTCATATTAGTTCAAAATAAATTTAGAAATGTACCTACTTACTACTCGGAGCAGGATTTAGCACTTAGGCACTATTCAAACGCTCATACGTTATTCATCTGTAAGTCATGATAAATGATAAATGTTTGGAAATAAGTTTAAAAAAACACACTAACCTATTATACCTTAAAGTATAGTTCATATAGAATTGGTACGGAACGAAAGTCTCGTAATTTTTAAGTTATTAATAAAACAAAGTAACTTTGGTAAAAATTAAAAAGAAGATATATATTTTTATTAGATTAAAACTAAAAATATTTATTTTTCTTCATTATGTAAAAAAAATCGCACTTTTGCCGTGATCGATTTCATCATCGTCTGAACAATACTTTTGTCCACTTTCTTGGCCTGTTGGTTCCACGTGGATCGTAATGAATCGATGTTTTGGACAACTCTACCGGTCTTGTTCAATTTTTTTTTCATAATTGCCCAGTAATTTTCGATTGGTCGAAACTGAGGGCAATTTGGGGGATTCAGCTCTTGGGGTATGTAATCCACCTTGTTTTTTGCATACCACTCCAAAACTTTTTTCGAATAGTGGCAGCTGGCTAAATCGGGCCAAAATTTTACTGGGCTGTCGTGGTTTTTTATGAAAGGTAAAACTCTTTTCTGCAGACACTCTTTGATGTATGTATTCGAATTCATAGTTGACGATGTAATGAAGGTTTGTGTCTTGAGACCGCAACTGCAGATTCCCTGCCATATCATCATTTTTTTTGCAAACTTTTCATGTTTGATGAACTTATATTTCTCAGCAACATTTCCTCTTGCGTCGGCCATACTTAGTGCCCGGTAGTTGGTTAAAATCGAGTTTCACATACGTTTCGTCGTCCAATAACAAGCACCCGTTAAATTTTGTCAAAACTTGGTCATACAGTCGTCGAGCTCGAGTTCTGGCTTTCCGGTTCTGTTTGACGGTCCGATTTGGTTGTTTTATAGCTCTATAACTCTTATAGCCCGCTCGAAGGCGAATCCTTCTTACGGTACTGCGATTTCCCTTACATTTTCGGGCTAAGTCATAGTCAGATAGACCCGGATTTTGCTTAACTGACCTTATAACTTTCCTCTCCAGATTCTTGTCTTTGGTGCCAGACCATCGATTAGTTTGAGTCTTCCTCTCGAAAGATAAGGCCTCCTTATATCGTTTTATAACCCTGCACACAGTGGTTTTCGGAATTTTAAGGGACTTCGCGATCTTGGTTCCGGACCAATAAGGATTTTCTAGGTACTTGTTCACGATTAATTTCCTATTTTCGATTTCCATTGTAGAAAACTAAAAAAGAGCACAAAGCCAGCCCTAAAGTGTATTCAACATTGAAACGTCAAAGTCTTGTCATCAAATTGCGATAGTCAGTTTTTTTATCACGGTACGAAAAAGGTTTTTTATTTATCCATAACTATGTGCCAGTTCTATATGAACTATACTTTACTATTCTAAATTGTACTCAATTCTATTTTATATATTTCTGTTTGCCTTTTTTAGATACAAATCGCAAATTGCTTCAAGAGATTCGATACTAAGCGTAAGTCTAAAATATCCTGATTTTTCAGCTAACTTTATCGATAATTTATGCACAAGTATTTTGTTCCAAAGTTTTGATCATTGTTATCTGAAATATGCGAACCTCCTAACAGGAAAACGCTCGCCAACAATAAAAATCTCAAAACATGTTTTCATATAAACACTGAACAAAGAAAATTCAGCAAACGGACAGGAACAAAAGGAACCGGAAACGAGAGAAAACTTACAGCAACTCATTATGGGAAAGATATAGGTCACTGGTTCCATGGGAGTTGGAGACAGAGCACGGAGGGACAGAGGGGGCAATCAGACATCAAGTTTGTTGACGCTAGGTATCGTTGTCGCGGTCTTACCTTAAAATAAACTTAATTTGGGAATGGAAAATTAACCCACTTTTACAAAATGTTACATTAAAATTATACTATAGTTAACACTACATCACTAGACATCACGTTTAAAAGAGAAAATAGAATTACTTACCTGTAACGCCATCTGAGGGCCCTGCCGAGATGCATGACGCTAACTAGCGTTTCTATTCGATTCGTTTTTAAACCAATCGCGTCACTGGTAGATGATGTGATACGAAAAGTCACGTGATATACCAGTGAAGCGATTGGTTTAAAAACGAAACGAATTGAAACGCTAGTTAGCGCAATGCATCTTGGCAGGGCCCTCTGTTGTCATTATGACGCTAAACCACTTTGCAATCAATAAGTAGTGGTATATGTATTTGTGTGAGCGGTAACATGCACATGCGCGTTGCCCCCAGTTAGTTATTTTTCACACACCAAAGCAAACATACACGTTTTGTTATAGATCGCTCATACATATATTCAAAATTTTACCATTAGTTACGCCATCTTTTAGCAAAAAGTCAATAACTACCTTCTAGATAGATGGCGCTATCCTCAACTTTCAAAACCAACCCAAAATTTAACATTGGTTTCGGAGTAACCTAAGTATCGTTTTATTGTGTATGAAGGATATCCAGGATGAAGTCGCGGGTAAAAGTATAAAAAAAATATAGCAGGGGCCCTAATATGGCTGCTTTTATCGCGTGACAAAGTGGGGATAAGGCATCCGTCACCTTCTGACACGTAAATAAGTACGAGAGTGACGGATGCTTTATCCACATTTAATGCGCGATATAGGCGTACTTTAATGTACTTTAATATGTTAAAAATCTACGTTAAGGTCAACCATCTTAAATAGGGAACCCTCTAATACGAACCATCTTACGCGAAGTAAGCTGTCCCACGGGAACGTAAAACTTAGTGTTATAACTCTTATCGTAACGTTCGACTTACTTCCCATGTGCGATCTAATGTGGATGTATGTGCGTCTGTCATTTGGACCAATCCGAGTGTTCCAGAAAAAATATTTTATAAAAACAGTGTGTCCAGTGAAAAAGGGAATATTTTAATATCTTTACGTTTCAGTAGAAGCAAAAACCATTTTTTTTTGTTTTTGGGTTTAAGACCCAAGTTTAGAGTAAAAACTTTTTATGGACTTTATGGTTTGTAATTTTAAGTATAGATCTAGGTTTTCGTTTATTGGTTATTAGTTTAACATTTTAGTCATTCTATAATTATATCGGGCAGAACTATATATATTTCTGTCCGATGGGTGGACAACATCCGTAAAACAGCGGGGTGATAATGGATGCGACTATCGCAGGACCGAGGAGAGTGGCGTGATAAGGAAGAGCTAATTGGATGGATCGGATGAAATCCTAATATAGTTTTTAAAGTTTTTCTCGAGGTTGCGCTACGTCAAGAGAGATTAACGGTACAACATGATTTGTGTTGGTAAATTCTATGATACCTAACATATAATATGTCTTATTCCCTTAGCTATGACTGTGCTATAGATATAAGAATACTTATACTATTAATAATTAATTGTGTACTCAAAAATTCATTTTTTGATCTTACTCATTTCATAATTTTATGTTTGTGTTGTAATAAATAATGTGCGCTACCTTCTGAAGCTTCACCTGATGGTTCCGACGGAAAACCAGCGCTGGGTTTGATGCGCTGGGATTACGCTAAGTTGGCAGAATTTTGTGGCCTCACTCTTCTGGTGCATTTATCTGTCCTTATTTATGATGTCACCCTTGAAAAGTTTTTCTTTCAAATATCGAAATGAATAGATATACAAAATATTAAAGAAATAAATGAGAAGTTTGTTATGAAGAGCATTCTAGCCGATAAGGTGGTCTATTTAGGTGCAGGTACGATCACCTGCGGCTAGCGGACTCACGGAACGCTTCGAGTAATACCTTTATGCATACTGTGCAAAAAGGGAATAGTCAATTTTAGTCTTATTTTCGTCCATAGTGACTTTTTGTAAGAAAATAATATCAGGTGAAAATAGTTACAAGTTTTTTTTAAACACACCTTTAGAAGGATAAAAATACCGAATAAGTTCCTAGAAATATTACCTAAAGTAACCGTAATATCCATAGCATAATTGAAAAAAATGGCTAAGAGGATAGCTAGTTATATTCTCTTGCTATATTATTAAATCGAACACTACGGCTTAAGAGGATTGTGAAGCGCCGCTAAAATCGCGTGGCTGTCAAAAAAAATCCATACAAATTTAGCTCCGGGCGTTAACGTTTCTCACTCCCTAAATCAAGTCCGATTTCCACGATTTTTGAATATGTTGTAGTTATTATAAAGAACTAGGTCTGTACGTTTCTGTTTTTTGGTTTTTCAATTTGCTTCATTCTAAGAAATATTTTCGTGTAAAAGAAAACGTACAGACATAGTTTTTTATGATATCTACAACATATTCAAAAATCGACAAAATCGGACTAGGTTTAAGGGGAGAAAAACGTTTTCGCATTTTGTATGGAATTTTTTAGATTCACAATCCTCTTAACGTTACGTTAAAGGATAAGATGGTGTTCACGTACCAATAATGGACAAAGATCAATGATGGGCACTTGATTCTTATTTAACAGTAGATAAGGGTTACTCATTTGTTTTGCAACAATAAATCTATAACCGTATGGTCTTTGAATTAAGAGTTATTTGTCCATTATTGGTGCCTTCAGCTAGAAATGTCAAACATCGTGCTATCACCCTAGAACCTTGAGCAGGGTTCGTGCGGATGGACCTTGCGCAAGATTCTACCAACATTAAAGAAAAATAATTCTTGAAACAAAAGACATACATAAATGCTTGAGTTTTCTTTTAGTGTAGCTTTCTATATCATAAGTTGTATGCCAAATAAACCCCACTTCCGAAGATTACACAACAGCCGTTATGATCTGGTAGCCGCCACGTATATCCGCAAACTTGCCAAAGCTTTATTTATTCTCTGATTTTCGTGAATAATGACAGTCGATGCCAAATATATGGGTTATGTTAATATGAACATTTTTGGCACTCGGCAAGGGTTCTTGGGGAATGTTATGAATGTAGTTTGTTCGGCCGTTGGTCAAGTTGTGTAATAAGTCTGCGATTATTGGTGATTCACAAAAATTTGCAAATTTATTTAATGTTTATAGCATTTTTTTTATTATTTTGTGGCGTTTCATTTTCGTTTTTGCGACCAGCGTCAGTAATATACGAACTAATCGATATAGGTAACAAATCATTCCTAGTAGATGACTTGGCCAACAGATTTAATCATTTAAATAAAATAAATCTCAACAGGACGATGTCATACATAATTATAATTATTAAGAAATGGGAACATCTCGAAAATTCCGTTTTTATCCCGAATATTCATTTGACCGACTTTTTTAGTTATTTTTGTCTAAATGCATAATTTAATGACATGAAATCTAAATTGTGTGATAGTTTTAGGTTATTATTGTTTGAAGTTAATAGTTGAATAATAAATTGGTTAATTAATCCCACTAAATCCTACCTTAACAGGTACCTATGCACACATTTTTTAATCCTAAATTAATAAATGTTAATCGAAGATTTACGAAGGTAAAATTAAGTTTGATATAAAAGAGATATCAAAAAATAAAAACTTTAATTCAATAATTGAGATTGAAATTATAAAACTTCGATCAACTCGGAATTATGACACTTCGAACATAAATCAATTCATGCTTAAATACAAATAAAACATCCATGACAACGCAACAAATACTCGTCAGAAACATGTTCCCTTACCGGAATCAAACCTTTAGATCGCCTGTAAGTCAATTACGTCTCCAATATGAAAGCAAATCAGTATTCAGGGCACTGAACGTGTTATTCTGCTAAATTCCCTTTGAGCCGCGACATTTCTTTGAATTGAGCGATATGTTCAGAATGAGTTTGCTTATGAGCATTCGAGTGTACTGAGCATTGAGCGTTAAGACTGCGTCGAGTGAGCAAACTCAATTGTTTGCTCATTACACGTTAATGCTTCTTAATGTGTTTGGCAAATATTTAGTTATAGCTTTTGCCCGTGACTTGGGCCGCGGGGAATTCGTTTATCGGCAAAAGGTTTATATCGCAGTATAAATAGTAGCATGTCTTTTAACATAGTTATATAGACGTGTTATGACTGACATGATAATGTTATTCTACTGTTTTTTTGAAAGTTAACAGTTCTCAGTGATGTATCTTCACTATGCAGTTTAAACCCAGATTCATTTTAATTTTTAATACCGAGTCAAAGAGAAGCGAGGCCGTGCAGCTTTAATGGAATGTTTATACAACGTAAGGAATAGAGAAATAGCTAGTTTTAGTTTTCTTATGATTTTAAAAATAATAATCCTGTATTTTAGGAAAACTTTTTTGTCTAGTTTCAATTAAAACTAAGTGGCCAAGTGAGCTTACGAGTGACAAAAATTAAATGCATTTTGCGAAGATAAATTACCACCAAAATCAAAGAAACTGTTGCATCAGGTGCTTATTTCAACCCCATAGTTACATGTTGATACTCGTAACTGTCATACAATGTTACTTGTTTAAGCATGCAGATTTATTTCATCTCTTTAAATTAAGCCATTTTTTAGCTACTTATTTACTACGTAGAACCAGAAAGTTCCTAAGAGAATAGTGATATAAAACTTCTGCACGTCCAAAGTGGTTGAAAGGCTGGTAAAAGATTATTATGGGTAAGGAAATATCGGCAGGTTAGATTAGTTGATGTTTTATAATTGAAAACAGAATTAAATTTGATAGAAGCACTAACTGTATAGGTACTGAGTTCAATTATATTTTTCCTTTTGTTGTTTAACTAGAGGGGTGAAGCGAATGCAATGTATGCTGTCTAGCAAAAACAGTCCGTGGGTCCACAGAATACCAGCGGCGTCTTTCCAAATAGGTGGCACGACACACAGCTGTGTGGATACCATTTTTGCAGTAACTATTATTGAACTGTTATTTTTCTTCTAAATTGTTAGATTTAAGAATAAGAAGAAAAAAAATAAGAATTTGTAGCACACAATATTAAAACTAGTAAAAATTAAACGAAATTATTTTTATTCTATTCTGAAAAATATTCATTGTTGCAGAGGGTATAAAGAACGCAATGTATGATCAAGTCATATCATAAAGGGCTGGGTACGAGTCCAATCTTCTTTTTTACCGAAGCAGATAGTGCTTTTCTCAACTACTGCAAGTAATTAAGACAAAAACTATTGAGACTATAAGGATAAAAAGTAAATTTTTCTTCATATTTTTGTGAAATGTATACACAATTATCAAAACATTAAAAGTGGCTTACGCTAGTCTGAAAGTTTGTTGAAATACGGCAGAAATTTGTTTCGTTAAAAGTTAAAACTTGTTGGAGTGAGAATGTTTGTACCAACTACATTTAGACGAAATTATATTAAAATAAAAAAAATACGTAACAAAATGGCGAGTTGATTGGTTGACTTAATTATTTCATTATTATGGCTCTTTTGTACAAAATGGCGAAAACATTCTTGGCCAGTCCATATGTGATTTTTGTGACCCCAAACCAGACCATTTTTGGCAATATTTCCGATCTGTGTTCAGAAATATAATTATATTTTCTTGTTCCTATTAATTTGTATATTGCCAATTGTATAAGAAACAAAAAGGCAATAAGACAGCGTTTGTAGTGTCACTGCACTCGGCTGAAGGCTGTATAATGGCATTACATGGCGCCAACGAGCAGATTTATACTAGCTTCTACGGAGCAGTCAGGGGACGGAAGTTGGGGGAGGTGTCGATGCCATATTCAAGACTGTATTTTGTCTTATAAAAGGGTGTTTTTATCTTTTTGTATGCGTTACTATACATATAATAAATAATTGGGGATAATCTCACACACTATTATGTACCCCGTCCTAAATTGAGCTCAATTTTTAAATCCATTTTATTATTTACAGCGTCCCACTACATTTACGATTATTTCTTGGGTGATTTAGTCAATATAACATTAATGATATAGCCAACTAAGGCGATAAGGTTAACTCTCGAACTGGGAGGGGCGGGGGAGCAAGCAGGCGAGCTCGCGCGCGAAATGTAGGTAGATAGTTTAATGTGTAGCATTTGGCAAGAGCGTCGTTTGGGTGAAAAATAGTTAACCCAAAGGCGATCCCGTATATTGATAATTTTATCTCAACTGTTAGAGCCGTTTTCGCAGAAACCAATAAACATAAAATAACTGCTTAATTAAAGCTCAAGATCACAACGTCCCGCATCTATTTAATATTAGGTACAGTCAACAGCATAAATAAGTGATCATTTATGTACAGTCGAGTTCATAAATATGTATTCCCTTTAGTACCTTGTCACTTTAATCGCTGTGACAATTCATGTATGGCAGTTTAAACATGACATTAAACAGACAAGGCTAAAGTGTACACATATTTATGAACTCGACTGTACCTTGTAGCTTTCAATCGTTTCACAATTTTGTATGACATTTCAAACACGACGTTAATGTGACAAGGTATATAAATTATCACTTATTTATGCTGTTGACTGTACAGGTGAAATGGCTATAGGCGTTCAACTAATTTGAGAGCCGCGGTACGCGTGAGGTGCGGAGGTGAGGTAACAAAAGCTCTCGACTAGTCACCCCTTCTCCCCGCACCCCTTGCTTACCCAGGCTCTCAATAAGTTGTACGCCTATTTGATAGAGGCATTCCATCTAAGTCCTCAGTGTCGGCAGTGCATCTGTAGTCAAGAGAATGTCATCGTAAGACTACAATGTTGAGATTGTAAATGTCTATGGGCTTCAGAATCTACTTACCATCAGGCGGTTTGTGTGCTCGTTTGCCTTTTCCATTCCATAAAAAAAAAACATAAACAACAGTGCAAGTTGTTGAGTTGTAAATGGGGCCATTTGTGAATTCAAATATTTACTAAAATAATTAACCACTATACTTTCTCAATTTAAGAAAATATACGAACCTTTTTGAACCAAGACTCGTAAAGGCCTGTTTTGTTCTGCAGGTAGTTAAAGTTAACTAAACTCTAATGGTTAAAATTTTAAAATAGAATCGAAAATGTTACGGAAGGGACACATTTAGTTCCGATTTAACAATTGGTTGCGAGTTTTAACCATTAGTTGACTTAACCACGCACCAAAAAACCCGACATATTAGTCCCTTGTGTCAATTGATACTGAAGTAAATTACTAAAACCTTTCTCCACAGCTTTCAAAGCCCCGTGCCTGTAGTTCTTCCTTTTGCGTGCGCGTCGTCCTCGACGCTGCACCAGTACCCTTACCATGAGTTACAATTACCATACTTGCTAGCGAGTCGAATGCTCTGTCTCTCGCAATCTATAAGAATACTGCGAGGTCTGCGAGGGACAGAGCATTTGACTCGCTAGCGAGAACGTTAATTCTAACTCATGGTAAGGGTACAGAAGCAGAATGTCCCTCGATCGGGCGAATGTAGCGCTGTCAATTTAATATTGCGTTCTTATTCAGTTTATTTTTATTAGGAACTGGTATTTATTTGACTTTTGTGAAGTTATTTTGTACTCTTAATAAAATATATCTGTTTAATAAAGGGGATGATCTCACACAATTTCTCTAGAACGTTTCTAGCGCGTACTATAGAATTTTGGAATGAACTTCCTGCTGAGACTTTCCCAATGTGCTAAAATATGGGGCTTTTTAAAAAGGGTACCACTAAATTTCTTCGAGACCGACAACGCATTTGGGACGCCTCCGGCGTTGCAAATGTCCATAGGCGGCGGTGACCACTTCCCATCAGGTGGGCTGTCTGCCTGTTTGCCCGTCGGTGGCAATAAAAAATGAAATTAAAAAAAATAAGCTCTTCGTACAATCTGGATACTGTTTAACGATAAACATACTTATACCATACGCAAAATAGGCGCTAGACGTCGAGTTGCGGAAACCAGCCCGCTTACAAAACATACTTATAATATGTATCGTTAAGGCGAAGAAATAAAAAAAAATGTTCTACTGGACAACAGTTTTACTTGCAAACTCTTTTTAATCGATAATCTATCGATCCAACTCTTCAGTTATATTCTAAATCCCATCTTTATTCTTCATAATGTCATTCGTTAAGACGGTAATTAATAATAAAGAATAACTTATAACTATTCACTACATAGCATTGAAACTTATTGTTCTAACAGTATACGAGTACATGAATAATATACTTATATATGTATGAATCGAAAACATTCAAGACTCAGAGACAAATACTCGCGCTTTTCACACAAACATTTGCTACGCCAGCTAGGCTAAACGTATTGTCTAAATTTAGATTTATAATATGAATTATAATAATTAATCTACTGTTGGATTGTCAAGGATAAAGATAAGCTAAATTGTTGCCCTGGAAATTAAATAAATCTGGCTATGTGTGAGTGGAACTTGCACGCAGAGGGTTCCGTATTTATTTTAATTGGTTTAGTTTCGATTTTCATACCATAATATTATTATGACTTAGGCGCTTTTTCGATGCTCTTAAAAACTGTGCAAATATATTTTAACTACACTCATATTATCATAGTCCTTTATTATGAGTTCAAAACCCGTAGGCAATGACCAGCATTACCTGTGGTAGTAGGTGACAGCGATGACAGCTGATAATTTTGGAAGATGTTCCTAATTTGGATCTCATTACCTTACAATATTCGATAACGTCATTTCAAAATTACGTTACAGCTGTCATCGCTGTCACCTACTACCACAGGTAAGGTAATGATGGTCATTTGCCTTTCGGCTTCTGAACCCATCTTATAGTACTTATAATATGTGTGTATACGCGACTCTGCGTAATTAGCAGTACGCAATCGTCACGTAAACTACTATTTCGTACGAAATCATTAGAACGATTAAAACAAAATTGTTTAAAAAATTTCGAGCATGTCCCTAACGATGATTCGTAGAAACTTTCAGGTGGGCTCGAGAAAGCGTTTGAAATAAGTCAACCAGAGACTTTGGAAATGTGAAACATGTTATTCCTCGAAATGTTAATAAAATACGAAAGTCCTTGAGGAACTTCTGTAAAGTAATAACTTAACATGTTGGAAGCCGTCAAAGGTCCTTTGTGTTACGAATACTGACAAGAAGGCATTTTCAACGTCAAAAGTAACGATCACATTTACTCGTACATTTAATTACATATACAGGGTGGTACTCGATAAACTGTACATATTGAAAGGGATGAAATTTTAGGTTAATGTATCGGTAAAACAATAAAAAAAATTTGCCACATTTTTTTTTACATATTTTAAATTTTAAATTACAGCAAAAATGTCATTTTGTTTTCATAAAAACACGATGTGTGTCGTGTCTCGTGTTTTTATATTTTTGCAGTAATTTTCCACAATAAAAGCAGTTACTCAGTTATTTTTTTAATTGGTCTAATATTGTTATCAATTATTATCAGAGGTCGGAATAGGTAGTGCTTATTAACCTAAACTTGTTGCATCTTCATTCAATAACGTATTCCCATCTCACTCACGCATGAATGAACATGAGTCAAGTTTAAGTTAATAAGCACTACCTATTCCGACCTCTGATTATTATAAACCTAACTAATGTCAATACTATACATTTTGTTTTATCTTTTTTGGGCTATTAGATCAAAAGTTACACCGTCACAAGTAAGTGTACTACTCAAACTTTATTAAAAAGTTACGATCTGTAAAAATTAAACCAGTGACTAAAAAATTAAAAAAAAAAATGTTTTACCGATAAATTAACCTAAAATTCCATCCCTTTCAATATTTACAGTTTATCGAGTACTTCCTCTACATGAACGTACGTCGGTTTCGGGCGTTCGGATTTTGATTTGGCCCTTATTCAGTGGCGTTCCACCATGCGTTCCACTAGGCACCAACGGTCCGGTCCGGTAATCCCTTCAAGGGGTTTTGAAAGGGTTTTGAAAGGGTTACAAAGGGTTAACGAATTCACTGCCAGTACTGTTTTTTGAAGTTTCGCCAGGTGCCACATCTTTTGTTTTATACGGAGCTTGCCTACTGTAAGAACGCACATATGCGTTGAGGGCACTGGGTGGAAGTCACGGTGACGCATATAGTGAATGCGTTAAACCGTTTCAAAAACACCTTGAAGGGGTTACCGGACCGGTCCCTGCTAGGCACTTTTTGCTTCGTACAGTGAAATTGTGGAACGAACTCCCTTCGGCGGTATTTCCCACCAGTTATGACGGGTACCTTCAAGAAAAGAGCTTACATTTCCACAATTGGCTGCAAACGCACCGACAACGCTTCTTGAGTTGCTGGTGTGTATAAACAGAGGTGATTTCTTCCCATCAAGTAGGTAACCTATAATCTCGTTTAACTAAAAAAAAGTACGTCGCGAATCTTATCTCTGTATGTGCGTCTAGGGCGCACCCTACCGACATCTCCGCTCACTCTTGCTTGCCATACCTCTTTCATAACTCTTCGTTCATCCATACTAAATAATCTAAATGACCAAACCATCTTAGCTCTCCCTTTTCGATCTTTGTCACTACATTTTATAAATCACTAGCGACTCGCCCTCGCTTCCCTTCGGTTAATATAAGTTAAAATAATCCCAGTTCATCTGGAATAACATACTTTTCAAATTATAGATAGGTGCATATGTATAGAGGTTTTATTTAATGACTTTTTTAGAAATCGTGACTGCCAGTTATCATAGAATCTCTCTATATCAATGTTTACAGCGGACTTTTCATTGCACAATACAAACAAACGTTGCCTGGAAGTGACGCGCGAAAGGGCTACATAAGTCAATGGGAAAACTCTCAACGATCAAGTCTAAGCCCGTAACTTTGAATGTATTGTTGTGACTTGTAATTTGTCATTGAAAACGATAATTGTACGGGACATTGCAGTCGTTTAACTGGAAAGGTAAATCCGCTGGTATTTATGGAATCCGGGGAACTAAAACGACTTTTCCAGCCGCACATCCGGACGTCAGTATTGTGCACTCTATTATGAACGTTTTTAAAGATGTTATTTGGGTGGATTAAGGTTCCGTAGTAAAATAATAGGACACCCTTCTTTCAAAACCAATTTATGTCGGGCGATCCAGAAGGTTGCAAGGAATTGAGAAATTCCGTTGGAAAATGGACAGCCTCTTCCAGGTCGAGCACAGTGTCTACAGAGTAGTATGTGTGTGTCGGTGCATTGATCTTCGATATAATTAAGTCATTTTCTATACCTACTTGACCATTAGTTGGAGATAAAATAGCTCTCTCATAGTCTTAAAATTAATATTATTAATTTTGGAATAAACATTGTCGACTAATTCTTTTACTAAAACGCAAAGGTTTTCATTTTGAAGATTAATGCTCCTATTATGTTAGGTCATCTATCCAATTCCTATTTTGAGCAACAACTCTGCAAAGAGCCGGTTTTCATACGTAAAGACAACGAAACTGTCATATTTGTTTTGATTTCTAAACTTTGTTACGCGTAATTTTGAATCTACCATATCTTCTAAAGTATTAATTTAAATAATATATTGTACGGGACAATATTAATCTACATTAAATGCCCAAGGTAACCAAGTATTTATCTGGATAAGGTTATTATATACTGAATCGGACAGAATAGATTCGCTATAATACCCTAATTTTAAAATAAAATCATAAACATAAAAATGGTTAATGTGAGTCAATCTTAGGAGATAGACATTATGCCATCGCGGACTTTTCTCTAGGTTTTTTAAAGAACTACAATTCTTCAGTACATTATTTTGACACTTCTCTTAAGCTTTTAAGTTAAGGCCAGCATTAGCTATGTAAGGGTCCGAAAAACGATTTTTGACGACTCGGTAGGAAAACATTGAGTTTTCTCAACTATATTAAAACTTGATTTGAATGAAATGTACATATAAACCATCTAGAATAAATTCTCTAAATGACAGTGAAAACCGTATCATAATCCGTTGCGTGTTTTAGAAGGAGTTATCGGGGAAACAGGCAGGCAGGTTAATTTATACTATATAGAGAAGATATGCATGGTTTCGATTAGGTTTAATTAAATGTTTAGATAATTAAGTAATAGATTTCTCACCATCACATACACAGAACAGATAAAACAGTAGAAGTGTCAAGTGGGAGTGTAACGTGTGGCATGGTTATGCGGAGTTCCGGTTTATTTCAATATTTCGATATTCCTAAAAAGGAAATAAATCCAGAAGCATACCTTATTGTGCTATTTTATGTAAAAACGATAGCCGCACCAAAAACATTTTGCATGGTGGCGTGTTGTTTTTATGATAGTTTGAGTATTGGCGACAACAGGTTTTTTTTTTTATATTTCGTGATCACGATCGATCACATACACTCTTGAAAGTGAAAAGATAGAAGTGGCCTCTCCCTACCCATCTGTGAAACAGGCGTGATTTAATGTAGGTACCTATGTATGTATGTACATACACTCTTTGATGGTCTGCTGAGGGCTATAGGCTTCATGTTACACTCATTTACACAATATACAGGAACCATTAGCCAAATTTTACGTGTCTGTCTATTTTCTGTTGTGAATAAAACCAATTAAGTAACTTAGAGGGCTATTTTTTTAATTTAAATTTTTATAATTATTACTTACACTCATGATAACTTTTGAATTTGATGTCCGATTTGAATAATTCAAAAAGTTATTTACAGGTACTGATATAGCCTCGAAAACGAAGTGATTTATTTGGATAAGGATTAATACCAAGATACGAATAATGGGGCCTAGTTAGTACCGGCGTTACTATTGCATATTTTAACATGAAAAAGTAGTTATCGTGACATTACTTTAATAGTTAGACATATGGTATCGCGGACTTTTTTGTAGACATTGATGTCTTCTATAAAACTGTAGTACATCACTTTGCTCAGCGTACGCGTTTTTTGGTATTTTTTTCCCACCTTTGGTCACATTATCGAAGTTTTCATACGGATCCCTAACTTTTTTGAAAATATTCTATAGCCTATGTTCATCAGGGATAATGTATGGTGAAAGAATTTTCCAAATCGGTCCATAATATACTTTGTATTCAAAAATATGAAAAACAACATAAAACTAACTTTGAATCAAAACCTAAACTCAATCTAACTACCTACCCATTTCCCTAATTTAATAATTTGAAAAGCTTGTATTTCTTTATTAATATAAATATAAGTAAGTAAAGTTTTTAAGAATTAAATATTATCCTTATATGAAATAAAGATTTTTTATTTTGAATAACAAAAGTATAATTTTCTGAAAACGATAATGATTAAAAAAAGAATACATTCATAAATTAAAAAAATATAATAGACAGAATCGACCTCCCGACCCACGGTCTGACCCTGTGATTAAGGCAGGATATCAACTAACTACGCCAGCGGCCCTTCAGGGTTAACTGGCGAAATTATCGATTCTAATACTAAAACGTCAAATAGCTGTAGCAAACAATAATCGAACTGCATCAGTTAACAACGCCATCTAGGTTGTTTCTTACGAAAGTGGGCTCACGTGTTCACAGCATTATAGACGTTAAGGTGTCCATGCACTTATGAAGGCCACTGTACCTACTAAAGGACGAAACGCGGCTGCTTGGCCAAGCGTTTCGATAATACCGGTTGAGGTTGCGCGTAATTTTAAAAGATAAAAAGATAAAAGAAATTTATTCAGTAAGTAGGCCGCACGGGCACTTTTACACGTCAAGAATCTACCAGCGCTTCCCAAGTGAAGACCACTGCCGAGAAGAAACGCCGCAAGAAACTCAGCAGTCAGTCATTTTTTAAACATATTTCTTATTACAATGGTACTACTTAGTCTAGCATTATATAAAGCTATAAATATTAAATTAAATATAGTATCAAATAACATGCGTAGTTCAGCAGGAAAACATGCCAATTAAGAATCTTACGGGAGAGATAGAGAAAAAAAAACACATACTTATGTGTATATAAGATGGTGCGAGACGACCACATAAAAGTTTCGATATGTTTTCCTATATCAACGGTGTCCCCTAGACAAGATAAAGATTTTGCATTTGAATAAATTATTATTAACTAAGTTTCGGATTTAGGCCATGCATTTTTGTCTGTTAGATAGTCCTCGATCCTATAATACGCTTTACACATTAACGACCTTTTCAAGTATTTTTTAAGTGCTGGAAAGGGTAACTTTAAAACTTCGTCAGGTAATTTATTATAGAAATGAATGCATTGACCAACAAATGATTTATATACTTTACGGACGCGGAATTTTCGGATAGCGATTTTATTTTTATTTCTGGTATTTAAATTATGTATATCAGAATTTTTGGTGAAAGAGTCTAAATTTCTAATAACGTAAATAATATTCTCATAAATAAATTGAGACGCTACAGTCAAGATATTAATTTCTTTAAAAAGTTCTCTTAAAGAGTCTTAAAGAGTTTTAAATCTGCCATATCTTCTAAAGCATTTATTTAAATAATATAGTGCCTCGTGTGGTTGCCGAGTTAGAATAGTGCCACTCCATGTCTTCCCGTGGATGTCGTAAGAGACGACTAAGGGAATAAAGGCTTGTAGTACTGTTAGGCGATGGGCTTGCAACCTGTCACTAATACGCTGGTAAACATCTTAGCCTATTTGTGCAAATTGTGGTTATAGAATTATCAACAAGTTTTTAGAGATGTTTGTAATTCTGTAGCTCTGCCTACCCCACTCTGGGAACGAAGGCGTGAGATTATGTATGTGTATGTAGTGCAAAGGACAATTTTAATCTACATTAAATGCCCAAGGTAACTAACGTATTTATATGGATAAGAATAAATAATGAATTGGAGGAAATAGCTTCGCAAATAACCTAATATTTTTTAATAAAATTTTAAAGATAAAAATGGTTACTGTGAGTCAACCTTAGGAGATAGACATATGCCATTGCGGATTTTTTTTTAGGTTTTTTGAAGAACTACCTTTCTTCAGTACATTATTTTGATATATCTCTTAAGGTTTAGCCAGCGTTTGCAATGTACCTAAGCGCAAAAAAATGTGTTTATTTTCGACATCACTTTAGAAACCTCTAAAATTATCAATGTTTCTCTACTATACTATGCATGTATTATACATATAAACCTTCCTCATGAATCACTCTATCTATTAAAAAAACCCGCATCAAAATCCGTTGCGTACTTTTGAAGATCTAAGCATACATAAGTACAGACAGACAGCGGCAAGCGACTTTGTTTTATAATATGTAGTGATCATCTATCTATATTCAATTATTCCTGTTTTAAATTAAAAAAATTAATTGCCATTGTTTTTTTAATTATCATGCTTATTAGCTTTTCGTAAGTAAGTACACTAATAAAAATGTAACAATATCTTTAAAGTCGATTTTAAATTACTCCTAGTAGTTTGAATAGTTATGTAATTCTGATGACTATCCTACTTATATTATAAATGTGAAAGTTTGTGTGTTTGTTTGTTACTCCTGCACGCTGCAACGGCTGGACGTAATTAATTAATTTTGTATGAAATTCGAAATGGGGATACCTTATACTCTGGGCTTCTTTTTATCCAGGAAGGTTTAAAAGTTCCCGAGGGAATAGTGATAATGGAAACCTATGTGGATGAAGTCGCGGGCTTCAGCTAGTGGTATAATATGGTACAGTCGAGTTCATAAATATGTGTACACTTTAGTACCTTGTCAAGTTAATGTCATGTTTAAACTGCCATATATGAATTGTCACAGCAAATAAAGTGACAAGGTACTCGGCTGTACTGTGGGAGCTCTCGTTGTTTCTTATACATAGGAACAGCGATACGCAGACAAATTCTTTTTTATTACTTTTTCACACGACACATTATTACACTTCAAGTACCTACGTCTTCACGCGGATATCACAGAACATTTCCGTTTATATATTCCTGAAGTACTATTCAGCCAGCACGCTACAAGCAGCGAACCTTCACTGTACCATCAAGCTGGTATGATGATGGCAGTGAAAGGAAGGAGATAGGATCTTCTTAATAACAAACAGAAAGTCCCTCGAAGTGAGTTTATTATCAGTGTTCGAAGGTGGCAATAAAATGTATTACTCAACATGTTCATTTTTCTTCCCAATGTTTCACTTCATTGAGTGATAAAATTATATAAATAAAATACTTCGACTGCACCAACATTGATGATCGAAACATTGAAATCGAAAATGACAACTCGGTGGTTTGAGAAATATTCCATAGGTACACATTTACGGAAGGTCCTTTTACAATGTACTGTAGGCTGTTACTGAGCCAGTGAAGACCACGACCAAGAGCCACTTACCATTGGTTGAGAAAGAGCTCAATTGATGGTGGGTTTAAAATAAAATCCGGAGTACCTTATTCCTAAACTGGCAGTGGGCGGAACACATTGCTCGTAAAATTTGTGATTTTTAGGACGGTAAGGTTCTGAATGACGTACCGGAAAGTCAGCATTAGAAAAGACAGAGAGGTCGCTTGCCACACAATCTCTGGTTCGTCTTTAAAACCTTAAAATTGTTTGCAAAAACAGTTTAGAAAAAATTAGGGTGTTGTTTGCGATGAAACTGGCAACGTACCTATTGAGTCCAATTTTTACCAAAAATCTTATTTTAATTGGTTACTTGAAAATATTGTAATTCTAGGTGTCACCACGCCAAAACTCTTTTCTGCCAAGCTAGACACTTTATCTCATATTCATGATTGTTAGTGAGGTGCATTACTTAACCTTACCTTACCTTACCTTATTTTGCATGGTGAAAATAAGTCAGAAAGTGACGGTTCGGCCCGCCATTAAAATTGACCTTTTGCGGTTACGTCACTTTACTATACTAGTAATTTATTAGTGGAGTGGAATGACGTGGAAGGAATACAAATTAAAATTAGATTATGGTGCATAATTAAACGGGATTGTGTTTTAAATCCACGAAGAAGCAAAACGCCACTTAATTTTATAGTGCGTTCGATCAAATAGTGTGAATTGCAACCCTTTGAAGTCGCCGACACCGCTTTGTGCACGCCGCGGCGGCTTCCTTGTACCAATTGTGGCGGCACATCAAAGCATGCAAACTATTTGAACGAACGAACTATACATTGTACGTTTACGTAAATGTCCACTGTAGTCGTGACGCCCCTGTGTCGTCAGAGCGACGGTTCACAGAAATGCGTTTTAAATTCACCCGCCCCGGGATCGCGTCTGTGAGAGCGGAGCGACGATGACGTCACAGGGCGCATTTTTCAAAGAAGACACGGTAGCCAAAAAACAGTATACCACCAAATCAACAAAGACCATAATTGTTTATTAATATCGTAATAAATAGTTTGGTTGACTTTGGTGCTACTATTAAATAGTTATATTAACAATATGCGTACGTATCTATTATTTTATCAAAACACCTTTTCAACGAACGTATCATTACGCAGAATTTTCATTTCATCAAAAAGCATTTCTCGCCGCATGAGTATTCTTTTTTTGGTACAAGTGTAACCTAACCTAACCTACGTAATTAATGTTTAAGATATTCCGAAGCATCGTAGTTTTAGCAGAATTTTTAATGATACAATCAATAATGTGAAATTTATAAAATGATGGGTTACCATTTACAATAATTGTCACGCTATTTAATTAAGATAAATAAATAAAATAGATTAATAATCAAAGGACAATCTCACATACAATATAAATTGATGTTTTAATTCAGAGTCCCAGATCAAATAGACACACACAAAAACTGGTGCTTGTTCGTGTTACTGTTTATGTGCATGCTTAGACTCTTTTATACCCTGTTTTGGGTTAGCCTGGTTGATAAGCGGTTTGCAATTTCTCTCATGTCAACAGACCATCACGCTGATGATCTTCTTTTCTCTTTTCTTCCCTGAATCTCCAGACAGCAACGCATTTACTTCATCTTTTGTCTTTACTACAAAATAATGAGCGACTGCCCTGGCTATTTAAGCCTGCCAATACGTAGCGGATAGATTACGTCATAATTGTAAAGAATTGTAATCGAAATCTTGAATGTTGTTTATTCTGCGCGTATTCATTTGTTTAAAGTTTTTTTTTGACATCCTTCCTTATCCTTACCAATATTATAAATGTAAAAATATGTTTGTAAATTCATCACGGTGCAACGCCTTAACCGTTCAATATGAAATTTAGTAAGCAGATAATTTATACGCCGAAGACGGACTAAGAGTGCGTTTTATCTCGGAAAATTGGACAGTTCCCGAGACAATAGCGATAAACGACTTTTACACTGACGCAATTGAGGGAAAAAGCATTTCTCATATTTCTAACTCACCTATGCAAAGCGATTTAATGATAAATTAAATACAAAATGCAGCCAGCATTTCTTTTGGAAAAATGAGAATGCACGCAAATTTCGGAATAAAAAGTTTTCCCATATGGTGCCGGTAGGCCTCGTTTCTTGCTACAGTTGTCTTACTGTCCACAGTTTTAGTGTGTCCCGGTACAGCCAGCAACTTGACCGGTATAAATATGGATGTGTTGATGAAGCAGTCGCGATTTAGCCGTGTCCGCGCGCGACGCAGTGCACTGTAAATGCATGAGTGCATTTACATCACTTGCTCCACTTTGGCTTTTATACGTTTTTTTTGATGGTATATTGCCATTTGTTTGTAAAAGATTGAATTAAAGACGAGAAATGCTGTTTTTTTTTATGGGGAAAAATCCGGGCAGTGGCCCCAGGCATGATGCATTCGGCGAACGTTATCGTTTTCGAAAATAGAATAGACGTAGTTGCCGGGCGGAGCGTCGAGCGGTTATGTCAAGTGCGTAGTTTAACAGGTTTCGATAATCGTTTACGTTAGGTTTATGCATCTTGTTAGAAAATATTAAATGGTAGGCAAAATAAGCCATTACTATTATATGATTGAAAAATAAAAATAACGAAAAGAAATCAAAAAAAAAAAATTCTTCTCCTAATGGATTCTGAAAAGAAAGTAAAACGTAGGCATTTCATTATTACATAAACACGCAAAATGGAGTCCAAAAGTACAGTAAAAAACTAGTCAACCTAGACGTAAAGTAAAAAAAACATCAAAATTCAATGTAACTTTAATAATCCGTCATTCATTCACTCCTCCATTTCACAGCCCCAAAACATTCACTCAAAAACAATTACTTAAAAACCCCGAATTCCAGCAAACTGCTAACGGACTGTAAATTAACTGCAATAAATATGTATGTCTGTCCGTCCGGGGAGCCCGGCTATTAATCAGCGGAGCGACAACTGACATAGTCGCGTAAGAGGGTCGGAGTTAGTTCATTCACTCGTTCATTCATTCGCTGTCACTTTACATTTGTCGGGGTGACGATTAGTTAAAGCAACACTATTCCGTGTGGTTGTTTTGTTACCGATTATTTGACAGACGTGATACTAATATCAATAAATGAAATAATACAACAAAAAATTTAGATGTGACAGTGTAAGTAGTGTTATGATATACGAGTATTGTTTTGACTTTAATGATTTAAATCTTCTAAAAGTAATGTTTATTGTTTTTCAATATACAAACTGGTGGTCTCTTAATAATAATAATAATTTATTCCAAGTTATGCATTAAATTTACATTAAATTATTACTAACCTATTTACATTCGCTTCCATTAACTCACATTATTGATTCATTAATTTCGTTAAAACAATATGTTATTTAGACACTTAATTAGATAATTAATATTGTAATTATGTTATTTTGCATATCATTAGGTTTATTTATTACATCAAAGTGTCGGTAAGTATCATAATTATTTTATCAGATTCGTGTTAAGAGTTTAACTTGGGTACCCATCTGCGGGTATAGGCCTCCTCCATCAGTTTCCATTTTCCCGATTGTTTGCCGTGCGGGTCCAGACGGTGGTGGTCTCTTACCCAGTCAAAATAAAGCTTTTATAACTCCTATTACCACTTATAACTCCGTTAAACTGCTGCTACAACGTTCTTAAGTAGCTATGTGAACTTGCGGCTGCCAAGTTTTGTGCCCATTTAAGAGTTATAAGAGCTGAATAGCTGGCTATACAGCCGTTATGCAGCTCTTACGAGTATATTCAGCCTCAAGTGTATTCGTACTCCATTATTCAGCTGCAGTACAGCTATCTGTGCTACTTGGGATGTGTGTGTGTGCGTGGACGCGAAACAATACAGATGATTAATCTATAGCTATATTTCAATTTGTTATAGTCTATCTTGCTGTTTAATGGTAAAATCGCTGAAGTAACTTTGTCTATCAAGTAAGTAAGAGCTATTCATAGAAATTTGAAAGACCCGAAAGTAATGTTAAGTTTGAAATAAAATAGAGAACTTGGTATGTTTACTCAATAATAATAAACTCAAAGGAACTTGGTTACACAGTCAAGACAATTATTTTTTTAAAGTTTTTTATAAAGTTTCTTAGAATCTTTAAAGTTTCTATGGATATTTACATTAATCAGAAAATGGCTATGCTAAAAGATGCAATTAAATGAATATATTCTGTTCAAATATAATTCGGCCAAATCACACGATTACTGAAGAAATGCGAGTAGTAAGTGACCGATTATGGTACAAATCTTTGGGCAGAGCCTATGTATAAATAAATATCAGGAGAAACTATCACACAAATCAACCAACCTGGCTAACCACGTCGTAAATTGCACGCTGTTTGCTCGCATTTATTCCAAATCACACCGGTTTGCATTTAAAACTCGAAAACAAACCAACTTTTACAAAGTTGTACAACTCATTCACTAAATCATTCAATCATTCATTCACAATCCAAAACAAGATTTAAAATGGACCGAACGCTCTTCACAAGCGCTCCCCTGAACTCCATTGTTCAAACTTGCCAGCTATTGAATAATTTCGCAGGCCGGAGTTGTCAGAATCTCAGTTTCCACTCGCCTTAATAATGCAAGTCGAAGCAGGGCTCGAGACACTTAATTAGCAGCGCTGGGAGTTGGTTGGAAAAATGAGTGAATGAAACGAATGGAATTTTGCACTTTCGTTAAGTGAATGATGCTCTGAAGCCTTTTGACACGTGTCAACAAGGCCACACTATAGTGTTTTAAATTTGTAAAGTCGCGCCCCACCACTGACATTGGCTTTGCATAGTTGTATTAATGTGCGTAATATTAAGCAGTGGGAGCGTCGTCGATACTTATATTTTTAAATATTTTTGTAATATTAGGTTTCCATTGTCATTTTAGGATCTCTTCTTTTATCCTCTTGTGTCGTTTACTTCCTAATATTAAAAAAAATCCATAAAGCATTAAAAATGTAAGGGATTCTAAACGTATTAATAATTGTATCTAAAATACGTATTGCTCCTTATTACGTATTGTAGTTACTCGTAAACAAGGTCGCAATATGTAGAACATTCCAGCAACGAATAGTCGCGGTTGTTCTCGGCGGGTCAAAGTACATCAATCATTTCAGAAGGCATTCTAGAATGGTCGGACACCGGGACTATAAAGGGCGAAACGATTGCGGTGGTGAGCCATTCTTTACTTGGACAGCGAACAGTGCGAACAAGAGCGAACAGAGCGATCATCTAAATACCTAAACGCTACTGTACTTACCTCAAGTTCCACCTAAGGAAGAGCGGTATCTTCCAACACAGGTATTTATTTTGCTTACAGGGAGGCTCCATCCCTTAGATCATACTTTACGTGTTTTTGTTGAATAAAGTTTTTTTTTTTTTTGAGTCTAAGTATTCGAAGCTTATTGTTTGTAACGGTTAAGTGAGTGCGTTAATAAAGTCTAGCTTTTAATTATCGATATAATTGTATTTCTATCAGTTAACTACCTACCTCTACGTACATATAACAAGATTAATGAATTTAGTATACAGACCAAATATGACTAATAATTATTATTTTTTATTTATTTATTTATTTGATATAAACAGTTACAAAACATTAAAACAAATGTAACATAAACCATGCAAGGTTTTTCCGTACACCTGGATCGCCAAAATACATCATTAATAATAATTTTATGTTAGCTATTTAAATATTAACAAGTAGAATAGTAACGCGCCATTGTTCACCTTCTCAACAACTCGAGAATGGCAATGCGCATACGACGCATCACAGCAACAGGTTCGCAATTGAAGTCCTTAAAAAACAAAAACTTTATTATTTTTACGTATTGGTTTGAAGTTACTAAATTAAACGTAATTTCTTCACGACGCCTCAATTTCTAGAAAAAGACAGACTTCCAAGAAAGTAATTTTGTAACCTTTTACTTTCCAGTGACGTCGGCCATCGGGGTGCATCTGGCGCCGAGGCGCAGTCGGCGCAGCTGCGCCTCTTCGCAGAATGTCTGCTGAGGTATTCTAGAAAATGCATTTCAGATTCAAACGTCGCTAAAAGGAAATTTCAAGACGATGTGAAGTTCTTTGTACGAGAAATCGTTTTATATTTGTGTAGGTTTGTAATTCAATTAGAAAAATAGCTCTATTGCAAAAAATCCGTTTAAGTATAGGACTTTGGCGCCATTTGCACTTTTTTTTGAGGTCATCATCTGCTTATCGACACCAAACTAACAAATCCCAAATTTGTGGAACTACATTAAGGTAGGTACTGAGAAAGTGCTGTTGACAACTTCCAACTCCATCATCAACAGTTCTTATGTATAATTTTATTGCATTGCTGTCCGGTTTCTTTCAGCCCATTACGGTAGCGGATGGTGATAAATTGACGTGCAAGATTTGACCTAAACCTATGACCTATTTGACACAAACTTTTAGCGATGGTAGGACCTTGTGCAGCCAAAATATGTATACACTTTAGTACCTTGTCTATTTAATGTCATATTCAAACTGCCATATACGAATTAACACAAGGATTAGAGTGACAAGGTACTAAAGTGTATACATATTGATCATCTCGACTGTGCACGGTTCGTTTGGATCGCTTCCGCCATCTTATCCTTTAACCTGCCGCCAAGCAGCATTCGCATTGTTATGTTCCGGTGTAGGGATTAAACAGCAGGTGAAATTACTAGCATAGAGGCATTCCATCTTTATCCTCAGCCTCCTCAGGCTTGTCAACGCATTCGCATTCTTAGAATTGCAATTTTTAAATTGTAGCCTTCGAAAATGCAAAGGAGGGTCGGCAAATTGGCCTAATGACCAATAAGGACAAGCGATAATAATGTCACCGGATAGGTAATTCTAAGTTGTAAAACTATTACTTTGGCAGGTAGTTTGAAATCTTTGTGTGAAATAAGTTATCGCCTTGCAAAGACGGCGGTGTTTCATAGTAATTATGCTAAAGTCGTCTATGTAGGCGTCCTGATGTTCCAGATTTAAAAAAAAACTCACAGTTATTTGAGGTTTCCCGCTACACAAAATCGTTGTAGAATTAAAAAGGATATCCGATGACATAGTGCTATTGTTATTTATTGGTTCTAGGCCAGCGTTCATACATTTTTGCCCATTCTCCTTTCTATGGGTCTCAGAGCCCACTTGAACATGAAAAATGAAATGAAAAAGTTTATAAATAAAATACAAAACGTTAGTTACTCTTAACATCGTGTGCCCGTAAGTTCGTTTGTCTACTTTATTTCATTCATTTCTATTAGGACCGGTATTGTTTACCGTCCATCCGTCCGTCCACCTATCCTAACAGTAAAGAGCTGTATATTTGGAACCGTGAGAGAAGTGGATTTATATATTATTTCAGAATATATGTTATGAGATGTTATTATAAAGAAAACCGCAAATACGCTAAAATCCGGCCAAGTGTGAGTTGGGTTTGCGTTAAATTAATACTTACTGAAATAATACTAACTGCCGCACTCAGAGACGTCAATTAAATGTAATGCTTGTTTAGTGACGTGTTGTCTTATTATATTGCTATAGCAAAGAAAGTGTCAGCAGTAACTTGAATCAAGCATTAAATTTAATTTTCGTCTCTGAGTGCGACCGTTAGAAAAAGAACCTGCTAATCTTATTTTAAGTTTTCTTACACTTTTTTACCTCATACCTTCAAGTTTAAATCTGTAAGCTCCTGTCCTGTTCCATCCTGTTCCGCATCTCGCTTTAAACATCCCTGGTTATTAAGGAGCTAATTTTAATGCCGAGCTCGCCGAACAATGGTACAAAGCCGCGAAAGAGAGCCAACGCTATGAAACATGCACGGCCAATCTCAAGAGGGTGGTTCTAGCGTAAGCACGCAGAACAAACTACTCACTTAAAAACGCAGTAGGATTTTTTAAGCCACGCACAGAAAATCTTGAGACTGCTAATGTTTATAGGTCTCAGATCCAACTTACCTTCAAGCGGCTTAAATGACAAAGCCGTCAAGTGAATTAGAATTATCAATTTGATTCTGATTTTTTTATATTGGCTTTGGTACTACACCGACGATTTCGAGGGTTGGCCTCGTTGGTGACCCGGTCCACGAAGCTAGCGGTCCCGAGGTTTGATTCCCGATGTTGCATTTGTTCCTGAGTTTTAGATGTTTACTATGTGCTTCTCTATAAAATAATTATGTTAATTTTTGGCTTTTTGGCTTCGTTTGGGACTAGGGCAATTTATTGTGTAAAGATGGTTCTATCCTATTTGTTTATTTAATTGACCTAAACTATTTAGTGATCAACTGGACGAGATCCCTTAAAGGGATAAGTTTGCCTTTATACTACTTATATTTCTGTAATTTTAATATTTGTGTAATGTTATTGTTTTAGTAACTACAAGTAAGTCTATCAAGTGTTACTAAAAATGTATAAAACCGCACCGTTTTCTAACAGTAAAAGGGCAGTTCTCTCGAAATATCTACGAGTTCTAACAAGAAAATAGTTCTAGTTAGACCCGAGCAGTTTGTATACAATATTAATAAGGCCTTGTGCAGTTTTATGATTTCTGGGTTAGCCTTTATAAACCGAGAATGGGGCAGGAAGTAGCATAGCCCGCGTTTTAGTGCCGCCCCCGGGGAGGGCTTCTTTCCTACGAGGTGGAATGTTTTAGAAAATGTTTGTATTTTTCGTTTTTAGGATCTTAATACTTTGTGTTGAGAGTTGTAGTGGTTTTATTATGTAACAAAAGGCCCACACGAAGTTATAACTCACAGGCAACAAAAGATTTGAAATAAAATATTAATCGAGTAAGTAGATACAGAGAAAGATGTACAGTTACTATTTCATGACCCTATACCCTGATTATTCAAAGACGATGCCTGTGACAGCCGTCTTTTGTAATTTCAAACATTTACTATAGTCACAAGCGATGTGTTAAAAAATAGGCGATTAATTATTTAATTTCCTGAACGGCGTCGCTAGATCTGTACCGATGTAGTATTTATGTAAAGTTAAAGTAATAAGGTGTAGTCACAGGAAAAATCTTAGAATAATCAGCGGGGCTGGACAAGTTGCCATAGAATACAAACATTACAAACGCTAGCGTTAGGTGATCACCTGTCGCTTTGAAAAATGTATGGAATTGACGTAAGATAGTCACGTGATATATAACTCGTTACAACAGACACGCTGTAAAGTGATCAGTATCACTCGCGCTAATCAAATAGTGATAGATTTGACGACTAAGGCCCGAGTTTACCAACAATTAAACGGACGATTAAGTCTTAATCAGCTGTTAATCAATACATTTGACACCCGTTAAACCGCTAATCATCCGTTTAATTGTTGGTGAACTCGGCCCTAAATACGGTCCTTACTATCATGACAGGTCGAATTCAACACGAGCACTATCACAATATAAACGTCGGTATCCAAGGGCGGTAACTATGCGAAGAAACTGTCAACTGAGTCAGTGTCATCACAAGTGATCACGGGTGCGGCTCCACTGAGGCGGAGACGAGCGGAGCAGAGCGGAGCTGTGCTAATATTAACCAATAGAAAGCGCATGCGGTCACGTCAAGCGCGCCTTGCGCACGTCAATTTAGATTCTATTGGTTAATATTGGCACAATTCCGCTCCGCTCCGCTCGTCTTCGCCTCAGTGGAGCCGCACCCTAACGCTAGCGTTCGTATTCGATGGCAACTTGTCTAACCCCACAGAGTATAGATTGTCATAATTACCAAAACAGGCCCTGTATTTTATTTTATACCATATTGTTCATGACTCGGTTGTCCTTTTTTTCAAGTTAATATGATATGATATGATATGATAAGTTTATTGGTAAAAAGTAATATTTTACATGTCACGTACTTAACTAAGTTACAATTTTATTTATTTTTAGTGGAATTACATTTCAAGTCACATTTAAGGTATTATTATTTAAATACATTTCAAATCATATTATTAAAAACATTTTTCTTAAATTTCCTTAGATTTATTACTAACATTTTAATTTTAATTTAAACATTATTCCTAAAACATGATTATATCACTGCTTGTTTATACTTTTATGAAATTATACATTATTTTCCATACTACAATTATTGTAACCCCCTCTTGTTATAAAATCTTCTATTGTGTAGCACGCTAGATCTAGTAGCAGGGTTTTCAGTCTACGTGCAAATATTGCGTCACTGGCCAAGCTAACCAACCGAACAGGGAGAGAATTGTATATTCTGGGACCCATGACACCGAGCGACTTACGAGTCTTAGCTAGTCTATACCTCGGAACTATCAGATGGTTTTGCTTACGAGTACTTCTGCTGAAAGTTTGCGCGTGCGCCCTGTACTCTTTGAGGTTTGCCCTTACGTGTAAGCAGGCGGATAGTATGTACACACTAGGCAATGTGAGTATCTTATGTTGCCTAAACAATTCCTGTGCAGGATGCTCTGGGGATTTTTTAGCGATAAGGCGTAACGCACGCTTTTGTAACTTAAACAGTCTATCACGGTCCGCCGCCGTTCCCCAAAGGTCTACACCTTGAATAAGAATCGAGTGAAAGTAGCCATAGTAAGCCTTTTTAATATTTTCAACCGATAAGGTAGGTGCGAGTCTGGATAGCGCGTAGCTGGCCGAGGCCAGATGGTCGCACGTTGCGTCGATGTGCGGGCTCCACGTGAGGCCTGCATCGATAACAAAACCCAAATATTTTACCTGCTTTACTTGAGGAACCAGGTGGTTATCAATTTTTATACTTAATTTATCATCACTGGATTGGCGGAGCTGAAAATGTATCATATTGGTTTTTTCGATATTTAATAGCATACCGTTTGCCGTAAACCACTTGGTCATTTCAAGTATTGCTTTGTTGACATTATGCTTTAACATTTCTAAGCTTTCGGCATTAACAATGATGCACGTGTCATCCGCAAACATGACATACTCAAGATTGGGACAAGCCATCGTGATGTCATTTACCAAAATCAGAAAAAGATTATTTCCCATAGTAGATCCTTGGGGCACAGCACAGTCGCCGACGGGCTCAGGATTTGACTTGGAGTTGAGGACGTACGTCGTCTGTTTACGATTAGTCAAAAACGAGGCAATTGTGTTGTAAAAATTTCCTCTAAGTCCGTAGCGCGCAAGCTTTTTGAGTAGCAACGAGTGATCAACCATATCGAAGGCGCGCGACAGGTCGCAGAAGATGGCCGCGACCCGTCGCCCGCCCTCGAGGTGGTCGAGCACTCGCGACACCAAGTCGCGCGCTGCGTCCGTCGTCGACCGCCCCGGCTGGTACGCGTACTGTTGACGGTTTAAAAGGTTATTCGAAACGAAATATGTCATTATTCGACGACTTATCATGCGCTCAAAAACCTTTGAAATTATGGGTATCAGCGATATTGGTCGATAGAAATTGGGTAAATGCATCGCACCTTTGCCCTTATAAATAGGGTGAACTTTAATTAGTTTCAAAATGTCAGGATACACACCCACATCTATGCATTCATTTAATAGTTTAAGTAATATTGAGATAACAACGGGAGGAAGATAGTCCAGGATATGGGTCGTCATTTCGTTAATGTCTTGTGATTCCTTTCGTTTTATGTTTTTACACGCCTCAATTATTTCCGACAGTGCAAATGGTTCGAAAATGAATATTGGTGATAGTGACATAAGATACTGATCTAAATAAGCGAGAGCGGTACTAACGCATGGCTTTGTATTACTGTCGCCTGTATGTATATAGTACTGGTTCAGCTGGTGGGCCGCGGCGGCGGAGCGCGCGCGTAATAAGAGCTGTCTGCTAAGATTTTAACAACACGATTTCAAAAGGAAAAAAAGTCCCTGAAATATAGTATTTAAACAAGATTTTATCAAAACCAGTTTTTTCGTTGATTTCACTACGTCATAAGACTCATAAGTTTTTTCTTGTAGTAAGGAAATAATGAAAAGATAGAGGTCAATTGACGGACTAATATAATTATTCTTCCTTATAAGTAACCAAAGATTCCCGAAAATAACCATATTTTTTCCAAAACTACCCACATATTCCGACACGCAAAGCAAAAAAACAAAACAGTTAGTAAGAACAATCCGAATAAGACCCGAAAGGCGCTCACTTAAGCCGAGCGTCACTTACGCTTATTGACCGAATTCCTAAGTTATGTCAGTTACTGTTATATTCGGTCTTTTGGAAGTTACCGGACCAATAAGCCCGGAGATAGGGATAATGCTGAACGTCTCTAAGCATTTGTATGAGTGTGTTGTCTTCAAGACATTTAATGTTACATACATAAACTGACGCCTTAGTTCCCAGAGTAGGGTAGGCAGAGCTACAGTAAGTACTTACAACTCTAAAAACTTGTTGATAATTCTTTAACGCATTCACTGCCACCGACGCATATATGCGTCACCGTGACTTCCACCCAGTGCCCTCAACGCATATGTGCGTTCTTACAGTAGGCAAGCTCCGTATAAAACAAAAGATGTGGCACCTGGCGAAAGATCAAAAAACAGTACTGGCAGTGAATGCGTTAATTGTTAATATAATACATAACATAACATAACATGTATGCTTTATAATAAAACATTTTTTTTTGTGGTATTACCTATACACGAGTTTGCTCTGGCAATCATATTGATGTATTATTGACAGGGCAACACTGTTTATTCGTTTTCCTCTTCCGTTTTGGTCTCCTAACCTTTCGGCACGTTTTTCTGTTACCCGATAAATTAGATATCTCTAAGCAAGCCAAATCTCGAGTATGTCGCGGCTCTTAACATGTATTAACCATATAATACTCAGTTGAAGTGTCATTCAATATACGAGGTCCTATAACGAATTGTTTTAATTTAAAACCCGCTGCCCACGCCACCAATCTCCACTTCGGTCCATGATAGTCCTGCCTCCGAACATTAATCCCATTTTGCACCATTAGTCTAAGATGTTTACCAGCGTATAAGTGACAGGTTGCAAGCCCATCGCCTAACAGTACTACCTGCAAACCTTTATTCCCTTAGTTGCCACTTACGACATCCACGGGAAGTCATCCGGCAACCACTCAGTTTATTAAATTTTGTATTCATTAATATTTTTTTTGTTGCGCGCTGTATACCAAGGCAAGATCCGTCCCGATCCTTACCATCATCTTACGGCCGAACCCTATAGTCAAAACGCGGACAGATAATGCTTATTTCAGGTTAAAATTTGACATTTGCCCATACACAATGTGGCAAATTTTGATCCGAAGTAAGCCTATCTATCCGCGGTTTGAATATAGGGTTCGGCCATTAGCTATTAACCTAGCGCAAAGCAGTAGTGTTCGCATTGTTGTGCTCTAGTGTAGGGATAAGACAACCGATGAAATTACTAGCATAGAGGCATTCCATCTAAGTTTCAGAGTTAGCAACGCATTTCCGGTCTTAGGATTGCAGTCTTTAGATTTTAGTCTTGAGGATGCAAAAGTCTATGGACACCAGATACCACTTACCATCAGGGGCCTGTTTTATAAAGCTACAAATTACAATTTACAGGTTACAAGTTTCCATTTGACACAACCTCGACCAATGACGTCCAGCCATTTAAGCAGTATTGCCAGTTTAGACGTGTAAAATTGTAACTTGTAGCATGCCCCAGTTAGCCAGCGTACACGTGTTTCTTATCCATGACTTGTAAACAAACCCCTGGAGCAAAAAGAGGGGTGTTATACGTATAACGTGTATATCTGTGTGTCGGTCTGTAATGAACGAGAGCTAGTTTAATCGGCATGGGTCTTAGCTAGATTTCATGGAAATCGGTCGAGCCGTTTAAGTGATATCAGCCCTGAAAGTGTGGGTCGCGCGAAATATTCAGCAATAAGTTTTTTTTTTTGCGCATGATATTTTCAAAAGGCAGCCTAGCAAAAAGATTAAACACGAAGTTGTTTTTTTCTTGTCAAAGTGAAAGAGATACAGATTATTCTCTTGTAGAAAAACTGAACTATCCTCAAAACATAGGGATAGGAAATGAAAGTACCTATCCAGGCTTATCTACACTAATATTATAAAGAGGAAAGATTTGTATTTTGTGTATGTTTGTAACGAATAAAATCAAAAAATACTGGGCCGATTTCAAAAATTATTTCACCATTAGAATGCTATATTATCACGGATGACAGAGAGCGTCGGTGGCCTAGTGGGTTAAAGGGTCGACTCGTGATCGTAAGGTACCGAGTTCGAACCCCCGCGGTCACCATGTACCAATGAGTTTTTCTAACTTAAGTGCATTTCCTGATGCTCTTACGGTGAAGGAAAAACATCGTGAGGAAACCTGCACATTCGAACAGCTGAGTGTGTAAGAGGGTAATTGCACAAAAGATCCTAAAGGGTCGAAGTGTATCCGAAAGGGCCCATCTGTAAGATAAGATAAGATAAGATCACGGATGACAAAAGTACGAATTCTACGCGGATGAAGTCGCTGGTAGAAGCTAGTTGCTACGGATATGCATTTGAAACATTCCACCTTTCCCGCAACATGTAAAAATGCCCGGTCTTCAGATATTTCCGTCAAATTCCCGCCCGTAAAATAAAAATAAAATAAAATGTACGCCCGTAGGTGCTCGAGACACAATGTGACTCGTTAGGTACCTCGTGACCTGCGGCCACAGCCTACAATACAGATGCCTCACTCTCCGAAACCAGGAGCCAACTTAACACAAATTGACTTAATTGCAAAGCAAATTGGCTTGTACAATCACCAGCAATAAATATCTGTCACGTCTCTATTGCCATAACCATAAACGCGTGGCAAATATTTTGTGGCGACTGCAGTGAAGACATGGGTCCTTGGTCAGCTGTTATGAAAAGCTTTATTAAGGCCCGGTCATCCCGGCTCATAGACTCCTCCGGAGATCCTAGAGCTGGATCTTAGCTCTCCCAAAGGATTGGGCTAGCTATCCAGAGAGGTAATGCAGCCAGTGTCATGGGGACCATGCCGCGAGCGGACCTGCTAGACGGGGTGTTCTTTTTATAGTGGTGATTATTATTTATATCTTTAATATTTGAGTCATCATCATCATCATCATGTCAGCCGAAAGACGTCCACTGCTGGACATAGGCCTCCCCTAAGGCTCTCCACTCAGACCGGTCTTGTGCTTTTCTTTGGATGCGAAAAGCACAATATTTGAGTAGTTTAGTTTAATTTTAATTTAAATATGATTCGTTCTTTTAATTCTTTTAATGTTGAATTCTGTAAATATTATGTTCATTTAATGGGTACAATATATAATTATTGCAGGTTAATAAGAAACAGGAGGGCTCCGTAATTAAAGTTACCTGATTTAAGACTAGCAGAAAATGGTTACTTCAGAGAATAAGCCCAAAAGTAACTTTAAAAATATGGATCTAACCAAGTTAAACAAACATATTATTTGATCTTGATGAAATTAAATAGTAATGTTGATCTCAACATTACTTGAGTTACTGTCGAAAAAACATACAGAAACAAACCAAAGTTCATAACTTTTGCTTTACCTGTTTCTTTCAAACTGTGTGCTGACTTGCAAATGAACTTAAAAATTCACCAACAAATGGAAATAGGAAAAGTTGAGGGACCACCCAGCGGAGATAACGCACAAACAGCCGAAACAACAAGTTTATATTATGTTATATATTATATATAATACGCAGGAAAATGCGGAAATGGTCTCACATTGGACCAATACTTCCAGTCGTGTGAAGTACGAGTATATATTAGATATAAAGGGGGCTAATTACAATGATAACGGGGCAACATCGCTTCTTTTAGGTTATTTTGGTCACTTATTTTCATATGTTTGTCTTTAAAACCTCTATTATTATTTTTTTCCCGGTGTATACAACTATGTTTTTGTTTTTGTTATTTGTTGCCTTTGTACTACTTTTATTTCTGTAATTTTAATATTTCTGTAATGTAATGTAAGTAAGTAAAATTCTTTATTGTATGTACTATATCTATTATTATTCTTTATTGACAAACTATATCATTTTACAAACTTTTATTTCGCAAAAAGATACTTCCCAACGCATTATTTTATAATTTAATGTGGTCGAAAGTCTAACCTCACCTAACTTATTAAATAAGCCCATGTGACCTTTGTAATATGTAATGGTTTAAGCATAAACATGTTTTGCGAAATTATGATTTGGCCAAAAGGCAGGATACCATTTTACATACATACATACAATAAAGAATTTTACTTACTTGCATAATTTTAAGGTTAGGTTAGGTTAGCATTGCATTCTTCGTCAGATTGCAAATTTTCAAGTTGCACTAGCTTTAAGCGACGAGTTTTACACTTAATACATTCGAAGGTATTATGGCAGTATATTTTAGCGTCTAAAAGGTTAAAACTGCTATGACCTAAATAAAACTTCTCACTAAGTTCTTTTAGAAAACCTTACCAACTAAACGTCGCATTAAACTTTAACCCTTGACACCCCCACATATGACTCCAAGTCGTATACTTCTTGTAAATACTTTAAGGGCTAGGTCATTAGTATAAATTCCCAGCCAAAGCGATATGGGAGGAATTCATGGGGCGAAAGAGCCCCGTTTTGATGTAGTTTACGTCTTTACGATCCCATTGAATTTTGATATGTGCCGTTTGTCGGCCATTTTGTTTACGACGCCATCTTATCTTAACGTGCGCGGTTATTAAATGTTATGGGATTAAAATTACCATTAATCTTGTATTATTTATGTTTACATTTGGTATTTGTATTCAAATTGTGACTGGGTTTTTGCGATAGTATTTGGGAAATAAATTTCATTTTTGTAGTATTCAGCAGGTTGAAAACTTCACATCGAGATCCGAATGTATAGGTATCGTTGTCGGTGTTTTTTTTTTATTATTTAGTTTATAACTAAAAAGAGTATTAAAAGTTAAAAAAATAGACCCATAAATATACTTAATAAAAAAAAAATGCTGCATTTTGCAAACGTAGTTATTTTTTATTCATTGTAATATGCTATTTTATTGTAGTAAGTTTCTGAATTTATTGAAAACATTACAAACTAAAATTCAAATTTCATTACTAAATAAATTCAAAATTAACCTAGATAATTATGTTCTCGATTTTTATCATCAGAATTTTACTTACCTAGTTTCATAGTAGCTTGTTATGAAATTAGTTAGATACCCGTAATAATTTGCACTGACCACTCTGTCGTCTATATATCTACCAAAAGAACTTCAAAGGAATAAAGTGTCTTTATACATTTAATAATAATTCAACCCAAACTTAATAGATTCAATCACATTCTAATGTCATAGACCAAGGTTAAGCAGCGGTAACTCAACCCGAAATTGGATGGGTGACCGCTCCCGAAAAGTAGATAAAGATTAGTTGTCGATCTGCTGAGTCTGGACTAATCGGATAGAGCTGAAATTAGTCCGTCCAATCTTAATCTATCGTCTAGGTAAGAATAAATTGGCTTGCGATTAGAACAGATGTTTGGGAAAAATAAAAAAGGGATTTTCTTATTCATTGTGGAGAAAAATAATTTCTTACAGACGTGAAAGTTTTACGTCTACCGTTTTTTGTTTTCAGTTAAATAAACACGTCAAAGGTTCTCTTATATCACGTAGTTTTTGATTTATCAAAGAAAACTTAAAAAAAGGTAAAAAATGAGTACAAGTAAAAAAAAATTGCGCAGAATCAGTCAGCTGTGAATATCAGATATTAAGAAACCTTTAAAATATGTTCTCAAAATAAACTTTCTTTTCTTTCAGCATACATTTTGTTCACAGCTGAACTACATACCTCTAATAACGTCATGTTCTTTATTTTTAAATGTAGTATAAATATATAAAGTTTTATATTCACTAAAATTGCTAATCTCAAAACGAAAATTGCTAATCTCAATCTGTTTTCGTTGCAACTGTTGACATGCCTTTTCTATAGACTTAATTGCACAAAAATATAAGATCAATATTTAGAAATGATTCCTTTTCCCATTCGGTCATCTTTATTGCCGTAATTACATCAATACGGCAGCATGTTTTTATGCGTTGTTTTTCAAGATATGAGCATATGATGACAAATCGCACTATCTATTACGACCGCAAGATTTCTCGGAACAACAGCTTCCCCGAAACACGCAGACATTGCGTTTGTTCATGCGAGTAAATAGACTTATTTATCTTAATGGCTTTGTTGACGCTCTAGGTAGACAGGCGTTGGCATAAAGGATTGGCTTTGATATTGTCTATTGTTGCTATGGGGAAAAATAGGAATAAGAAGACTTAGGTTTACTTACTTCAGCCAAATAAGACAGAGGTGAAAAATCTGGCAAAGAACAGAGAAAAGTGGCAATTAATCCAGCGACATCAGTCAGCTTTCAAGTTTATTTATTTATTTACTTATTAAAAAGATACACTAATAGTATTTACACTATTAAGATTAAAAAAAAACCATTCCGATAATATAACAAGAATGTGTGCAATACCGGGGCTAAGTGTATACAAGTTTAATGATGATTGTTGCTTTAGATACTGATCAAAACAGGCTTACAAATTGCCTTCAAAAATGAAATTGCCTTGAAAATACATTAATGAGATAGCCTAATGTACCTTAGATAATAAAAAATCTAAAGTGTTATAATAGTTAAGGTTTACACCAGAATTTTCTTACTTATTTCAAACGGCTCAAGTGATAAAAATATTATGTCACAATATTAAAGACAAGTTATAGACTAAGGATATTTAGAATCAATGACACGAAAAACAAAAAAAACGGAATAACTACTGTCATCGGGATGAGAGTGAATGACCACTGAAGGGCACATTTACAAAAAAACAAGTGTTAAAAAAAGCCTATTTTCATGTTATGTTTCTGGCGCCTTTCAGTATTTTAAATGTGATGTGATTGGTTTTCGAGGCGTAGAAGCAATTGAGATTGATCGAGTTGTTAAGATTCAAGGTTAATATTACTTTCGCGAACATTAAGTTACAATTTGACTGATTGACGATTTCTTAAATATAGAAAGGTTAACTGGGATTATTGCATCTAAGTATTCTTATTTTTTTTGCTAGTTCATACATTTTAAAATAAAATTATAGCAACAAGGTATTATTAATCGCTTCCTAAGGTTTGTGAACTGTGAACTGACGCTTAAATCGCTCGATCGATCGATCGATCGTTTTTTTTTCATACTAATTTAGCTCCAGAAATAACGTTTCTCAATTCAATCAATTTTTGAATATATGTTGCAGTTATTATGAAAAACTAGGACTGTACTTTTCCGTGTTTTTATTACTTTTTACTGACCCAGTGTTTTTTAACCAGCGTGTTTTACAACCTTTTCTACTTGGTAGTTAAAGAAACCACCTACGTTTTCCTGAAATCATCTTAAATCACCCATTTTTCATTGAAAATCTTTTACACTAACATTTTCCTCGCCAAAATCACGGCGAAACTTTGTAAAGGTGCTTTTCCATTGGCGAGGCACAACGAGACGAAGTAAGACGAGTATTGAGATCTCGTTGACCCATTTACATTTACAACAAAAATTGCTAGGCATCGCTAACTTGTAATTAATATTAATAGAAATGACAAGCTACCTCGCGAGTCATTTGTACTCATTTCCGTTGCAAAATTAATAAATAACTCTTGTTACTCGTATCGTGGTGGACGTGGTGTGTAAAAAGCCGTGATAGCGCTAAAATCGATGCCTTCGAAATGTGGTGTTGGCGGAGACTGCTTCGTATACCGTGGACTGCCATGAGAACCAACGAGTCCATACTGCACGAGTTAGGCATCACCAAGCGGCTTTCTGCTATCTGCAAAGAGCGCGCCCTCCACTTCTTCGGTCACATCGTGCGTTCTTCGAAGCACAGTCTGGAGAAGCTAATAATTTTGGGCCAGATTGATGGAAAGCGTGCTCAAGGCAGAGCACCAGCAAGATGGTCTGACGTCATCAGGAAGGCGGTGGGCGGCAGTATGCTCCGGGCGGCCCACTCGGCGTACAATCGCACAGACTGGCGTAACATAACCTGTGGTCGCGATCCTCAGCAGTGAGGGACCGAGATAGAAGAGAAGAGTTACTCGTAACAGTAACACGGCACAATATTCTACAACAAATATTTCGATTCTAGTCTCACCCATTCTAGCAAGACCAGATTGAAATTTTGCTATAAAAATTTCAATTCACTCCAATTTCATTTTCTCCTCACCTCGCCGGTGGAAAAGCACCTTAACAATCCGTGCAAACTCCTCCACATATCTAATACTTTGCTATTTATGGCCAACAAGCAAGACTTTTCCCAAAACAAGGACACCCGTCAAACTACTCGTGCCCGTCAAGCGCAGATATTTACCCCCCATAGTCATAACAGTTTAGGGGGGGAGGGGGATATCGCATTACATAAATTGGGAGAACGCTCCATTTCATTGTTTGTGCTCAGAATCAATGTTTTTCGGTATATGCTGGCATTGGCACGTGTCTTGTGTGAATTAGAAATGTTTGTGAAATGATTTTGGATGGTTGTTTTGCATATATATTGTTCGTCGCAATTTATCATTTTATATATTTTATTAGAATACAGGGTGTTATGTTTTTTAAGTCTTAGTCCGTCTTCCAAGAACCAGGACGGATGACGTTTATGCATTTTTTTATATTTTAACGTTTGTATACTGGCGGTCCGAAATCAGTTGGAACAATCAAAAGATTTCAGCAGCAACATACAGACAAACATTAAAAATCTAAATATCATAATTTACGTCAAGGGCACCTAAACCACCATTATCATATCGAGTGGTGGTAGGACCTTGTGCAGTGACCGTCCGGATCGCTACCACCATCTTACCCTTTAACCTACTGCCAAGCAGCAGTGTTAGCATTGTTGTGTTTTGGTGTGGGGATAAAACAACCGGTGAAAATACAAGCATGGATATAGGCATTCTACCTTAGTGTTCAAGGTTGGCAACGGATTTGCAGTCGTAGGATTGCAGTCCTGTGATTATAGCCTTGAGAATGCGAATATCAATGAGTCTCAGATCCCACTTACCGTCAGGTGGCAAGTACGCTCGTTTGCCTTCCTTGAAATTAAAAAAAATATATTTGTATGTTAATGTTTTTTATTTATAGAAATGTACCTTTTTTCTGACTAGAGCACGCCCGCGACTTCTTACGCGTAGTATTAGTTTCCGCTACTCCCCCTATTTCTTCCCGTTGGGGGTCGATTTTCATAAAACCCCTTCTTAGTGCTCCCATAGACCTCCTTAGGGGAGGCCTATGTCCAGCAGTGGACGGTTTTCGGCTGACATGATGAGACCTCATAAAGAAACTACGTAAGAAATTTGGAATCTCTACACCCAGCGGTTTGGGCTGTGCGTTGATATGTCAGTCGGTTTCTACTTTTATCCTTATATATTTAGGTATAGTTTTAATATTATAATCCTCGATACTTAACAAATATTGTACATTGTTGTTCTCTCCTGTTGTTACATCAATACCCTAATTTGTAACGAAGTCTGCTACATTTTTGGTACACTACCCGATTCTATTAACTTTTATCTTTAATGAAATCTGCCAAACGATATTAAGCCACTTTCCGGAACTCAATTTAGTTGAAATTGGGCTCGTTATCTTAATTAAATTATAATTATGCGTTCACCTTTCAGAATTGTAAGCAGGACTTAACTTTAGGACTACAGGTTTTTAAGGAAGAGGTTCGTTTCCGGACACGAGACCGTTCCGGAACTTGAGGGGATTGTGAAGCGACGTCTCAATCGCGTAACTGTCAAAAAAAAATATTCTTTAGCTTCGGGTGATAATGTTTCTCACCCCCTAAATCAAGGTTTGCACGTTTCAGATTCTTTTCTTGATTTTGTGATTTCCAAGAAAAATTTTTTTGGAAAGGGACATACCTAGATTTTCATAATATAACTTTTACACAAGCTGAACTACGCAGCGACTGAAAATCTTGTGACAGTAAACCCTTATGACCAAACATATTCATAAGGAAGTGTTGAAAATGTTTCATTGCTTTTATTTTTGTAAGTAATATCTAAAACTCTTTATTAACTTTAACTTTATGAGTTGAGGGGAGGACCACTATCTCCTATGATACAAGTCTGACTTAGATTAGGAGTTAGTAGGCTATATATTTGTGACTATCCACAACCTTTGTTATCTTTAAGTGTACTGTGTATTACTAAGCATATTGTACTTACTTTTTATCTATTAAATATTCTTAATATTCTTATAATATCTACAAAATATTCAAAAATCGTGGAAATCGAACTTGTTTGATGATTTTCTTCCATTGTTGTCATTAGTAGAGGGATATGGAACCTAGACAGGATCCCTTAAAGGGATAAAGCGGATAAGTTTGCCTTTGTACATTCCTATTTTGTAAATATTGTATTTGATTTTCTCTGTTTTGTTCATGTTTACATACATACAAACAAGGTACGCAACACTAACGTTAGCGACCGATGCGTATGTATATGTGGAGACCACGACCTGGAGGACCTGCACGATGGACAGATGAACTAATAAAGGTGGTAGGTCAGTGGATGCAGGCCGCAATGGATCGTTCTCGCCGGAGATCAAAGAGGGAACCATATGCTCAGCAGTGGACGACTACTGGCCGAACTGATGATGATGATGTATTTATTTGGTCAGTTTTTGAAAATCACTAACATTATCTTTATGCATCTCCTCTAGCCTCTGGTTTGTGAGGTTTCCTCAGCATTAGTCTGAGTTTTTTCTAGGGTAAAATGAAAAATCAACACTTTAACCCAGTTTTTTAAAGACTTTTTATGATTGCGAAGAATCCTTATCTGTTTCACTTAGTCCGTTTTGTGTCTGTCTATGTATAATAGTTACTTTTTTTAGCAATCAATAAACTCTGAAAGCTATCTTGAAGCACATGACAGATTTATTATGCCGGGCACATGAGTCAACAAACGAAATTTGTATAAAAATACATTTTTAGAGTACCTCTCACTATAATATATGATTTGTATGTAGGCGAGGATGAACTGTTTTTTATAACCCCGATTGTCGTAAAATTGGGTTATCCCAAACAAAAATTCCCCTAGTTTTTATATTATTTTTCCATAAAATAGACTAATTGAAGACACTAATTTCACGGTATTGCATTTAAATCAATATATTAATTTATTTTAATTTTTAAAGAAAATAGCTTTATGACGTCACTACAAGTTGGTTTGTTTGAGACATGCTTTAAAACTGTTGAATTCGTTTGAGAGTACGCGTTTCTGTCAGATCACGTAAAATGTCAATGTCAAGTCATGTAATTTCCCTCGGCCGTTTGTTGAGTTTGACAATCTTTTTAAATCTTTTTACATTTTCATGTTTATATACAGTTAAAAATTGTATTAATTTTAAGACAACAACAAAATTCGATATATATTATTTATATATTATTGCATTTCAGACTCATATTATATGCAGTACTATGGTTGATCACAGATTAGACACAACTTACCAATGAAGATCGTGACGTCACTACATTACAGGTCAAATAATGTCAAATGATAAATTAGAAATAACTATTTAATACTAATTTTGTAAAATAATCTGATAACAGGGAATGGTTCTACAACCCTTTTTCTCGAAATGGTTTTTGAATCACTACACATTACAAAATTATGGGATAACCCAATTGCTCAATTAAAAACTATTTTGTATGTTTTTTTTACTTGAAAAATTGTGCTAAAATGGACTTAGTTTTTTATGTCAAGAAAGGTCTAAACAAAGTTCGTCCACGACCTGTTCTGTTACCGTTCACGACCTCTAAGAAAAATAAATTCTCAATCCAACTACTCAATTCACGTAATCCAGCAATTTATGTTTTACTTATCGTTGAAATATCATCAATAAAAAGGTTTTACTTGAACATTTGTGAGTCTATTTCGTTGACTAGTTCTTCTCAGCGCGGATTGTAAAGGTATAAGCTACTCGCCATAATAGGATTGGTCTCGCTTCGATCGGCTTACATTCCTTTATTTATTACATTTACTTACTTTTTAGTGGTAGAGTCACTTTTTACGGCGAAGACCAACAAAGAGGATTTATCCTCATGCGATTCAAAATAAATTGCTTGTTGTAGAGTTACATAGGGTGGACGCTTATTTCCTATGAAATGAAAATACATAATGGTTCGTTTGCTATAATTGTTCATAATCTATAATGGTTTTTTTCTAACGCGTAATCTTTTCACGATTTTTTAAAATGCCATGTTATAGAACCCATTAGGTTAGGTTACGTTTGTTTTATAACAATTCTGAAAACATTACGGTTTCAGAAAAAAAACATTATAGATAATGAACCATTATTTATTTTCATTTTATAGGAAATAAGGTAGACCAAACGGTCAAACTCATAAATAGCTCAACATTTTAGTACCTTGTTGCAGCTATTTTACAAGCTTTCATTTAACTTGCACTGTACGGGTCGAATCTTGTAAGTTAAATTTGACCCACTTCCCGGTTTCCGATGAAGCTCAAAGTTAGCATACGGGTGCATGTGTGAATTGGATGACAATGTTGAATGATTATGACATGGAGCTGATCTGATGATGGAGTCGGAAGGCGGCGACAGAATCTCCGCTATACTTAACGTGGACCCACCGTGTTGGGACTCATTAGTTTGGTCTTGATAAGCAGATAATGACTTTGTAAAAAAAGTACAGTTGGCAACAAAAACTTTGACACAAACTTGATATACTAATCCTAGTTTATCACTAGAAATAGCAAACGACTCTCACTCTAATAAATTATTGCGACCACTAAAATGTACAACTACTTATGAGTTCGACTGTACGTTGAAAGAGTTGGTCTAAGTGAAAATGCGTAAACTAAAATGTTGTCAGTTGATTGAGTGCGTTGCTTAACATCACATAATAGAGCAGCTAACTAGTATTTTGTGACTGTTTTATCGCTTGAATATCACTTTTATAGTAGTTGTTATGATAGAGACCCACTGAGCGACAATTAAGCGAGTAAATACAGGATGTTACTTGCCACTCAAAACTAAAAATATTATTCTTATTATAATGAATAGAGCCATCAAATATTTGAACATTAGACAACAAGAGGGCAGTCAGTAACTCACCAGACACTGTAGGAATAAAGACAAAAAGTTACTTCAAAATAATTTGATCTGCGTAGGCCATAAAATAAGTCAACATAATTTAATTCGTAAACCATCATGGCAACCACCTAAACTAATTCAAAGTATCAATGTAACTTTGTTTAATTTAGTAATTTTCTAACATTTTATTTTATTGTCTATCACTTATAATATTTAAATGAAGTCTACCCCTATCGCTATCTCGCCGCACGAGCGAGACAGAGCACTAATGTGATTGTCCGACGGCATATCTCGTAAATAACTCGGTGAAAAATGGCCGACGGAACTTGCGGCAAAATTGAAATAAGACCAAAGTACGGAATATTCGGCTTAGGTTTTAATTTATAGCGTGATAAATGATTGTTTTCGTTATTTTGAATGAATACTTACAGCGAACACAAATGTTTATAGGATAAATTTTGTAGGATTTCAAATTTTGTTTTGTGTTTACGTCATTAAAATATTTTTTCAGTTGTTTTTAAGGAATGGTTGCAGCGTGAAAGAGTAACAAACTAACACACAAACTTTCGCATGTAAAATATTAGTGACATTTGGGATCTTGGGAACAAAGATGACAGGTTGAATAGTTTTAAGATTTGATCATGATTTCATATTAAAATGTGTAAATTGAAAAATATATAAAACGATAAGACGTGAACCTGCCTATTTTAAATACTTTACCATATAAAACGAGGATGATTCGTATACCGCTGCTGTAAGTTGCATTGTTTTACTCAACACCGCTCCTGTCAGCTTAAACGACATTAAGTTGTCAAATTTTAACACCCAACAAAAAAGAGGGGAGTTTTATACTTTTTCTTCCTTATGCGACTGTCTGTTTGACACAAACAATTATTTTTTTGATATAATTTGACAAACGTCTGATTTTTGCAGAATTTTATCATAGCACCCTATATATAAAAATAAATAATAAATATCAGGGGACAATGTCACACTAATTTACCTAATCCCAAACTAAGCTCTATGCTTGTACTATGGGCACTAGAAACCGATATAAATACTTATATAGAGGAATATATCCCTAAATACATAGAAAACATCCATGACTCAGAAACAAATACTCGGGCTCATCACACAAATATCTGCCCTTACCGGGATTTGAACCCAGGACCGCTAGCTTCGTAGGCACTAACAACTAGGCCAACGCGTCGTCGAATATGTCGATATGCAAATAAAAAGGCCGCTTATGTCTAATTTTTTAAAGAATTTTATCATAACACCCTATACAGGGTGGAAAGTTGGAAAGCCACATGGAAGGCATAGCTGCGGTACATTTCCCGTGACGGGTGAAACAGAATTAAATGGTAATTGCTAGTATTCATGGCCTTCCGTTATTTTGATTGTGTTTGTTATTTAGAGATAAATGAACCATATCGGTAACCCTTTCGATCTGCATCATAAAATACGTCATGTTATTTTACCGCATTTGACCGACCGGTTCGAGTTCCGGTTGAGACAGACGAGTTTTCTAAAATCCATAAATGCAGAGTTTATAGTTTTTAGAAATAAAAGAAAGTCTCCTTTACACAGAATGTGCTATTTCCAATATTTGAGGTGGCCTTCCATGTGGTATTCGAACTTTCCACCCTGTATATGTAAATAAAAAGGCCGCTAATAATATTACGAACTAGAAGAGCAAGCTCTAAATTCCTTATTTGAATGGTCTCGCTCTTCCGCCTCCCGCGGGAGCTTGTTTATGCCAGATATGGCTGCGGATGGACAATTACATTAGTGCCCCGTCTCGCTCTCGCACGGCTGCGAAAGATATAAATAGGCCGATTAATAAGACCTACACTCGTCGAGGAGCACATTACGAATAGTTTCATGAGAGCTGGTTTGATAGAGTTAGGTACTCAGCTATCTAAGCGAAAGTGGCTTTGATAAATAATATTTGGCTATAGGGCCAAAAATTATGAGTTTTAGGTTATATACAGGTTGACTTTACTTTGTAGTGACAAAATGCTGATTTTAGAAAAAATATATTTGAAAATGCCTAGTGTGTTGACGAACGGTTTTTAAAAGCGAATTAGATGATTTTTATTTCAAAATAAAGAAAATAATAATTAAAAATCTGTTAAAATAGTTGATTCAGATCCTAATTTATCCAATCCCCAGGTAAAATAAAAACAGTTATAGTAATAATTACTATAACTGTTTTTATTTTACCTACCTAGAGTAATTATTACTCTATATTACTCTCCTTTTCTTTTTCTTTCATATTAAAAGGGAAAAAGGACAGAGCTTAATTGAAAAATCAGCCCTAAACACGACAAAAAGTATTATTTGCAAAAATTTATAATGATTTAAGCAAGCATTTTATTAATTGAAACAAGGTCCGTGTTGTTAAATTATTTTAGAGATATCATTCCGCTGGCAGACTTGGAAATTGAAAAGTGCCCGTAGGGCATTTGCGCAGAATAAAGTTCCACGTTTATTTAACTTTTTATGTTAAGTTACTTAAAAAAAAAAAAAAAGACTTTTGTGACTAATTAGGTTAACAAAATTGGTACGAATCAGTAAAAGTCATATACAAATCGTTCAACTGCTTCGAACTATTCTATTAAAAGACTCCGGCGTTGCCACTCCGCCACTCCCTACTAATAACATTATACTCTGCCGTCTGTCACTCAAAGTATATGAATACCGTGGCCTAATTTGACATCTTTGTAACTGACATTTATTACCTACAGTAAAATATTGTAAAAAAAATATCTGGCAAAATGTTTCTCATTATTTCTGTGCTTTCATCTGACTGTTATATTCATGTGTCAATTAGTAGTTATTTATTTCTAGTATAACATCAAAACAAATGTATATGAACTAAAAGTGGGAGTAGATTAATTGAATGAGAATTGGCTCACTAGCAGAATGAAGTATATAACACCGTAAGAAACAAGCACCGGAATGATGTAGACAAGCCATTTAAATACTGTAAAATTATAAATGTGTACGATAAGTTTAAAATGTCACTAGTATATGATGAAATGTCAAATCTGTCGAGCCTTAGAAATAGATCTAGATCCCAAAATTTAAGGAGTACATGTCGATTATTCAAATATGTTCTACCTCACTATAACAATACATATGGAAAACGGATGTGGGAATATATGTTACCTTATATATTTAATCATTTGCCTAGTCACGTGTGTCAGAGCATATTTAATGATGCATATAAGTGCAAAAGCATCCTAAAAAACATGTTTTTGTCATCTTAAATACATTTTATTTAATCTCCTTATCAATAATAAGTGATACTACACAAATACGGTGTGAACGAGCGCCGAACAGCGACAGATAAACCGTAAGCGGTTTTCGCTCGCTGTAATACTCCATGTTTTATATTTAAGTTATTTTGGATTTAAAAAAAAATATACGAGCAATCTAATTTTTGTTTAATACGATAAAAATTTAATGTCAAATAAAATATCAGGGGACAATTTCACATAAATTAACCTAGGCCCAAATCCAGGCTTGATCTATAAGTACGAGTATAAGTAAACATATTAATGTATAGAAATAACACTCATAACTTAGGCAAAAATACTAGCGCTCATCTAAGAAATATTTATCTTGACCGGGAATCGAACCTGTGACCGTAAAACGTAAGCAGGGTCACCAACAACTAAAAAAAACTTTAAAACTTCTCTCGTCTCTAATGTCTTTTCCACATTACTTTGCTTCTTCTGCGTTTGATTACAGATTTAACCTAGAATCTACCTGATTTTTAAGAATAAAACGCATTTTTCTGTGGTTTGAATATTTTTACGAAAATGCTAAAGCATTCGCAAAACACAACTCAAATGTAACAAAGCTAATAATACAACCCTGCATGCAAACCCAAACTCGGAGCCGGAAACGAAACTTTTTCAAATTAACATTAAACAATCCCGCAAAATCTCTCCCATATTTTTGCTGGTTTCTTGAATTGCTAATACAGTCCATTATCTGTCTCGGGAACGGAATGAGTTTCCTTTAAGGATAATTGAAAGTGATTGACAGTTGGACTGGCAACCGCGTTTTTGTTAGCGTTTTGGTCGTCTTAAAACTGCTAAAATGCGGATTTTGTAGTTTCTGATTTATGCATTTCGCTAACTTAAAATTAGTTTCTTAAGTGGCGTAAGGGCTGATATTGTAGCAACTTCAAAGATGTGAGAAGATTACATAAACGTGACTAAACATTTTAGTAACATGACTAATTCTGGGGACCCAGAGAAAAAGGGTACAAGTCGACTTAACTCGTAACAAAAAAGGGTATATACATAAACACAGTATACTAGGCTTATACCCTTTTTCACTTGATCTTCAGGTGACTTATAAACTTTTTCACTGGGATCCCAGAATTATGTTGTTGAAATTGGCACTTTGACAAGGCCTTTTTAGGCGCAGTGACATTTTTTGGTTTTGAATAGAATTCCTTTTTTTTATTGGTTTTCAATATAAAAATTTGTGTTTTTCCACTTGGTTAAATATTTTCTTGTATATGATTAAAATCAATAGACTATTAAATTATGAAAATGTTAGTGAGAACAAATTGCCTACTTTATTAATATAGCGATCTATAAAAATCAGGCAAGCTCTACTAAAATAAACATCCTGTAAAATTAAATCCTCCATAGCCTAATTCCTAGAATCGACAACCTTTTCTGCTTTATTTCAGCAATCATCAACCTTTACTCTGCCTAATATCAGCGATCGTCAACCTTTATTACCGTGTTTAATATCAATGATTCCGGCTGGTGGCGCAGGCTCGACACGTCTCTCGGCAATTCCTTCTACGTGCCGTGACAGCTATAATTTTACAAAGAAAATTCTTAAGGACACCTGTGTCGTAAACCTTCGGTAATGCAATAGGGATGGGCCAAGGTTTAAAACTGGAAATTAACGTTTCATTTAAAAATATGCGATTTATTACATTTTGATGCAAGTGAGCAAAGTATGTCATTTTTTAAGAGCTAGACACAATACTCGGGACGAGTAAAAATGACAGTTCCGCACGTGTGTTAAACGACGTTTTTAATAAATTTGCTAAAAATCTCAATGAAACAAAAATAAAACAGTAATTTAAAGAGATAATTTTTCTTCATTCTTAGTCTGATAAAAATTCACAGCGCAATTTGAACAATTTAAGGGTCTTTCCGGGCAAGTTTATAGTTTGACTTAACTCTTTCGTTGGATCTATGGCTTGTAACAACTGTAAATTTAATACAAATAAACAATTACAAAAAGTATCACGTTTTGAGCGACTGTATTAAAAAAATGTTTATCTACACTCATATCATAAAAGTCCTCTATTATGCGTTCAAAACCCGTAGGCAATGACTAGCATTACCTGTGGTAGTAGGTGACAGCGATGACAGCTGTTAATTTTGGAAGATGTTCCAAATTTGGATCTCATTACCTTACAATATTAGATAACGTAATTTCAAAATTACGTTACAGCCGTCATCGCTGTCACCTACTACCACAGGTAAGGTAATGCTGGTCATTTGCCTTTCGGCTTCTGAACCCATCTTAGAGTACTTATAATATGTGTCTAGATAAAGTATTGTGCGAGACTCTGCGTAATTAGCATTACGCAACTGTCACGAAAACTACTATTTCGATCCATGTAAATAAATTCATAAATAATGTTTCTTAGAATTTAAAATATAAAATATAAACTTTCAAGAAAATAGCGGCATTTTGAATTTTAATATGAAACAATTTTCAGAATATGGACGTTTGTTTAAGCGAGATAAAATAAATGTGTGGCCATTTAGAAGCTTATCGGGTAAAAAGTGTATTTAGGATAAGTAGAGTATCCATTACAGCATTATATTACATGGAATTTTACCCTTTAAATTTATGATTTTAATCTTAGTGAATCGTTAATAAATAGTGTTGCACAGCGAGTTTCATCAGCTAAAGGGAATAGTAGATACCATGTTTCGAGTAAATACTTGAATTTCTGTGTTTAATGTTACCAAATCCTATTGGGAACAAAACCGTATTTTTTTGTTGACAAAAACAAAATAATTATAATCTTTATTTATACTTTATTTTTACACCTGCCAGTAGTTATTTTTTTTAATAAGCCACAAGTAACTGGGCTTGTTTTGAGCTCATAAAATTGGATACATAACCATAAAATAATATACCTAATTAATATAAGTTTCGAAATAAATAATGATCATTATAATGTTATTTTTCTGAAACCGTAAACTTTTCAGGATTGTTAAAACTAACCTAATGGGTTCTGTACCATGGCCTTTTAAAAAATCATGAAATATTTACGGTTCCAGAAATAAAACCATTACTTATAGATAATTATTATGACCATTATAATGTATGTATATATCTAAACTCTTTATTGCACAAATAACCAATTACAAGTAAATTCATGCACGAACTACGGACTACTGGAGGCCATTATGTATTATGACCCGTTTTATATTTTGAACTTTATATACGATCCCAGTAAAATAGTACCGGAAACTGGACTTTTTATTCGGATTTGCTACTTCAATTCGAAAAGAAATCGGATTCAACGAAGAATCTACGGCTAATTCAATTAAAACTTTCTTACAAACAGTCGTTGGAAAACTCACAAAACGTTTCTAATTTAATTATCCCGGTTTCTCCACCTTTTAAAACACCGATAAAGGTCACATCACTAGCCCTTAATGTTAGTCATTAGTGCCCTCTGGCGGAGTAAATAAAAATTTGCAATCGTTCCCGCCAGATGACGCGATACGGGACCCACTCGATTTATATTCCGTGACATATGGGTTCAAATTTTGGATGATAACGCCTCGAACAAGAGAAAAATTAAAAGATAATGTTAGTAAAATTATATGTGTAGAGAGCCTAGGTAGGTAATTTTCATCGGTTATTTTTTAAGTCCTACCTTTTGCGTCTTACCTTATTTTTGACATTAGTTTAGAAAAACGAAGAAGCCCCATGGCTGTTAATCAATTACTGTAGAAAAGCGGTATTTTGAACACACGAAATCTGCTAAAATCTAGCAAATGAAAGGGACAGAGTTATAGCACTGATATAATTCTATCCGTTTTGCTGTCTAAAACGGAGTAGATAAGATAAATCAATATACGGCCTCTAATACTTATCTTTTTATTTATAGGTAGCCCTTTATACGATTGCCCCAAACTTAAAAAGGAATCTTACAACGTTAATAGAAATAATTATATAATTGCTTGTTAGCACAATAATGATCCGTATGTATTCAACGGATCTACGACTCATTTGTTCCTCTCAACGTGTCCTCCAATGCGCGCTCTCTACACTCACCGCACTCCATTTAGTATAAGAGCAGTAATGCATTTTGAAGTTTCAAGTTAGGAGATTGAATTCGTAACTAAGTTCTGTGAATCTGTTGAATTAGTAAGGATTAAATACGATGTTGAGAAATTTCAGGTGGTTTTGTAAAAATATTTATTTCACTATTACACTGGGTGTCTATCCTATTTAATTTATAATTAAGAGTTAGCTACTCACTCATATAACTGTTATTTCATTCAAACTTTACGCATGTTTTATCAAATTAAAGTTGAATATTATGTAAATTTTGTATGAGTTTTTTTGGTCTAGGGTGATTTCGAAATTTTCAAGTATTGACCTAATTATCCTTTCATTATGAAGAATATAATATTATTGTCCAGTACAAGCCTAGAGTTTGTGTCAGACTAAATTATGTAATTGTCCTCTAATTTCGATTTAAACACTCTTATCAATAACGTCGCGGTTTTGGCTTTGCATAAAGCTAGAAGCCTTATTTAACACCTAACCACCTAACACCGATGGATGGGTGGATGCGAAAAGCACAAGATCGGTCTGAGTGGAGAGCCTTGGGGGAGGCCTATGTCCAGCAGTGGACGTCTTTCGGCTGACATGATGATGATGATGACCTAACACCTTATTATTTATATTTGTAAAAAAAATATCGTTTTATGTATACAATTTACTTATTTTTTATAGTGTCTTAAAAGCATCATGCTCTATATAACTATCATTATTTAAAAGTGACAGGCCTTTGCGGCATTAAACTGTATACAGGCTGATTGACATTCAAGAAACAAATAATTTCCAAGTGTAAACCAAGAAAATAAAGGGTGAATCTGTCATTAGACGCTGTCAATCGCGAATAACGTGATTATCAAAAAGCGTTTACCGCATAGTGCGGCGTGATTGATGGGCCCCGAATGATTTATACGGACAGGCCAATCGTACGGGGTGCAGACTGACGACTCAGACGCATGGTTTATTTACTAGTTTATTATGAAAGACTAAAGGACGCCCTAGACTTTGTACGTGCAGAATTAGTATCCTTCTATTCCCCCTATTTCTTTCAGTAGGGGTTAGTTTTAAAAAAAACCTTTTTATTTCACCCTTATGGTACTGGGTAGTTTGGGAATATTAACTGACAATCTACAGCAATAAGGTTGAGTTTTCTATAATTGTCAAATGACTTGGCATTTCTAATGAGATCGACGACAACAAACACATTTTTTAAATGGGTTCTAAATTTACGTTTGTGACTGTACAAGCGTTGATTCTTTAAGGGATGTTTCACTAATTTTGTTAAGTATTTTTTTATACTTTGTGTGAATGATTTTACTTTCTCTAAGCTGTTTTTTTGCATTGTTAATAGCATGGCGCTTTGAAGACATTTCTCTTTCTTTTAAATAAAAATATTGAAAGAAAAGATCTTATCTCTTTAAAGAGCTGGTTTTATATCTTGCTAACTGTTTTGTTTTTTTGTGTATTCAAACCAACGTCGATTAACCTATTAGATAATTATGACAACCAGTATAGTGTGGTATTGAAAATAATCTTCATTGTTTTAATTTAATAAATTCATATTTTAAAGATACATCAACATTATAGCTAAGAAAATACACTATTTAAATCCTATTAATGGCAAAAGAGTAGAATTAGTCGCCCGTCTGCCTCGCCAGCGACACAGCGGCATCACAAAAGAACCGCATTTACATGTATTTGTTAATTCAGCGCGCGCTCGATCCGTCTTCGCTCGGAGATTGTTCCGATCGAGATTCGACTCCTAGCACGGTTACGCATCTATGTTTTTCCTTGTTCTAATATTTTTTAGGGGACTATTATTGCTGTAAATAATAAATATCTATATTAATATAGTTTATTTTCATTGGCGTCTCTTATATATAAAACAAGGTCTAATATAGGCCCCTGCGGTACTCCTTTTGTAATTGCATGTTTCAGTTTTATAACTTTAGTGCAGTCCATTTTAATAAGCGAGGTAAAGAAAAACGAAAATAGAAAAAGCTTTTTTTTATCGATTGTTTGCTCTGTTGGCCGACATAGCGGCATCACAAGACCGACGCATTTACATGTAATTGTTAATTCAGTGCGCGCGTTCGATCCGTCTTCGCTGGGAGATTTGTGCCGATCGGGATCGACCCCTAGCATAACTACAACTCCATTCCTTTCTTTGTTTCAATATTCATTTTTAGCAAAAAGTTTTCCATGAGTTTCCTTAGAATGTTTGCCGGAAACAAGTTTTTGTTGATTTTATTTGTTATTGCTTGTGTATTCTGCAGTAAAGTTGTAATAAATAAAAATAATGAAAAGACTTGTGCAATCGTTTCGGTTTTTTAACGTTTTTATTCCTATTTAAATCTCTATTGATAATTATAAAAGGGTTCTTTCCATAGTTATGAAAATAAAATTTGAGAAAAACTATTATAAATAAGTTCTTCCAAATGACTTGAGCTACGCCTCTATATTGTACTGGGTAAAACCATAATGATTTTATCATGTTTTTTAACTCAGTCGCCCTCACTGTCAAGTAACGTTGACAATACGATACATACCAAAGCAATATGGGTTTCTCCAGTAAAATAGAGGGCCATTTTTTTGCAGTAATGTAATAAGACGGGCATAGGCAAGGGCTACTTTAGGGCCGGTACAGACGGACTGCATTTGAACTGCAACCCAGCTGCAAAATGGCAGTTCTAGGGCAGTTCTGATGCAGTTGATGTAACTGCATCGAAACTGCAAACCAACTGCGAAGTTTGCTTGCAGTTGGCGTGCAGTCAACCTAAGCGGACTGCGCAGTTGGTTTGCAGTTTCGATGCAGTTACATCAACTGCATCAGAACTGCCCTAGAACTGCCATTTAGCAGCTGGGTTGCAGTTCAAATGCAGTCCGTCTGTCCCGGCCCTTATAGTAATTGGGCTCTGAAGACTTTTGCAATTTCTATAATGTATTACTTATCAAGCCAACAGTCACGAATCTTCGAATCTTATCATTAAATTTTCAATCAATCAATCACTTCTATCAGTCACTAGCCTCCTGTGCTAGCCCCGTCGACGACTTCATTACTCGGCTCGTCGGAACACATCGCCGCAAATGACAGGCCCACTGTCTCTTATTGCCCAATTGGGTAAACGGGGGTGCTGACGAGAAAAATGTCTCGTTACTGTTCTAGGTATAATTTCATTCTCAGGAAGTTCCTCGTAGAGTGACATTAGGCTTTATTGTCGATGCTGTAAGTCAAACAATGTTTGAAGAGTAAGACTTAAGAAGCTTATGTTTTCCACAGTTAAGGGATCGTAGATTCAAGTATTTGATATAGTGTTAACCTTATACATTCACGCGTTCCTTAAAAAAAGGGACATGCAGACAGAATACTTAAATATTTACAAAGTGATCCTATATTCCTATTCCTTTTTTCACTTTCAGGCAAGAATTTCTGAACATAAAACGTTTTAGACGTAACTTCTATAAAATCTTTACAAATGGAATTGAACAAAGCAAAACTCTATGAAATTTTCCTTTTAAATCGGATCCCTAAGTGTTTACTTGAATAAGTAAATAAACGTGGCCGGAAATTTTATTTTATGGCGCAAGGGTTCGTCCCTGAGGTTAAAAACAGTAGTTTATGAACTCGTACGAAGTGGGATTGTTTGCACAAACTCGCTTAGCTGAAATTTACTTCTCTGCGTGAAAAAAGAAAACATTATTTGCTCAGTGGACTTATTTTCTTACCTTAGTAAAAGGCGTCACGGAGAGATATTCAGAAATATCAATTCAGATGGTTCAGTATGGAGAAGCCTGAAACTATTAGCAAGATAGACTTTTGGGAACAATGTCGTCAATTAAATAAAGGTTACCTACAATTTTCAAAACACGCTTATTATAAGCCTGGGTTAAGTACAACCGCCCGAGACGCGCACATACATTCGCAATGTTCCTATGTTACTTTGATCACTTAAACTTCTTATAGGTTTTCCTGTAATCTATAGGTGAAGAACTATTTTCCATATTTTTCCTAAATTTTAGGCCCAGCAGTTTCGGAGATAAAGGGGGAATGGTAAATTTTCGCCTATTTTCTTAAATAACTTGAAAACTGTTTATATTAAAATTATAAAAAAAATATATTTGAGATGCTCACAACAGGCCCTTTTATTTGACATTTCACACAATAAGATTTGCAATACCTTTTTTTTATTTCCTAATTTACCCCCAAAGGTGGCCCCCATGTCCAAAATTCATTTATTTACGTTACGCATCCATCTTTGGTTCACTGACTTACATTTGTGTACCAAATTTCAACTCGATTGGTCCAGTAGTTTTAGAGCAAATCGGCTGTGACAGACGGACAGACAGACAGACGCTCGAGTAATCCTATAAGGGTTCCTTTTTTCCTTTTGAGATACGGAACCCTAAAAACATTTCCCTAACTACTTTATAATGTTATATGTATGTTTGAATTGGGATATTTTCATACTGAATTATTTGGGTAAATCACCTTGGTGTAAACTTATTTACTCAACTTCCTAGGGACCATCTTCCGGAACCTCTTCCTTCCTGCCCATATAAATTAACTATTCGTTTAAAATAAAACCATTTTTCAGAAATTATGCTTTATTTATATCATTAAAAATACAAAATATAAATGATATTATCCAGTATAATTTACTAATATTTCTCGTCGCAGCTGCAAATGTCCCTAAGTATTAAAAGATTACAGTTTCCTACCCATTAATTCCTTCCAAAATAATTTTAACGCAACATTTCAAATATTTGTCTACGAGTTCTTAGAAAGCGAAAGAAGCTTTAGTCGTAAAGCTTGGATTATCTTGTTAACGAAGCTTTGCTAATTGCCCTTTTAACAAATACCCGCGTTTTGGAGTTTTGCGGAAAACTTACGGAATATGTAAATTGGACTAAGTTTTAACATCTTTGGTATCCTATCTATTACACTTGTATAACTTTGTAAAATATAGGTCGACTTTATTTTTCCAGAAAGTTCCATACCTCTTCTTGACATTACATTATTGCATCACGCTGTAATCGACGAGTTAGCAAGTGCGTAATTTCCGCACCCACTCCACTGACACTCACGTCGGTGTAAAACATGAGCCCTCATAACTCAAACTCCTACACATCGGATCTCCAAACAAATTTCCAACTAAGCGCCGTCTTACCGGCCTATTACGTCGGCCATTAAGCATTTTTCCAATTTCGGCTGTCGGCTTTCGGCGATGATAATTCGGCTAAAACAAAACTCCCGGTGGCGGACGATGAGTAATTCGGTACAATTTTGCATCGCCATAATGTATAGCTGTTTGGTGTGGCGCAAAGTGAAATTAATTCATGCAACATTATAATTGCATAAAAGTGTAGAAAAAAGTAGCATAATACTAATTTAAAAAGTTTAAATATCATTTTTGGATATTAATAGGTAGGTAATATCATAGATTGTTAAAAAATCAAGTAGATTAAAAATAAGCTAGATACGCGTAAAGTTAAATATATTGACTACTAATTTTGATTTAGAGACGCAGTTAAGTACCCATGTAAGCTGCATCAAAATAAAAAATGACTTCGACTGACAACTTCATCAATCCAAGTACTTACAGAGTACATATTTAATAGTAGTTTATGTAACTGATTCATAATGAGAGTTCTTAAAACACTCGTGTTTTAAGGCCTAATTATGAACAGTTGCACAGTACATTACTTTATCTACTCACATATTATAAGTACTGTAAGATGAGTTCACAAAGCCGACGACGTCGGACGCCGTGGCAAAACAAACTTGTGCTGTATCAGTGTCACGAATATGAATGGTTTTTAAATCATAGATAAACTAATAAAGTCCTTATTACCTCGTACGACATTGAACTGAGAAATATACTGAGTTGATGTTTCAATTGATACTAGAATTGGGCCTATTTAAATTGTGTTGGTTTTGGGAGATTTCCAAATTTGAACCTCATTACTTTATAATATCATCATCATCATCATGTCAGCCGAAAGACGTCCACTGCTGGACATAGGCCTCCCCCAAGGCTCTCCACTTTATAATATGCGATAACATAATTACAATATTACGGTACAGCAGTCATTGCTGTAGCCTACTACCAAAGGTAAAGCTGGTCATTGCCAACGGATTTTGAACGCATAATAGAGGACTTATGATATTTATGTAGGTAAAATTATTTTAACGATATTTAAAGTATATCATTCTTATGGAAATATCTAACACAAATCTCAGTAATAATGTAATCCATATAAAAATAAAATAAATGAATAATTATTAGGGGCATGTCACACAAATTGACCTAGTCCCAAACTAAGCTCTAAGCTTGTATTATGGGTACTAGACAACGATATAAATACTTACTATACGTAAATAAATAGAAAACATCCATGACACAGGAACAAATATTCGTGCTCATCACACAAATATCTGCCTTTAAAGGGATTTGAACCCAGGACCGCTAGCTTCGTAGGCAGGGTCACTACCAACAAGGCTAATAATAATAGGTCGTAATATCCTTATTAATATCATAAAAGCGATAGTGTATTTGTTTGTTTGTTTCGTCTTCATCGATACAAAGATAGTCATAGCCCGAAGAAGAACATTGGGTATTCCAGTAGATCAGACAGTTCCCGAGGGAGTAGCGATAAGTGAATTCTGCTTGGGTGGAATTGTGGTGGAACGTTGGTGTTTTTTTAATGCACAAAATAACAGAGCTAGTTTGCCTTACCAAAGTAAACACTATTACACTGGATCCTAATTGGAATTTTATTATTTAAATAAATAAATAAATAAATATCAGGGGACAATGTGACACCAATTGACCTAGTCGCAAACTAAGCTCTAGGCTTGTACTATGGGTACTAGACAACGATATAAATACTTATATAGAGAAATATATACTTAAATACATAGAAAACATCCATGACTCGGGAACAAATATTCGCGCTCATCACACAAATATCTGCCCTTACCGGGATTTGAACCCAGGAGCGCTAGCTTCGTAGGCAGGGTCGCTACCAACTAGGCCAGCGCGTCGTCAAATTAAAAGAAACTGTCTCTTTTAACTTACACCACGAACCAATTTTAAAAAGCTTTCACGATAATCGTTTGGTTTTATCGGTGATATTTCAATATCCACTTGTCGGTGATCCGGTGATAGCCGGAATCGTACCCGGTTTTCCGTCCGGTCATCCGGCAACCGGTTGAAACGAACAATCCTCCTTTGTAATGGTAAAAACCGATACTCGGATAAACGGCGGTAATTGGTGGCCAGTTAAAACTTTTGAATGTCGGTTTTACTTTTTTATTTTTGTGCACCTTTACCTATACAATGTTTTGATGGGTTAGCGTGTATGTGTTTAATTTAAAGTGATTTTGTCAAGTTAATGAACTTAGGGGTTAAATAAAATGCACATAGTTAATATTTTTCAAAAAGTTCAATTGTCTATCTAGTTTTTTCTTTGGCATTTTAATTTCTTATTTTAATTCCAATTGTTACACTTGTGTTGGTCAAATTGCAATAAATTACGTCTTTTTACATCGATCAAAACTGCCTCATTCAAAATCTGAGCGTTTTGGGATGGGTGCGAAATTTAACCGAAAATAGGTCGCTTGGAAGAAAAGCAGCTGTTACTTTATATTTCACACATAATAAAGTAATATTGTTTTATATAAATTTGATTTTTTATTGCTAAGTCCTTCTTATCTGATCCCTTAATAATTACGTCAAGTAGTGGGACACCCTGTAGATAAAGAAATACTTAATAAAATTGCATGTACTTTGTACAATATTGAAAAGCTAATTAAAGAATGTAAATAAGTCATGTATGTTTCCCTTTCATTCGAGTTCAAAATAAAATTACCTACCCATTAAAGTACCTTTTCACCTCTTACAATAAGATTACCAATTTTAAGTAGCCGTATTTTAAAATATTTGCAGTCCCAATATTTGTGTTTAATAATATCGTATATTGCTCTCGAAAACACCATTTTCCGTTAACAACGGCTATAAACCGATTAACGCGCGTTAAGTCGGTTAATGGCGCTGCATTACCCTCAGATATTACTACACCTACGTTACCTGCGGCGCCTGCGGCAGCCGTGGTGTTTCTGGATTTAAAACATCGCTCTTTCATTAATGTTTCAAATATATTAATAGCTGTAGCTTCAAACAATGCTATATTATGTGATATTAAGGATAGGTTTAACTATCCAGAGAGGTAACGCAGCCAGCATCATGGGTACAATGCCGCGAACGGATTTATTGAAGGGGGTATTCTTTTTGTAGTTATGTACATAAATATATTTAATAATTCTAGTTTTAAGTAGGTTACATTAGTTGTTAATTATTCTAATTATAATATTGTATATATTTATATTTCTCTATATTAATAAAACTAATTGCATCCTAACAACTAGTGTGATATTTAAGTTAGTTTTTTAGTCAGGGTCCCTCTGAAAACCAGCGCCATGGCTTGCTGCGGCATAAAACTGAGTATCAGCCTTATTCAACGCCATTTTAAATGTGTTTTTTTACTTGTCATTTTTTTAATATCGTATACATATGCGATGAATAAATTATTTCTATTCTATAATTATAATCTAATAAAAAGCAAAGTTTAAAAACTCGTCTGTATTGAATGATATTATCGTCTACATAATATTACGCACTATTAAAAAAAAGTTAACCCCCTCTCATTTCTGTGATTTAAATAATATGTCCTATGTCGCTCACACAGCCAAGACAAATCTAACGACACCTCATAATGTTAAAATCCATCATGCCATTTATTCTGCAAAGCGTGCCACAGAAATAGATAAACATACAAACCCTCCCTCCGACGCAGTTGGGTAAATATTTAGGGGCTGTTGTTGTAATTTTTTTCGTAACAAACAGTCACAGCTGTAGCAAATAATCATACGACATCGGTTTTATTCGGAAACCTTCGTATTTATCTTGTTTTCTTAGCCAACTTTAGTACCCATCGATGATTAAGAAAGCAAGACGAAATCGAATAATAATATATCCGACCAAAAATATTTTTAAACTTTCGCGTTTACAAAGTTTCAATCACAAAATCAGGTTTTGGCACATTGAAAGCATGAGAATTTTAACCAATGTATGTATGTAAACTCTTTATTGCACATAAACAATTACAATACATGTTTACATTAATAAAAATAATGTAAATAGGCGAACTTATCCCATACGGGATCTCGTCCAGTTAACCCTGGATTAGAATAAGCAAGGACAATGTAGAACGATAGACAAATTAACATAATTACAGGAAATAACAAATAGTACATACAGCAGAGAAACAGGCAGAAAATCAAATATCTTTTTTTAGTAAAATATAAAAATAAGTAATAGAAAAAAGACGGATTTGAGTTGTTTTTTACATGTAACCCATTATAGGCTGAATTGTTTGATGATTTAAAATTTATTTTGAGTTTTAATGTATAGAACAATAGAGCCTAAATTCTCTCCACGACATAAGGTGCCAAACGACACCGGAAGCCTAATAATTGGTTAGCAAATATAAAACTCACGACTTGTTGCCGAGGAACCGGGTTGATACCGTTAGTGTAGTGCGTCTGGCCCTTATCAATTTACAAATAAAAGTAGGGTAGTGGTTTTACTCGGTCGATGAAACATGTGTTCCACTTTTTAAGGGACTCCATATTTTGCCACTGCCGTGTCTGTATATACAGGAAATATGTATTTTTGTTAATTCGGAACATTCATTGTTTAAACGGCGTGGTGAAGTTTTAAAACGGCATACAAGGGCCAAAATTATGAAACGCCTTTATAAACCTGCTTGTCACAACTCAGCAGCTTGTCTGCTTGTACACCAAAAATGTATACAACATGTGCATTCAAATCTATAATGCCATACCTGATGACATACAGCTACTCCAGGGAAATAGATTTAAGAACAAATTGTCGAACTGCCTCCTAGATAGGTGTTTTTATAGTGTTAAGGACAAGACTTCCTCGAGCAATCTAATAAAATGTAATAATTAGTAATAATTTGTGATCTTCGACATTTAGTATATTTTATAAATTTTAACACTCTTATTTGTAATTTTAAGTGTATTTTGTTATTTCTATATTGCATAAAATTAATATTTGCACGCTTGCTTGCAAGCTGGATACACTGGACACTATTATTATTTAAAATTGACTGTAACATCTTATGTGGGTACTGTATTCTGCAAATAAATGATATTGATTGATTGATTGATTGATTGATACTAAACGCCTCGAAGACCTCAAAGTTGACATCGCTGACACCAGGTCTTCCGTGACCACGGCCGGTGCAACCCAGCCGAAACAACAGATATAGCGAGGTATGTATACACTTTCCTGTCGTGAGTTTACATCGTGTAAAGACCAGATTTTATTAACCAACAAAAAATGTTGATTTACTCTCATTAAGTACAAATGCAAAATCGAACACTCGAAATTATACGTCAATTCAGAAAAATGACCATTTGAAATACAACAAAAAGGAACATTGTCCATCCTGAATAACGTCTAAAATGGAATCATGTCCCATGGTAAAATTTAGCAATAAGGTCGGAAAAAAATTAGTCTATTTGCATTTACGTGCACTCAGAAATATGACCAATGGTAAATACGTCCTACCTGAAATATGTACAATTTATATTATACTAGCCGACCCGGCGAACTTAGTCAATTTTTTAATAGATATTCTGCTATTTGGGGCAGAGACAAATCCAACTAATCACAGGCAAGGTTGTTAATATTTTTCAGCACAATTTCATTTTGACTAAATTGACTTCTGATCCAATTTCCGAATGGTCGTTTCAAGTGGACGATTTTCCATTTTACCTAATGACAGTACATCAACATGATGTCGTACGGTATAATTACGGTACCGCTACAGATGTAGTTAGTACCCTATATGCTAGGAGCTATAAAAAGTCACATCTATCAGTTCATTCAATAAGCCATGAAAATGAAACACACAGATTGTCACATTTATTATTCTAGTTAGAATAAGGATTAATAATTACAAAACAGGGCCTTTTTTCCGGGTAAAACCATACTATTGCCTTTGACGTGTTATCGTATGGTCGACGTTTTATTAGCTCATATCGTCATTGCTTTGAAAAAAACCTTGTAGCTCATATTTCATGACATAGTATTTTAAACTTAATCGTGAAGAGAATTAAGTTCCAACTCATACATCTTGAAATATCAGATAGGAGTTTTTTGAAAGTAGTAACGATATGTAATTGACGATAATGGCGGCCGAGTTAAAAACAATACCATAACACTTCAAAAGCAATATAGTTCTGTTTTACCGCGTTGAATGGAGGCCGTGGTCCAAGTTCCTCACATAAAAACTCAACAACGACGCCAACGCTTACCGACGACAGTTTAATTACAATGTTATCTTATTCCAAGTAGCAAAATATGGTCATGTAATTACCCTAGGAGTGTGTATTTTTTTAGTCCTATAGAATACTTAAAAACGTTTATAGAACCGCATCTGGGTGCACTTTATATGGCTATTACGTCCTATAGTCGTTTTATTACGGTCTGGAAGCGTGTCATTCAATTTTATATTATTCTGGTTGTATGCTCTTACAAGAATAAATTTTCTTATAAGGATCCGGTAAGCCGCCTGAACAAGAGCGATTACTCCTTTAAGGCTCTGACACGTGCCGTTACTGGTGCAATTGATCCTACAGTGATCAGCATGATGATATTAAGAGCATTGATTTCTTTTCATTGGACAGTTGAACGACGCCGTGCAGTGTAAAAAGAAAAATAAATATTTCAAAGATTTCACCCATATTATTTTATATCTAAGTGTAGCAGTTTTGTCATTTTACTATTACATATATAAAGCATCCAATTCAGTTGCGAAATTAACTTTATTGATAAAGTAAATGACGACGAGAAACATATTTTCATGCTCCGCGTTTCAAAATTAATCTTTCTTATCTTATCTTATCTTACAGATGGGCCCTTTCGGATACACTTCGACCCTTTAGGATCTTTTGTGCAATTACCCTCTTACACACTCAGCTGTTCGAATGTGCAGGTTTCCTAACGATGTTTTTCCTTCACCGTAAGAGCATCGGGTAATGCACTTAAGTTAGAAAAATCATTGGTACATGGTGACCGCATCTCGAACTCGGTACCTTACGATCACGAGTCGACCGCCTAAGCCACTAGGCCATCGACGCTCTTAATTACAATAGAAAGGTAAGATGACATTACAAAAGTAGAATAAAATTCCCAAATTTCTTAGAATAGAAACACTACTCAGTGTTCATTAATAATGACTTCCTTAGTTATTTCGACGTAAACGACAAAGTGTGGGGACTATTTGTGCATTTTTCAACGTTTTTGCAACGTATGTTGGAGCCTCGCCAGCCCGAAGATTAATGTTGACGGTTGCTTATTGCCTTCAAATTTATTACTAATTTTATTAAGAAATGTTTCTTGTAAGTAATTAAACGTGGTTGAGATAATTTCTGCGTCGTATTTTTAATCAAGCGAGTGAAGTCATACGAGCGAGTATTAAATTACCTAATTGAGAATCATCATCATCAGCCCACTTTCGTCCACTGCTGGACATAGGCCTCTCCCATGGCACGCCACTGAGCTCGGTCCTGAGTTTTTTGTTTTCAACCGCTGCCAGCCGTGGTATATGTGTGCTTGCCATGTGAGGTGATGCCCATAATCGCCACGCTGGGCAGGCGGGTTGGCGATCGCAGGATTTAGTACCGCACCGGAGATGCTGCTGCCCACCTCCGGCCGGTCGCCAGAGCCTCTTCTGTTGTTTAGCAGGATGACCGCGTGCAGGTTGAGGTTGGCTTGGGTCAAGAGATGGTATTTTGCCCATTCATCCCTAATTGAGAATGCAAGCCTTAAAATGTTGTTTTGTACGCTGTGACGCCTCCGTCCACTAGGATCCATTGACAGGATCCATTAAAGGGGTCAAGTGGACTTTTTGTACATTAAAATCCATTAATGGAGTAGAGTCTGGGAGAGTATTTGGAGTCGTTTACACTTTTTAATCCGCTGGGATCCATCAATGGATTCTGTTGCACTCTTAATTACGCTTCGATCCATCAATGGATCTTAGTACACTACTATGTATATGAGTATCCAACAATGGTTTTTATTAAACTTTTAATACACTTGAATCCATCAATTTGATTATATACTCGTGGACATTGTAGTATACTAAAATCCAATGATGAATCCCGGTATATTAGAAGTTTAATACAATCCATTCGAGGGTCTTTGTAGACTTCATAGTATATTTAAATCCATTGATTCATCCCAGCGTATTAAAAAGTGTACACCACTCCAAATGGATTCAAGTATACAATAAAGTCCACTCTACTCCATTAATGGATTTGAATATACAAAGTCCACTTGACCCCTTTAATGGATCCTAACAATGGATCCTAGTGGACGGAGGGGCTATGGTGGAACAATTAAAACTTGCTGGTTAATAATTTGTACGTCGAGGTGTAAAGCGAGTTGGTTAAGAGAATCATACTAAATCGAAGCGCAAGAGTGGAACTCTATATTCCACTCGGTAAATCCATACGTATAGTGCGATAGCTCTTAGAAGGTGCTTCGGGTTTGTACTTGTCTCTCACTCGCTCTCATGCGCTCTTATGAAGAGCGAGTGAGAGAGAAGTACACACCCGAAGCATTTTCTAAGTGCTCACAGACTGTATTGGTTTTGAGATGTTATCTCCTGAACGTGTTTTCGTAGAGCTACGTAGCACTACGTGCGGCTCGTAGCACGTAGCAAGACCACCAAGTGCACACTGGGAGCGTTGAGACATCATAAACAGAATCTCTAATTATTATACTCTTTATAATTAAAGAGAACAGAGATAAAGTCATATGATGCGTTTTCGTAAATTATTTTCAATTAATTAAAACAGTTTCATTATTAAATAGTTACGAATTTGTGGCACTTGCATTGGAGACCACGGGACCTTGGTCAGCTGTTATGAAAAGCTTTATTAAGGCCCTGTCATCCCGGCTCATAGACTCCTCCGGAGATCCTAGAGCTGGTGCTTACCTCTCCCAAAGGATTGGGCTAGCTATCCAGAGAGGTAATGCAGCCAGTGTCATGGGGACCATGCCGCGAGCGGACCTGCTAGAGGGGGTGTTCTTTTTATGGTGGTGATTATTATTTGACGACGCGCTGGCCTAGTTGGTAGTGACCCTGCCTACAAAGCTAGCGATCCTGGGTTCAAATCCCGGTAAGGGCAGATATTTGTGTGATGAGCGCGACTGAGTCATGGATGTTTTGTATGTATTTAAGTCTATATTTATCTATATAAGTATTTATATCGTCGTCTAGTACCATTCTAGTACCCACAGTACAAGCCTAAAGCTTAGTTTGGGACTAGGTCAATTGGTGTGATATTGTCCCCTGATATTTATTTATTATTTATTTTATTTATATCTTTAATATTTGAGTAGCCTAGTTTTATTTTAATTTAAATACGTTTAGTTTTAATTTTTAATTGTATTATTGTTGAATTCTGTAAATATGTGTATGATAATTATGTAATTAAAAGTTTTGTTATATCGATATAAAACTTATAATAATTAACTCGATGGGTCCTACAAATACATTGACGGCCATGTTAGCCTAGATAGACAGTGACCTAACGAAGCTAAAAATTCCGCGTTCGATTCCCGGTAAGGGCATAAGTTTGTGTGATGGGCGTTAGAATATGATCATGAATCTCTATTGTTTTAAATGTTTTTAAGTACTTTGTTATCTATATAAGTATGTTTATTATATTATTGAGAGTGGTCGCAGGAGAGAAGTCCGCACTGCTCGCATACCATGGCTTTGTAACATCAGTCTTAAAATATGGCATCATACTGTGGGGCAATTCAACGGATGTCAACAAGGCTTTTTTAACACAAAAGAAATATGTTAGAGCGGTTAGTGGCCTCGGACCAAGGGATTCCTGTAGACCTTTGTTCCGAAGACTAGGTTTACTTACTTTAACTGGTCAGTATATCCTCGACTTGGCTTGTTTTGTTCGTAACTTTCCGACATATTAAAAAAAACCGAAATTTAACAATAGATTACGAGAAAGGGATGAATTCAAGTTGCTAATGCCACCATGCTCATCTTCTATATTTAAAAATAATTGTTATATAATGTGTATTATTGTATATAATAAAATTCCCATTGAACTTAGGAAATTACAAAACCGCTGCTTTATGACAAAGTTACGAAAATGGCTAGTAGACAAATGTTTTTATACTGTGCGTGAATTTTTAAATACCTAATTATAATGAGTAACAATTTTAAAGATAAATACAAATATTCTTCATGTAAAATCAAGATTTGCATGCCAGTACCTATAGGCTAAACATGTGATACTAAATTATTGTTTCAATATTATCGACCAAATGTAGCTACCGTATTTAAGCAAATAAATGATTATTATTATTATTATTATTATTATTATCTTTGTCTAGTGCCCAGTCAAGGACTTTAATTGTTATGCCACTATGAAACCCTGTCGCATAACGTTAATCATTCATTTAAGCGTAATTTCTGTCATGTGGTTTGACGCTGTCATTATGGCAGGGTTCCATAGTGGCATAACAATTAAAGTCCTTGACTGTACGAGCCTAGATCTTAATTTAGGACCTTGACCAATTTGTGTTAGATTTTTCCGTAATATAATTTACTTATCGATTGGAAAAACAATCTATTCGAATCCGAACAGATTTGGGTGTTATGTTATATTGCAGCGGAAACGGGCTCGATTTCCGGGCGTGACCAATCCGAACACATTCGTTAGATTTATGGAGGAAAACAAATACGGAGCTTATTGGTCACTAACTGAGCTTTACGGCCAAATGCTGTTAGTTGAATAAAATTAACTTTTTTTTATAAACAGACGTGTCCTAACTCGAGGCACGTTCTAGGGATTGGATATCGATAAAAAACGGCTGCGCAATTTCAAAACCCAGCAAGGGCCATTGAGCTAATTTTACAGGAGAGCGAAAAAACATGTTTTGTCTCAGCCGTACAAAATTTTGCAATATTTGTTCAAAAAGTTACACTTTCTCGATTAATTCGATTAAGACGAATACATTTGTACATATATCTTTTCTTAATTTCCTATATTACATGTTTTATATGCCATACTAGCTTTTTAAATGAAATGCAAATAAAGAATCAGTGAGTCCGATGATTTTCAAGCCACTCTGTTTTTTTCAAAAGCTAGTAAGTGCATGTCACATACTAGGTTTTTGAAATAGTTTTGTGACATACTAGGTTTTGAAATCGTCAAGCCCGTTTTTTGTGCACTTACTAGGATTCGGGGTGTGGGTAAATGTGAACCTGAGAGAGATAGGGCTCTAAATGATTTTGCATCCTGCAGGGACTTCGCAAAATTAGGTTTTTGAGACTTACTAGGTTTTTAAATTGCGCCGCCGAAAAGATGTCGATTATAAAGAGGCTCGATACTATGTCTGATATCTGAGAGCGTCGGTGGCCTAGTGGCTTAGAGGGTCGACTCGTGATCGTAAGGTACCGAGTTCGAACCCCCGCGGTCACCATGTACCAATGAGTTTTTCTAACTTAAGTGCATTACCCGATGCTCTTACGGTGAAGGAAAAACATCGTGAGGAAACCTGCGCATTCGAACAGCTGAGTGTGTAAGAGGGTAATTGCACAAAAGATCCTAAAGGGTCGAAGTGTATCCGAAAGGGCCCATCTGTAAGATAAGATAAGATAAGATGTCTGATATCGAGAATCTTTAGATATTAGTACAACAAGAGCATTTACTGTCAGTGCCAGTTAAGTATATGTCAATAATATTTGTGGTAATATTCCGCTACGAGTTCATAATAATTTAAAGTGAATATTTTCATCTAGACGGCAATCTTTATTACCGACTAATATGGAAAAAATATTGATTGTTTACTATGAAAACCATTTCAAAGTAGAACAATCATTTGTATATTGTTTTTATTTTAAAATGTAGAGAGAATTAATAATATTTCTTTATATAATATTTAATAATATTTATTTACACTCATATCATAAGTCCTCTATTATGCGTTCAAAACCGAGCGACGCTCGGTCTTCCAGGTACTTATACCTTTAAACGAGCAATTCTTGTATATTATGTATATGTATATAATCTGAATCTCGGAAACGGCTTCAACAATTTCGATGAAATTTGAAGTATAAGGGCTTACGGGGGCGAAAAATCGATCTGTCAAGTTGTCATCTTCGCGAAAGTTCGTTTTCAACCCGAGCGACGGTCGGTCTTCCAGGTACTAATTATTGAAAGTGAATATTTTCATCTAAACGGCAATCTTTATTAACGTCTAATATGGAAAAAATATTGATTGTTTACTATGAAAACCATTTCAAAGTAGAACAATAATTTGTATTTTGTTTTTATTTTAAAATGTAGAGAGAATTAATAATATTTTTTATATAATATTTAATAATATTTATCTACACTCATACCATAAGTCCTCTATTATGCGTTCAAAACCCGTAGGCAATGACCAGCATTACCTGTGGTAGTAGGTGACAGCGATGACAGCTGTTAATTTCGGAAGATGTTCCAAATTTGGATCTCATTACCTTACAATATTCGATAACGTAATTTCAAAATTACGTTACAGCTGTCATCGCTGTCACCTACTACCACAGGTAAGGTAATGCTGGTCATTTGCCTTTCGGCTTCTGAACCCATCTTAGAGTACTTATAATATGTGTGTAGATGAAGTATTGTACGAGACTCTGCGTAATTAGCATTACGCAACCGTCACGTAAACTACTATTTTGTCCTATCCTCACACCGCACACAACAATGTAAAATTGCTGTTTGAAGGTAAGTTACACGATAAGATTGCGGTAGCATTCCGTACGGAGGGTCCGCGGGCTACAAGGTCTTACTACCACTGAAACACTTGTTACAGCTATATTTACCTATTTATTTATTTATTTATTTATTTATAACTTGATTACTACAGATATGAATTTGGTTTTTTATTTTTACATAGTATAAAATGAAGTCGCTTCCGCTGTCTGTTCGCTTACATCTTTCAAACTACTCAACGGATTTTAATGCAGTTTTCAGCAATAGATAGAGTGATTCAAGAGGAAGGTTTTGGATTATGAACGAGTATTACAGAAAACTGGCATAAACCGAAGTGAAGCGAGGGCGGGTCACTAGTAATAAATAAAAGAAATAATATCAGGGAATAACGAAACATGTAAGCAATTAGCTAGCCTATTAGTGTCGTAGGTACTAAGGTCTGTTTCTTACTTGTCATATATTGTAAACCACTTTCTAACCTCAAAATGAACCTTTTTTGTCTAAAACAGCCCTTTTGTCGTAAATAAAATAAACTGAATAAACATTTTCGACATCATTTGGCCAATTTTATTGTCTGTGTTTGTTTTATTTTGTTTACAATACCGATTTTAGCCTAAAAAGGTTCATTTTGAGGTGTGAAAGTGGTTTACTATATAAGACAAGTAAGAATGAACAGACCTTAGACAACGATTAATACACTTTAAAAGAGAACTAAATTCTTAAATACATATAAAGCAACCAAAGAAAATCCGCGCCGCAGGTGTTTAACACCTCGGCATTATGCTGAGTCAGTGTCCGATACACTGCCGCGAAGACACACTCACTACCTGTTTATTGCTGTTTTCCGTTTTTACTTTCTTCTGTGTGTCGTGTGTGTAGTGAGTAATTGTATTAATTGTAACGAGGTGTTTACCTATGTATTACACCTCGTTCAATTAAAGTCGTTCTGGCACTTTCTATCTGGCTATTTTTATTCTAAATTCTAAATTTGAGTTCATTTAAATCCTACGTTCGCTTGCGCACGACGACGAGCTCAGTCGCTCACGAACTTCCAGACTATTAACAAGTTCTCAATAATAATGAAAATTCCAAGTCAAATAAATACAACAGTGAAATTAATTATATTAAAGATATAAATAATAATCACCACTATAAAAAGAACACCCCCTCTAGCAGGTCCGCTCGCGGCATGGTCCCCATGACACTGGCTGCATTACCTCTCTGGATAGATAGCCCAATCCTTTGGGAGAGGTACGAGTAAGCACCAGCTCTAGGATCTCCGGAGGATTCTATGAGTCGAGAGTACAGGGCCTTAATAAAGCTTTTCATATCAGCTGACCAAGGTCCCATGGTTTCCACTGCAAGCGCCACGAATTCGTAATTATTTAATAATGACGAATATTTGCAGCGCTTGAGTTTTTGGGCCTGATCAGCTGCTGCACCTGCCCGATTACGAGTTGACTGGACGTGGGAAAGGGCGAATGTGTCAACGCATTATTTTATTATAATAAAGCTAACTGAAGACCTTTAATAAATATTCCTGCCCTGGACTTCCGGTGTTATTAATCCAACCACTCCCTGATCCTGAACCTACTCCGGTATTCCCGTGATATATTATTATATTCAATTCAAAGCTCAGAAACAAGATTAAATAGAAACTGATAGAAAAAGTGATGGAAGTAGAATTGAAGGATAAAGCTTTATAAATTTAATAGAAGAATTGTCACAAACAGTTTGCACAAGATTTAAAATGACAACGGGGTGAAAATGTAAGAGTCGGTCGTTGCGACGCCAGTAATAGTGAAATGTTTCTTACTTTGTTCTAGCGCCGCGCTGAACAGGATTGGATTCATTTTATGTAACAAAAGGACATAATTGTACACATTGTACTGCAAAAGATTCAAATCTAACAAGAACTTAAAATTCTCAAGCAACTTTTGCAAGAGTTATAATTTTGTCTTCTTTGTTGGTAGCGGGTATAGTTAGTATAGCAGGGACCTAATATGACTGTGTTTATCGTGTGACTTAATGTAGATAAAACATCCGTCACTTTTTGACACGTATATAGGTACGAGAGTGACGGATGCTTTATCCACATTTTGTCACGCGATAAACGCAACCGTACTAGGCACGCAGGGGCTCTATTATTTTCCGTAAAACCACATTGAGTTAGATATGTTATCGTATTTTGAACATTACATTGACGACGCGCTGGCCTAATTGGAAGTGACCCTGCCTACGAAGCTAGCGATCCTGATTTCAAATCCCGGTAAGGGCAAATATTTGTGTGATTGTGAATTGTTTTTTCCTGAGTCATGGATGTTTTCTATGTATTTAAGTTTATATTTCTGTATAAGTATTTATATCGTTGTCTAGAACCCATAGTACAGTCGAGTTCATAAATATGACTATAAACTTTAGTACCTTGTCACTTTAACACGATAAAAGTCCAGTGCCCCATACTTGGGTCACGACGAACTGTCTCCACAAATCCGTGCCCCGCACATGGGTCACTATAGCCGACCAGGTACGCACAGAAATCAGTATAATCATAGTTTTGTTTATACGGTTTATAATTTAAAGACAATTCTGATTTATTTATTAATATTTTTAGTTGGATAGACGGCAGCATTCTATAATATATATTATACTAATCCAAGCGTGTACCTGGTCGTTTCTTAGTGGCCCATACGTGGAGCATGGACGTACGATGGAAGTAATTTTCTTGGACGTACGAGGAAATCGAAACATTTTGTATGGGGACTGTGAACGTGTTAATCGTTGGGACAATCATATATGCCAGTTTGAACAGGACATTTAATAGACAAGGTACTAAAGTGTATACATATTTATGAACTCGACTGTACAAACCTAGAACTTAGTTTGGGGCTAGGCCAATTTCAGAAACAAACACATTTGCAAAAGTGACTTAAAACTATGACTAAGATCTAAAGTTACCCATGTAAATAAATACATAGGGGATATTTTCTACTCGGAAACACCATTACTGCTTTTGACTTGCTATCGTAATTGTCAACGTAACAACAGTCTTTATTTACTTGATAATAATGGCAGCCAAGTTAAAAAAATACGATTATTATGCCAAAGGCAATAAATATTATGGTTTTACCCAGTAACATAAAAAACCAGTACGAAAATGTTTTTCAGAATCCAATAGGCTTATTACAATCGGATTACCTTTAATTGTGTTTGTTTCTCTTAAATGCGTAACGCTGTTATTTATTGCTTTAAAAATATCCTGCTTAAGAGGCCGTCCGCTGCGAATCTTAAAGATAGTATTTGACCTTTGAAGATTCTTGCGACACTTCTCCACAATGATGGTCGTTTCCGAAACGCTAGTAGATTCACTCCATATTACAGACGTGGAAGCAGAATAAGTATATGTATTGGAAATTTTGTTGAGTTTCTTGCGGCGTTTCTCCTCAGCAGTGGTCTCTTGCGAAGCGCTGGTAGATTTTTAACTTGTAAAAGTGCCCGTGCGGCCTACTTACTGAATAAACATCTTTTATCTTTTTTATCTTTTGAATCTTGAATTTTAGCTTTCGAAAATTACCTACAGGTTTCGCTCATGGATTATTTTTCTGAATCATATTTTTAATATTTAAATGGGTAAATAAGAAGCAAGTAAACTGTAATGCTAGTAGTTTAAATATTTATTTATTTTAAAGCGGCTCTCTGAATGTCTGTGTGCATGTCTGCTTATCACTACATAGTATAAAAAAAACAAAAACCCGCCTTCAAAAAGCAAAAAATAACTTCTTTAAAATGGTAGGTAAATAGGTCAGTCCAACTGAAGTCTGCTTTTGGTTCAAATATTGTTGGACGCCGACCTCAGTTGGACTGACCTATTTACCTACCATTTTAAAGAAGTTATTTTTTGCTTTTTGAAGGCGGGTTTTTGTTTTTTTAAACTTTTTTTTTATTTTATACTTTTTAGTGATCATACTTATGCTGTTATTCTCCCACTTCTCAAGAAACAATAGAACATTTCAATCTCGCCGGAAGCAACGCCGTGGGAAAGTCATAGTCATATATTTAAACCTAAATATGCTTCGTCATAGTCGCTCAACTATCTTAATCGAAATATCTTGTCGCCACCCTCGAAATGTATACCGTTTAGGAGTTCCGGTGGCCTTCTGTGGTCATCATCATCAGTTCCACTTCACCAAATAGTGCTTTCCAAGACCAAATACACGAGTTACAGTGAAAAATACCAAAATCGCTATAGGTGTGCCCATAAATTTTGAAGAGTTCCGTCGATTCCTCATGGATTCCACCATCAGATCTTCGTTTTGAAAAAAATGGGACCAATCTGGAAGCACCAGCTTTCAAATAAAAAAAGAATCTTCAAAATCGGTTCACCCAGTCAAAAGTTCTGAGGTAACAAACATTAAAAAAAAAAAAAACAGACGAATTGAGAACCTCCTCCTTTTTTTGAAGTCGGTTAAAAACAAAGTCTCTTCCCGCTGTTGGTCTGTCCCCTTGTATGCTTAGATCTTTAAAACTACACAACGGATTTTGATGCGGTTTTTTAAATATATAGATAGAGTGATTCAAGAGGAAGGTTTTATGTATAATAAGTTTTGGGTTATGTACGGGTATTAAAGAAAACTGGTATAAACCGAAGCGAAGCGAGGGCGGGTAACTAGTTTCTTTAAACTTTGAAACAAATGTTACTTTGGTTTTAACCATAATTTGAAAGGTTCCGAAAGCCAAGGCCGTATGTTTCATAATAATTATTATAGAACTGTTATTACCATGGCAACGCTTATTATAGAATTGTTTTCCCGGTTCGGTTACGCTATAGGTGGTATTCTGATACCGTTAACGATATCAATATTAGCGGTTTATAGTACGTGAGTAGAAGAAAATGATTTAAAAAAACTATTAAACTCGTAATGAATTGATGTTGGAGAAGATAATGATACTGCACATTCATACATTACCCACTAGCCCTCTCACTAAATAGCAGTGTTCACATTTTATGTAACAGCAAAAGGCCCCTTAACACAAGCCTCCTGAATAAAGTGCAAATATATAATTCTTTTACGACCCACTTTTCGTGTATCTGGTACAAATAAAGCGATTAATTTACCTTTTTACGCATTTTGCTGCAGTCACGTGCGATGCGGATATTTTTTGCCGACGTTCATTTTGCTCAGAGCATTTCATTTATTTATACAACCAACATATGTAACGTTGTCTAGGTAGTAGGTAGTAGCCATAGTGCTGCGAATCTCAGTTGAGAATCAGATATATTTGTTTATTGTTGTCAAAGTTAAGAGGTTTATTATTAAAGTGACGCTCTGGAATTAGACAATTAAGTAAAGGTAGGTAAATTCTTAGAAATATAAAGCTACAAAAAAATTTACAAGAGCTTGTAAGGCTATGTTTATTTTAGAGTTTCGTAGTTATTCAAAACTATTCAAGTTTAGTTTTCTGAGTAAAAGTTAAGTTTTTTTAATGAGTAAACTGCACAGCGTAAGTGATTCTCTTGAACAACTCGTTTTTGAATTCGACGCACCAAACACTAACCGGCGAGTTGGAGTTGTCCCGTAGGAGCGTAAAAACCACATTAAAGGCGTGCATTCTTAGCTTACCCGCTTTATCCGTCGAGTGAGCGAGCTGGTATGACTTCTCTCAGTCGAATGATCGGTTGACAGTAGCCGCTTTCAAACGAATACCTCAGTTACCTACAGCTGGCAAACACGTCTAGCCTTGATTTATTTGGACCTTACAAGAATCGTGGCAAAGCGGGGACTATCACATATACTCGTACTAAAGGGCGCTGCATACGTAACGTGATCAGGACGTGGACGGGACGGGGATGGGACGTGGTTGCATATATTTTTGGTTTTCCCGTCCCGTACGTGCAATCATTACCTATGCACATTCCGATACATTTTCTATGAAACGATATTGTCGTCTCGTCCCGTCCCCATCCCGTCCGTGTAAAATCACGTTACGTATGCAGCGTTCTTAAGAGTTACATACGCCTGACTAAGCTTATCGCAACCGCAAAACCTTCTAGCCAGCTCTCCTACAAAATAAAGTCACCAAAACAGCTGACAATGCAACCGTAGTACAAATTCAACTAGCAGATTGTTATAATAGTAGCAATGTCCTTACCGTAGCCGAGGCCAGTTCGAATCTCTCCGATAAGCGCCGGTGTGTGTGACGGCCTGGCGGCAGGCCAGCTACTAATGGCCGGGCTCGATTCTTAGCAAATCGGGAATTTGCATCAAAATGGAAAACGGGAAGAGTTGGGATGTTGAGAAGAAACGGGCAGTGGTATGGACATACGAAATGTACCTGTTACCAATTAAGTTTACGTATTTAAAAAAATAGTGGTTTTACCCGACGGCTGAGAATCGTCAGTTAATTGGCAGTGGGTAATGGGGTCGAAAAGTTGTCAAGTGTCGTCCGCGTACCGGAAGACGCAGCGTGGGTATACCTCCAACAATGTAGACCGACGACGTAGCTAAGGTTGCGAGAAACCGATGGATGCAAGCGGCGCAGGATCAGGCCTTGTGGAAAACTTTGGAGAAGCCCTATGTCCAGCAGTTAACGTCTTTCGGCTGGGATGATGACCCGACGGCTGAAGGAGAAGAGACCATATTGTGGGTGTGTATGTAATATGTATGTATTTATGGTCCTTTATTCCCTTTTAGAGGCTAAACCAGTGGTTCCCCATCGGTGGACCACGAACTGTAGGTGATTCTTATCTCGATTGAGAACAATTTTTACTTTAGCAGAGACCTCACTATTAAATTTGTAATTTGTGGAGCGAAAGGTGAATTCTCGAATTTTGTAAAAGAAACAGCTTCGGTGTATTCAATTCAAACGCGACAAATAAGCACAAAACGTGGTAAATTGTAAGATTATTTATTTTAATCCAACGATACAAGCTCTTGCGGATTATCTATGGTCCGTGGATCACCGGTTGTGTACCGCTGCTGTACGTCATGAAATAAAATAAAAACCGTGAAAACCTCACAACTTATTATTTTCCGTGCATGTTTAATTGCAGTTTAAAGATGCACGGAATGCTATGCTCTCGGTTATGGCCAGCACCCTATCCAGCCTCCTACAGCGGCGGCCGCGGGCAGTTTGTTTAAGTGAAATTCCTTCTATCAGATATTTAATAAAGCTCGGCAAACAAAATTATATTCAAGAGGAAGCTAGTGACCCAGTTCCGCAAAGGTTTTGTGAGTACATGAAAACAATCCGGGCATCGGAATGTGCCCCGTTTAGGAAATATGCTGCTTTTTTACTCTCGTTACCATATTAATATTAAAATCTTGAAAAGTTAACCAAGAACTTGTAAAAGGTATACGTACCTTCACCACATTTTTCCAATATGTGATAAATTAAAAAACCAGTATAAAATACCCAAAATACCAAAATACTTTGCTAAATATTCATGGAAAAAAAGCACACCTTCTACGCGAGCACTGCAATATGAATTTAAAAAGTTTAATTTATATTTTATTATTAATTCCTTCCAAATAAAAACTGGTCCATCTAAGGTGTATCGAAAATTCAGTCACATACAGAATCTATATAGTACTAATGTAATATGTTATCTACATCCTTGGCCGACCACCAACTTAACAACAACACGCTTAACATAATTTAAACAACAGAACTGGGCATAATTCACAAGCCTCCGTCTAGCCAAAACAACTCCTTTCAATCGGATACCATTTCTGAGCTAAACTTTTCCAATACAAACCGCACTTATCGGAGTATCGCTGACTCGCTCACCTCTGGCTCCATTCCAGATCTTTATAGCAGCACCCTAGCTCCCCAAATACCCTTTAAGCAACCCAAAGTGAATAAAATGAACCTTTTTATTAAAGCAATACAGATTTCACAACCGCAGAGAAACGAACAATCTTGGCAGTCACACAAAAATATTTCCAACGCTGGTTTAGGCAATTTTGATACTTATCTTGCTTTAAAAAGGGGTTTGGTGAATGTTTAAGTAGTAAATTGTACTGTTTAAAATTGAATAAGAGAATTGGATCCCTCTTGAGTTATCGCGGATTGTAAGGACGTAGTTTTTTTAGTTCCAAGTGTTTTAAATTCGGGTACAAATTGAGCTGAACCTTGCTGGTGTATATAGATTTATTGTGTTCAGTGTTTAAGTACGAGTCTCTGTATTTCCTGTAAGCTTTTAATGTAATTGTTTTGTGTTCGGCGGAATGGAATGAGTCCAAATTACTTATAGTATTTATTTTGCAAGAGTGAATTTGCGGTGGTCATTATTTTGCAAAATGGAGTGACGCGGAAGATTCATTGTTATTAAGGTGTTTAATTCTTTGAACTTCTATAACATTATAGCAAATAACGTGTTTTTGGTCAACGATTTCTTAGAAATCAGGAATATTTGTGGTGGTAGGAACTTGTGCAGGGTCCGTCCGGATAGCTACCACCATCTTATCCAATAACCCACCGCCAAGCAGTAATGTTCGCATTTTTGTGTTCCGGTGTGGGGATAAGACAGCTGGTGAAATTACTAGCACAGAGGCATTCCATCTTAGTCCTCAGGGTTGGCAACGCATTTGAAGTCCTAGGATTGCAGTTTTGAGATTGTAGTCTTGAGGTTCCAAATGTCTATGGGTCTCGGATCCCTTTTACCATCAGGTGGCCTCAGTGCTCGCGTGCCTTCTCCTAGCCATAAAAAAAACGGAACACGGAAGTTGGCTAGTGGTTTTTTTCTAATTGGTTACTGTATTTTACGGCACAGATCTGTGACCCATAGACATTTGCATTCTCAAGACTTCAATTTATAGACTGCAATCCTACCGCAAATGCGCTGCGAACCCTGTACAGATACAGTCGGCAAAAAGTGGTCTGCCAATTTAAGGATGAATTTCGTTTGCACGACATTAAACTATAAGAGCGATAAGATGCCTCTGTCATATTTAAAGTGTCAACTTTATTGACATTTTCATTTGATAGGAAATTGGGTCAAAGTTGAAAGACGACCTTATTCTGCTGACTGTATCTTTTATAACTCTGAATCTTTTTCTGTGAAATATAGCTACACAATCTGATCTAATCTTATTCAGATGGGTCCTTTCAGATATACTTCGACCGTGGGGGGTCTTTTGTGTAATAACTCTTAATGAATAAATACATTTTATTACTGTTTATAAATTTTATAATACAAATTTGTTTTAGGTAGATTAAGTTACTTCGTGTAAATTAATGTATCTTTATTATTTTTGTTTTTATATTAGTTTATGTATTTATGATAGTTATTATTATAATTGATAATATGTAATTGCGTTCTGTATAATATTTTTTGAGCTTAACTTGTTTTTTTACCATCCTCTAGCGTTATCCTCACCCAGTCATTCCAGGGTTAGCTGGAAGAGATCCCTTAAAGGCATAAGTTCGCCTTTTTATATAATTTATTTTCATAAAAGTGTTCTTTATGAAACGACTTATTTTTGTCCAATAAAGGGTTTACTTCCTTACTCACAAACTTACTCTTCTTATATAATTCAGTTAGTAGCATGTTTAAGTTTCCTCGCGATATTTTTCCTTTAACGTAAGAGGTTTCAGTTTCCAACTCTTAAAATATCTGACACATGTCTGTTACCAGAGGCATGAGTGCCTGTCAGATATTTTCGATCCCAATGTTGGTAAATATGGAAGAAGGGTTTGGCGACGCGGTTAGTTTCGTTGATAGTGACCCTGCCTACGAAGTTAGAGATTTTCGGTTCGATTCCCGTTAAGGGTAAATATTTGTGTGATGAGCACGAGTTTTTTTTACTTAGTTTTGGATGTTTTCTATGTATTTAAGCACGTATTTCTTTATGTTTATAGACGCTATTTCAAAGTTCAAAATTCAAAATATTTCTTCAGTAAATAAATTGGCCACATGAGTCTCTTTTACACATCGGTAAAATAGACTGAATAGCGCATCGGACAGACCATCATTGAAGAGAAAAGTGATGCAAGAAACTCCAGTACAAGCATAGAGCTTAGTTTGAGACCAGGTTAAGTTTTGATTGTCCCCTTGATATTTAATTTGATTTTCTAATGGCTGGGGACTGTAACAGTGTAAAAGAGATGCCAAAAATGAAACCTGATCAAGTTTTGAAAACTATCAAAATGTTTGGAATTGACATGAGCGATGTGACCTCCTATACAGTTTTGATAACGATAACGTTCTCCAAATGCACCTCAAATAGGGTTTACAGTTATATAACGAGTCCTAAATCACACCGTCTAGTGTATCCAAGGGTCTGATATAGTGACGATAAAAATGAAATGAGGCGGCAAATCCGGCCGAAAGTGGGAGTCTCCGGATATAATACAACGCTTTTTATGGTAAAGGCCTGCCCAGACTGATCGGCGAGGCGTCAGAACTGATTTCACAGAAAATAAACTGTCGTTGTTACTGGTTTCATAACCATTGTGTGATAAAATTTGTATTTCTGCATTTCAATTTAACGTAATCACTGTCTGTAATGCATTTAATATTTTTCTGTGTGAAATATAAAGTTTGAAGAGCGAGAATTGGAGCGTTGAAAATTTTGCACCTACGCCTTATTTTATGAATATTAGAAATCTAATTAATTCCAGCTGGTGCTTGTGTTTTATACACCACACGAGATATTATCGCATCTACAACTCTTGGCAGTGTAAATTATTACCAACTACAATACAAAGTTTTCCTTGCGACAACTCTCTTTTTCTAAAAAAACATTAGTGTTGCTTTTTTTTTGTATTGATAATTTTTTATATTGGAAATACATTAATTTGACAGTTTTTAAAATATAATAAACAACATTTTTTTCGGTGACTGATTTTTTCACTGCTCTTATAAATAATATTAAACGCAGACCACTAAAAGCAACACCTTTTTAAAATTCCGGCTTATTAGCTTCAGCTATTTCAGAGAAACAGCTTCTCGATAGACAGACAGACGGACGGACAACAAAGTCATTTGTATGCTGCGATGGTGGTAGCAATCCGGATGAACCACCCTTAGATTGGCAGTGTATCTAATAATGCACATACTATAATGTTCACTTTTTATATTTTTGGTTACTATTTTTTTATGCTGATTTCAAATCAAATAGTGTTTGAATTCACCACTTTTTTTATTTTTGCCAATTTAACGGTTAAACCATATCCTACCACCACCACCACTTATTTTGCTTATACTTAAATACGTCAAAAAGGTATACTTACATTCACACATATCGTTGAAACTCGATCTCTTAATGGCGCCCATTACCGGCTCCATTTCAGCTTGTCATTAAATCGTAATTGCGTGTTATTTGAGTGACAGGCGCTAACAGAGTATAGTGTGTCCTTGTCACACCGTAAACTACAAGGCAAGGTCGTAGTATAATGGATATTTTGACAGTAGTACAGCAAGGTGACCCCGTTATCTCGAGGCACTGACGTTGCTTTTTTGTAGGGATTGAATTTATTATTTCATCGACCTTCGCTATATCGATGTTTATAGTTTATATTATGCAACCCTGCGATTGTATTTTTGCCTTTTAAATCGCTGCTCAATTTCAATACAGCGTAGGTATTAAAATGATCTTCATTAAAAATAAGTAGATAACGTCATTAGTATTACGAGATAAGATAACTCATGTAATTATTTTGGAAAAACTATGATAAACAGTTTAACTAGCGAATACCCCCGACTTTTATTTATCCCATTATTTTTAGTAGTGATCGTTATTGACTCATCGTCAGTGATATGACATATAACTCTAAGTACAATACCATCGACATTTAGAAAGGCGATAAAATAAAAATTCAATCCCTCCAAAAAAGCGACGTTAGTGCCCCAAGATAACGGGGTCTAGTGATAAGTTATGTCGTCAGAACATAAACTACATATATAAAAATTAACCCCTATTTCTCCTGGTCACGCTATAACTTGAGAACGGCTGAACCGATTTGGCTAATTTCTTTTTTGTGTTCATCTTTGTCAGGATAAGGTTTATATGTAAGAAAAAAATTGAAAAATCCAACGATAAGGTCGGAAATTTGCAGCGGGGCGAAGCCGCTGGCGGGCAGCTAGCTAACAATACAAAGTGGGAAGCCTGTTGTTTGCCATAATTTTCATTAGTCATAATGACATCGTTGATATAATTATCGATAGTCCTAATTTTTATAAAGGTGAAATAGTAAACTTTTCAAAATTTCTCAAATACGTAACGTATGTAGTCAAGGTTAAGTTAGGTTAGGTTGTATTTATACAAATCCTGAAAAAGTGTAAAGTTTCTTACAAAAATATGTTATAACTAACAATAAATATAACCTAAACCACATTATGACTAAAAATAGTTATTGCAGACGATATAGACAATAAAACGCAATACACCTCGAGCCTGAGAGTCTTAGAACCTAACTTTAAACACGCTTTTTAATAAAAAGAACGTATCGCAATACGACGCCTTCGCTCTCAGTATGTATGCGGCTTTAGTTCATGTAATTTTAATTTTCTTGCAGGTTTCATCGACGAAGCAGCTCTGCCAAAGCGGAAGGTGCCAGTAGGTACTTACCTCTGGGTCACGTTCCTTCGAGAGATTAAAGGTTTTCGCACACTATATAAACTCCTCGCCACTGCGGCAGCAACTCTAGTCACACTTTCGATGAGTAGCCAACTAGTTGATGCACCCAATGATCACTAATGGACAACGCGGTGTCAACGAGTGGACAACGCAAATGGTTGCCCGTCACGCGTCAGTCGCAAGCGCATAGTCGCCACGGGGAAGACGTGTGGTCAACGCGTGATAAACGTGTCGGAGTTGACCTTAGTGTACGACGCGTAGACCACACGTCGTACACTACTTTAATATCATTTTTTGAAATTAGACCTAGATTAAAAAACAAAAAACCGCCTTCAAAAACGCAAAAAATAACTTCTTTAAAATTGTAGGCACCTAATAGGTTAGTCCAACTGATGTCGGCTTTTTGTTGAAAATGTTGTGGTCGCCGACTTCAGTTGGACTAACCTATTAGGTGCCTACAATTTTAAAGAAGTTATTTTTTGCGTTTTTGAAGGCGGTTTTTTGTTTTTTAAAACATTTATTTTATTTTATACTTTTTAGTGATCATAATACGCTGTTACGTAGTCCCACTTCTTAGTTAAAATGAAACTTTAACTTATATCAAGCGCGCCGCAAGCAACGCCGCGGGAAAGTCGTAGTCATATTTCAATAAGTAAATATTATTCGTTGTAGGTAGTCGGTCAACTATCTTAATCGAGATATCTTATCGCCACCCTTGAAATCGGTACCATTGAGGAGTTCCGGTGGCCATCTGTGGTCTTCATCATCAGTTCCACTACACCAAATGATACTTTCTGAATGCAAATGCTAGACTTGTTACTAAAAATACTAAAATCGCTATATGTTTGCCTACAATATTTGAGGAGTTCCCTCAATTCCTCACTGATCCCATCATCAGATACAGATTTGGTGACAATGGGACCACCTCGGAAGTATACTATATCAAACCAAAAAAAAATTTTTGAAATCGGTCGACAATTGACGGAGTAATCGGTGAACATACATAAAAAAAAAAAAACATACAGTGGAACGTATAACCTCCTCCTTTTTTGAAGTCGGTTAAAAATATGACATAGGGCTTAAATTTCAATATTTGGCATAGAATTGAGTCGTCGTTGAGCTGTTATAATGTGCGAAGACCTTTACACAATCAGTGCCAGGAATGCTACGAGTGCTACTGTAGTCTGTAGCAGCATTTTTCTTCTAAGTAGCAAAAATCTACTACGAACATTGGAAATATAGTGGCGATAGGGTTGTTGATACTTAAGAGGATTTTGAAGCTAAACATTTCCACACAAAATGCGATAAAGTTTCTCTCACCTTTATCCTAGTCCAATTTTTACGATTTTTGAATATGTTGTAGATATCATAAATAATTATGTTTGTACGTTTTCCTTTTCAAGACAATATTTCTTCGAATGAAACAAATTTAAAAAACAAAATACAGAAACGTACAGACCTAGTTCTTTATAATAATTAGAATTAATAATAAAATTGATAACCCGTATCTATTAGAACTGGTAAATTTTACAGTACCTAAAACGAATGCGCGTACATGTCGGCGCACTGCGCCAGGAGCTAAATTTGTATGGAATTTTTTGACACTTACGCGATTTTAGCGGCGCTTCACTATCCTCTTAATGAATGTGTTAAAACTTAACGAACAAATTGAAGAAAAAAAAGTTGATGAAGTATAATAATCACAAAATGAAAGTTTTCTAAATACACGAAAATTTCAAGCCTAAACCTAAACAAGTCAATAAATACGTACAGTAGTTCAGTTAAAAACTCAATTCAGGCTATTGTTTTCTATTTATTTTCATTGGTAATCATAGAAGTTCACCCCAACATCACGTTCCTCCCTTTATCAAGTTCAAACTTAATAATTGTATTTTCCTCGACTACTCTCCTACAAAATTTAATTACTTAATAATATACCGATGAAACCTTAGAAATCTAGTGCTGGGATCAGATTTCAGTTTTCAGATTTATTACTCAATATAAAATATATAATAATATATAATATTAAAGTCAAAATTACATGGTTGAAGATCAATAAAGGCGCTATTGACAGCTGCTAAACATAGCAATGAGGCTAAAATAATAGAAAATATAAAAAAATATGTATTAGGGGACAATCTGAATACGAATCGATCTATCATAAGAATTGACATCCATGATGAAACAAATACTCATGCTCATGACACAAATATTTTCCAATATCGGGAATCGAACCCAGGACCGCTAGCTTCGTAGTCAGAGTCACTACCAACTAAGCTATACACGTTGTCAATTTTTTAAGTAGGTAAATGTGCAAGTCGTGACGATATCTTCACGAAGCAGCTATATTTTAAAAAGTTGACACTCTGAACGATTATCCTACCCTTGCGGCCGTGAGCATAATACATCGATCGAGATTAAATCCTCAAACTCTTTGGATATTTTATGACGTCATAAGCAGATCGTCGTAAAAACGCCTTTATGGCAGATTCCTCGTAATGGGTGTCAGGGTCGTTCGGTTTAAACCGAATCGTAAAAAGTTTAGCCTTTGAAGTAGCTAATGACTTACAGTGTAATGACTTTAAGTGTTATCTTTATACTTTATTGCCTAAGGCTACCTTAAAAGATTTAAGGGTTACGTATATCTGAGGAAGAAAACAGAAAACTCTTGCGGGTTCACTCGCATGTCTGGGCCTCTATTCTGCCACCTTTTAAATCCTATTGAAATCGTATTTTTATCACTTAGCCGCCTATAAAGTTAGTAAAAGTTATGAAAACTTTAGCAATACGATAGCAATAGGGGTAAAAACAATGTGGAGTAGACGCCCTGTGTGTCTCTCCGTTTATTTACAAATTGACTTAAAAACTTAACTTAACGTCTAAATGCAAAAATCAGGTTTATGCTGAACAGACATTCAATATTGTGTGGTATTTGTCGTTTGCAACCTCCAACCAACCCTAAATTTTCTTCTGAGTATCCGGATCCAGACCTATATACAGGTTGGAAAGTTCGAATGCCACATGGGAGGCAACTACCTTAAATATTAGAAATAGCACGTTCTGTGTAAAGAGACTTTCTTTTATTTTAAAAAACTATAAACTCTGCAATTATGGATTTTTGCAAAATCCTCTGTCTCAACCGGGACTCGAACCAGTCGGTCAAATGCGGTAAAATAACATGCCGTATTTTATGATGCAGATCGAAAGGGTTACCGATATGGTTCATTCATCTCTAAATAACAAATACAATCTAAATAATGGAAGGCCATGAATACTAGCAATTACCATTTAACTTTGTTTTCACCCGTCACGGGAAATGTACCGCAGCTATCTTAAATATTGGAAATAACAAATTTTACGCAATGGTGACTTACTTTTATTTTAGAAAATAATAAATACTGCATTTATGGATTTTTGAAAAATCGCCTCGCTAAACCGGGAATTGAACATGTCAAATATGATAAAAATAACATGCCGTATTTTAAGATGAAAATCGAAAGGGTCTTTGGGCCTTTCTTTCTTTTCTTTAGATTTTTCAAAAATCCATAAATGAATTATTTATTCTTTTCTAAAATAAAAGTAAGTGTCCATTGCGTAAAAATTGCTATTTCCAATGTTTCAGGTAGCTGCGGTACATTTCCCGTGACGGGTGAAAACAAAGTTAAATGATAATTGCTAGTATTCATGGCCTTCCATTATTTTAATTGTATTTGTTTTTTAGAGATAAATGAACCATATCGGTAACCCTTTCGATCTGCATCATAAAATACGGCATGTTATTTTACTGCATTTGACCGACCGGTTCGAGTCCCGGTTGAGACAGACGATTTTTCAAAAATCTTTAAATGCAGAGTTTATCGTTTTTAAAAATAAAGGAAAGTCTCCTTTAGACAGAATGTGCTATTTCCAATATTTAAGGTTGTGTGCCTTCCATGTGGCATTCGAACTTTCCACCCTGTATAGGATGCAATGCATTTCCATTTATCCTACAATAGCCTTCTGAAAATCTACATAATTAATAATCGCTTGCTTAAAATAAGTAGGTTTACTTTCAGACCATTCGTCATGCAGGGCCGAGATTTTAGACGGTAAAAACCATATCTTCTTTGGCCTGTTTCGTTTCTGTTACGCATAATATGCGTCACCGTGACTTCCACGCAGTGCCCTCAACGCATATGTGCGTTCTTACAGTAGGCAAGCTCCGTATAAAACAAAAGATGTGGCACCTGGCGAAAGTTCGAAAAACAGTACTGGCAGTGAATGCGTTAAAATTTAACGCATTCACTTAACTTTTTTGTAAAATGGGTTCTTTAATGTCCCATTTTACAAGTATTTATTTGGAACTATGTCTTAGGGTGGTATTCCACTTGTCCGAGATCTTTGTCCAATGTGTATTTGCGTCTCACAGTTTGCTTAAAAAAATGTGAGACGCAATGCACATTGGACAAAGATCTTGGACAAGTGGAATACCACTCTTAGGTTCTTGCCATATCGCTACGTATATGCTACGGTCGGAATTAACTTTTTGCAAATGTTGTAAAACGTTACAAGAACCAAACCTGTAATGGACATCTCAATACAAATAAAACAACGCACTCAGTAACTAATGAATTTATTTACATATTCACATATATTCTGCAACATTGACATATATTCCTTATGCTAGTTAGCGACTATCATTATGTGTCTATCACAACATTCAGTTTAGAGCGAGACGGCGCGATCATAACGCGTGCAGCGCGCAGGCGCACAGCAGGAACAGGCTGCTGGCGGGGAGGGTACCTGGGGGATTACACGCGAAATTAGAAAAAAAATATGTTTATTCAGTAAGTAAGCCGCACGGGCACTTTTATATATCAAAAATCTACTAGTGCTTCCCAAGAGATAAAATCAAAATCATTTTTTTGTCTGCTGAGAAGAAACGCCGAAAGAAACTTAACAGTCGGTCGTATTTTTTTAAATATTGCTTTTGATAGTTTACAATGATAATTATACTACACTGCCCCGCAAAACTAATTATCACACTTTTAATACTAGCTAGTATTAAAAGTGTGATACCTACTTAATTTTGCGGGCCAGTGTATAATTAGAAATTAGACGGTATTATTATTTCACTAAAATTCTTTTTTGCTTTTGCTGTTCCGTGGTATGGAAGTGGATTTTGTTATTATAAGAATCTTTGATCCAAATTTTAATTTCAATAAATAATTATTACTGCTGCTTGACCGCATCAAGTTTGTGTTAGTGTAAATCCACAAGTGTTTCGACTTAAACCATCATGATGGAGAAGAAACGTGACAACAAACTCTGGCAGGTCAAATTTATAATACTAAAACGTAATTAACACCACAATGCTGTAATAGAAAAATGAATAATGAAAAGGTCTATCAAAGTACAGACCAACAATTTTGAAGGTTTAAATAAAATAATAAACGACGACTAAGGGAATAAAGGCTTGTAGTACTGTTAGGCGATGGGCTTGCAACCTGTCACTAATACGCTGGTAAACATCTTAGCCTAATTGTGCAAATTGTGGTTATAGAATTATCAACAAGTTTTTAGAGATGTTTGTAATTCTGTAGCTCTGCCTACCCCACTCTGGGAACGAAGGCGTGAGATTATGTATGTATGTAAATAAAATAATACTAGGCTAAGAACACAATAAGAAATATAAAAGACAAAGCCTCGATCTTTAAAAAAAATTGGTTGTGTGTAAAGTCGGTTTACGGACGATAATTTTACGTGATAACGTCGTAATAAAACATTGATGAAGAATTGCATACTTTTATGAATTAAATTGAATTATTATCACTGAATTATCACTATTCTGTATAATACAAAGAAGGAGTTAATTGAAAATTACAATTGTTTCGAAAAATTAACATTTATTAAATTAACTCTTAACGCCCGTTTACAGCTACAAAGTTGAACGAATAGCTGATTAGAATCTAATTATATTTCCATATTAGGTAGTTTGCTATAAAATCTTACATCCTAGACTCACCTCTTTGTTAATCCTCACTCACACACAACATTATAGTTTACAATCGAATTGCCCTGTCACTATAGCAGTAAATTCCGCGTCCGTAAAGTATATAAATCATTTGTTGGTCAATGCGTTCATTTCTATAATAAATTACCTGACTAAGTTTTAAAGTTACCCTTTCCAGCACTTAAAAATTACTTGAAAAGGTCGTTAATGTCTAAAGCGTATTATACGATCGAGAACTATCTAACAGACAAAAATGCATGGCCTAAACCCGAAACTTAGTCAATAATATTTTATTCAAATGCAAAATATTTATCTTGTTTTTTTCCTCTCTATCTCTCCCGTAAGATTCTTATTTGGCATGTTTTCCTGCTGAACTACGCATGTTATTGGATACTATATTTAATTTAATATTTATAGCTTTATGTAATGCTAGACTAACTAGTACCATTGTAATAAGAAATATGTTTAAAAAATGACTGACTGCTGAGCTTCTTGCGGCGTTTCTTCCAGCAGTGGTATTCTCTTGGGAAGCGTTGGTAGATTCTTGACGTGTAAAAGTGCCCGTGCGGCCTACTTACTGAATAAATTTCTTTTATCCTTTATCTTTTTTTATCAGTCACATAACCAGACAAAGAAGTAATTTCGGTAATCTTCAGATATTTCTAGAATGACGACACGAGACAACTTCAAACTGTGTGCGCTCCTTAGTGCATACCGTCAAAGTGTCGTTTAAAATTCAACACCCACCTCTGACCTGAACTTAAGAATAAAATCGCAAATACGAGCCAAATTGACGCAAGAAAAAACAAAATTAAACAACCAACAACTCTAAAAATTGTAGAAACGTGTTCTGCTGCTCATTCTGAGGGTCCCTATAGTATTTTTGAGTAAATATCTCGAATGTACAGATTTTTTCCCTTTTACAACTTTATTATATGTATAGATAAATTCACTACGCAGAATTTTAATTTTATTGAAAGGCATTATCACCTCATTAGTTAATTGCGTGCAGCCGGGCTCGGGCGGAATGTTACCTGAGGCGAAAGTGACAATGAGTCATGTTTTTTCGTGAGTGCAGCCGGCGTTCATCGATTTGTAAGACGTTATCACGTCAAAAATACTGCGTCTAAGTCGGTCCATTCGTTTGGTAGCTATTAAGCCACAGATACATAGATACAAAGACATACAGGTACACACATACACATGTTAAAATAACACTCCTCTTTTTTATGGGGGGTTAAAAGTGACAGATGGTGACTTTATAATAAGTAGGGGCAAAATAGAAGTTACCCGCGGAGTCTTCTCCAGTGACGGATTCCGGCCGAGGCGTGTCCTCCCGAATGGCGACCGTCTCGCTCTTACGCGCGTAGATGTCGAATATTGTCGTGACGCAGCCGAGCACGAACTGGCCGCTAGGTGGCGGCACCATCGTGTATCTAAGGATAAAAAAACAACATTTTACTTAAACTTCATCTATGTTTACTATTTTTAGTAGGTCTTGTGGAGTTGCACTCTTATGCGGCCAGAGATAAGATGCATTTGGCATTATCTTTATCAAAAATGTATGGTATTGACATAAGCTGTCAGACGGCCGCGTCGAGCGCCTAGTAGTAGGAGACGACCTTCACCGGGCTGTTTATTCGATAAAAAGTATTATTAATATGCTAAGTAATGTATGGCGAACAGTCGTTATAATTATGATTAAAAAAAGAACCTGAAAATTAACTTTTTTTTTAAATTGCTATTGCTTGTTAAATAGACCAATTACATACTAATCGAAAGCATGAAGCCTATAGAATATGAAAATGTTAGGTTGACTATTATTTCCCGTCATAACTATTGGGTAGGTAGGTAAGTCGGTACTAATATTTTGCACTAAACCTAATGTTTGCATATTCTATAGGCTTCATGCTTTCGATTAGTATGTAATTGGTCTATTTAACAAGCATTAGAATTTTAAAAAAAAAGTCCTTTTTTTATATCATAAAAGGACTGGACTGAAATTTTTCAGTCAACCAGTTTGCCATTATATTACTTAGTATATTAAATTTGATATAAATACTTTTTATCGAATAAACAGCCCGGTGAAGGTCGTCTCCTATTCGGATATTAGACCATACGTCAATTCCATACATTTTGTCGGTTTTCGTAAAAATCGTTTGCGTTAGCGTTAAGCAAGTTGTCTGTTCTCACAGGCCTTCTATTCCTATCGGTAAAACCGTATTACTTTCGACATGACGTTATCATAATATTGTCAACGTTACGATAGATCTATTTCACTTGATAGTAATGGCAAAAAAATATGGGCCCTGGACTATCTTAACATAACTATCTTAATTGCTTAAATTAGATAATTTTACTTAAAGGTTTTTTTTATTTTTTTTTTATAGAAACTAAACTGCACTCAAAGATTTTCTAAAATTCACTTGTCTCACATGGGAATCAAACCAGCTAAAAATGCAGAATTTTAGAAAATCGTTGAATGCAGTTTTGTTTCTTTTTAAAAATAAAAGAATGTTAAAGTACAATGATCTAACGTAAAGATTTAAGGCAGTTCCCCTCCTAGGCCCGTATTTTTTTTCACCTGTATTATCGCCACTTGCCGGACGACAGTGCCACCGCGATTTCTTGGGCAGCCCGCTGTGGGCGCATCAATTAAGTTATTATTTCAAGCTAATTTGAGCGTTGAAAGAGTGTTTATAGTTTTTTATAAACCAAGGCACGGATTACTAATCGAGTGTGCATTTACGGCCCGACACGAAGCTGAGGGTCGTAAACCACACGAGGTTAGTAATCGGCACTTACCCTCAAGTGATATACTGCTTTATATTATACTTACAAAGAAATAAAACACAAAAGTAACAAAGACATTCTCTTAAAGAAGAACGAGCGCGCCATCAACCAGTGATAAAGTTTTATTTAAGTTGACGACCGGAATTTTTGGTAAGGTGTTTTGAGAGATCCCACAAAATAATAAAAAAAAACATTGGTATGCTTTTGAAACAAATCTGTATAAGTTTTTTTTTTAGAATACCTTTTAAAATGTTTGTGTTGTCAATTGTTAATTTTAGCGTGCGATGCAGTAAAGGTAAATCATTATTTGACCACTTTGGACACTGTCAAAGTGACGTAATCAATCAAAACGTAAGAGACTTCTTATGATTTTATTTACAGTGTCACTTTGACAGAGTCCGAAATGGTCTAGGAATCAATTTCCTTGACGGTACACTTTCCGCACCAAAAGAAGCTACAAAAGGTGGAGACGCCCCGATTCGCACGGATCAGGGATCTACACACACCGAGTGGAAACGGGTTTCGTTTCTAGAAAGACTTTTTTCTACGCAGTTTGTATCTGTAAAATCAACTCTCGACATCACATCACATAAGTAGGAACCATCAAAAACAGGCCTACACTTGTGGGCCAGCAGCGCATTTTTGATTCCTCAGCGGTCTTCTGATGTTGCGGTAGTTTATTTGTCATGGTAATAACTTACCATGAAATAACCCGGTCGGCATTGTTAACTGCCGGTAAAGATGGTAAGGTAGATAATTAAATGACTAGCATGGCAAACCATAGGTTGCCAGCCTTTGAGATACCAGAGAGTTAATACCACCAGGTGGTCTTTGAACTTGATTGCCTTATCCATACCCTGAAATAATAAAGCATGACAGAGGAGGATCTGGCAAGCGCAGCGTGGGACGACCGCCTGCACGATGGACAGATGACCTAATCAAGGTAAGGAAGTCAGAGGATGCAGGCTGTATTGGATTGTTCTCGCTGGAAACCAAAGAGGGAAGCCTATGTTCAGCAGTGGACGACTACGGGCTGAAATGATGATGATGATCAGGTTTAGGAGTTTTCATAGCACGGGAAGACGAGAGAAAGCTGTGGAGTCGTCATTAACATTAAAATTAAACTCTTACTCGTACTCATTTGTGTATTTAATTCCAAAATGCTTTTATATTCGCCCTGAATGCTTTTAAACCAAATATAATTAAGAACCAAATAAAATGTACGCCGTACAAGTCAAGATTTTGAAGCTCACATTCCTGGAGCTACTTTTTCTATGGCTATGAAAATCTACCTATTTTCTTATTTTCATGTACATTAAGTAATATTAATCGCGTTATTATCCTTAATTATAATTTAAAAAAATGCAATTAAATAAGTAAACGAATGAGTATGAGTAAGAGTTGAATGTTGACGTTAATATCGACTCCATAGCTTTTATTCGTCTTACCCTGCTATGAAAACTCCGAACCCTGATGAAGATGAAGAGGCGATGCAAATGCTGGTGACCTGATGGTGAGGTTCCTCCTTGGTGAGGTTTCCGGGCCAGGGTCTCGGGGCGCGCGGCCGATGCTGGCGCTGGTGTACGTCAGCCCCACGCGGTACTGCTCCGTCTCCAGCACCGTCAGCTCCAGGTGGCTGGACGCTCCTCGCTCCGAGAAGTCCAGGTCTGATGGCGGCTCGGGAATCGTTTCTGCTATCTGCGGAAAAAAAAAGAATCGGTAGTTTGAGGTTGCAGTACGAGTAGTGAGTTATTTGTGAAACAGATGGCTTACGCATTTGCAATCTTAGGATTGCAGGCTTAAGATCGAAGTCTTGAGAATGCAAATGTTTATCAATCACGAATCCCACTTATTATTAGGTGGCCAGTACGCTCGTATTCCTTCTTATTGGCATAAAAAAAATGGTACTGTTGATATTGACTCCTGTTTCGCAAACAATCAATAAAGTGTTTACATATTTTGACGACGCGTTCATGCTAGTTGTTAGTGACCACGCCCGCAAAGCTAGCTGTCTCAGGTTCGATTCCCTGTAAGACCAAGTATTGTGTGATAGACGCTAGTATTTGTTCCTGAGTCTTAGAAGTTTTCTACGTATTATAGTAGTTATATATTTCTTTACATATCGTTTATTGTTATCTTGTACCCATAGTACAAGCCTAGAGCTTAGTTTGGGACTAGTTAATGTTTTTTGAGATTTTTTCCTGATTTATATTTTATTATTATTTTATAAGGATTCACTTTGTGATGTTGCGTCAGAGGAGTTAGTTACTTAATAACCTTAAAGAACACTTTAAGTAAAAAGCATATTTCTTCGTTAGTAAAAACCTACAGAGTAAGCCTTTAGCAACTTCATTTCAGAGCGTCTCTTTAAAGCGCAACTTACTATTTAATTCAAAGCTCGCTAGCGCTCTAAAATTTCTCTAATTCACTCTAAATTTTCAGAGAAGCTTATTTATTTATGTCTAAAGAAGCCAAAAGCTCCCGCTATCAAGTTATGCTTAACATGCTGTGTAAAATGTGAGAAGCTTAAATATTAAGCTCTGCTGCGGCGCGATTAACGGACAAAGTTGTGCCTCAGGGGCGAACTTTCGGGTCAGAGCTTTTGCTGTTATAATAAACTATTAATAATTATTTAATGGCGTATCTGGACTTCAGGTTGACCGGGTTAGTGTCACTATTAGAGTGTGGGTCATGGACACAATCATGTTTAAATTATGCGTTGATGATTTGTATTCCGACGACGACATGACGATGTGGTGATATGGTTTGTTCAGAGGGCCTATTAGCAGATGTATAAATGGCATTGGGTAAGTTTGTATGAAGAAAAAAATAATAAATAGTTATTTTTTTTCAGCAGCCGCGGATTATTTTTTACATAGTTATTTAGAGGACCTCCAACTACACATTTTATATAATTTATGGCGTTAAATAATATCAGAGCGGAGATATTAAAGATTTAAGTAGGTACTCAGTTGTTGGTACTAAAAGTACGCCCAGATATGAATATTTACATATCTCGGCTCCGATGCACTTAGGAGCATTTACATTACATTACATAAGAAGATATGTTTATTTTGAATAATTCTATCATAATTTACCACTTTTACGAATGGCCCCTCACCTTGAAAATGTATGACTTTTACAAATGACAACACTTTTACCCAAACCCCTTTGTCGAAAGAAAAAAAAATCCTGACAAATAGACAAACAAAAACCGGACAAAGGGAAAAGTGGTCGTTCAAGTGATACCGATAAGAACGGACTTTGGACAAGGCTGGGTGGTTGTAGAACCACTAATATAAGTGAAATGTCATTTGACAACACCAAATGTCATTTTACGATAGAATATTTGATGAACTTAGTAGGTAATTTCCTTCTTATTCTTCAATACACTATAGGTAAAGTGTGCTTAAAATATTCTGCTTTGTCCTTATCCTACATTCTGACTTTAAATTTGACAGGCAGAGATAAAGAATACTTTAGCAAAAATAGATGTACCGTTCGTTACTGAATAAGGAGTGGTTCAGCGATATTATAAAAATCGTCAAGGAAAAACTATCACCGTAGTTATTATAAAACATGCTTTAGTTTCAATGCAAAATTAATATGTTATTGTGTAAATATCAAGCGAAATACAAAACGCTTTTATTAATTGCTTACAATGCAATACACTGTAAGAAAAATCAAATGCAATTACTTTTCCATACTCCATTACCAAAAAAAGGAAAAACATTTACTGTAACGCCCTGATAGCAGAAAGCTCAATATTTCAGGCTTTAAACTGCAGTGGAAAGAAAAACGCAGCGGAAAAATATTTACGCAAAGCCTTTTTCATTCCGAGTGATTTTAGTTTGTTCAACATCGCCGTTTTTGCCCAGCCTGAGTTCGGGCATTATTCGGAACCACTGGGCATTCTGGGCAACGAAGCAAAAACGAAACGCAAGAGTTCCGTGCCTATAATGAATGCTATGAGAATCGAGATGTTTTTAATACAAAGGAATGAGGCCGAAGTTTAAGTTTAAGAAGATTTTTTTTTACAGGGATTGGGTTCTGTTTACGATTATGTAAGGAAATAAAGTATTTGAATAATTAAAATACTGAGATAGCCATTTAAAGGTGCTTTTCCATAGACGAGGCGAGGCGAAAGAAGCTGTATTAAATCATCATCATCATCACGTCAGCCGAAAGACGTCCACTGCTGGACATAGGCCTCCCCCAAGGCTCTCCACTCAGACCGGTCTTGTGCTTTTCGCATCCACCGCGTTCCCGCGATCTTTATTAAATAGGTCAAATTCTTTTAGGCAGCTCTTTATGGACAGTTTTTTTTTCAGAAAGTAAAAAAGTTAATATTGGGTAAATTAATACATTGTAAACACGAGGTAAATATATGCAGAGCCATTATTACGTTTTTTAAATTAATCTTTTTAGTAATTTATTTTTGCTCCTCGTGCAATTTGACACTTTTACAAAAAAATAACAATTTTACCACGATACTTTGCTTTCGTAATAAACAACAATCCAATAAAGTGTACTAGATGCACAAAATGCTATCCTGTATTTTATTACTGACGCTGACAACGTTGAATTATTTTTTTAAAACGTGGGAAATACTCGAATTCTACATAATTTCGCAGTAAAGTAGCGTTTGTCCAATTATCCTAGTATTCCGGTCAACTATCGCGCCTCGTTAGTCTGTTTAACGTGGGAGAAATGTTTTTCTCCAAAGCCAACTATATTTTTGAACTCTTAACTATACTCTTAAATTGCAAAATAATTAGGTATGTGTTGGACGTTGAAAAGTGCCTACAAGCAGAGTACTCGTGAATGCATGCTTTTCTCTATTATCATACTTACGAATTTTTAAAGAGGAAAAGATTGTGATTTTTCGTTTCTTTCTTGTATGTGGAAATAATTTCTGAAACTTGCAGATTCAAGTATAAAAAAACCTTTCAGTAATTGGTTATATCCATCATCCCCGATGAATAAAGGTTTTATTTTATTCCATTAAAGGAAAGCGAAGCGAGGTTGCTTGTCCCTAATATATTTTTTATTTATTTTTACTTCTTCTTATAAATCACTATAATATTCCATTTTGAGTCTTTTTCGTTTAGAAACTAGAGAGCAAGCAGCTAAAATTCTTTAAGCAATAAATTAATGTCGTCTCTAATAAAAACATTATTTACGGACCCCTAAAACTTCGCGTTTGACCTGTTTCTACAGTTCATTACGAGTTGGAAGTTTATCGAAGAAGCAATTTGTTAAAAATCTACAAGTTTCCATTGTGCGAGTTGTTCCGAGTTTCGGGGCTATCGCTGGAGCCGAATTCATAATTGGCTAATAAATATAATGAGCTTACTTTAACCCGTGACTTTGTCTGCATAACTCTATCTTCACTGGTTATAAAAAAAAGCAGCCAAGAGCGAGTCAGACTCGCCCATGAAGGGTTCCGTGAAAGGTAAATTGCGGTTAACGATTTAAGACGTATTAAAAAAAAACTATTTACTAGATCTCATTCAAACTAATTTTCCGTGGAAGTTTGCATGGTAATGTACATCATATATATTTTTTATTTTTATCATTCTCTTATTTTAGAAGTTACAGGGGGGGGACACACATTTTACCACTTTGGAAGTGTCCCTTGCGCAAACTATTCAGTTTAGAAAAAAATTATTTAGAAACCTCAATATCATTTTTGAAGACCTATCCATAGATAGGATAGGATAGGAAAAAAAAAATGTGTTTCAGTTCTAAGTGTAGGGAACCCCCAAAATTGATTGTGTTTTTTTCTATTTTTGTGTGAAAATCTTAATGTGATTCACAGAATACATTTACTTACCAAGTTTCAACAGTAGGTATATTTCTTATAGTTTCGGAAAAAAGTGGCTGTGACATACGGACGGACAGACAGACATGACGAATCCATAAGGGTTCCCTTTTTTGCCATTTGGCTACGGAACCCTAAAAACTAAGTCTGGTGGGAGAAGTGGGAGACTGCCCAGGATAAGGATAAGTACGAGGAAAGAGAGGGAGGAATCGTTCTAGCCGTGGGCATTTCAGGCTGTTAATACAAGTGAACGATGATAGCCTAGTTGGTAGAGACGTTGTCTACGAAGCTAGCGGTCCCGGGTTTAATTCCCAGTATCCCACTAATATTATAAATGCGAAAGTTTGTGTATGTGTGTTGTGTGTGTTAGTTTGTTAACCCTTTACCTACGGGGCCTTGAATGACCCAGTCACCGCTCAATACGGGCATGTTTTGGCGAGAGTCAGCGGTTAGGCATAATTTGACTTACTTGAAACTTTTGAACTATTACAGCTACACACTTGAAATTTCACACACACATTAAGTATAATGTGCTTAATCGATAAATAATCACTTGAAGTAATAATATTCTCAATTTTTACTGATATCAAGCAATATATCAGTCCCGAAGAAATTGAAGATTTTTAAGTTACTACACGCGGATTTCGCAAGTTTAAGTTTAAAAACATTAGTTTATAGTATGTTTAACACAAATAAACACTTAAATGACGATAATTGTTAAAATAATGCATAAATATCAATCACTTAAAATGTTGTATAAAAACAATTTGCCACTTATGAAAAATAGTGATGTGCCTCTATCGACACAGTTGTCGATATGTCGATACCCTAGTACACCATCGATTATGGGCAAAAATTCGAGCAATAATTTGCTATTGTGTATAAATTATAAAAATCTTTATTTATTACAAGTTATGATTGTGGTGAAATTATTATTAGGTATTATAATACCTAATAATGATTTCATAACATGTGAAATTACAATATTTGAACCAAAAACGGTGAAATAAACTAAAAATAACACTCAAAACACCCCACGCCGTACTCTCACAACAAGTCGATAAAATCAAGTCGAGTCGATGAACAACACTATTGTCCGCCATATTGAGTTCAATTATTTGCACTTCTGCAGTATGGGTGTCAACCCCAGTTGACAGCAAAAGAGCGGTAATTTTAAAAATATTTTTATGTCAGTGCCATCTACACTAAAAATTATGATAATTTTTCCTTTGCATCTATACTAATCCCAATAGATAATGTGATCGCTATTACCAAGATACAAGGTCTCGTTTTGTTTAAAAAATATATTAAATATGACCCTCGATTCGATCAACTATAGTTGACACCCGTACTGCAGCGGTGTTGCCGTACTGGCAACTCTGGTTGACACCCGTAGGTAAAGGGTTAATCCTTCACTTCACGCTGCAACGAATCGACGGAATTGGATGAAATTTGGAGTGGAGATAGCTCATACCCTGGAATTATATAGGCATTCATCCCGAAAAAAATTAAAGTTCCCGAGTGAATAACGATAATAGAAATGTATGCGGATGAAGTCGCGGGCAGAAGCTAGAAGGAAAATATTTGTATGATGAGCGCGAGTATTATTTTCTGAGTCTCGGTTTGTTTTCTGTCTGTACTCGTAAGAATGTATTGTATTTCTGTATACTGGGTGTCCCTAAAACCAACGTCAAAACTGAAAAGGCTGATAGAGCAGCTAAAAAGCTATCCATTTGACCCCTATGTATGTTCAGCGATTGTTACTGAGTTTCGGAGATATTGATGATTTTAATCTGAATTTTTGAAATTTTCTAGACTAGCCCAATGATACGAGTATATTTGTCCCCTAAAGTAAATGCTTGGATTATTTTTATTCAAGCAGTCATGAGAGAGGTTTAAGTATATGAAACTCAACTGTAAGCAGATTATGATGATAACAAGGACACAGCTACATTGGTTATCCTTTTTGTATAAACGGTAATCCTTTTTAGGGTTCCGACGTCAAACTAGAAACCCTTATAGTTTCGCCATGTCCGTCTGTATTCACACTCACTTTCTCTCAGAAACTATCAAAGTTACAAAACTGAGATCAATAATGAAATATTGGTTATTTCGCGATATTTTTTTGTTTTTGTAGTAACAGAGTTGGAGCCCTTCACAGGAGGGTCCGACATGAAGGGAACTTTCCCGATTTTGAAGCTTATACGACAAAATGTTTCGCGTCTGATAAAAATAAAACAGTAGGCATCTTTAGTGGCAAAACTAAATTAAGTTAGTTTAAAATGACTGAAAACATTATTGTTATTAATATTATTAAGCATTGTTCTAATAATAATAAATATAATTCATTAACGGCAGTCGAGTGAAATATTTTTGGAAAAAATCAATAAACAAGATTTAATATTTTAGTTTTATTCAATTTGTTTTTATAAAGATTCAAGTAACAATATTAATGACGATAACATGAAATATCATATTTTATATTAACTTTCTAAATTTGTTACCAACTCACTGTTCATAAACGTTCAAAGTTGAAGCACGCGTCGACTCCCTAATTTTTAACAGCGCTAATTGCTATTTTCGCTTCTTTAATGTTCCGAGTGGGAGTCACCCCGACTTGACGGAATCATTCATGTGGAACTTTATTTATGGCTTTAATATCCTCACTTTTACTTAAATGTGCTTCTTTACTAAAATTTTGTTTCCAATTTTCGTTGAAAATCTGTACTTTAGTTAATGTCTTGCAAATTTAACATTACACTTGTTGTATCGTGTCACGGAATGCGCCCAACTAACGCCACAGTTGAGGCAATTGCAAGTGCCGCTGAATTCGATGAAGGTGATGATATTGACAAGTATCATGATGCTATTGTTACAAATGATGTTAATGATGGCGATAAGGTTGAAGAGACTGACCTTGTGGTCGTCGACGATCCAGGTGATGTTGGGAGCAGGGTACGCCTCGTCAACGGTGCAGTTGGCGCGGATGACGTCACCTCGCGCGTAACTATCGCGGGAGACCGATAGACGAGGCGCGCGGAACGGCGGATCTACACAAGAAAAACACATTAAATATACGTACGGTCAAGAACGTTAATTTGGGACCCGATTTCAAAAAAAATATGCTTGAAGTCGTCAATGTTCTTAGAGATGCCAAGTCATTTGTAATTTATAGGAAACTCAAACTTATTGTTGTAGAATGTCAGATTGACTTTGGACCTAAGGTGGGTCTATGACTGTACTTACATTAAACTTAGTTTCCACAAACGAATGACACGTAAGCTATGGGTTCAACAATGATAAATAAAATGTTTAACTTTTTGCAAATATTTTAACATGTATAAACTGTTAGGTACGATATTTTTCGTCAAATGTATGAATGCCCAAGTTTTAATTTGCCAAAAAGCTTATGATCGTAGCTGTTACAGTCTCATTAAACGTAAACTGGCGTAATAAGACTAAGTGGTTTAGTTATTCCAGAAAAAAAACAAAAATAATAAATTCTATCAAAATCTACAATAACAGTGACTGTGTCTGCAACGGTGACCATTATTTGGAAGTCTTCACTGAACATATAACTCACCGACAACGGTTAGTGGTGCCCAGCGGATGTCAGTGTGGAACAGTGGCGCATCAGCGGATACTTCACACTGGTAGTCCCCGCTGAGGCGGCGGTTCAGGTTCACGATGCGGACTTGCTGGTGGTCCGACTGAGTTAACTGTTAATAATCAGTGAAGTGATCAAACGATGATTGACGAATATCTCCATTCAAAAACTAGTAGATAAGGCACATAGCAAAGAATGTACAAGTAATCATATTAGAAAATAAAGTCTAAAATATAATATAAAGTCTAAAAAATTAACAGGAGCCACGTGATGACGGAAGCGCCTCGGAAAGATAGTAGCAGCACCTATCAGATGGATAGACGAAAAAACGGTTGTGTGGTCTGTCTGTCTGTTTGTCTGTATCTGTGACTTTGTAATGTTAGTTTTATCAAGGCTTTAACAATTTTCGATGGAAATTTGTCAGGTCTCTCATTCAAGATTTATCATTTCTTAAATAAAGGGTTAATAAAGCGTTAGGGGTGCTTACGTCGTAGGTTTTTGAATTCGAAGACCTGATACTTACATCAACGGAAGCCCCAGGCAGCGGGAACACCATGCTGGGCGGCAGCTCCCTGGGGACGTAGCGGTAGAACTCTGTCTCGCCGCGGTACCAGCGGATACTGTACAGTGCTGCTCCCTCCAGGTCGTAGGAGCACCGGAGCACGGCAGCCTGTCCCTCGCCGGAGGGAACGGCGCGAGGGACGGTGATGGTGAGGTTCTTGAGGGACCATACTCCTCCTGGAACAAGTGTATTTATTTTAACTAAGATTTTCAAAAATTACATTTTTAATGACATAATTTTGCTGCCGACTGTACTTCTAACACTGATGATAAGCTCGATATTAAAAGACGAGTAAAACAAATCAAACCTTGACGGATGTACTATGAGCTATTGAGGAGTTCGTATGGCCACCTTCCGTCTCCACCGTTCATTGAATAGCTCGATGGCAGCATATTGTTGTATTGTCATTAGAATTGCATGCGCCGCCTATGCACAAAGTCAAATAAATCTGACGATAAGACGTGAAATCAACTTCAAAGATCTTATTACATCGTTAATTAGTTAGTTACAGGTAAAGCTAAATAGTATAAGTGTGTAAAAAATACATCTTATGACACAGACAAAAAAGCCTAGTTAGTAGTGAAACTGCTTATAAGTTAGCGGTCCCAGATTGCATTCCCGGTAAAAGCAAATATTTCTGTGATGAGAAGTTTAGTGAAGACATGAGAAGACCACTATTGTAAAACCGCAACAAGAACAATCAGTCTTTCAAAATGCTTATTGTACGCGCAAGAGACGGTCTTAAAAACTTGTCTATCGTTTCACATTTTATGTGCCATTTCCAAGACTATGCGCCATTTTAAAGATAACTTAACTAAATAATACAGAGGAATTTGTTAATATATTTAAATTGCATGTTTTTACCGCCGCAGAATATGCAACGTATATTTCAAAATTGCTTTTGCGGTCCGACCACTTCAATATACGAGAGACTGCCCGCCAAAGGCTTTTGTAGTAAACGTCAGATAAAACTCATGTTTTAATCTTTCTAAACCTCGAATTATGTTCTAGGAGGCTTAACTTGGAGTTGTAAAAGCGATCGTTTATCTTTTTATGGTCTTCATAAAAAGCATGGCTTTGATCCAAGCAATTACTCTTTGGTACTCTGCTTGCCTATTTTTATTTCTTTTGTAAAGGGTCATCTACAAAGATGTGTATCATTTCCTTATTTTTTAGAAGGTTGTTAATTAACAGCGTCCATCAATTTAACTTTAACTTGTGCAGTAAGTAAAAAATTTACATTCAAATATGCATTTAGTGTTAGCTGAGATGACAAACAATAGGTAGGTACCTAATAATAAGAAACTAATTCAGCAACACAAAACAAAAGATGAACACAATGTGAAGACGAGTTCATTAACAATAAGAAAATGATTAGTTTCAGTTACATAATAATTATAAGTTAAAAAGGTTAGTGGTAGGTACTTATTTATATACTCCACTCATTATATCGCCAAACGTAACACATTCCGCGAAAACTTTTCTGTTACTTAACAGGTCTGTCAAAAAAAAAACACTGTAAAATCAAGGAAAGAAAAAAACAATCATATTTTGATTTCACACGTACTTTAACTGACTCATTGCGATTAATTAAAGAAGATTGATTTGTATGCAGTGATGTAAAAAACAAAACCAGGATACTTCATTATCATACAAAATTGACCTAATAAAGTTTTAAAACTAACTACAATTTGAAAGACACGCAAAAAATCAATGATTAACAAAAACAAATCTTCATCAGCAAGAAACTGACTTAACGACACTAATGAAGCAACAATATTTCAGCCAAGTTTCAAACAAGTGACGTCATCAAGTTTTTCCGGGAATTTTAAAGGAAAAAAATAAGACAGACGAGCAAGCGGATCAGCTAACGTTAATTGATCACTGCGACATGATATTAAAATCACACACAATACCAGAGGAATCAATTGTGCCGTCGGCTTTTGATAAAATACATACCTACATACATTAAATCACGCCTGTTTCCCAGAGGGGTAGACACAGACCACTTCTTTCCACCTGCTACGATCCTGACAAATAATGATTTCTATTTTGAAAGCCCTTAATCGTATTGGTTTAAAAATACCGAGTACTGCTGATTCCACAGAGACGAGGACTTTCTTAAGAGAAAACACATTACTCAATTACTCCGTGGAATGATACACGTTGATTTTCAGCTCACCTTGTAAATTTACGGATACACAGTATCAACACTTTCAATAACGAACTTTCTGATTACCATCCAAACTTACTTGTGAACTACGTTCTCTGCACCCCAATTTCAAAGACACGCTAAAATCAATAACTAACAAAGACAAACTTTATCAGCAAGAAATTGACTTAACGGCTAATGATGCAACAACATTACAGCCGAGTTTCAAACAACGTCATAAAATCCTCCAAAGTTTGAGCTGTTTGAGTGCCAAAGTCAATTTTATTAAGTTTTTAAAGATAAGGTATATTTTTGAATTAGTCGGTAATATTGTCTGGAGTTTTGGAGAAATTTTCGAGCTCGTTACGACTCAGGGGAGCTTGGAAACAATATTAAAGCGACAAAGAATTATGTAGGTAAAGTTGGGGACAGAAAATGCTGAAAGAAAAAACGCTGGGATTATAAATGTTGGAAGACAGAAGATATCAAATATAATGAATGGAAGCGGTCTTACACGCAAATAAAATAACTTAGGCGGTATTGCTTTAACATGGTGGAACGAAACAGTGCACGCTCGCATTGTTTAATTCGACAGACCGGACATACATTTTATTAGTTTAGTTGATGAAAACGACGTTATTACACGTCTTAATTATCTGAAATTTAGAGAAATTATAATGGTATTGTTATTGTATTTGTCCAATGATTGGAAAAATTAATTATTAACTCTTAAGTGAATAACTTCACTACATGGTCATCTTTGTCCACAAAATTAACAACATCCAATGTTGGCCTTATGCAAACAAACAAAAAATCAGCTGCCTTCACTTAAACAAACCCATTTTCTGAATGTAAGCATTTTTTCTTCAAAAGAAGCCACTGCCCCAGTACGCTGTGGCCGCGGGTCAGCAGGACCACTAATCACCGCCACACCTGCCGACCCCTGGGACGTTATGGCGACACGCCGCGCACGGCTATATACAGTGAGCTATCTTCCATTATGTATGTTATGTAACATCTATTTTGTTGAAGGATCTCGTCGTTCTGTATGTGTCATCTGACTAGCTTTGTTAGGATATTAAGAGAGATTTGTGATATAGTCCAGTCGGAGGCGAAGATGAGGTAAATTTTCGGGTGACTGGTCACTTGACAAATTCTTTCTTTTCAAGACTTTATCTTACTGCAAATGGACTTTTTTTTATTAAAAAACTAGTAATCCATGCTCGGTACCGCCCCGGTGTATTTTTTTATAAAAACCTTGTCCTGATACGAATGATTACGAAATTAAAAAAAATATATCTGTCGATATTCTCGAGTAATGGCGTGACCAAGGGAAACAGGGATTCATTTATAGATTAACTTATCAATATTATTATGTATGTTATCGCTAGGAATCGAAATAAATGTGTGTACTATTATATTAAATTGTATAAAGCTCACAAGTTTCGCTGAACTTAGAACAGTATTATAACAAACTAGCAGCAGCTGGTTCTCATGCTGTCTGAATCAAGCATTTTGTTAAGAGCTCTTACCCGACTACACTTAGAGCTTATTGAATGTGCTAAGAATTACAATTTGATTAAAAAGAGTTGAATATTTTCGAAACATACAACGTTATCTACGTTTCTAGCTATTTATTTTTGATCGAAAATCGTCATGGATACCACCCTACTATGGATAGGCTCAGAACATTGGCACGCATACCAAGAAAATGATGTTACGAACGCCTTCCGCAAGTTAAGCCAACTACAATACCTGTGACCGTCAGCAGGGGTAACTAACCCTGATTGTGGTGGACGTTTTCCAGCCGATAATGTTAATGACAAGTGCATTGTTGATATTAGTTATTTGAGGAAGAATCACAATTAAATACTCGTATAGAATATGGTTCAAGAATTTCAAATCAAAGACAGATCGGTGCGACGCGGAAGACGTATTGCAGAAAGGAAATGCGGTCTGGTGAACGTCACACTGAGAAACTGGACGGAATCATTTAGTTTTACTATTAGCTTAGAGTGATGCCACAAACAATAGCAATAAAAATAAATTTATCAGCAACCTCAGTAATTTAAATATAAATCTGAGTAGGTATCATTTTTCATTCCGCAAAGTTTGTCCTTTTGCACAGCAGCGTCGCTGAGAGTTCCCTGTGCCCCTAGCATTTCTGATGTTTATACGTGACAATGACTGCTTACCTTCAGGTTGGTCCAGCTTGTTTGCCTTGTACGGCTATAAAAACAAAGTCTACTTCAACTAAACCTTCCACACTGATGTCAGTTCCTCCGAAGCAGATTTTTAATAATGGATCCTTATTAAAATTCCCGGGGCGTCCCAAAGCCGCTCGCCCAAACTTCACCTCCCGTCGTAAACCCATTATCGGCGTTTTTGCCGTGTCCCGGACGACCCAGGTCTGTTTGTTCAGGGTGCTAGTACTGTTACAGACGCGGCGAGTTTGCTGAGTTCACTGAGGGAACTTTCGTATTAGGTGGCTTAGCCGCGAGAGTTAGCGTTACACTTGAACTGGGCCGAGGTTTTAGGCCGTAAAAACCATAATTATCATCTTTGACCTGCGCTTCTATTCTAGGCGGTAAAATCCAAATAGTATTTGACTAGCAAGGCCTCTATTCAACACGGTAAAGTAAACACAATATCGTCTTTGATCTGTTATCGTATAGTCACCGTTTTGATAGCTCTTATTTAAAAACAATACCAAAACTGATCCCGGGTTCAAATTAGGGAATGCAATTTAACCGGTTATTAACCGATTTTGTATGAAAATAATCGATTAAAACCGGTTAAAACCGGTTATTTGCATTCCCTAGTTCAAATGCCGGTAAGGGCAGATATTTGTGTGATGAGCGCAAGTATTTGTCCCTGAGTCTTGGATGTTTTCTATGTATTTAAGTATGTATTTCTCTAAGTAAATTTACCGTTTTCAAGTATCCATAGTACAAGCCTAGAGCTTGGTATGGGACTAGGTAAATTTGTATGAAATTATCAACTGATATTTATTTATTTATTAACTATTAGGTATCACCTCAAAGTTCTCTGACGCTGCATTAATTGAGCATCGTCCAAACCGGCCGATGGCTTTATTAACATCGACCAGTTTGATTACGTTCAGAAAATGCTCGGCAATTTTGTAAGCACCAGTGTATTTGAATCCCTAGTGGTCATGTACAGTCAAGGACTTTAATTGTTATGCCACTATGGAACCCTGTCATAATGACAGCGTCAAACCACATGACAGAAATTACGCTTAAATGAATGATTAATGTTATGCGACAGGGTTCCATAGTGGCATAACAATTAAAGTCCTTGACTGTACTTACCACAGTGCTTGCAATTGTTAGACCGAAGGCAGTTTGAAGAGAGATACACACGCGTTTCACTCGTCATTGGTAATATAATAAATAGAATAAAGGTTTGAGTTTGCATTTCAACTGATTAATGTCAGGTTTGGTATAGTGATGCTGAAAAATCTAATAGTTTCCGAGGTATTAGTGGCAAACAATTTCTGTGCGGATGGAGTCGCCGGAAAAATATAGTTTTACTAATATTATAAATAAGCTTGGATGCTTGGATGATCGTTACTCAATCACGAAGAACGGCTGAACGGATTTGAATGAAATTTGGCACACAGATAGATTGTATTCTGGATTAGTGCATAGGCTACCTTATATCCCGGAAAATGTGACAGTTCCCAAGGGAATAGCTATAAACGACTTCCACGCAGATGGAGTCGCGCGCTAAAGTTAGTACTACATAATTGTATCTAACCTAGGTTATAGTGTTTTAAATCTAAATAGGCGTGCCCTGTCGTCCTTCAAATTGATAATTATTAATGATATTGTGTCAGTAAAGTTAAATTGAGTGGTGCGAGACGTCGTGTTTCAAAAACAATAAAACTAAGTAATTTAATTAATCATAGTGTTTTGATAAACATACACGAAAACATGCGCCTTACCTTAAGTTGACATCACAAAATAACACAAATGTGCGTAAAATTAATAATAGGGTTCGTGTTCTTGAATTTAATGTATTATACATTAGTTTTAAAGTGAATTTAATATCTTAGCTAAGTGATTTAGTTACCGAATAACCTGTCTAGTGAGATTATGCAGGACAGGGCGTAATTGATTGTCCGCAACCGCTCACGCCTCGAGATGATTCCGATTTAATGCGGAGTTTGACAGCTTGGACAAGCCAGCTTAGGTTAGGCAAACAACGTTTAAACGACTCACGATTAGACTTAGCCAACATTTATAAAACCAAAGTTACTTTGCTTTATAGTTATTCCCTCGGGAACTTTTGTATTTATGGGCTAAACATTACCCTATCATCGTCTCCGCCGGCATTTATATGCCGGCGGAGACGCCGCGGTTTATGTGTATCAAAGTGTACATCGATCAGTTATGGAGTTGAACTGTGAAGATGGAACAGTCATAACAAACACACTTTATTTATTATTAAAATGAAGGATGAAATTTTCCTGCTAACTCCAGTAGAACATTATTGTTACTGGTAGGTGTACCTAATGCAATAATAATGATCTAAAAATTAGAAAGCATAGCAATGAAATTGAGACATTTACCATTCATACTTTACATAAAAGATAAGACACGTTCCTAACTCAGCAACGTAAAAAAAAAACTACAAAATTTTATTGACCTTTCAACTTCTATTGTCCAGTCTGTAAACAGTTATGTAGACGCTAAAAAAACCTAAAATACACTTTTAATATTTGTTAACGGGCAAGCATCACAAATAATACACAATGCTTTTCAAGTCTGGCGTTTTTAACAATGTCTGGAACATTCCTTGGCTCAACCTTTCAATGTCAAGTCTGACCCCAGCTTAATACCTCGAAGCATTACCAACTTAAAAATACCGTTGGCAATACTTCCAACTATCCTTACTGCATACGAAATAAGAATGGGTTTGTTAATAGCAGAGACCTGGACAGCTGCACAAGTGCTATGGTAACTGTTAATTCTCCGTATAAGCATTTATGATATTTATTCTCGGCAGGGTAACCCTTAAGTTAGTGAATAATTTAAGCCTTTTAGGTTAACTAACTACGATAATTAATGTCGGATTTATTCGAACAGTTTTACACAGGCTGTTCAATTATGAACGAAGCGTTAGACCTATTTAGTGGTGGAAAGACCTTGTGTAGGGTCCGTTCGGATCGCTACCATCTTATTCATATTATTCATATTTATTTCTAATTCTAATTTTAATTAATGGCTTTCACTCCTGTTAAGGTATATTTCGCCAATGTCGAGTTATTTATAGACACTTATTATAGAAATAAGTCCATGGATATCACACGCGAAGAATATTGTTCGGTAAAAGTGTATTTTCTCTAATGGACTAAACAGAAGCACATGGGGTTAGCTCCACGCGCTTCTACCAAGTTCCTCATATTTATTTATTTCTTGCCGCCAAACAGAAATGTACGCATTGTTGTGCTCTGGTCCAGCCGGGGAAATACTAGCATATAGGAATTCCATGTAAGTCCTCAGGGTTGGCAACGCGTTTGCAGTCTTGTGATTGTTATGGGCTCGGGAAAATAAAGACATGGACAGGAGTCGGTTGAAGAGCTGTTCCGTTTGGCGAGAGATAGGAAGTTGTATGCAAAGCTGACTGCCAACCTACCGTAGTGGAGACGAATTTGAAGAAGAAGAAAATTGTAGTCTTAAGTATGCAAATGTCTATGGGTTCTAGATCCCACGTACCATCAGGTGGCCTGCGTGCTCTTTTGCCTTCTCTTTAATATAAAGAACTTCTCTTTATTATAAAGAAACCGGTTAAATTTGGGATTTGATGCGATAGTCATCTCTTAGGCCCTGTTGTTTGATCAGTAGTTAACTCAACTAATTGTTAAAATTCGAAAAATAATCTAAAATTTTACACATTTCCTAGTAACGAGTTTTAACAATTAGTTAATTAGTTAACTACTGATCAAATAACAGGCCCTTACTGGTAAACATCTTAGCAAAACGTGGTTGGTTAAATTCAGATAAATTACACAGTCTGAGAATGAAGGTGTATATTTATGTATGTAGTTTTTAACTTGTAACCAATGTTCAATTCTAAACATTTACTATTAAATTTTCGATTTGTAAACGGTTTAATAAATTCGAAATCAATTAGGATAAGCTTATCGCAGTGGCTGGTTTTTAAAGATTGTGATTATGCTAAGCTATTTATCAGTCCAACCATCATTTACACTCAAAAAAATGAGAGCCAACAAAGAGAGATTATCACTTAGTTGACATAAAATGAATACAATAGTTAAGATATTTGTTATATAAATGAAAACTGATAGTAACAAACAGCCATTTCTTTAGTGATTCAACTAATATCTTAGTTGATGTACAGTCAAGTAATTTAATTTGCGACCCACCTTAAGTCCAAAGTCAATCTGACATTCTAAAGCAATAAGGTTGAGTTTCCTATCAATTAGAAATAACTTGGCATCTCTATTGACAATGACATCTTCAAGCAGATTTTCTTTAAAATGGGTAGCAAATTAACTTCCGCGACCGTATCTAACGTCTTAGTTGGTGTATCTATCGTCTTGTCAGGCTCGTATGGGATCAAGACGCTTATGCACAACAATCACAATCTTGTTACAAGCGACCAATTTTTTTTTTTTGTGTACTCAGTGTGAGTTTACTACTTAGTTGGTTAGGTAATTAGTGAACGCACAGTTAACCAATTTAATTTCTTGGCCACTTTGGACTATGTTAAAGTGACGTTGACAACCAAAACGTAAGAGGCTTCCTATGATTTGGTAACAAAGTCGATAGTGGCCTAGGAATTAAATTGACTGACTTGACTGTACCTAGCTCAAAGCGCTTTGCCACGGTTCAGGAGAGGCATTTTCTTATTTTATTTTCTCAAACATGCCATGAAATATTGATGTTATGTTCCTTATAATAGGCCGCCAAGTATGACGTTTCAGGTGCGGCTAGGACAAGAGGTCGTTTATGGAATCTCATACAAATCGTGCAGGCCTAGGCCGGCAAAGTCCTCTTTTTTAATTTCCATTCCACATAAATTTGTGGCACAGGCATCATGACCTTCTGCCACTATGCGTATTAAAAAAAACAAACGTTTTTTTTTATTTTAGTGTAAACATGGCGGCTGTGTTTATGAACAGGCTAGATAGCTGTTTTTTTTTTTAATATACTAAGCCGTGCATCCAACTAAAGCGTTTGCATGTTTATCTAAAGTACTAGGAGAACAAAGGTAATTAGGGGTGCGTAGCGCAACTTAGATCGCAGGCGGGCGGTGCGCTGCGGGGCACGGGTGGGCGGGCGGTCGCACACGACACAGCGCGGATGACTGAGCACTGTAGGTTACTTTTAATGTTTATGCACTCCTAGTAATTTGACTTTGGAATTATTATTATTATGTTTGATGTTTGAGAAAAGCACTATACATACCTCGGCGGGAAATATGGGTTGCCCGCCTCAGACCTTTGTCCTGGCCTCTGTAGTAATGTACTATTATTGTTTACTTTGTGCTCAGCGAAGTATTTATTGGTTGTTAGTCATTTCGTTACGAGCAGTACCGAAACACTTCTCGTTACTAATTTCTTTAAGCATACATCAAAAGTGAATCCCAAATTATAACGCACGTAACAACACATTTTCTAATGAGTCGATCTATCCCCGCAGGCTGCATCCACTGCTGCTAATGAGCGTAATAAATGTGCACACGCGCCGGGCGGAGCAGCGATGTATAGCGGCCATTGCGGGAACGACCGGGGCGCTAATAGCGCGATATGTCCGAGTTAGAAATTGACGGGGAATTTCTTTTCGTTGTAATTCCGTTGATTGCTCTGAGTAGGATCTGGCTGGATGGGAGCCAGAACTGTATCCTGTTTACTTATTATCTACAGGGTGGCCGTTACATTGACGTCCAAAAAAAAAGTAGGTCCCTCGTGTCGTGGGGTATCCGAATCACCCCCATGTATGTTCCGCTATTTTTAGTATTTTCAGAGATATTGACCATTTTAATCAGAATTTTTCTAATTTTTCCTAATGTCCATGTTATGAAAAATCCTAAAGTTCATGTATTATTTTAATATTTTTTCAGTGGTTTCTTACATTGATAGAATAATTATGAACTTAGAATGTTTTTAAAACTACATGCCAGCTTTTTTTTCATGATGACTTTTTGTGTAATCACACAACGTTACTTTCTCCATACTAATTATACCCCATGTTTGTTTTTCACCCAGTATGGACAAACAAACTTTGTGTGATTACACAAAAAGTTGTCATGAAAAAAAAACTGCCATGTAGTTTTAAAAACATCCTAAGTTCATAATTATTCTGTCAATGTAAGAAACCACTGAAAAAAATTATAAATAAGAGGTAAATATCTTATTATAATGATTGTGGTCTAAGTTCCGAAATCGTGATCTTTTTATTTTCACATGTTTGTTATTTAATTGAAGTTCTACGTTTAAAGTAACCGACTGTGCCTATAATTATAAAAAAAGTAATACATCGAAAAGTTGTCTAAAATATTTAAAGCCAAAAAAGTGGTAATAACAACAGTTCGAAAACCTGACATTAAAATATAATTATCTTTAAATTTATTTCATATAAAACAGCTACTAATTACCATTATTTATTGCCAATTTTTTTATACACTGGACTAAATAAAATGTTAAAAAATAATAAAAATATCATTACGATACGATTATTATACGAGTATACGATTATTTTCTATCGCTTAGTATTAAAATTAATGTTATATATCTATATTAATTGAACTTTTTTTTCTGCAATACCTACTCGCAAGAGCGGAAGTTATTTCTGCAAAAAATAAAGTTAGATTTGACTACTAGTTCGATCGCTTTATTGCTTCAGTTTTATTGAATCAAAGGCTGAATGTTACCCGATTGAGTTTGTGTCTATCGGGTTAATTTCATTTGATGCATCGGGATCAAGATGTGTAATTTAGTCAAGTCAAAAATGTTGTTCTCTCACATAATCATTGCAGGTTTCTGGTATTTTTAAATGCATTTAAAAATACCAGAACCTTATTTCAAGACGTATTTTCAATTCAAAATTAAGTGACAACTTTGCTTCTCTGCTTTTATAGGTTAAAAATAATATTATAAACCTTTGTTTATTTCTTTTTAAAAGCGACAATCTCGCGAAAATTCTTTGTCCGAAAATAAACTTTAGTCTTGAAGTATGGTTACTACGCAACGATAAAACACTTAATTTCTATACAGAAATAAATAAATAAAAAGTGATACCATCCAAATATTTGTCAAATATCTCATAAATGGGTCTATATTGACTGAAATCATTATTTTTAGTCATAATGTGCTTTAGGTCATAATCATCGCAAGTCATAACGTGTTTTTTTAAAGAATCTGTTACTTTTTCAGGATTTTTATAAATCAAACCTAACCTAACCTAGCCTTGTCTACACGTAAGATATTTCAGAACTTCTGAAAAGTTTACAGTTTCAGCGATATAAAAAATTATGACTATCAAACATTATGTCAACAATTACATTATTACCAATTAATTTATGGGAAACAAAGGGCTCCCCACATAAATATTTGCCCTTTACGGAAAATCGTCGTTAGTCTCACAGGCAGTCAGGCGGGCCTCTATTCTAGGCAATAAGAACCGTATCTTCTTTGATCTGTTATCGTATTGTCAACGTTTTGATATAGTAGGAGATCCGAATAGGAGACGATTTGCAGCGGACTGTTTATTCGATAAAAACGTTTGCATATTCTATAGAATTCATACTTTCGATTAGTATGTAATTTGTCTATTAAACAAACTTTTGTAATTTTAAAAAGAAGTTCATTTTTAATAAAAAAATAATGATATACGTACTTGACTGAATTTTTTCAGCCTACCTATTCGCCACATATTATTTAGCGTATTAAATTTTATATAAAATACTTTTCATCGAATAAACAGCCCGGTGCAAATCGTCTCCTATTCGGATCTTAGACCAATAGCTTTTATTTACTTGACAATAATGGCAACCGAGTTAGAAACAATACCAAAACAGCGTCGCTATTGCCTAACGCACTCGCAATCACAATCGCCTTCAAAGTGTAACAATTGTTTTCATTTTGTATGCAGACAAGCCTTCGATTTTCAAAATGAAAACGATTGCGATTACGAGTGCGTTAGGCAATAGCCCCTCAGGTCAAAGACGATATGGTTTTACCTAAAATAGAACCCATAGTACAGTCGAGTTCATAAATATGTGTACACTTTAGTAACTTGGCACTATAATCGCAGTGACAATTCATAAATGGCAGTTTAAACATGACATTACATAGACAAGGTGCTAAAGTGTACACATATTTATGAACTCGACTGTACACTACCAAAAAGAGCGATGCCAGCCGAGTGTTGCCGGTGCGTTGCGTCGTCGCAATGCTGTGATTTCAACACAAAGCGACGCAATGTTTCAACGCATCGTGTAGCATGTCGTTCTAATTTATTTATATGTAGAACAACTTAGCGGCGACGACGCAACGAACAAACAATTCTAGTGTGGCATCACTATAAATGAGAATCCCACTGACAGCATTCGCGACAATATTTGAGCAGTGTGAACGTTGAGCCGAGCGTTAAAAATACTTACAACTCGATGCTCATTACACGCGAATGCTCTCAGTGGGGACGCTCCTTTAGGCTACAAACTTTACACACTTCATATGAAACTTATCCCCTTTCTAATCACGCACCGAAGCTAAATAACATAGTGACCGCAAGTTCCACGAATAATTATAGTAATCTATCAAAAGTTATCCCAGTTCGGGCAACGCCGACATGATATTGTATATGTCGGGGCAGACCGCCGGTTATCCGGGTGGAACTAATCTGTCGGTTCATTTCCGAGTATGTTTCGGTGACATGTAAAGTAAAACAAAATGGAACCAGTAAAAAAACACTGGCCCGCAAAACTAAGTATCACACTTTTAATACTAGTAATATACTTTTAATACTTTTAAGTGTGATACTTAGTTTTGTGGGCCAGTGTATATGACACATACGAGCACCCAGGCCACCTGGGCCTGTTTTATAAAGCTACAAATTACAATTTACAGGTTACAAGTTTCCATTTGATACAACCTCGACCAATGACGACCAGCCATTTGAGCAGTGTTGCCAGTTTAGACCTGTAAAATTGTAACTTGTAGCTTTATAAAACGTGCCCCTGATGGTAAATGGAATCTGAGACCAACGTGTTGCCAACCCTAAAATAAAGTTATAATAGCCCTTATGATTTTGAGAGTACAGTCGACTCTATTTGACTTGGTAAAACCATGTTACTTTTGAAAATGTTATCGTAATGCCTTCGTTATTTACTTGATAGTAATAGCATTCTATTTAAAAATAATACGACAACATGTCAAACATATTTTTTTCGTATTGAATAGAGGCTCTGCATTTAATGCTAATTGGGTAGCAGACGTAAATTAAAAAAAAATCGAAACTCATTCCACGCCGACACCAAAACTTTCGAAATATGTAATTATCAGGTAGGTACCACAATTATGAACTGTCAAAACTTACTAAGTTTCAGAAAAGGGAAAGGACAGACCTATATACCACAATATAACTCTGTCCCTATCACTGCCTGGATTCAACAGATTTGAACATTAATTATTACGACCTCAATATATTAGCCTTATAAGGTTAGAAGGTTACTCAAGTGGCGTTGTACAAAAAAAATTGACAAAAGATTCCGTCAATTCCACACAGTCAATTGCTTTTTTATTTCTGCAATCTTAAACGCAAAAGCAACTTGTCTAGGCACACGTCGTCATGTGAAATATCCGGTCGCCCGGATGGAGCTAATTTCCCGGTTCATTTCCGAATATGACCGGTGATCGTTTTTACCACTCGGGTTTTATACGACAGTAGCTATAGCTTAAAGTCATCCGCTCCCTTTGAAAAAAAAAAAACGCTTGTTATAAAATGTATGTATGAATTTTTTAATAGTAGTTGGCTAATTAGGAAGCCGTTCGTGTTAGCGTTTATTACGGATTTCTAAAAATTTGGCATAAGAAAAGGCTGTTTCCAATTGCAAAAACACTGAGCAAAAACATATATCAGTGTATCACCCGGTTCTTAATTGCGACCCGCCCTCGCTTCGCTTCAGTTTATGTCAGTTTTCTGTAACACCCGTACATACGCAGTTGTACGTGTCCCGTTTACATTACTCTACGGAGGCAAAAGATCTCATAGAGTATGTACGAGTTAAGACCGGATTTACTCTTAGGGTCGAGTGGTTAGAACCTCGCCACAAGGTTAATTTTAAGTCATTTGTGATGAGAGTACCGACCATAGATCTGTCGACCTTTTTAAAGGAGGAATTCTGGCCGAGGGGAGTCTTATTTCGGCGATTTCGTGGTCGCCGTCTAGCAGACACCGCGAAAATTTATTAATAGTTGCGTTCATTTTATATTATATATTGATATGTATGCTAGTCTGTAAGGTATTTGTAAATATGGGCCTTGTAGTCTGAAATAAAGTTATTCTATTCTATCCTATTCTATTCTATAATCCAGAATTTATCATACTGTGAAGGTTGTTCGCTGCTTGTAGCGTGCTGGCTACATCTAAGGTGCATTGGCTGGCTATTAAGTTAGTACTAACTAAAAAACTCACTTTCCACAATACATAAACAAAATTAAAACCGCATTAAGATCCGTTACATAGTTTGAAATACCTAAGCGTACATACAAGCGATTTTGTTGTATACTATGTAAAGACTAGTGTTTCAAAGAATAAATTAGTCAAAGTAAGCACTTACTAAAATTTAAACCACAAGTTCTTTAAGTAGAGCAAAAATTATGCGTTGTTAATAAGACCTAAACATCACAATACAGTGTGATCATATTTTACACATAATTTTATGTTGATGAAACGGTACTGTTTAAACAATTTTTAAATTAAAAAAACATTATCAATCACAAATCACAACAAAAAAGTAATCTCCAGCGGTAAACTCACCAACCGACCGCTCTGATCTACTCTTTACAACTTACGCAGTCAAAGCTCCGGCGAGCTTTTAAAAAATAAACGCTTCTAAATTTGGAATTTTGCGGTTCCCAGATTTCGTGTTAATATTTAATTCCTCCCATCCGTGTGTTTTAGAATAAATTGGAGCTTCACAATGGAGCTTTGTGAACGTGCTTTTACATTATTGTTCTGTTGTTTGTTTATTTCACAGGTTTTTCAGGTTGCGGCTTTTTTAGGTCACGCGTGAGGGTTTCCGCTTTAATAATGAATTACTCGCTTGTGCCCAAAACTCCGTTTAAACTACTGTAATTTGTAAACTTTTGAAGTTATATTTAACTACATAAATAAAATATATAAATAAATCACAGTGACACCGATTGACCTCGTCCCAAACTAAGCTAATATAAGAGCCATACAATATAATAATATGAATAATTTGTACGCCGAAAGGCAAAACATGAAGAACATTGAATATGTAGAACACCTGTATAAAATTACTCAACTCATGTTTAACAAATAAAATTATCTTTATCTTTATCTTTATCTTTAAGCTCTAGGCTTGTAATATGGGTACTAGACAACGATATAAATACTCATATTATCTTAAATACGTAGGAAACATCCATGACTAAGAACAAATATTCGCGCTCATCACACAAATGTCTGCCCTTACCGGGATTTGTACCCAGGACCGCCAGCTACGTAGGCAGGCTCACTACCAACTAGGCTAATGCATCGTCAAATACATACCCTTATTTACATGTTATATATGTTTCTTACATGATTTTTTTGGAAATCTTGGTCGACACAAGTTTTTTTTTAAATTCTAATATTGGATTGTATAAAAGCGAAAAAATAATAGAAACTTAATAACTATAAACGAGTTCAACACGAGATCGTACTCGAGTTAAATAACAAAACTTTCATCGATTGCGGAAATTAACAAACTATTCTAATACTAGCATTAATATCACAAACGTTTTTACTCCCAACGTGCCGAAGTTAGTCACTTAATAAATCAACTCACAATTTAATTCGCTACTTCGCTAATCACGCTAAAACTAATTAAATCGTGCCCTGACCCATACGTCATGTCAGTGGGGCGCTTTAATAAACTTTACACCGTAACCCATTATCAACCTTAACTCTTAAAATACAAGGTTTAAATTAAGTTCAGCAATTTTACCATTTAAGGGGCCGTGTGATTTCAAATTGAACTGAATCTGTTGGCTGTTAGAGTTGGTTTGTTAATGTATTGAAAAAAGGATTTTGATGGATCTGAAAGGGGGTTTCAATCGTTTTAGGAAGTCGACTCGTTGGGAAGTATTTGTTTTATCGAATCTGATTATCTGTTATTGGTGGGATACTTGAATGGGCTCGGGATGGGCTTTAAAATAAATTGATTTGGGTAAATTATTGTGGAGCTACGTGGTTAAGGGGGAACGATACAACTACGTTCAGGGTTGAGATGTTACAGTAAAACCTTAATGTTTTTAGCGGGTTTCCGTGTTGCCAAAGTTTATATAAGGCTTAATTACTTGGCAGTAATGGCGGCCAAGTTTAAAACAGTATACGATAACAAGTTCTTGTATTCCGTACTTAGTTCACGTTACTTTCTAGATTCAATCCTTATTAACCGACTTCAAAAAAGGGTAGATTCTCAATTTACCGGGATATTTGTTTTTTTTTTTAATTATTTTCTCTTATCAAATAAATGTTTTTCAAATGTATAAAGGTCGTTTAGTTTAAATTGCGTGTTTGTGAATATTGACAAGTAAAAAAAAATGCATAGACATGCAAATAAATATATACGATTCTTGTATTGTGGTCCAAGCGGAAGTTCCCCTGTTCAAAAAAAAATGCAAATTGTATTTAATTCAATGTCGGATCTAAATCTGCGTTCTTAAGCCACTTATTCCACATCGTTCTCATGCACGATTACACGATATTACTTAAAAAGATAGCACTGTCCCTTTTATGTAAAAAAAAAACACGTTTGAATTGTTTTCGAAACACATTATAAATGCATTCAAAGTTTCGCGTTCTGCTGTAGTTTTTATTACACCTTTGTTGTACATGTGCATTTATTTTTCTATTTCTCCCCCTTATGTAAAAATAGTTATTAGAATCGTTAAATATATTTAAATTACTTCAAAATCTCATTTTACTTTCGCATCGACTTCCACAACACCTCCCTAAATGTTTGTTTAACACAAGTCCTATAAGACAGTTTACACAACTAAATAGATGCAAATTACAGTCATCGCAAATTGATCTCTTATTACATTCCAATTAGGTCCGATCTGGATCGCAGCGAGGTCACCGCAAGGTTCAACTTGGATCGAATCCTGGACACCGCAAGTTGTAATTAATTGTTAATTGGCATCTCGTGACACGCCAACATGGCTGATTATACTGGGGCTAATGATTAGAACCAAGCTTATATACTATGGAGATTGCGAAACAAACATTCAATTGAAGCTAGAAACAAGTTTCGTAATATTTATTTTTTAATACAAACTTACATTGCCGGCAGATTACTTTTTGCACCAACATTTGCTTATGTAAAGGAGTCCACTTTCGGTGGGTCCATGTCACCTTCAGAATCCATTATCAGATCAACTCTCCAATATCATAATATTGTATTGCTCTTGGGTATGCGTTAATAGTTTCAGCCAAATACGACACCGGGAGATGGTTAAAACTTGTCTTGCAAGATTTGTTTGCAATGTTAGATATGAATGCAGTAAGTTAAGTCATAGCTGGTAATAATAATAAAAAAACGTCATGTAGACTTTGCATGTCATAATTATGAAATTAAAACAAACCGGTCAAGTGCGAGTCGGACTCGCGCACCGAGGGTACGCCCCGAAAAATTAAAAAAAAAATAGTTTTGAAATGTCCAAACTGAGCCCTTTCATATGACATCCTGTTTACTATAATCAAATAACCAGGGGTCGAAATAGGTAGTGCTTATTAACCTAAACTTGACTCTTGTTCATTCATGCGTGAGTGAGATGGGAATACGTTATTGAATGAAGATGCATCAAGTTTAGGTTAATAAGCACTACCTATTCCGACCTCTGCAAATAACTTTAATTTTTTAACCCCCCTTTCTAGACCCTTTAACAAATATTTAAAAACATAATTTCATACTTTTTTTACTAAAAACAGATGCGGGCAAGCAAGTTACACAACTATGCCGAATTTCAAGTTAATAGCTTCTATAGTTTCTGAGAAAAACTGCTGTGACATACAGACAGACAGACAGACAACGAAGTCTCACCATAAGGGTTCCTTTTTTACCATTTTGGTACGGAACCCTCAAAACGAGATATTAAATATTTTTCCTCCTTTAGTTGTTTGTCAAAATATTAAAAACTTCTGAGACTGAGGACTCAATATCTTCTAAAAACAAAATGAATTTCCGAATTTTGTTTCATTTTCCAATTAACTTTAACAAAGGTCTTTAAAAATGATTTACTTAGCTTTATTCGATTATTGTTTCATAAACCTTTTTAAATTGACCCGTTTTGGCTCACCCTGTAAATCTGTTCATTAGTCCGAACTGAAATTACTAGCGTTTAGATTGGTTTTACACGATTAGTAAGTTTTGACCCGCACGACGTAATATCGCCGTGACACGTCGCAAACAACATTATACGCCCAAACTAATAATTACTAAGTGTCCGGCGACTTGATTTACCGCCCATTAGGTATGTATCCGTAGGGTTGGCGCTTACCGTCTTAAAAACAAGAAATTCTCAATAACATTAATTATAAATGCGACAATACACTGGGTTTGTTTGCTAGTTTATTTACTTTTTACTATAAAACGACTTAACGAATTAATTTAAATAAATAGGACAATCTCACATAAATTGACTTAGTCCCAAACTAATCTCGTCTTGTACTATGGGTATCAGACCATGGTATAAGTACTTGTATATAATAGGTGCATGGGAAACATTCTAGACTCAGAAACAAATACTCGCGCTTATCACACAAAAATTTAACCTTACCGAAATCGAACACGGGACCGCTAGCTTCGTAGGCAGGGTACTGACTAGGCGAACGCGTCGTCCAACTTACCTATTCAATTTTGACAAGGATTTTGTATCCTGGGACATAATTATCATCATAATGGTACTTTAGTTATAGCTCGGAAAATTTGTCAGTTCCCGAGGGAGTAGCCAAAGAATAGACGAAGTCGCAGGCAAAGGCTAGTATACCTATGTTCTAAATCATATAAAAGTAAACCAGAATGCAAAAGCTCTCCCATTTTTCATCACAAGTTAGTATTATCTCTGAATATTTTCTGTCACGTATAAAATAAAAATATTTGCGAAATCACATTACCGGTGACCATCGGCTCGAGAACCCGAGATGTAATCGCGGCGACACGTTTGACAGGCTATTACTGTCAAAATGGGCTGTATCTCTCGTGACAGGTGGAATGATCGAGATAGTTTGCACACCATACGCGGTTGATTTTTAGGATTTTTGAAAATGATTAATGCGAGCGGTTTTAACATGATAATCTTAGCTTCACCTGTAACTTATGATGGAACAAAATCGTGTAAATCGGTTTAATCCACTTTTAAGTTTCGGATTCAGTTGAAATACCACACAGTACAATAGTTATTCAAATTCTAATTCAAATTCATCATTTTATCGAAATTCACTTCATCGGTTGTATCGTTTCATTGAATTTGCGGAAACCAAGATGTTTTCAGGATATCTTAAACGTTAATTACGTGGGTTAGTTCAGGTTAGACTTGTGTCTACTAAAAAACTCATGCGGCGAGAAATGCCTTTCGATGAAAATGAAAATTCTGCGTAATGTTACGTTCGTGGAAAGGTGTTTTGACAAAATAATAGGTACACAATTATGGTACTATGATAATAGCTATTAGCAGCCGCCATGAGCAGGATGCGCGTCACCCTCTATATTCACGTCAAGCCCTAGCGTCGGTTAAAAACCCGCAAATGCTTTCTCGTATCTCCCGTCATCAACGCCCCAAAACACGTTCCTGTCTGTGGGAGGAGGAACATTCTCTGCCGACCTTTGTTCCACCTGTGGAGAGACTCCCACCGGGTCATTCATTACCGTGGCGCACGTGGAAATCACTCAACCGACTGCGCGCTCAGGTCGGCAGATGCCGAGAAAACTGCAGCTGCGGCGCCTCACCACAGTCCATAGCGCATCTCCTGCAGCCCCGCGTGCCCCGACACCTGCACGCGGCAGGACCTATATGATGCCACTAGCGATGCCGTTCGCATGGAAGAATATGGGTCAGCTAATGTATGACATGCCGTCGACACGCTAAAAAGAAGAATAGCAATTATAATTATCATCAGTGTGTTACAAAAAGTGGCCAAGTGCGAGTCGGACTAAAACACGAAATGTTATGTTTCATTATATAATATTAAGATCGAGCATCAAACAGACTGACAGCGGAGGCTTACTAATAGGGTCTCGTAGGCACCCTTTGGGTACCTACGAAAACCTATACAGTGGGCCACCTGCGTCCATGAACATCTTTAATATATAACGAGGTTAGCTTAGTTAGTAGTGACTCTTAGATGTGTTCTATGTATTTAAGTAAACATTATCTACGTTAGGTATATTTGTCGTTGTCTAAACTTCTGCGTAAGATTGTCACAATTTTTTTTGCTAAGCCATAGCCACCCAATTGTTTTGCCAGCCCTGAATCCCCGCGTCCCCTCATGCACTAGAGCGAGGATAAGGTCCAGGGTAAATCCCACCTCTGAAGATATAATCGGCCGTTAATGGATCCAGTTCAAAAAACAATAGATCGATAATGACGCGGATGTTATGGAGTACGTAAGTACTTGTCATACTACAGTGGATATATCTGGCAACAAAGCTCGCAGTCACTGAAACTATGATAGGAGTGTCTGTATTTTTGAATATCACCGAAATGATTGAATCGACTGTTTTTAAAAAGAGTCGCTTAATACAAAGCCTAAGAAATAAAAAAGATGTTTTTTGTGTGGCTAGCTAATAAATGTTTGTTTTGTATAGGGTCAACGTTTATTTTTCATGTAAAAATAATTGATGATAATTAGTTTCGAATAGCAATAAAAAGAATTCCCGAGGGAATAGCGATAAACGACTTCTACCTGGACGATGTCGCGCGGAAAAGGTAGTTATTATGTAAAAACGTATTATTAAGTAGATAAGGGAAAGAAAGGTTAGGTTGGTAAAGTGGAGACACTATACTTAGCGCCTGTTTTACAATCGACGAGTAAATTTATCTGCCATTTAAAGTTGGCTCTCTCCTTGTCTATTCTTAAGTGTAAACAACAGAAAGGGCTAAATTTATCCATCAAATATGCTTTACTTGTCAATTGTGAAACAGGCAGTAAGTTTTTTTAAGACCTATTGTAATCCATCGTCAGACAAAAATATATATTTGTATTTGTCTTAATTAGGATTCGATTCTTGATAATCTCGATTTTTTTTTATTGTATAGGAGGCAAACGAGCAGACGGATCGCCTGATGGTAATGGATTACCGTCACCCATAGACACCCGCAGCACCAGAGGAGTCACAGGTGCGTTGCCGGCCTTTCAAATAGGTTTTATACCTGAGTTTTGAATAATTTCTATGTATATAATTATTTATTCATCTTTATTATTATTTATTTATCTTTATTAATATGTTACGATCCATTACATCGGGGACGTATTAAGAAAGGGCCAGGTCAGGAGACCCTAAACCGACGCACGTGTATGAAGAGACTTACGAGTGTGGAGGAAGCGAGGGAAGTTTGTCTGGATCGTAGCAAGTGGAAGGAAGTGGTATTTGCCTACCCCTACGGGAAAGACGCGTGATTGTATAATTATGTATATATTTACCATTGTCTAGTACCCATATCATAAAGCCTAGAGTTTAGGTTGGAACAAGGTCAACTTGTGTGAAATTGTCTCCTATATTTATCTAAAATATTGTTTTATTAAGACATTTCGGATTAGATTAATTCGCTATTCGTGTGCACTAGACTAGATCTTAATTGTAGGATTCTAAGATGATAATTATTCAGTTTTGGTGATAACTGTGTTGTCTATAATTAACTGAAGTAATTACATGTCTGTTTGCGTTGAGCAACATATCGCATAAGTCGTGTGGAGTGGAGCAACGAAATTTAGATATCAGAGCTACCATGACATGGCTAAGTAATTAGGTTTAAGACGTGTGTAAGGGACAGAGTTATAGTAGTTATAGAGCTCTTGTCTTACCATCAGCTGAACTGTATAACTATAGACTTATAAAAAGTTATTGATGTGATTTTGCTCATTGGGTAACATACTTTTGATATCAGTTTAAAGTTTTCTGATATCTGTTATATTTACGGAATAATCGCCTGGACACACTTAACGATTACACCCTGTATATACCCGCGGCTTTTGTTCATTTTTATTTAAATATAAACGCCTATAGACAGTTATTTTCATTTCATAGTAGACTACCTTAATCCCGCCCAAACAAACAGCCTGATATTTTTTCTAAACTGAGCCTGTTTATACAGCGTATCGGTTTTTTGTCGACTACACCCAATAGCTAAGCCCGTATTTTTCAGTTGGAGCTCAAAGAAGATTAAATTCTCCTCACCGGCCATTGCCTGGGATCCGTGTATTGATTTAGATTTGGGCGTTTTTACAACTTACGATTATCGATGAACAAGTATAAATGAAACAATAGAGGCAGGTTTTTCTCGACAGACTAAGATTTTTAACGTACTTATAATAGAAATTCTTAATATTTTTGTAGGTTTTATTTTAATTATATTTTAATACAAAAGTAAAATAACAATATAAAGATTATTATACAAAATCCTAACCTAAGGAATAGAATAGAAATAGATTTATTGACAAAATTTGATACAATGCATGTAAAACAAAAAGAATAGTATAATACTCGCGCTCATTACAAAAATATTTTCCCATACCAGGAATTGAACTCGTGACCGCTAGCTTCGTAGGCAGGTTTACTGACGACTAAAACCTATATTCAAACCGCGGATAGATAAGCCTTACTTCGGGTTAATATTTGACATTAGCCCATACAAAATGTGTCACATTTTAATCCGAAGTAAGCCTATCTATCTATGGTTTAAAAATAGTGTTCGGGCATAAGTAACACTACGATAAACACTTGTTCAATCTACACCCCATTGCATAAAAAACGGCTAATTTTGATTTTTTTATAAGTTTAAACATACTGTTATTAAATTAATTTTAGTCCTGCTAAATAAAAGCACATAAATAAAATAAATTTAATTTTGAATCAGAAAAACTAATTTCGTCACAAAGCCCGCCCGTTTTCTTTTCAAAGGAGTTTAATATCGAACATAACTCTGTACTCTCAAGCTTTTTATATCTTCACACTAGTTATTACCTTATAATATTTACCACAACAATTACGGCAAATTCATAAACCTACTCTAATTCTGTCTGTCTGTCTGAGCACCGAACTCTGAATATTCTTCATATTTAATGTCTGGTCACCGCGGTTATTGCTGTCTCACTATATACGTATAATTAATTCTGTTGGTTCTTGGGAGTGTTTAGCGAACGCTGACTGTTTCATTGTACCTAATTAATTAGACATCCTTGAGGGGCTTTAAGGCCGAACCCTAATAGCGGTTCGAACAATGTGTCAAATAAATAAATAATAAATTATAGTTCTCTATTTGTTTTGGTTTTGGGTACCAGTGAACTACATACATACTTTCTTATAAAGAGAATTATAATTATACTTCAGTTCAAAAAATCTAAGTCTCAGCAAGAGATATTTACACTTATCACAAAATTATTTTTAAGTCCTGGACTGCTATTTTTTTTATTATTTAAGTTTATAATAATTACAAAATAATATTAATTAATTATAGTTTGCAAATAAATGAAACTCAAACGAAGAACGATAGCAGTGACTTACAAACTGCTAAACACTAATCTAATAGTCATGTAGAGTCCAGTGTAATACCTAATTAATAAAATATTCAAAACGCGTTTTATTTTAATGATTTTATTATTAAAAAGCATTTATAAGTCATTCAAGAATACGGTAAGTGTAAAGCTAACTCAAAAAGGTTATTCCAATCACATAACTCGTGTATTAATAAACATGAAGTAACCAAAAAAATATTAATTTAATTATAAATCGTAGTCGTCTCGTTCACAGGTCGTGTGGTAAACGTGTAATCCCACGTTTGTGGTGTACGCGATTTTCCCAAATACGTCGTTTCGCTCATTCCAAGCCTTTTGATTGGAAACCTTGTTTCTCCACGTGTCGAAAAGATTAGGTGACATTTTTTCCGAACATCAAAGCAGTTTCGGTCATGATTTGCTATAACAGGAAATTGAATCAAGAAAATATTTATGTGAATGACTCGGGGATTTAGACTTTTTATACTCTAAGAAAGAACTGTATTAAACAGTATTCTTCTACAGAGGGAAAATGGTTGATTGTTTAGTATCTCAAAAAGTAAAAATTAAAACCTATTTGGCCCCTCTGTCTGTCCATTTATTTATTTTTTAAATAGAAAACGGATATCTCTTGACTAACTCTTTCCCCTGGAGAAAGGAGATATTGTCAACGATGAAGCGAGTTCACCCAGAAGATGCCTATACGCTCTCTCTTCGTTTTAATAAGTCCCATCTGATGGTGGGTTGAGCATTTTTTATACACAAATTGAACTGGTCCCACATTAAGCTCTAGGCTTGTAATATGAGTACCTACTATCGATAAATATACTTATGTAGAGTAATACATACTTAAATATAAAGAAAATACCAAGACTCAGGAACAAATACTCGCAATCATCACACAAATATTTGCCCATACCGATAATCAAACCAGGACTTATAGCTTCATAGGCAGGGTGACTACCAACAAGGCTAAACACGTAGTCAACATTCCTTACTAATTAAAGAAGACAAGCATCTAGCTGCACAAACTGAAAGCATTAATGTTGCATGAGGGCACCTTTTGGCGAAGGTAGAAAGTGGTAGAACGTGACTCAATTCCACGTTCAATTTATATTAATGTTTGTGCAACTAAGCATTATCATGTTTCTTTATCGCATAAAAGCTAATGAGGGTGATTTTGCAAGTATGTTTTGTATACAACCAAAAACATAAGTCTCCGAAAAAGGATAGTTCCCAAGAAAATAACAAAAACAGCGTAAACAAGTTACTAAAAACCACTAAAAAGAGCAACCGGTTAAATAGCCTTTGCGAAACCTAATTAGCTCCCGACTCGCTCCATAGCGGCGCTAGCGGAGCATCACGGCTTTATTCCTAGCAGAACTGTAAGGCTCTCCATTAAACAGGCAAACAGTATCGAAAACCGATCGACGCAAGCCACAGCATACTAATGCGCCCTCGAATTCTCTTCCAAACTGTGGTCTCCGACTCTTAACGCTCTGCGGTTTTGTACTCTGTGGTGAATGTGAAGATGGCTTTGTGTTTGATATATCGGTTTTTGAATTTCAGGTCGTTATGGTAACGAGTTGTAGTTGAGAACTTTGGGAAAGTTTAGAAGTGAGGTGTGAGTTGTATTTACCGACGCTAGCTGTACAGAGCGTGGAGCATGACTTTGGCAGGATTGTTTCGATGCTTTGAAATCATAACAGTGAGTTTTTGACATGGGACAGTTAATATATTTTCTTGTTAAATCTGTTGAAGAAACATTTATTTTTTCTATCGTATCCCAAAGTTTCAGCCGTAATTGATTTCTAGAGCAGAAATAATAGGTAAATTTTGCTCTTGTAGATGTCAGAAACAGAAACAACACAAGCAGTTTTGTTTTGGTTGCTGAAATTTTGGATATAAATAAAAGGTTCCTTAAAACTGATCATATATATTTACGTCTATTATTCACTAGTATTTACTTGTGGTTTTCTTTGCACAATTACTTTTCGTAGTAAATTAAGAATTAAAAATCGGATATAATTACTCTTTCACATTAATAATAATCATGAAGGTTTTATTTATTGAAGTAGCGTGACATGACAGTAAAAAAAGTCCTCCTCTCGTTGCTATGTCTAACGGGGTTCATAAAACATACATTTACTTGCATTCCAACCTTATGAATTGCAAATTATTATTGCAATTTCAAATATTTTGAGTATTCGTTTTTTTCGTCTATTTTAAAGCTTTAAAAATTGAGCACTAAACTAGCTAACTCCAGCCAATTTTCGTGCAAAAACTCCACTTTAACCTAATCTGGCCACGTATCTACCAAATCCACCGCGTATAACACTAAAGTTAGCTTTTTTGCCCGCTCCCCCTCCCTCCGCCCCCCCTCGGATCTCCGGGCACTTTGTCAAGGACTCGGGATCGTCGTTTCCGTCTCGCTTTAATTTGATATGTCTTGTTGTTCAGATTTTATTTGGTGAAATATTGCGGCGCGAAGCGTTGTTGTGTTGTGACCAAGTTCTTTTAACAATGCTCGGAAAATGCGAGGGTTGAATTGAAATGAAATTGGTTTGGATTGTTAATAAAGATACAAAAATAAAAATGGAGTTTTTGGACTTTTAGAAGTTAAATTTTAATTTATGATGACGACGACTTTTAATTTTTAAAATGATTATTTTTCTGATATGTATGTATATGAGCTAGTTAATTAGATATTTCAGTGCCCTGATAGGGTATCAAGTACCTACTACTAACCACTTACTAACCACCTTATAATTGTAATGAACTTCATAGCAATAAATGATTCTATGATTCTATGACGATAATCCTTGTAATAACGTTCCTGAAGATAAAAAAATCCGCACATAGCACTCAATGCCTTTATGTCTATTTAAGCCCTTTCATCAAGAGTTATTTAAACATGCTTATAAACGTATAATGTTTATATTTTTATTAACAGGTTTTGCTATATTTATGCCAGAAAAAAAAGAAATTCTAAGCAATTTGTAAATGTTTTTTTAGGCTAAGATTCACGAGCGTTTAACCCGCCCATCCTATGTGTTGCAAAAATGTACAAGATGACAATCAACGTTATCTTTTGAGGGATTGTAACACACGAGATGACCGGGTCAAACTCTCCAGAGCATTGATATTTTGATTATTTTACAATATTTCTGTATTTTCTGTCCATGTCTACTTCTGTAGTTATTGTGTTTTTGAACTAGTTACATGTATCAACAAAACTAATTCCAGCGTCTTTTTAATATTAACACCTCTATTTACCTGTCTAAAGTTTGTTTAAATTTTCACTTAGTAGTCCCAGTTGTTTAATTATATCTTGTCACTTCCGAGTTTTGTTCCGTTGAGCTTTGAATCCAGTTTCAAATAACTGTTTCCCTAAACTAGCTTTTAAGCTCCTGTAATATTTCGACAAACTTCCGTCGTTGCCCTACTTTGAGCTTTGGAACGACTGACGCTGAGCTTTGTATCATGTGTTTATTTATATTTAAAAAGCTCATTTTCTTTAATGAGGGTGGGTTTTGGGCTTAGGGTTAAATTGGGAAAATTCGTCGCTAGGACTGCGGTAAGTTTTGATGTTGCGGCAGTATCAACTTTTAATTTGATATTTCTAGTTACCTGTTCCTGTCTCGATTTTTAGAGCATAATTACTAAGACTAGTTGTCTATTTTGATCTCTAATCAGCATTAGACCTCATGTTTTTTACTTGTATAATTTTTAATTGTACTGTACCTCTATAATGTTTCTATACAATTTACATAAAGTGTTTTGTATTGTTTTGTATTATACAGGGTGTTTTTTTGGTCGACAACTTCCAAAACAGGAGAGATAGTTTAATTAATGCTGGATCCGAATATCACATTAAAAAATTAAAAAACCTTAGGAGGTCAGACAAATAGCATTTTAATTTTTTCCCATTATTTCACATAATTGTGGTTACTATGCGCCGTGTTTACCGAATACTAATGACGTAATCACCGTGCACAATGTTATGATTCATTTTTCTCTTCATACTTGTTAAGGGCTTAGGACCGTCAAAGATTACAAACACGGTTTAGGTTAAAAAATTGTAGATTATTGTTGTTAAAAATCGTTCTGAAATGGCTTTTAACTACAGAATAACGGTATGGATTACAAAACCGCAAGATTTGTCTTTGGCGTATTTAAAAAGGTTAATCAGGATTTTACAACGATTTTCAAAAATTTACGAACTTTGTTTTTTTCAAAAGTGCCCCTCTCGTAAGGTTCCTAGCGATAGACCTTACAGTGTAGCGCGTAATGGCCTGCCGTACAATCCAAATTCTAACGGTGTCAGCAATGTTTTGACCACTCACAAAGTAAATGTTTACAACATCAAACATTATTATGCAGAAGCGTGCCTTACGCACGTTAGCTGGGGTGAAACCTAGGCACTCTTGCAGGGGCCTTTTCGTAACGCACCGCATATTGACGCACTACTCAGTTTACATTTTCCAAATATTAATGTTCGTAAGAAATAATATTTCCTCGTTCGCACGCGTCAATATTCCTGGCAAGGAGCTCCGCCACACCGGGCGTTGGAGAACAGTTCCCCGTCGCATGGCACTTGCGGGTAAGAACCCGCGTGTCATCGGTCCCACGTACTATGAGCGTCTACCCGCCAAACTTAAAAATGTACATTCCGACGAAGCATTTAAACACCAGCTTAGAAACCTTTTACTGGATAATCCATTATACTCTGTGGATGAATATATGGAGCTAAAATTGTAAATTTATTTATTATTGTGTTGACAGTTATTAATCCTTGTATATTGACATCGGACGAGTGACCATTTATTTGATGTTTAATTGTTGTTGTTTTAATTAATTATTTTTGTATTCTTTGATTATTAGTATTTATGTTTTGACGATCTCAATGTAATTTCGTATTTTTTGACATGCAATGCAACTTATATTGTAATATTACATTGATTAATAAATAAACTAAACTAAACTAAACTAAACATTTCCCGATGGTCCAGAAGTAAATTTTCTTGCCGAGCCATTTTTTTATCAATTAAATGATTTAACACTTTACTTAACAAGCACTCGCTTCGAAACAAACACGGAACTGACATCGCTTGCGCATAGTTTTATGAGGGTAGTATCAAACAATAACATAGACTGATCGTGACGATAAGCGGCCTACCCCCTTCGTAGCTACAGAAAACGAGAGACCATGATTTATAAAATAGCGAGGATATTCTTTCGACGTTTCATGAAAAAAAAATTATTTAATTTTATTTTTTTGGAGTTCAGAATCATGAATATAGTAACCCCTATTGTGGAAGTTGCTGACCAAAAAAACACCCTGTATAATTCTAATTCTAATTGTCATTGTCATAAGCAATATTTAAAAAAATAACTGAGTTGAGTTTCTTGCGGCGTTTCTTCTCAGCAGTGGTCTCCTCTCCTCTTGGGAACCGCTGGTAGATTTTTGACGTGTAAAAGTGCCCGTGCAGCCTATTTACTGAATAAACATCTTTTATCTTCTAATAGGATCAAAACTGTTTCATTAGTCAAAAGGTAAGCTAAAACAATATCACTTTGAGAAAAGATTGCTTTGCGTTTTCTTCAAGCTGTAATTTTATCTAAATAGTACAAAGTTCTCTGCAGCAACTCAGATGATAAATAACTACAGTTGGTGTGAAACATACAAGGACCGCCGTATACTTGTTTATACAGTAGGGAAAAACTTGAAACTTTCCTAAGAGTAGCGCAGAAACATACTTCAAAGGAAGTGGAGCCGGTGCCGAGAATCATAATACGGGAGATCACAAATAACAAGAGTACGAAGGGTAAGAACTATAAAAGGAGAAGACTATTGAGGAAGATAAAGAAATAAGAATATTTATTTTATGATTGAAACTCCAGCAGAAGGTCATAATTTTTGACCTTCTGCTGGAGATTCTTCCAGCGCTTCTTCTCCGGGATGATTGTCTTGTCCGAAGCGCTAGTAGATTCACTCTATATTACCGAAGAGTAAAAGAGCCCTCATGTGGCCGATTTACCGAACAAACGTTTAGAATTTAGAATTTTGACCAAGAAGATCCAAAAGAAATGAATTATTTGGAGCAAAAAACGACCAAGTGCAACATGAAATTACTGGAAACATTGTATTAAAAAAGTATGTATTTTGTATAATCGAAATACAAAACCGGTAAATACTAAGTCACTATGCCAGGTGGCACGAAAACTCTGGGTTCTAAGAGTAACTCTAGTGAAAAGAACAAAGTTTACGCCAAGATCTGAGAATACGGGGACGAAAAGTTGACTCTAGTTCTAGTAGATTCTTTGCATCACTGTTTATGTAGTAATTGCTTAAATTGACCTAAATGACCGCTGCACTACAAAATCTCCTATTACTCAAACTCTAACGCGGCGAAGCACGTAAAACCATAAAAACCTCAATTAAATGCACCGTAAAGAACAGTAACTTTTCTCCCCCACCGTTATTAGAAGGGGTGACTTTTAACTTACTTATCGAACAATAAACACATAAATCTTCTAACTTGGGCCCGCTTGATGGAGCGGCGAAGTTCGCAGGGCGCGACACCAACCAATAAAAACTAAAACTTTCAAGTGACGCTTTTGTACAAGCTTTTACTTGATACACATGGGGGAGGGCTTTTGAACTTGGAAAGTTTGGAGCTTAACGGTTTCTCGAGTGAATATTTAAAATAACGATATTGTTGAGGGAAAAAAAGGAAACTTTTAAAAAGATTCACGCAAAATTTTTGCAAACTTTTTTTAAATTTCATACAAAATTACTTGAAAAGGGTATCAAATATCATCTTGTTAGAGGGAAAGCTGCCTCGTAGGTATTAAAAATCATTAGAGAACAAAATAAAATGGTAAATCATTATCAAAACAAGTTCACTAAATCTGTATGATTAGGTACCTCCCTTGCAAAAAAAGTCGGGTATAAGCCATTTTTGGACAAGTCCTGCTTTTATTAAAAATCCAGCGCATTTAGTTTTGTTATTTTCTTTAGAATACAACCTTGTTTCAAAAACCAAATCTTAGGATATTCATTCAAATAAATAATAGTAAATCATAAATAAGAAATATCAAAAAGCACCCCAAGATCGAAAAATATATTTCTAATAAAGAGAACTTGTAGAACATTTCCAAAAATGGAGGGTACCCGACTTTTTGCAACGTAAAATATATAATTTTCTTAAACTACACCGCTTATCAGTTCAGGTTTAGGTACCAAGATACACGCAGAAAAACAGAAACATTATATCACTTATGTGTTATTCAATGACAATAATTGACAGTAATAACAACGTCTGTGGTCTACTAGATTAGGGTGTTGCCATGTAGGTACTAATGAGTTTTCTAACTTAAAGACATAACCCGATACCTACTATTACGGTGAAGAAAAGCATCGCGAGGAAACCTAGCTAGCTACCTAGGAAACTAGCAGAATTCATTTGTGTGGAAGTCGGTTGACATGGTATGGGAATATTGGGCACGTGATGCGGAGGAATGAGGAAAATATCGTCAGGAGAGTTTTGAGTATGAATGTGGATGGCTATACGAGTAAGGGAAGACCAAAGAAACGATGGAGGGACTGTGTGAAAGATGATATGCCTAGAAAGGGAGTGACTACCGAGATGACGACTAGTAGAGAAGTATGGAAGAAAAATACATGTAGCGCCGACCACGAATAAGTTGCGATAAGGGCAGGAGAACGAAGAAAAGCAGAATTCATAGAGTACCTTCTCCTTTTCCATTTACCTAGACAGGGCCTATGAAATGTTAACGTACTGTTTTTAACTCAGCCGCCATTACTGTCAAATAAATAAGAGCTATCAAAATGTTGACAACACGATGACATGTACTTATTTATTGGTTTCAAAGTTGTTCGGGATCTGATGCAGTTTAATTGATTTTGAGTATAAGCTAGCTTTAAAAACACATTATTTTTTGATAGTGTCGGCGATATATATTAAAAATGTTTTTTTATAAGAATTTTATGTACCCAGTGACACCCGCGCTATAAAGACCAATCTAATGACGTATCATTTATCAAAGGTTGACCCCATGAGTAGTTACGAGGGGACATAGGACTGGACATATATACAGATCAAACACATAACCCTCCTTACGGGCTTCGAGTCAGTAAGCACAGTCATTTATATCATTTCAACCTTCAATACTACCCCATGTTTACCTGTTTCCCGCATTTTCCCCAAACGACGGCATTTAAGGGCTATATCAGCAATAACGGCTGGTTGGCAAACGCGGCACGTATCCGATAAAAACTATGGGAATCGCTCGCGAGATATGGTTAGTGTTGAGTGACTTACACCGGCCGTCGATCAGGTGGATGACCTGTTTTTGTAATATTTTACTGATTTGCTGATACACCCAAAGATTAGCTGGAAGAGATTCCTTAAAAGGATGAGTGCCTTTTTGTGTATTCTTATTTTGCAAATAAGTTGTATTAGAATTTTCTTGTTTTATATAGTCACTAAAAATAGGTACTATAATATTAAGATTATTACAATCGCATAACAATATTTTGATCGTGTTGCAGCGTTGCGGTCATAAAATAAAATTTAATGCTAAAGGGAATTGGGTAAATTTGTTTGAAAAATATTGTCATATTATTTTTCAGCGGCCACGGATGATTCTTACATAGTTATTCAGACGATCTCCAAATACACATAGATATATATAATTTGTGGCGTTAAATAATATCGGAGCGTAGATTTTAAAGATTTAAGTGTCAAGTTTTTAGTACAAAAGTACGCCCAAGTATGAATATTTAAATATCTCAGCTCCGATGCACTTAAGAGTATTACATTACATAATAAAATATGTTTATTTTTAATAATTCTATCATAATTTGCCACTTTTACGAATGGCCGCTCACCTTGAAAATGTATGAATTTTACAAATGACAACACTTTTACCCAAACCCCTTTGTGGTTGCTTATTTAGTACATACATCGCGATCAAAATAATTCTGCTAAAGATCCAAAAGCATCCCATTACATCAAAACACTCGAAGGTTGAAACCAATCATTTCTTCAGCATACCAAAACTCACGGAAATGCAAGCCATGGCCATTGATGTACAAATAAAACTATGAGGTAGTAAAGTTTATCAAGTTCGAAAGCAAGCCGACAGTATTTGAGTGAAATAGGTCCACAAAGGTACCAAAAAAGTATTTTTCATCAAGATTTTATTTTATAAATTTGTCGGCTTAATTTAAAAGCTAAACTATGTCAAAGTAACAGCTTTGTAGTACCAAGTCTTTGAGTTAAATCGCGGACAGACGGACATGGCGGAATTATAAGGGTTCCTTGCTGACTACAGAAGCCTAAAAATGGAACCCTTATAGATGACTTTCTCTCCATCTGTCCGTCTGTCTGTCGAGATCATTTTTCTCCTCAATCTTGTCCCTTTGAGTGAAAACCAGTGCCGTGGCTTGTTATGCCATGGCATAACGCTGATTGGCTCCCTATTTGTCACAATTTGGTACCTATTTTATTTATTATTTCAGTTCTCTAACCTTTTAGTATCATAAATGTGTACAAATGCACTCAAAAAAATGAGAGCCAACAAAGAGAGATTTTCACTTAGTTGACATAAAATGAATACAATAGTTAAGATATTAGTTATATCAACCAAAGCTGATAGTAACAAACAGCAATTTCTTTAGTGATTCAACTAATATCGTAGTTGATGTATCTAACGTCTTAGTTGGTGTATCTATCGTCTTGTTAGGCTCGTATGGGATCAAGACGCTTATGCACAACAATCACAATCTTGTTACAAGCGACCAATTTTTTTTTTCAGTGATTGTGTCAAACGCTATTTCTTTTTTGCTTTGTAAAAAAATTATGGTTTTCTATCGGGAAGTTATACATTTCGGTAATAGGCCATTCGGTATAGGTATAGCACAAATTGATTCCAAAATACCAGGTAGGCAATCATAACTCACTTCAAGTGGGAACCTATGGGTGTGGGGGGGGTTCAAAGTTCCTAACTCCCTGAGCGTAGAAAGAAAATCTAGGGGTTCTATTTGGCTTGGTAGTTAACGTTGGGTATCAATTTCAGGTAAATTGAAGAAGGCATATCAATTCTTCATATCAGTTTGGCAGGGTTTCATGCCAACATATGACGAAATGAATTTAAGGATGAATTCTCAGTTGTAAACAAGTGTAATAAAAACCTGACTGTATTTTTGTGAAGAGGGCTGGTGCTTATTTATTTATTTGTTAATTTGAAGATTACTTTTTTTTTAAAGAATATGAGAATTTATTTCGAACAAACTAAAATGTTACCATACTTAACTAATACAATAAGTATAATAATATAATTATGTAAGGTACTTGAGACACGAAACTAGTCCGTAGCGTTCTCTTTTTTAGCTTACAAGTGATTTTATTTATAAACAAAACTTAAACTTATAAACTATAATTGTGGCCAATGATTTTTCCCCAAAAATTCTAACTTCTGTTTATTACTACTACCGTTATTTATGACCCAATTAACTGGTTTAATAGATAATAATTTCCCTAATTTATGTAAAGGTGTGTCCACATGATTTAGTCCCCCCCTTATCGCTGTTGTGCGTGTGTTCCCCCATTTAGCTAATACTACCAGTAATTAGTAACAAGGGTTATATTTCACGATACGTATCCTATTTTATTTATTACACTAATTTGGAGTAAATACCTTGAGTATATAATTTTTTTTTACTTCTCGTTAGTCGCTGTGTTTGTTTTATTTTGATTTAATTTTGATTATGGTATTATTAATTATTTTATTTTTAAAATGTGACATTAAACTTGGTCGTAGGCCTATCAAATATTAACAAAATTCCTATTTCAAGCTCAATAGTATAACATAATTTAAATTTAAGTTTAACCAAAGTAGTCTTTAATTACCGAAGATAAATAAATAAATAATAATAAATATGCAAAAATAATATATATATATATTATAATCTTAAGTTCTTAGGGTCGGTAACGTAATTGGAGTCTTAGGATTGCAGTCCTGAGACTGCAGTTTTGATCTCACTTACCATCAGGTGGCCTGTGTGCTCGTATGCCTTCTCCTTGCCATAGAAAGAAACAAATGAAAAAAGGCCAATATTAGCACTTGCCGGGATTGAACTCGGGACCGTTAACCTCGTAGGTATCCATAAACTAAATAGACCAACCACTTCCTCCTCAAGCTATTTTATATATTTAGGTGGATAGGTGCTCATAATAGGTCCCGAAAAGGGTCAGAATGTTTAATTTTGTTTAAAATAGTTATATTCCAATTGCTTTGATGGTCAAACTATTATTTTAAACGAGTTTCTCCTAACTAGGCTAAACTATTTGCACACGGACCTGTATTAGTGTCAAAGTAAAGTTTGAAACTCGATTTTAAACACTTGTTTTCCCTGGAGTACCTAATTGGAACTAGGAAACAATTGTAGTTCCAATGTCTGGTCGCAGGGGGCGCGTTTGTTGAAGCCGGGAACTACTGGAGCACTTACTGTGAGGAACAGGAAGGGAGGACATTTTGGTTTATTTTTGGGTTTTTCCGTTTTACACTGACTATCAATTTTTACCCGACATTAATTGAAGTTAAAATTATAGAAATAAAACAAACGCTTTTTGCTTTTGGAAATCATACGGAATTTTTATAAGTCGGTTTTGTAGCTTCTGACCGCGACTTCGTCCGTAGATTTCGACTATCGTAATTCACTCGGATTTTTTTAAATTTTCCGGGATGGAAAGTAGCCTAGTATATGTTAATCCAGTGTATAAGCTATCTCCATCCCAAATTTCACCCAAATCCGTCAAAGCATTGCAGCGTGAAGGAGTGACAAACTAACACACACACATAGTTTAGCATTTATAATATAGATTCATTGGTTTAGCTTGCTTTTTGTCAATGACCTCAGTCATTTAGATTTAATCATTATCAACATCCATCATTACATACGACATACGAGTAGACTCCTTTATCTTGTCGCACTGACGTCGTTTTTTTGTAGGGATTGAATGTTTATTTTATCGACTATCTAAATGTCGATGGTATTGTGCTTAAAGTTATGTCATGCCACTGACAATGAGTTAAAGACAATAACTACTAAAGTTGTGATAAAAAGTAATGGGAATAAAAGTCGCGTGTGTTCGTTAGTTAAAACTGCTTATCTTAGTTTTTCCACAATCATTACATAAGGTTATTGCATCTACGAGATACGATACTAATGAGGATATCTACTTATTTTTAATCAATAAGTTTTAATACCTACGCAATATTGAAATTGAGAAGAGATTTAAAAGGCAAAAATTAATCGCTTGGTTGAATAATATAAACTACAAACATCGATATAGAGATGGTCGATAAAAAAATATTCAATCCCTACAAAATAGCGATGTCAATGCGACAAGATAACGGGGTCTACATACGAGTCGGCCTCCCCTTTTGATTTAGTACTTACAAGTAATCTTTGATAAAAAGTATTGCTTATTACTCCTAACGGCCCTTGGGTTAACCTAAAAAAGCCTACAAGCTACAACTAAAGTCAATAAATAAACACTTACTTTTACCCAAGTATCCGGTATATTGAAGTAATTTTCATCACAATTAAGTAGAGAACGGTTTTAAACCATAATAGACAAAATTGTTTTCGAATAAGGGTACATTCCAAAATTATGGTAAATTCCAAATATCTTCAGCTGCGTAAACAATTTTCCCGAGATCGGTTATACTTATTTGTACAAAAGATACTTGAGGGAAGCGATCTTTGCCTGTGGTAAGTTGGCTTTGGCCAACGCTAAATTATTCAGAATACAACTAATGCACACACGATACCGAACCTCTATTCTACTGACTAACCGCCTTTGACATGTTATCATATTGTCAACGTTACAATAGATTTTATTAAGGTAGGGGAGAGCGGGGATAAACGTTCCGATTTTTAGTTATACCTGATTTTAGTATTCATACGATGCGATCAAAATCAAATTACACACTCGTATGTAACTTTGATATTAAGACAGTTATTTGGTAATTTTTTGTGAGATTTTTTTATTATTAATTTTTTGGGGCAAGTTATTAACAAGCCGGGGTAACTTGCTACCATCTGATAAAGCTATTATTTGTGAAATAATAAACAATAAATGATTAAACCAAGTCTGTTTATTTAAGTAATTAACCGACTTCAAAAAAAGGAGGAGGTTCTCAATTCGTCTGTATTTTTTTAACCGACTTCAAAAAAAGGAGGAGGTTCTCAATTCGTCCGTTTTTTTTTTTTTTTTTTTAATGTTTGTTACCTCAGAACTTTCGACTGGGTGAACCGATTTTGAAGATTCTTTTTTTATTTGAAAGCTGGTGCTTCCAGATTGGTCCCATTCAAAATGAAGATCTGATGGTGGAATCCATGAGGAATCGACGGAACTCTTCAAAATTTATAGGCACACCTATAGCGATTTTGGTATTTTTCACTGTAACTCATGCATTTGCTTTTGAAAAGTACTATATGGTGAAATGGAACTGATGATGAAGACCACAGATGGCCACCGGAACTCCTTAACGGTACCTATTTCAAGGGTGGCGATAAGATATTTCGATAAAGGAAGTTGAGCGACTATGACGAAGCACATTTAGGTTTAAATATGACTATGACATTCCCGCGGCGTTGTCTGCGGCGAGCTTGAAATGTTCTATAGTTTCTTATTAATATTTAGAAGTGAAGCTACGTAACAGCATAAATAGGATCACTAAAAAGTATAAAATAAAATAAATGTTTAAAAAAACAAAAAACCGCCTTCAAAAAGCAAAAAATAACTTCTTTAAAATGGTAGGTAAATAGGTCAGTCCAACTGAATTCGGCGTCCAACAATATTTTAACCAAAAGCAGACTTCAGTTGGACTGACCTATTTACCTACCATTTTAAAGAAGTTATTTTTTGCTTTTTGAAGGCGGTTTTTTGTTTTTTTAAACATTTATTTTATGGTTGAAAATATTGTGGTCGCCGACTTCAGTTGGACTAACCTATTAGGTACTTACAATTTTAAAAGAAGTTATTTATTGCGTTTTTGAAGGCGGTTTTTTGTTTTTTAAAACATTCATTTTATAATCATCAATATCGTACTAATGATCAGGTAAACATTTTTATGGTATGACAAGTAAAGTTCAAGTTGTTTTAAGTAATTAACAGCTTATCAGCCTTTATAATTAATTCGTTCCGTCTTCAACCCTATTGCCTCGTCTTAGAATGAAAATATCTTATCTCTTTTCCTCGCGGAGTTATTTCAATCTGAACAACTTACCTCGGTAACTTTTAGCCCCGCTCTCCCCTACTTGTCCGAATGGCGGCCTAGTTGAAAACAATACCAGAATACGTCAAAAGCAATATCGTTCTACCTATTAGAACAGGACCTGTGCTTGTGTCAGATTGAATATTAGCTGCACGCGTGTGCAGGTACACACTCGAGTGCAGAAGGCCGGAAATGAGATAGTTCTAATTGATTCTGTCAACTCAACACGTGGTTTACCTAGTTGGACGTAACCGAGGCCAACGAGGTTGACGGTCTTGGGTTCGATTCTCGGTAAGGACACATATTTGTGCAATCAGCGCTTGGATATTTTCAATGCTTATATTTTTTAAGCTTAGATTGACACGTTCTAAAGACGTCAAAAATATCTAGACGACCCTATGTTAAAGACATTAAGGTGTAAATTTTGTGATTATGACTCAAAAATCCTAGAGCTCACTAGTTCGATGTTTGTGAGATAGTCCCATTATTATTTATTATTTATCAATACAATAGTAGCTCTTGCTACGACATAGCACCAGCTACGTCGTAACATTCGCTACGGCGTAGCATTTTTCGACATGCAGCAATATAATAAATATGGAGAATCTGATATAAACAGGGCGCATCAAATGAAGATCAGGCCGGCCTGATCCGCTGACGAACAAATAATCAGATACACTTCGGGACATTGGTTAAAAAAAAACTTGTCATGTTTCGTTTCTTTTTATTTAGGTTTATGACTAGGTACATGACTATGTTGTAGGATTTAATTTTTATAAAAAAAATGCAAAATATTTCTTATGTCAATTTGAATGGTAAGAATTGAATGTTTGGACTAACAACGGAATGAAAATTTTTAGAAGGAAGTGTTTTTTAAATAAATAATCCACCTTTTTAATGTCCTGATTACCTATATGAAATAAAAGTTGGTTTTGATTTAAAAAGGTTTTTATATTGATTATATTAAACCCTTTAAGAAAGTTATTTTTTTACCACATAACTGTATTTTCGCAATTTGTTAAAATGGTGTATTAAAAATAAACTGAAAAATTAAAGTTAACCAATAATTAATCACGTTTTAACTTCATTATTGATCCTATCTTGAAACGTAAATGTCTTTTTTATTTATCGGCCCTTAATTTGTCTTCAAGTGTACGATCCTTTTCTACTCGGGCAATGATCGAGCAGCAGGAAAATGTGAAATTAATAGTAGGAAATAGGACCCCTGTTGTTATTGGCCTCCCTTTCTTCGATTATTTGCCTCCCTTTCTCTCCGTAAATATTCTGTTATTCCGCCATCCAATCCAGGCACATTACAAATAAAAGAGCCCTCGAAAATATACCTTATTTGAATAACAGAAGAATTGATTTACTTTCCATTGTTGGAGTTTAATATTAATTTCATTTTTAGAATATTTAAATGATAGTATAAAGAGTTTTTTCCTCATTAAAATGTATATTAAAAATTAAAGCTTAATAGTCTGCGTTTTAAAGAATGGTCGGTATAAAATGATCGTGTATTTTATTAATGCAAAAAGTAGAAAAAAATCTAAAAGCGAAAGAGATTTGTCAGGATCGTAGCAGGTGGAAAGAAGTGGTCTCTGCCTGCCGCTCCGATAAACAGGCGTGATTTAATTTACGTAGAAAAAAATGTTGGTGTTTTTGAGTTTTACAATTAACATAAATTGAACTTTTGTGGCTCTGTACAAAAATTATCAATTAATTAATCGAACAGACCATTTTTTTGCGTACACCTTGTAATAAGTCACGTCGATTGTTTTGTTGATAGTTTGCTTTGTCCTTATTGTCAATGTGACATTTAAATTTGACAGATAGTGATAGAGTAAACTTTAACTAAAATAGGTTTGATTTAAGTACACTTACTTTGATGTAAGAGGCTGTTAAACGTGAAAACACGATTAGAAACAAGATCTTGGCCAGTGTTATTTTTCAAACATGACACCTTTATGCATGTTTTTGGTTGAATCGTTGTTGTTTGGTTGAGTTGAGTATTTATAACTTCTTATCCTGGTAAACTATTTTTTAATCAATATAGTGGTTATAATAATCATTAATGTAGTGCCACCAAGACGCGCGCAAACTATTTCCATCTCACGTTCTTCGCGCGGAAGTACATAAAGCCATTCCTTTTTATTGTTGTATGGGAGTGTAAGCATATGTTGCTTCTTTATAATTTTAATTAGTGAACGTAATGCAAAGTTTGTATTAATATAGTTTTATGAAAAGCCAAAGTAGTACGAGTTAGTTTATGTTGTCATAGGGATCGTCTGGGATCACCCCGACTACAGTCCGAATTTAACACAAAAACAAGTTAAAATGCAGACAAAATTTTATAAAATGCGTGTTTGTATTTTGTGTGGTACAAACAAACCCAGAGCTTACACTCGACATTTTCTTATTTTCTAGACTATATGAGTGTCCCAATGCTGGGCAAAGGCCAAGTCCTCGATCTCCATGAGTCCCTATTAGGTGCCTCGTCCGGCCAGTTGCTGAGGAATGCGTCCAAGTCGTCCCGCCATCTCCGTCTAGGCCTGCCCTGTCTATGTTGCCCATTTTGTGGCACTCATTTTTATGATAAAATGTTACGACTAACGGCATAAATAGTATTTTTTTATATATGTTAAGATGTATGTTTAAATATTGTGTATTTTTTAATGATCTATTAAGTATGTATTTTAAAATGATAAGATAATTTAAATGCAATGTCTATTGTTTCTGAATAAATGACTATGCCCACCAGTCCGGGTGCATGCGGCAGACGTGACCGATCCCATCCCACTTGTGGCGGTTTTCACCTACGTTAGCTCTGCGTGTTTTGGAGCACAGTGTGGTGACGTTTCTTCAACGTTTTTTTTTAATCGATTGTATTTTATGTTTCGTCCAACAGACTCTAGCTTAGCCAAGAAAGATAATTGAAGTAAAAGACAAAACGAAAACGAACACCAAGAATATTACTAAAGACAAAATGGCCTTGTGCTAGCGTATATCCAAAGAGACAGTCCAACAAAATTATTGAGCCTCGAGTAACCTCTCATAGAGATATCAAACACTCATCGAAGCGCGATCTTCAATACGAAGTTATTTCGAGTACAATCGAAATCGATACAAAAATGATTATTTTCGATAACAACCCGATTCTTGTCTAATCCCCTGTGACATCTATGCTCAACGAAAAACAATCCATAACAACTCTTATTTATTTGAAATAAAGTTCACAATATAATGTTAAAACAGCGTCGGCAATCCTCACTGTGTTTTGATCATTTAAAAAGAGACTTTAGGTCTGAGCGGTAAGGTTGAATTTCAATTGGTTCAAATAGCTCGTTATCATCGCCATATTTTGGTTCTTTTATGACTGGGAACAACCCTAACGAAGATCCTTTGTTGTCCGAAGTTTTAATTAACTTTTAAAAGATCAAATAAAAGTCTTTTTATAAAAAGATAAATTAGCGATGCCTCCGTTGCCGTCGGAAAGTTTAAAAGTATCGTGTAATCTTTGAACTATCTGAAATGTCTTTTGGAGATGTATTTTACGTTTTGGGAGGTTGAGAAAAAGGTTATTCTCTCATCAGTCTCGCTAATAAACAGAAAAAAAAAGATTATTCTCAGTAGATGGGTAAATAAAGATTTTTTTTTCTAAACTGCCTCTTGTCTTATTCAAATAAAAACTCCAATGATACATTATACATTGTATTTACAGTAAAACTAGAGTATAAATACTACTCGGCTACTATTGCTGTCCCACTCTCTCTTGCATCGGTCAGTTTATTTATTATGCTAGAGAGAGAGGGAGAGAGAGAGAGAGAGAGAGAGAGAGAGCGATAAACCGCCGAGAACTTTTAATTATGGTATAGTTTCCCCAATTAGATAATAATTATAAAATAACTGTTGTTACCATGGTAATGCTCATTATGGAACTGTTTTCACGCTTTGGTGGTATTGTGATACCGTTAAAGACATCAATATTAGCAGAAAAAACATTATTCAAGCCTACAATTCAAATCAACTCCTCAGTAAATATCTCCAATCTGGAATCACACGTTCATCCTCAGACAATGGCTGTAAGGCCCGATTAGCTGCCTATTGGCCCCCGTCGGGTTCTATAGGCCTCTCTCGGCCCCGCCAGCTTTTGTCGGCCGGCGGCCCCGTCGGCCCCGACAAAGGGGGCCGATCGTGACTGGGTAACACAATGGGAGCTCAAATGTCGCAATTGTAAGTTTTTGTGACGAGATTTTTGAGTTAAAGGTAGTTGCGATTTGTTTGTTTTGTGTGATCTTTTTTTTATCCACTTGGGGTTTTTATTGGAACTCAATATTTGCAAGGGCGAGCAAATTCCGAACAAAATGTCTAACTTAACCTATGACCCTAGACAAGATGTAAGATGATGTACGAACGTTATAATTATAGCAAATGTATCGAATTGTTGTTTAAGCTGCCGAGCACTCATAATTATGTCAATTTCATACATTTTGACAGATTTCGAAAATCGTGCGTTGTCTTACAATATTATGGAAAGTAAGATTATTATTAAATTCTTCTATAGATTTTGTATGATAGATATTTTAGAATTTTATAGGTCTAACGAATTGAAATTTCGAGCAAAATATGTAATTTAGGGCATACAATGTAATTTTGATTATAATAAACAGTATACAGGGTGTCCCATATGTATGTGTGTATATAGGCCGTGTGGTTGCCGACTTAGAATAGTGCCACTCCATGTCTTCCCGTGGATGTCGTAAGAGGCGACTAGGGGAAGAAAGGCTGTTTTATAGTTAGGCGATGGGCTTGCAACCTATCACTAATATGTACTGGCAAACATCTTAGCCTGATTGTGCAAAATGTGGTTACAGCATTAACAACAAGTTTCTAGAGTTGTTGGTAATTCTGTAGCTCTGCCAACCCCACTCTGGGATTGTAGAGTAGATGTATGTATGTATAATAAGGATATAAAATTTCATTATATGCAATGAGTTTAGGGCAAATGATTTTAAACTATATAGATCCGAGTTAGGAACCTACCGATTTAGCCAAGCGGTGTCGTCAATGAAACCTGCAACTAATTTATAAAATACTCACTGATGTTAATATTGCTCTGACGGGACAACTCCGCCTGGCAGGGTAATAATCTGACGACGAACTGAAAACTAAGCTTTAAAAGAGAATTAAATAGCTGTTCTCGCGCTTGGAGTGCCGCGCCTTAAGAGCTAGACGGCTATTACAAAGCTAAGTAGTCCTTTTCAACGCCCTGTTTTTATGTTTGTTTTAATTGTCATTTGTTTTAAATGTGCGTATGCGTTGAATAAACTACTATTTATCTATATCCATATCATAACTTCCCTACAATATGTACAGAAACGATAAGCAAATGGGCTATATTATGAAACTTGTATCTGTGGTTGTATTTTAATGTTAATATTAAAGTATTGCATGTCATTAAAGTATCGGTTATCGATGTGGTGGCATCTTAATGGTCACATTAAAGTATCGGTCACTGATCCTTTAATGTAATCATTAAGATACGGTTACATTAAACAGGAGTTAAATCGATAGCTCTTTAGCTGCTCTATCAGCCCTAGACCGGTTGACGTCGGTTTCTGGGACACCCTGTATAAAAGAAGGCAGCTAACTGCAATGTTAAAGTCAAAGCATTTTAGACTCTATTAGTAACCGCATTAAATTCAAAATTCTCATACTACTACTATGCAATACTTAATTGACCTAGAGTTAGCAATACGTCTTCCCATAATCCAATTGCTGGTTTCCCGATGGAGATAAATGGACATTGCCGGAATTATGGCCACCATGTCCACGTTCCTACATTATTATGAACATTGTGAATATTCGGTGTAAAATAATAAAGAAATACCACAGACGAAATATTGGGAATTTATAACAAAAGCGTATGTTAATATCTCATTAAAAATAATTATATATCGACGCTGGTAAGGTTGAAGTCAATATGCCTCAAAAATCTCGTTAATTGACGAAATATTTACTTCTGCCTACCCCACTCTGGGAATAAAGGCGTGAGTGTATGTATGTACGTATTTATTTACTTAACTCTGAGGCATATTGACTTATGGGTAAATAGAATAGTCGATTTTTTTTAGTTAGAATCATAAGATTTTTTTTACGTGTAACAAACTGGGATATTAGGCGATCGGAGCATTTATTTAGGACGTTAGCTGTTCTAAAGTTTAAGTTTTTTGTAAAACGTAGGGTCTATAAGGCCAAATTATTTTTTATTATAAAATGACCGTTACTCAATCGTCTAGACATTTTTCCTGTCTCGGGTTGCTAAATCAATGGTGTGCCGTTATAGCCGTTTTGACCGCGGCCCAGAACACCTTGAAAGGAATGCTAGACCGTTTTATACCTTTGTATCGGATTCATTAAGAACGATTGACTGAAGTCATATGAATAATATTTCGACAGGTGGTTCTGCACTTTTTCCCGGCGGTCAAAAGTAGCCAAAGTCTGAGACATTTATTCTGTGAGCAAGCATAATTATGTTATGTGTTGCAATGGAAACCATTCAGTACTTAATAGTATTTCGATACGAATGATAATTTAAAAAAAAAACTTGTGCTAGAAAATGTATTTATTGCAAAAACCACGCAAATTCCCTTAAAAACTATCTCGATGGGATATTTAGAGACAAATAAAACTTAACATTTCAAGTTCCTAAAACAAGAATCTAAAATTAGAGTTAGAACGTCTTGCAAATTATTTTTAAATTAACGTTTTTATCTTTTTATATATAAAACGGACACGGAATTGTCGGGAAAGCCAGCGTGTCGAACAGACCCAAGTCCCAATAAGACGGGAAAGTTGTAAGCTCTCCGGGCAACTGACTTATCTGTCAGAACTTGCGAAGCTCTGGGGTTTTTAACCGATTGCGCTGAAGGAAGCTACTTTCTGGAACAGATCGTTGCCCTTTAAGCTTAACCGTATTAAAAAAATAGATAACGGTGTTTTTTTTTTCGCTTTGACCAGTTATTTTGCTCGCCAATGTGATACGCGTAGTATTTAATATAGCTAAGTGTTTTTTTTCAACAAAGGCAAGGTTGTCAATGATATTGATGGTGTGCCGACTTATCTTACCCTAAAGGTCTCTGCATACGTAACGTGAACGGGATGTGGACGGGACGGGGACGGGACGTGGTTTAGTACATTTTTGTTTTTCCCGTCACGTTCCCGTCCCGTCCGTGTAATCGTTATGTATGCACATTCCGATACATTTTCTATGAAATTATATTAGTAAAATCACGTTACGTATGCAGACACCTTTAAAGTACTTAACACGTAACGACATGTCGCTCATTTGCGACAACGACGGCATATCTCAAAAAATACAAAATTTGTGTTAATAACAGATTTGAATTCAGCAAAATTTAAATAATTTTCTGCAGTAACGTCACATTTGACTGTAGTACCTAGCAGCGGAGAAAAAAGATGTGACGATATAACTCTGTTTCACTCGCACATACTCTTTCGCATCGACACGGTCTCATCTCAGTTGACTGCTTGCGTTCATAGGGAAAGGTCGCGTCTAGTTCGTTCTAAAGTGTCATATTCCGATTTAAGCCGTTTTAGATGAAAGGGTAAGTTTCTTTTTTGTTTTATTTTTATCTACTGTAATGACTTATTTTGGAATAAAACCTTGCAGATCTAAAAAAAATACTAGTTTTTGTACCAATTATTTCATAATGTGTCGTTATTTACGAAAGAAAATACAACTTACTAAAAATTATCGTAGATATGACCTTATTGATGATATATTTTTTGATTTTGACTAGATACTTAAGTTATAATCTAAAGAAGTGTCATTATTGTTGCAAAATATGTACCAACTAATATAATCATAGTAACATGACTTTTGTGTTGATACGTTATTGCTGATAGTAATTTTTCTAAAGTGTATCTTATTACAGATTCAAATTATTCACGTTAATAAAAATTAATATTTTTTACAGATTGAAATTACAAAATGTCATTCACTAGAGGGTATAGAAGTAGGAAGATACTTGCCTCGATATCTAATATCGAAAACAACAGCTTACAAAGTAAGTTTCCAAAAGAAATTTTATTTTAACTATCTAATTAAAGTTATCAATAAAAAAAAAAACTGTATTTGTTCAATTGTGGTCTCTTTGTAGGCAGTGAAAATAGTAAAAATAAGAACGCTGAAGCTGAACAAGAACCATCGAGTGGACAAAGTTTGATGCAAGATTTAAGCTATGAAACGCAAACGCAAGTTGTTTTGCCCGAAAAACGCAGCCGTAGCAATTCAAGCAGTAGCTCGTCCAGCAGCACATCGTCCAGCAGCAGTGGCTCTACGAGTACAAGCTCTTCAACACCAAGACTGTTTTTTGAGGGTCAGTTGATTCGCATTATTATATTATGACTATTTCCTTCAATGAGTGAAGTATGTTTAAAGCCTAACAACTATTTTCTAATTTTAGATAGTGATGATTCAGTGAAAGATCCGGACTACCATTCACCATCAGATACAACACAGCAGCGACAAAAATAAATGTATTCACTTGAAACAACCACGCCATCTACTTCACTGGGTAATATAATTAATAGCGAAGTTGAAGAAAATGAAAATCTGCCTAGAAAGGGAAGAAAACGTACAAAAAATACTCAAAATTGGAAGAAAAATATTGTAAAAAGATTAAGAAATACTGGTAAGAGCTATGTAACCCAAAGAAATAAAGTGATTGAAGAAAGAAAAATGAAAGGACCATGTGGTGAGCAATGTAAATTTAAGTGTAAGGATAATGTTACAGAAGACGAAAGGAAGGCTATTATTGAGGATTACTGGAAATTAGGTGAGATCACCAAACAATGGGATTATATTTCTAGATGCATGGTGCCTGTAGAGCCAATTTATCGTTACATTCGCGAAGGTGGTACAAGAAACCCGCGGCGTCACAACAATGCATTTTACTTTAACTTGGCGGACAGGAAGGTTAGAGTTTGTAAAGTATTTTTTAAAAATACTTTAAGTATTAATGATCGCCCAATTCGTACGGTTATGGACAAAAATAAACAGATTGCTGGTACTTTAATGTCAGGCGATAGACGCGGAAAACATGACAAGCATCGGAAAGTTGACGAAACTATAAAAAACGAGATCAGAGAGCACATCAGATCTATTCCTACAATTGAATCCCATTACACTCGTGCTAATACCAGTAAGGTTTTCATAGATGGGAGTAAATCCATATCTGATATCCATAAAGACTACGTTGAAAATTGCAAGATTAAAAATATTCCATTTGGAAATTACGTCCTCTTTTATAGAATTTTTACAGAAGAGTTTAACATATCTTTTTTTCAACCAAAAAAAGATTTGTGTGACGTGTGTGTGGCATACAATAACTGTAATGATGAGGAAAAAGAGAATGGTCGGGATTCTTACGAGAAGCATATAAGAGAAAAAAATCTGTGCCGAGCTGAAAAGGCTCGAGACAAGGAGAATAACGATGTAAAAGTAGCCGTTTATGATCTTCAGGCCGTATTTCAGTGCCCAAAAGGGGACATTTCGGTATTTTATTACAAGTGCAAGTTGAACGTATTAAACTTTACCATATATAATTTGAAGTCAAATAGTGTCGACTGTTATGTTTGGGACGAATCTAACGCCAATAGAGGCGTGAACGAAATAGGAACATGTGTTTTTAAGTATTTAGAAAACTTGAATTCGGCAGGTGATAAGGATATTGATGTAATTTTCTACTCTGATAATTGTGCAGGTCAGCAAAAAAATAAAATGATGATAGCAATCTATCTGTTTGCAGTGCAAAAGTTCCCAAACATCAATTCAATTACACACAAATATTTGATAAAGGGTCATACACAAAATGAGGGTGATTCGGCTCACTCTCTCATTGAACGACAGGTCAAAAAGCAACTGAGAAGTGGACCAATGTATTCCCCAGAAGCCTTCATTTCTGCAATTAAAACTGCTAGGAAAAACCCAGAACCCTTCCATGTCCACGAAATGTGTACAGAGGAATTTCGTGATTGGAAAGACGCGTGTACTCAAATGGGCGTCAATATTACAAAAGATGAACATAAGAATACCGTTAAAATTACAGACGTAAAGGTTCTGAAAGTTGAAAAGACGAACCCACGTGTCTTGTTTTACAAAAATTCTTACGAAGAAGATTTCAAGAAAGCCGAAATAATAAAAAGAAAAAAAGCCATAGATATTAATGTCAAGAAAGCGTATGAGAATAAACCAGGTATATCTGAAAAGAAAAAGGCTGATTTAATTGATTTGCTCAAGAAAAATCTAATCTCACGATTTTATGCCCTATTTTACAACTCTTTGTAAGTGAAAATTGATTTTTGTATTAATGTTTGACTCATTAGAAGCTTACCTTAAATTTGTTATAATAATGAAGATTATTGATTTTATTTTGTATTCGATCTCATGTTTACTAGATATAAATAATGTTTTATAAAGGTTTTATAAGACTGCAATATTAAGTTAATTATTATTTTAAACGTCGAGACAAAAAATTGCACTAAAATACTACTACCTATTGAATTAATCAAAAGAAGACTGTAACGAAAAAAAAACCATTTTATTAGCCTAAGATATAAATAAGTAAGCATGTTAAGTAGTCACTGATCAAAAATTATGTTGTTGTAACTGAAGGTTAACATTTGCTAAGTGTATTTCTGTTGATTAATCTTTTTAAGTACATAATTTTTAACTGAAAATGTTCAATTAGCAACGCTTAACTGAAATTACACCTCTAAAAAGGTTATGCCATTGTTTGTTTTTAGTATTTACCAAGAGTATTCCTATCATGTTGCTTGTTTTTAAAGTTTAGTTTGATACTTTTTTAAGCATTTTGATACAATTATATGCAAAAATACAAATAAATATTTTTCATTACTGACTCTTTTTTTCATATTCCCTATCTATATAAAACAATCTACAACTACAACGGCTCAAACTAGTTATTACTTAAGAATATTTTTTATTTATCGGTAATAACGACTTAAGTATGGATTCCACAAATTCAAAGCAATGTTTAAATCCTAAATAAATAATATAATGCATTATTTCAATTATGAATAACTAGTATAATAGTCAATATAATAATTAAACACCACTTATTGAATCAATAATATCAAGGAAAGCCCTAGTTAATTTTTTAAAATTTAAAATTGGTCTCCTGAAAATTTGCTGTTTTTGCGATATGCCGTCGTTGTCGCAAATGAGCGATGTATGTATTTTTAAACGCGATTGTTTTCGTTAAAAAAAATATTTTGCTTTAAGGGTGACGGAACCAGTAATGGACAAGGACCAAATATGGACGCTTGATTTTTTTTTTACAGAAGAAAACGGTTATTCATTTGTTTTGCAACAATCAATTTAGGACCGTAAGAAAAATCGAATTAAGAGTGAAGTGTCCATTGAATGAAAAAAAATGAAACGACAATATTTATTTCGGACAAAGAATATCGATAATCATATCACATAATGTTAGTAACATAGACTTATAAACTTCTAAAACTAAGTTAGTAAAATACGTAAGTTACTAAGTTAGTAAGTTAGTACCTACTTGAGAAGCTCAGGTATTTCTTGGCTCAATTTGAATTTGGCTTGAGTCAATACGAAGAGCGGTCTAGAGAGCACATAGTGTTTTAGTTCTTTTTGTTTATTACACTTTTTAATAACTATTAAATGTCAAAAGTAATAAGGCTTTACCGAATAGAATAAAAGCCCTGTTTTACTTTTGATTCCTTTCAGAAAAGAAGAAATAAGCTATAAGTATAAAAGACAAAAAGTCTCTAAGTTCCCAAATTAAATTCACAAAAAAGAAAATACGTATCAACCAAGTATCCCAACTTTTAAGAATTATTATTAACGCCCTATAGACTTCAAAGGAAACCTGTATTTTTCTTTTTGAACTCTGAGGTTTCGAAATAAAGTCAATATAACTTTTGGGAGTAAATAAAATTTCAACCCGTTTCAGTTCTGTTATTAAGGAGTGTCCGGGGACTGAGAAAAGGGTTTTTTAACTTTTAAACGATACAAAGGTGTTATTTATCCCTTAAAAAATAAAAGAACGGGCGATCGAGCGAGCGAAGTCATACCAGCGGGCTCACTCGATGGGTAAAGCTACCTAAATCGAGAATACACGCCTTTAAATATTGTTTATGAGCTCTGACATAACAACTTAAACTCGCTGGTTAATAATACATCCGTCGAGTTCAAGAGCGAGTTGTTTAAGAAAGTTATACCTAGGTACCAGTTTGGAAAATCTTTTAATGTTTGTGTTGAAGGAAGTTAAAGGTAAAAAGCCTGCCACAGCTGACTGCTACTACTTACAAGTTTTATAAAAACAAGTTAAAAAACTCGTCATAATTTTTTGTTATTGTTTTGGATATTTTGAGACAAATTGACTTAGTTCCAAAGTAAGCTCTAGGAACAAAACAACGATAAGTATAGTTATATAGAGAAATACATACTTAAATGGAACCCGGGACCGCTAGCTTCTTACCAACTAGGTATCAAAACTTCTAAATGTCACAGGAAAGCATCTAGACAAATTGCGACGTTAACACCTCTATCAGTTCAGCCTCGACCAGGGAACAAAGAACCGGGTTAAAATAATTATTATTCTGTATTCCAGGTCAACCAATATTTGTTACGTATCAGAACGCCTAACATTATTAAGCCTAATTCATCTTCATCCCTAAAGTTCATAATACCTAATGGTATTTTTTCTGAAACCGTACACTTTTCAGGATTCTTTTAAAATAAACCTAATCTAATCTAATGAGTTCTATACGATGACCTTTTAAAAAATACTGAATAGTTTACGAATTCAGAAAAAATACTAGGTATTATGAACTTTAAGGATTATCATATATTAAGCTTATTAATTTTAGGCGTTCTGATACGGAACCATAAGAAAATGTTCGCTACGTGGGGCCTATTGCATACTCGTAAGTACAAGCTAATAGTATTTTGCATTGATTTTTACTAACAATATGGGCTTGTACTTTATTATGCAATAGGCCCTGACGTATCCATATTTATTTTATGGCATAGATTAGCACCTAGTACAGGCAAACAAGCTCTCAGACCACCTGATAGTAAGTGGAAACTGAGACCCATAGACATTCTCATTCTTAATTCTACAATCTTAAAACTGTAATCCTCAGCGACACATCGCCAATCCTTAATCCTTAATTTCACCGGTTGTCTGATTTCCACACCGCAACACAACAATGCGAACACTGCTGCTTGGCGGTAGGTTAAAGAACATGGTGGTTGTAGCTACCACTAAAACTTTATATTCTTACCAAAAACGGCTTAAAACATTTTATTTTACTTTAAGGGGCTACCATGGGCAGATGACCTTCGATCTGATCCTCTAAACTTTCAGTTGTTGTTAAAACCTATTTGCATTAACACTGCTGTTCTAAACTAGCTGCCATTTAAATTTTTCTTTTACAAGTCACTGATATCGAGATTTATGCTATCAAAGTTTGTCATTTTTACTCTAAAAAAGTAGTTTTTTTGCCTTTATTTCCATATTTTTCACTTTAGAAAAAAAACCTTCGTTGATTTATTAGATATATTAATGAAGAATATTAAGATGTAGTTTCCACATCAATTGACGCTAAGATGAAAAAGTTATATCCAATTTTGTGTTTTTATAGTCATGTTTTTAAAAATTTATACACAAATAACCATGGATTATTTTGAAATTCTGTTCGTCAAAATCAAAGATATATGGATAATATTTTATTTTTTTCAAAAATTTACCTTCTCTTTCGACTAAGTTATAAGAACTTAAACTTCATCAAAAACGTCTGTTATGGGCATGGTAGCCCCTTAAACGTAATAAATACGATAATGATAGCAATTGTTTCTCCCGTCGCTCAAAACTCTTGGAACAGAAGGTAGATCAAAGCGGAGAAGAGCCGCTAAAAACAACATTTTATTAGCCGAGCCTCTCCGGCCCCACTTATTGGGGCCACAGCTTACGTTGCTTAAGCCACTCAACCATTTAACCGACCGATTTCTACTTTTTGTTTCGGCAAAACAATGTTAATGGCCACCGCATCTAATAATACTAAAAAGGTATTCCATCTAGGTGCTCAAGGTTGGCAAGGCTTTGTAGTGTCACGACTGCAATCTGGACACTATAGTATATAATAATTACAAACGTCTATGGGTCTTAGTTCCTACTTAAATTCGAAGTGGCCTTTGTGCTAGGATACCGTGTAAAAAATGACCACGTGTGAGTCTTCTTTTTACCACGGCGGTTATATAGATAAAGATAGATAAAGAGACATTTATTCGCAACAATATAAAATCACATTACATAGATAAAAAAAGAACAAGACAAAGAGAAATTGTTGCGAAACAGTCCCAACTCAGCATTCGCTAGCCGTAAAGCCAGCGGAGGTCTTCCGTTGGGACCGTTTGGTTACAATAGTGATACATTTAAAACGTGAGATTATGACAGCTCTTATTTATTTGACAGTAAGAGTTTCATAACACATCAACAATATGATTTAGATATAGAAGGAAGATGGGCTAAATTAAAGTAGTACACTGCCCTCGTACGGAGTAAAGGCACAAGTGCAATTAATTAATATAAGCATATTAAACTCTCAAGGGTTTTTTTTTTTTTTTTTTTTGGAACAAACAGTCATACAAATATACATTGAATTACAAATAGATTGTACTAAATAGACCTATAGTTCCCAAAATTAAACATTATAGTATAGTAACATTAATAACTTAAACAAAAATGTATACAAAATTATTACTTAACCCAAAAACTTGTATACTTATTCTGTGCCTCGTTACAAAACATATTTAAAAAAGAAAAAGAAAATAGTGACTTGACATTAACATGAAAAACAGAGTATAATTATTAATTCTGCGTCCAAAAAACACTTTTCAATGAGCCTATAGTACAGTTGAATATGTCTATATCTTTAAGTTTCCTATCATTATTTATAATAAGTTTAGAAGTGCAATACAATTCTTATAGCAGATGTGCCTTTTTTTGTAAGGCAGTATAAGCGATCAGTTTTATACAATTCATATTAATACAGCGCTTATAAATAAGAAAACAGTTTGTTTAGTTGGTTTTTCACAATTCAACATCTCAAGCGATCCTCAACGATCGGTGTATATTTTGGTTAAAAACATAGAAGATATTTCGGAAAGATTTTTAATCCCATAAAATCGAAAAATTTCTGCGCGGAAAAAGTCGCAAGCAAATTATTTATTCCTTTGAAACCCGAGCGGTTTTTGTCCAAGTGCTCTAACAAAAATAAGTTATATGAAAGGAAAACAAAGGTACTCTCAGAAAAATACCATAACAACGGTACTGAGGACCCTCACCCTCTTAAGGGCTTCAAGGGCCCGCCCGTTTAGGTATTTGATCTGGAGCTACTTTAAAAACGAAATGTGAGCTTAGTTTCGTCCTTTACCACTTCGAATCGAGGGTCATTTGGTTGAAAAAGGATAGAGCTATTAGAATCATTGTTAAAAGTCTAAAGTAGCCTTGATTTAAGTGGTAACATGTTACAACATTTTCAGAGAATAAAGGATATTTAATCAGTCTAGTCTTCGAGAAATTAATTAATGATAAAAAACATTATATTATCTAAAACGCTTTATTACCTTAGGTAAAACTAAATTAAGATGGGAGCTAATTTAGCTACGCGGTACCTCAAGAGAAGATTAGGTATCGTGTAGGCTTCTTAAAAGAATCTAATTTATTTATGAAATATTTTTTTTGAAAACGATGATAACAATAAGTATTTAACAAAGTTATTATAATATTTGAATAATCTTTAGAACAATAGTGACCTAATTCAAAATTTGTGCTTTCAAACTTTGAGTCATAAATTTATTATCATAGAGACCTAACTCGAAATTTAAAATTTCTCAATTAGGTCACTATTGTTCTGAAAGTGCGTGCTTTTAAGCAGTTTCATATAATACATGCGACAACTAAGTAGCGCGTGGCTTAAGACTGCACCCACAGTACTATTATTGTGTTGTCTAATAAACAAAAGCATTGTCTTGAATTCGAAGGAAGGTTTTTTGCTGTACGGCCGGCCTTTTAATTAGCTGCTCACTTTAGTACCTCGTCGCTCTAACGCCATTGACAGGTTAGTGTTGCAGTTCAAACATGACGTTAAAGTGACAAAGTACTAAAGTGTGCAGCTACTTATAAATTGACCGTCCCATCTGCCATCCTACCAAAGAAGGCGGTTAACTACAATGTAGTTGTTGAAGCATTCTATACTTTATTGGTAAGCACATTAAATTTAAAATGGTTTTACTATTACTATGCAGTTAGCAGCCTTCTTTGATAGGACGGCACTATAGTAGTTTAGAATTTAAAGAAACTGGCTAATACATATTTAAAAAGAACCAGTAAATGTCCACGTGCTTCACACACGAAGCTCAGTTTACCCCGCAAGGGATCTCAGTTGCCCCCATCTGAACGTGGGGGTAAATAAGTAATAGGACAGGGGTATTACAAGCCTTTTATTTTGTACGAAGAGGAATTCAATTGCCTTTTACTTTAAACGAACGATAAATAATTGTTTACTCTGTCTTTGAAATGTTGACTGAACACTGTTCAGGTGTTTACAAAACGTAGCAAATTATTTTAGCAGGAAATGTTTAGGAGCGTCGTTGGCCTCTGCTGTTTCGTTTTTCGAACTTTTCTCCGCTGTTTCGTTCGTCCAAAAATATTTTTTCTCTAAACCCATTATTTTTATGTTTAAAGAGACCTATACAGGACCTGTAGGTTAGGTTAGGTTAGATTTATAACAATCCAGGAAAGTTAAACGGTTTCAGGGTAAAATGATTTTCGGACAAATGAAAGTTTCGGACAAAAGTTTAAACTCAAGATAATTAACCAAGGAAAACATCTTGAGAAAACCTGCATATTCCAATAGCTGATTGTATTACAGGGATAATAACAAAACCATCCTGTAGGTTTGAATTGCATCGCATCAGTAAACAGATGAAACTTAAGTAGCTGCACATTCACGGTCAGTCCATTTGATGACAAATCATACGGAATGACGCCAAGGATTTGTCCTACGCATGGTGTCACTCCAATTGCTTTCATTTCTCGATTAACCTGCGAATGAACGTCAGTTTGTCCAAACACGGACTGCGTGGCGTGATGCAACAACCCACGGGCGTAAGATTATCACACTAAATATTAAATGGCACGACGACAAATGGCAGGACGAAATTTCCGTGGATCGTCATCGGTCCATAATTTGGATTTGGGATTAACGGTCAAATAGGTACAGCAGGACGCCACCTGTCGTGTTGAACTGACAGGTTTGACACTAGGTTTTACTCGCGACTTTATCCACGTACATCTCGTTTATCGTTTTCGAAATAGAAACGATATAACCACCTCCAGAAATAAAATTAGAAGATTTAGCTTCAGTTTGTGGTAAAAAAGAAATAACTAATAATATCGTGTTTACCAATTAGCACGAAAATTGAATTTTATTTTGCAGAAATTAATTATTTTCGATAAAACAATTAGGCTCGCGGAGTCTTTGAACAGAGTCTTCCTCCCGGAGAAAAATTATAATTCTAAGATTCTTTGAAGAAAAAACAAAGAAAAATTTAGATAATGATGGTGTGTTATCATTAAGAATTATTTTTTTACTCTTACGTATTCCTTTAGGAGCATAATTAAAAAGACATGCTTCAAAGAGCATCGCTGTTACTTTATACTTCACATACTAGTGTTACGGTAGAGATTTCCAAGACTACTGTGTGTAGTTTAGTCCGTTTAGTTTCGCGGCTGGGACATCAACGCTCTTTGATCTGCAGCATCGAGATCTGCCAATTTCCCCGGCGTCCGGTCTATTGCGAACTACCATGGGTTTCCTTTTATCAGTTTTTTTTTTCAATAATGTGGGTAGTTGAAGTGGTAGTTTTTGGAATTTCGCCTTCCTTAACCTGGAATCGAACTGGTCGAATATGACAAAATAAGAAAGTAGGTGTTATAGATATGAATAATCAGTATCAATGACGCTTTCGATCTGTATTATAAAACGCGACTTTATTGTTTTTTCATATTCGACCAGTTCTATTCCCGGTTAAGGAAGATATTTTTTATAAATCCAATAATACCATTTTTATTGTTTTTAAAAGAAAAAGTTAGTATCTTTTGCGTAGAATTTGTTATTTCCAATATTTAAGGTAGTTGCCGTGCATGTGGCATTCGTTTTTTCTACCCTGTAGATTTCAGAAATCCATTTCAATACCGGTTCATCCGTCAGGTCATCAGTTTCTCAGATTACCCAATCGACGACACCTTCACAGTTTCTATCAGTTCTGTTCATGAGCTCTATCCCGGCTGATTTCCCGCGGGACGCCGCTCCGATGCAAATTCCCGCTTTTCGCGTTAATAATCGAAATAGGCGTGCAAATGCAGATGGGGAATTGCGCTCTTGAATTGCTGTTTTTAAGACTTGATTAGTGCAGAATAATAGTCAATCAGGGGACAATTATACGCCAATTGACCTGACGCTCTATTCTAGGCACACACACATGCAAACCGCGCAATACACCTTTGTTTGAAGAAAAACTACTGTTTATAATGAGCTAGAGCTTCGTTTGGGAGGCCTTTCATTCTTCTAGGTTTAACCATAATTGCATTTGACTTGTGATCGTTTTGTCAACATTACGATAGCAGGCTCTTGACATTGTGATCGTATTGTCACATTACGATAGGTCTTGCGTGCGAAACTAAGCTTTAGCTCCGTATAAACAGTAGTTTGTCTTCAAACAAAGGTTTATCGCGCGGGTTGCGTGTGTTTATATGTGTTTACAATTTATTGAGAATTGTAATAAATAATTATAAGTTTATTACATTCTTTGCATAAATAGGTACATAAAACTTCAAATCTCCCAATATTCTTTAACGGCCAAACCTAGCTAAAAAACATACAATATGAAGTAACTTTCTTTAAAAAAAAACCCGCGTCCAAATCTGTTCTTCCGTTTAGGAGCTACGATGAGACATTCATTTCTATTTCTATTAATAAAATAACAAACAAGACTCAGGTGTATATTTGAGTGCGTCTCACAAATATTTAGTAAGGTATAATAATATACATTAACATTCCAACATGCATGCTGAGGTGGGACCGTTTCGCAACGATTTCTGTGTCTTGTTCTTTTGTTATCTATGTAGTGTGATTTTGTATTGTTGTGAATAAATGTCTCTTTATCTTTATCTTTAACATTAACACTGATGATGCGTGAACCCTGTTTCCCAGAGGGGTAGGCAGAGACCACTTCTTTCCACCTGCTACGATCCTGACAAATCTATTTCGCTTCTTCCACATTCATACATCGAGTCATGCATGCACGTCGGTTTCGGGAACTTAAGATTCGAACCTTTACCAGTATTATTCCGATTGGGTTCGAAAATGTACAAGTAAAAGTAGTAATGTTTAGTTTGAAATACTTAAATCTGGATCACCAGATAAACCGTACATATATAAAGATGTTTAAAGTCCAAAACTTTTCCAGAATATACTTATTTTATTTTATTATACCATTTATAAGTTCTGCAGCCGTCTTATGAACTGTTAAAGTCTGCCACTTGGCAATCAAATAAAGAGATAGAGCTATAGGAATCATATATCTCTGTCCCCTTCACTATCTAGAACATATCAGATTTTGACAGTTTATGACCTCTTTTATGCACCTAAGTCTATAAACTTAACGTCGTTTATTTTTAAGAGTTTGAGAGTATGAAAACACTAAACGACGCCCGCGACTTCAAACGCGTACAATAAGTATCCCGAAAATGCCTTCTTAGGGGGCCACTTGCACCAAAAATTTAACACTGGGTTAAGACACTAACTCGAGTGTCTCTAGTGTCTTAACTCCGTGTTAATTTTTTGGTGCAAGTGGCCCTTAGTGCTCCCCTATGATATCCAAGGAATGTTTCCTGCAAATTTCAAGTGCCTAGGTCCAGTGCTATCCGGTGTGCGTTAATCGATCAGCCAGTCAGTTTCTTTTTTTATAAAAATTCTAGCTTCTGCGCGGGACTTCGCGTAGAATTCAGATTTTTGTCATCCCACGCGAACCGTTCATTTTCCATGATAGAAAGTAGTCTATGTTACTCAAGGATAAAGCAGCATTCCAATGGAAAAATATTTTTTGAAATCGGTCTAGTAGTGTTTGAGTTTATTCGTTACAAAAATACAAAATTACAAATCTTTCCCCTTTATAATATTAGTGTAGATATAAAGATAGCGAATAACGACAGAAAGCGTCAAGCCGCGATCAAACTCGATCAAGGCTTTTAGATAACGATTTTAATTTAGTAAGAAAAATTGTTATTTTAACTTTTATGAAAAAAAACTTTATTTGCCAACAAATTTCGTTTAAATCTTGCAAGTAAATATCTGAGTCAAGTCAATTGCAATATTGTAACAATGGTGTCATAAAGATGATCTGATGATAGAGTCGGAAGGTGGCGACGGAATCTCCACTGTCCTCATTTTGAAAATCAACCATTGTGACTTGTATGGCGAGCGTAGTGGTGACTTTTACAATGCTTGTTTTCCAAGCACCATAAGCCAGAATATCTTAACCTTCGCCTTAAAATAATGAACACCGCAACTGAATTCAAGTTAGTGTGGTAATTGATTTGATATGAAGATTAATGCTCGTATAGTGAACATTATAATTATGTTGCTATGATTGGTTCAGAGGATTTGAGCGGCAATCAGCGGTGATTGTCAGTTCGTGTATGAACTAGATACAGGGTGATTCTTAGTGTACATTAAACAGTCGACTACCCATTCATTATACAATAGGATTCTTCAGAACTTGACCTGAATATTACAAAGATTCTTGGCATTCTTTTAAGGGTCCGCCTGTTCGTCTTTCCTAACTTTGAAGAGGTGTTTCTTTTGAACTATAATAAATAGCGGGTTGATTTCTTTTCAGAATATGAAATGTGCTATTATCGCGAATATATTAACCATAAGTTTTTTAAAGAACGTGATAATAAAGGGCGCCCCTATACAAGATACGATTTTTTCATAGTATTTTTATTTTTGTTGTATTGTAAAATCAGTAAAACATACAAGCGTCACATTTATTATGATACAAAACCTCAAGTAAAAAAACAATACTACATTATGGCCTAGGCATGGAAGTAGGCAATTGCGGGCCGAGTATTGGATTAAACGGACGAGCTTGCGAGTCCGTTTAAAAATACGAAGCCCGCAATTGCTGTTCCTGCCGAGGCAAATATAGTGTTTTTCTCAAAAATCGCATGAAAAAATTTGTGTTGGAGTCAAATCTTCATCGCATGAACTCATTTTTTGAATTGCATACAAACAGAAACTTCATGTGAAAAAACCATCACTCCTTACCGCCTTTTTGTTTATGACAAGGAGAAACGCAATTGTTGTTTTTAAAAAAACATAAGCTATTCCAGCCACAAATAAAAAAGTTATGTTTCGAGTAAAATTTGGATGTATAAGACTTGTGCCCTCATTTTATTATGGCCCTTTTCACTTTTTAAAAAGTTACAAGCTAGATAGTAATGGAATTTGTATGCAACATTGCGGGCTTGTGTAGCGAGCACGCAATGTTTTTTTTTTTTAAATTTGAGAACTGTCAGTAAACTATGTACTTCGCGTCTCAATATGTAGATAGGAATGTCAACATTTCCGGACATTTTTGAGAAAAATACTAAAAAATGGTGAAGTGAAAGTTGGGCTTGCGCTAATTTGAATAGAAATCGAATTCAAATCGGAATATAATAATACCACATTTTTTTAAGTTACTTAATCTCATTCGCAATTCTGTTCAACATTACTTTTATTACTAAATCAGTTTATATTAGATACATTATTCTTCTTCTCTTCTTCTTAGCCGTTCTCTACCATATTGGTGTAGGCTCCTTCAGATTGCGCCATCTAACTCTGTCTTGCGCCACTTCCATCCAGTTCGTCCCTGCAGTTTTCTTGACGTCGTCTTTCCATCGCATCTGTGGTCTTCCTCTAGGCCTCTTTTCTCCCCATGGCCTCCATTCTAAGACCGCTTTGCCCCATGAGCCATGTTTACGAGCTATATGTCCCGCCCACTGCCACTTCAGAGTTGCTATTCGTTGATCGTCGTACATTATTATTAGTATAAAATTCAAAAAGGCATGTTTTCGCATCATCAACAATGCAAATTGACAATCCTACCATGTTGATTTTAATACCCCGATTTCAGTACACAACCAATTAGAATGATGTTTGTTTTGTTATTATATCTCTATTCTGAGCGGTCGACGAGCTGCGGACTAGATGGGAGTTACACTAAGCAATTTTAGTTCTAGACTATCCGAATCCCCTTCCACACCACAACTTATAGTCATGTAGCAGGGGTACACTACATAATTCCGAAGAGTCATAATTCCGAGTTCATCAAAATCCCGAATTTTCATAATTCCGAATGAAATGTTTTGATAGAAGACTTTATTTTTTGATATTGCTTATAAATCAAACGTAACCTAACCTAATGTATAGTAATTATATTATAAATTTAACCTAAAATAGCTCCAGCATAACATAGCTTTCGGAAAAATGAAAATTCGAACAAAAGAATATTCGAAAAAATGTAATTCGGAATTTTAAGATGTTCCCCATGTAGCATAGACCTAAGATTTAGTTCAAGAAGCGACTTAAGTCTTTCAGACGTTCAAGTAATAACCTTTAATATTATATTAAACCGAGTTATATGAACAAACGCAAATACTATTTTTTCATAGTTAAATGTTGTTAACCGCTTTCTCTCTAAAGGAAACTTTATTCAAAATTTGAGTCTTATAATAAGCAGAGTATGATACATTTTGAGTAGCCTAAAATGCAGGATAGCCTTGTGGTACACAGGTAGTTAATATATGTATGCCGCAAGCCACTTCAAAGGGCTTGGGAATGTCTGTACTTTGCCTTGCTTTTTATTATTATGATGTAGAATGGTTTCATGAAACTTTTTGGGTAGGTTGTTAATTACAGTTGTTGTAAAATATAGTTCTTAATTAATATATGTAGCTATGAAATTCTCAATTGGAATCGCTTAGCTATGATAATAAATAACAAAATTTAGCTGCCAAAAACCGAAAGTAAAATAACTTAGTAGAGTAGGGTATGCAATAGGACATTTTATCTAACGTATCTGCCTTCAAAATCCTATTAAAAAGAGTTAAATTATCAGTCCATTATTTGAAGCATAAATGAACGTATTATTTTACATGAACAAAATTATGTTCCCATAAAATATATCCAAGCCTGTATCGAGTAAACAATAGCTATGTAACCTGATCCTTAACATAGCCTGTTTTTTAGTCGGTTAAAAACCCTTTAACATTTATTTTGGTAAACAAAACAATGCTTCATCTCCGCATTGATTCAGAAATAACAAACCCCACAACCTTCCAAAGAGATCCAACAGTCATCATCTAAAATATGCCTACTTTACTCTCCATCAACCGAATAGGCCGATCATTACTTTGAAATTTTCAGAGTTTTTAAAACTCGTTAAAGCTGCGACAATGCCGCCATCTATCGCCAAACAATGGTTGTCAGACGCAGGCTTAGTTCGAATTATTCCCGTCATTTATTTCCAGAGATATAAAAGGTTCTTGTCATGTTTATAAATGTCAGAGGTGCTACATGCTGTTTTTTTTGGTGTGGCTTTATTTCTAAAATTTAAAAAATTGTGACTTTAATTATAAAACAGACAAATTTAAAGCAGAGATGTTCATAGCTACCTATATTACCTATACCTTTCATGGATCTCTTCCATTTCAACCTTTGAACGATTGAGAATTAATTAATAATGTCCTATTCAAAATATAAATGGATCTCTAATTGAACTTTGAATTAAAATGAAACAAGCAATTGTATTGATATTTGACTCTGCGTTGATGAGGGTTTTTACCAAATAAAGTATCTTTAATTGCTAGAACACTAACTAAGGCACGTGATAATATGAGTATTCCATACAATAAGTGGAGCCTATTTAATATAATTTTAATACTTGGAATATTATTTCTTCGAAACACACGGAAGACATTTTGAAATTTGTGAAGGATATTAATAATAAAATTGAAAATTCTTCAGAATTTTCAAGAGGAATCTTTATAAACATTCTCGAAGATGAGATCAAGGTAAAGAGTAACAAAATTAATTAAATTAAATTAAGTTTAGTAATTTTGACCACAAGAGCCAATGTTGTGTCATTTAAGTCGTATTTCGTGTAAACTCATCTAGCTGTTACATAATTAACTTGAACCGAATAATAATATTAACAAGGTAATTAATACTAACCACTTATCTCTCAATTAATGCAATAGATACTACAGCTCAAGCAGAGCTGGTTGTAAACTGACAGCGGAGAGATGGCGTCGATTCACTTCGATTTATCGTCTCATCTATTACTCGGACGCTAAGGCCGAAGATACCCATTCATTAAATTAATCACCCTAATTCTATGTACAGGATGATACATTTTTACTAATGAAGCAAAATTGAATCTGGAATTGAATTTAAACAGTTATTTATTCTTATCGCATTGCTTATTAATTTATTTGGAATGTAAAATTTGCTAAAATATTAAGGAACCGTTTTATTTAATTTGCAGATTGTTTTTCAGTGTTAAAAAGACGCGCAAAAATTATCTTTTTGATGATGGTATTATCAACAGCATTTAATGTCATTGTAAACGTTTGTTATTGCCGAAAATGCTCCTGTTTCTTATTTATATGCTAGAGGCAAACGAGTTAGCCGGTCACCTGATGTAATTAACACCTGCAACAACCAGGAGAGGAATCACAGATGCGTTGCCTTTAAGAAAAAAGTATGCTCGTTGTCCGGAAATACCACCGCAGTACGCTGACAAATACCATACGAGTATTTTTGGCTTACATTACATTAACTGTCAGATTTATTCGACCTTATGCCTCTTAATATAATCAAATCCTGCTAAAAGACGTTTTAGTAATTTAAAATGGGACTTTTCTTTTAACCCCCTGTGTCAATTTTTTAAACTTTTTAATGGATTAAAGGAGCAAAATTTTCAACTTATTTATGTCCCTAAAGGGAACGCAGTTTTCTTACATCAATTATCGTTAAATAGAACAGATAAACGTTCTGACTTTTAACTGGAGATTAAGATACTCCAAAATAATTACAATACGCTATTTTTTTTAAAAGAATCAAACAGAAAAGAGACCCCCTTCAGCAACGTTGCATAGTTTAATTAAGAAATACCTAAGCACTAAGTGTTATAATAAATAATAATAATTATGTTCGGAAATAAAATATGTATACCTATAACAACGTCGTGTATGAATATAATTGTGTTGTTAACTCTTAAATGATCTAGATTTAAGTTCTTAATTACTTAATGTTTTTTGTTACTCAACATGTTTTTGTACCTATTGATAAATAAATAAATAAATAAACAAATAACAGTTTCCAAAATATAAATGTTAGACGTCTCTCACAAAGATTGGAATATATCTTAACTTAACATAGTTTTTAACTACTTACAAACTTTTGAGGTATTTTCTGGCGGCCGAGGGGTAGTTGAAAGCTTACCTGTAACAACATGTAAAAAATAATGAAAAATGTTATAAACCACCAATTAACTAACTTAAGGTCAAAGAACAAAAATATAATATCTGATGTTAGCTTCAGTGTTTCCTATACATTAAAGACCTGTTCTCGCTTTCCTTGACCTTCTATACACGGAGTATAAACATGACGCGATGTAATTAAGTATGTCGCATCCAGTTTTTACTTAACTAAAACAGATTTTTTTTGTCCAATTTAAATATCTATTTCATAAATTCAGCATCAATAGATTTTTCAAACTGATCCTTATTAGGAATCGAAAAATAAAACGTGCTGTATTTTATAACAGATTTAGAAAGGCGGGTTTATTGAGGATTTTTTCCTATAACTAGAAGTTAATTAAACAAATATTTTGTTTCCTGAGTTAATTTAATAAAAGCCTCGGAACGCACACAGCTATTAGACCCTCGATATCAAAGCTAAATTTCCAATAAATCTATTACGATTTTATCCAATACGCAAAACGTTGTTTTCGCTTTCCCCAACTTATATAAAAATTGTTATTCCTTGAAACAAAAGATGGACCTTGGAGTGCAGCCAATTTGCTGAGAACGGCTTAGTCCAAGAGGGGGGAGGGGGGAGCATGGGGGAAAGGGGGTAAGTGAATTTGGGGCATAAATGTGGACGACAGTGTCTTCGGGAGTATTTTGTTGCCAGTAAATTGAGGAATTAAGGGCGGTAGTTGAGATAGGATTTAGTTTTATTTTGTTAGGTTAGCTTTTGTTTTTTGTGTGATCATTAACACGTATGTTTCGTGTAGTTAAGTGTGCTTCGTGGTCGCATAAGACTTAATATCATTATTATCAACGAACAAGACTGTCGCTAGCCGGCGATATTCAAGATTGGCAGGGTCTTATTATTGTGAAGTGAGTTAGTCCCTATTTTGCAATGTTAAGACTGCAATCCTTAGACTGAAAATGAATTGCCCACCCTTTAGGACTAAGATTTATATAATTTCATTGGTTATCTTTTCCCCAAATCGGAACATAACATTGCCGACAATGCTGGTTGTCGTTAGGTTAAATACTAATTAGTTCTAAGGCTTAAAAAACCTCCTCGTGCTCAATGTTTAGTTTTAGGAATACAATTAATATGGTTTTAGTACCCTGGGCTAGTTAGGGCTATTAATATAGTTGTCGCCGTTAAATATAGTTTCCTGTTTGCGCCGAATTGGTGTTTATTGATATCGATCTTATTTACACGTCTCTTTTATTAATTAATTTGTCTAGGATAATTTGCGATAAGCGATAATTTGTTATTCTCTACGGCGCGCAACAAAGAGTATTTCAATGTATTTTAAACAGAAAATATTATAATGAATGTATGTATGTATTTAAACACTTTATTGTACAAAAGAAAAACCAGAAAAATACAATTAATATAAAAATATGTGCAAAGGCGAACTTATCCCTTTAAGGGATCTCTTCCAGCTAACCCTAAAAACCACAACTACTAATGACTATATAAAAGTAATTTATTTAAAAAATAATGTATTATAGCCCGATTATAGTCCGGTTAAACATAACCATCGTTCACCTACACAAAAAATAACAATAAACCCTGGTATTACCGTGAACCCGGGCACGGCCGGTGTACCCGGGTCCGGCCGGGTACCCGGTGGCTTGACCGGGTGCGATAATTTATCGCGCGGGATCACTTTAATAAAACCGGCAGCTGCGGACCCGTTAATCGATAACTTTCGCTTGTACTCATATTTTTTTGCTGACGTTGCCACTGATATTCACTCGCTCTGAAAAGGGATACGATTATTTATCAATATTGTGTTGTTATTAGTTTGAGTTTGGAATTTATATTATAAATAATCTATAGGTATACAGAGATATGAACATAAAAATACTATAGGGCCTCAGAATGAGCAGTAGAAACATGTTTCTACATTTTTTAAATGGTCTGTTTGTCCAAGTTTATACCTGATCACCGTTTATTGCAACGTTTTAGTAAAATCTGCATTAACCAAATTAACTAAACAGACAAACCAACACCAACTCTAAAAATTGTAGAAACGTGTTTTGCTGCTCATTCTGAGGCCCATTATAATATTTTTAATATTTTTACAACTTTATAATACGTAGAAATAAATTTAGCGTTGAAATTGGTATTAATTAAAACCCATGTCAACTTCAGACGTATCGCTGTATAAGATTTAAATTAATTTTGTAGTAAAAAACGTACTTTTTATAATATTAAAAAGTATACCGCGATATCTTGCTAAGAAAATTGGATTAATAGTTAAGCGAAAAAATGCGTTTGAATTTTTTACTATTATTAAAACATGAGCCTTAGGCAAAATAATCATTTCAATGACCGTAAGAGATGTTGCTATTTCACATGAAAATAACTCAAACACCTCATCAATATTATACAGAGTTATTAAAAGCGCGAAGGCATGTACGTTATTAAGATTACTTTCAGCCATTACTGCCCCCCCCCCCCCCGCACACTACAGAAAGGTTTTATTCATTCCACTCTTTGTTGGTTTCACGCTGTCTAGCGATTCCTTATCCTTAGTATCATTCATTAATATAATTATCCCCATTTCGGCAAATAACTTTTAATCTCGATAATAATCCCTCTCGCGGCGTGATCAATGATCTGCTCATCGTATTATGCTGTCTACCCGCCTGCTGAAGAAAAAGGGTAATGTTTTTTGACATGTTTCTATGTGAGTATGTTGTATGTGAGAAGTGTGTGTATAGATAATAAATAAATATCAGGGACCTCTCTCACAAATTGACCTAGGCCCAAACTAAGCTCTATCCTTTTTCTATCGGTACCAGACAACGATAAACATACTTATATAATCTAGCAACCCAGTCTTGCTTTGCCTCGATTTATGTGAGTTTACTGTATACCAGAATAAGTTACTTATAAATAAAAAAACTTCCGTGACAAGAATTCTGACCGATATCGAAAACCGCTTTAAAACTATTGCGTGTTTCAGGAGTTATTGGATATAACGACAGACAGAAAAACAGAAATACTAGCAGACGCGTAAAACGACTATGTTTTACTATAGTGTAAAGAAGATACATACTCAAAATGAAGTCGGAAATAGGGAATCGAACCAGGGACCGCTAGCTTCGTAGGCGGGGTCACTACCAACTAGGGTATCGTGTCGTCGTGTAATAATTGATGAGTTTCGGTAGGAAAATGATAATAAAAAAAAACTGTTTATGCACTAAGTTAATCCTGGCTCTTTCACACGTTAAAATCTACCAGCTTTTCCCGAAAGAAGACCACTACTGCGACTATGTAATTCCAAAGAGTCATAATTCCAAATTGTTCAAAATCCCAAATTTTCATAATTTCCAATGCAATGTGTTGATAGAAGACCTTTTTTTTTGATATCGGGGAAAAAATCAAAACCTTACCTAACCTAAAAAACCATTCGGAATTGTTATGTTCTCCTTAACAATCTGTCATTCTTTAAAATATACTTAATAACAATGTTAATAAATACTTAGGTAATCAAGCACTAAACTATAAATAAATCAGCAGGCTTTTTTTGACTTCATTAGCAGTGTTGCAAAAGTCGTTTTAACCGAGCGAGCTGTTTACTCACTTTAAAATGTCCAGGCATCGAAATTTATAATACGATACATTGTAAACTGTCAAACTAATTAATTGATGTGTTTTAATTATATTATGTTTTGAATGAAGTAAAACATATTCACATTTTTATATATGAAATGTCTATTACGATTTGATTCATTATCTTTGATTTAGTTTCAGGCTTTCTGGAATCCATTTTATCGTCTGTTTTAGTTCAAATATGGAAATCTGAATTGCATTGCATTAAATTGTCTATCACTCAGGGCAGTGTAAGACGAGCTTAGTTCATTGACGCAGGTGAGACGGCTAAGCTGAGGTCGTGGTAGGGCACATAGAAATGGGCACTAAACAAGGATCCTAAATGTTAATACGTAAACTGCTCCTGACCAAATAGGGATACAACATACCGCACTGCTAAATCAAAACAGTATCAACTCAAAATCCTTGCTAGTTTTGTATGAACTACATAGAAGTTGTATTAAAGTTGATTTTATAATACAGTTGTATTTTGAATTACTACTGTTTTGATCCAGCAGTGCGTAAGACGTTGAACGGCTAGACTCAATTATTTTGCTTAGAAATTCCTTTAGCATTATCGGCTAATACATTAGACCTTTTTTTTAAACATAATCATTTTGGATTCATGTAATGGCTCAATACCAGTGTACCTTTATTACTTATTACAGTAGTGACGGGTGCGGATTCGATTCCCATTAAGGGCAGACTGGTCAATCAGCAAAAATGTCTGTAACCAAGTCAGGATGAACATGCATGTTTCGTATGCATGTATGGTTGTTTATTGACGCTTATCTAAACCCATACAAAGTTAGAGCTTTTTTAAAGATTAGAAGGCCTAGTCGAAATTAGCGATTTTAGAAACTTGATTCGATTGAAAATCGATTGACGTAAGCTGATGACAGATCGCTCGGCCACTTATGTCTTTATTCAAAGTTCATAAGGTTATAAATTGATTTTCTCAAAATAAATTAATAACCCTTATCTTCTGTATCCAAATAATCAAGTGTCCATTACTGGTTCTGGTTATTTACTGGTTCTCTCACCCTAGGTCAATAATACCTACCTTTTAATATTTATTTATTTATAGTTTAGGTCATTTTGTTTTAAGACCAAATTAACGATGAGTTTTCTATACATTTTAATTATTTGCTAAAGGTAATGAAGATCTCCATTATTTCAAAATGCAGCCGCGTTTCATTATCTTCCATTTCTCTTTAAACCTATCTGCGGCTATCTAGTTAATTAGAAATCGGCTTCACGAGCAATTAAGAGCTGTCCGTCCATCACGCTGTCTTATCCGGGTCGGGCGAATCCGGGTACATTCATCCGGAAGTATTGAGTTCCGGATATTGAAAACATACTAACGTCTACGTAAGCAAATAAAATTCACCGTTTAACTAAAATTGTGTGCACTTTCATACAACATTTTAATGGTTTTTTCTATTTTAAAACCTGAAAATATTTCAGCCAAACAGCAAACAGCAATATTTATCGTATCCTCATATGCCCATAAATGTGTGTGCATTTTTAAATAACGACCCAGTTAATCCAGGCCTCTTTCAACTCGGACAAAATCTATAACGGATTAAAAAACGGGTTATTTTTATTTTAAAATGTGTTGTCCCGGTTCATTTCGTTTTCTAACAGAGACCTTACATAATTATTTTGATTTAGTCTTCACATGCAAAAAACTACGCTTTTCAAACAGGTTTTGGCCTTGCTTTAAGAATAACCAATTATTAAGGACATTCAGACAAAAATAATTTGCCTAAAAATAAATCTCTCCTAAACGTTAGCAGCGCTTGCACCTTGGCTACGCCTAATGGAATATTAAAAATATTCTTGGGCCTTGTGCCGTATTAAGAAAGGGCCAGGTCAGGAGACCCTAAACCAACGCTCGTGTATGAATAAACTTACGAGAGTGGAGGAAGCGAGGGAAGTTTGTCTGGATCGTAGCGAGTGGAAGGAAGTGGTCTCTGCCTATGTATGACGTCACTTCACTTGGCTGATATTTCATTGCATCTCTTTTATTTGAGTCAAATATGAGAGGTATGCACTTATGCACTTCACTTAGCGTAGAGTATTTGTGACTGTGTATCAGCATCAATTTGACAAACGTTTAAGATTGGTACAAATAACCAACAGAACCAACTACTTATACATGGATATCAATAGCATAAATATGTTTGTCATTCTGAATGAATAATGAATATCTCCATGGCAAGACCGCTTCTTTGGTTAAGTATTTGCATATTTGGCTCTTTTGATGCGAGTCAATAAACCGACAAAGCTGCGGTAATGCAAATGTATTGAAAACTTTGCCGTCTAGACATAGAGATTATCTGTCAAATATTTCAAATCATGAATACGTAGCACCGAGTGAAGTGCCGCCATAAGATCAATATTTACCTAATATTTCCAAGTGCCGGTGTCACAGCCATCAGGTGACCAGTTTGCTGTTAGTTTACCTCATGACCAGACATAGGAAGCCAGGTAAGGAGTTCCTATAGGGAGTTATTCTTATTCTTATTCTATTCTTATTCTATACACTGCTTGTTTTATATCCTAGTGATCACTCCAAGTATTGCGTGTAAAATCATTTTTTTTATTAAAAGTGTAAATATTAAACAAAATAATAACGTAATTCTGTTCTTCATTTTTCAAAACGACTTTTGAAACTATACCCATCATAATTTTTTTCTTCATTAATTAATTACCCTTGTTAAAATAAACTATCAGACTTTGTTCCAAATTTTCGGGCATTACACGTCAGCGTCTTGGCTGATAAATCTATTTCAGGCGGCTCACTAAATGACCTTTCAATTTCTGTGGAGGTAATAGGGGCATAACATTTTTTTTTTAGATATGCTGTGTCACACTCGTCTTCAGAACAATACTTACAAAAAAGTACATACAATGCTGGGGGCGATCACTAGTATATGGAAAAAGCACCGATAATTGAGTTTATCGATATAGGAACTCCCTGTCATAAAATTTTGCCCCCTAAATTCCTATGTCTGCTCATGACAAATATAAATGTGTTTGAAATACTAAAGCGTGCTACACACTACGCAGATACGGTAAGATTTTATCTGTGTATAACAGGGGAGGGGAATTAAACCGTCTCGCCCTAAGAAGCAAAACAAAACATAATCTATTAACAAAAAGGTCTTACCGAGGTTATCTTAAGTAGACGTCATCTTAACTAACACTGCTTGACTCGGCAAGTTCTTAGACACATTTTCTATTTATTCCTCAGCAACGCTTCTTATTAAATCGTCGTACCGTATTAAATGCTCCAGGGTTCAATAGGCAGGATAATTAGATACAGCTTCAGCATTGTGCTTCAGAATTAGCTACGGAACCCTGAATAGGGCTCGAAGCGATTGTTCGGCCGTTACCGATTAGTTGCCGAGTAATGACGTGTTTACCGATGAAGCACTTACTCCATTGTTCCGGGAATTAGGGATATTCCGTCTATTGTTTATCCCGGATAAAAGGGCGGCAAAGGTGGTGAAGTAGACGGTGGTTGGTAGTTATAACTCATTACTCATCTGAAGTCTGTGTTATCTGTCTACGAATTCTTTTTTTTTAAGAAAAAAAAGTACTTATAAGCGTTCGTGACCGATTTATTGACTAACTAGCGGAAAATGATGACTCATAAAGTTTCAATTACAATAATAAACTTTTGTAGTTATAACGGAAATAAAATAGAAGAAGTAGCGGACATCCACTAGCCTACAATAAATTGAGGTGACTGAAACTACTTGGATATTTCAAAGAGTTATAAGAATAGATAACCGTGATCACCCGTAAATAAATACTGAAATAATCAGATAGTAAACTACCAAAGTAAAACGTGTTAAATAATACCAAAAGTGACAAATATTTTCCGTAGCTTTTACTTATCCGCTTTATATATTAATCTTCCGCATTATCATAATTTTCCTCAAATTAACCAGCTTAAAATTCGAAAACATTTAACGACAGAACCCATTAGCTCGTGATAAAAGTCCAATTACTGGTGCAGAGCTTTCAGGCTGACGTTTAATAAGTTCATTAAATTTCGATCGACATGCGCACCCTACTTCACGAGTACAGCGTCCACGTAAACATGACACGTAATAGGGTGACCAAGCCGTAAAGGTAACATGTGTGTTTTACAAGTTGCCCGCTAACGAAGTACTCCCGGATATAACCAGGTACGGTCGTGTCCGGGTTGTAAAAACCCGGGAGAATTCGCGGGCGACAAGCGATAACAAGGTGGAAATACAACGTGTAAAATATTAGCCGTAACTTGTGGACTGGAGAGCTTGTGTGGTGCAAGTTATAAGAAAGTTCTTTGAGTAACTTTACTTGACTAGGAGTTTTCTTAAACTCTAACCGGACTTTGTTTGTGTATTATTATACGTTGAAAATTTTGATAACAAGTTTTTATTTAACTTTACTTGTAAGTTATGTAATAACTACACTATGTATGTTTGGGTCAAATGTTGATAGTGAATTTTGATTTCTGAAGCAGTTTAATTTGGAATATAGGTAATCCCGACGACAATGATGATTGTACGAAACGAAACTTAAATAGCAATAAACGTAACCATGTGGTGTTAAGGTGTTGTCATCCCCAATCACACATTTTAGATTGTTTTTTGGCTACAAAACCGTCAAGCAACTTTGACGACATTTATTTTTATCAGTTTAAATCTATATGCGTATAAAATACTTTCCTAACTCTTCACAATATTCTTTTTTTTTAACAAAATGCGTAAGTAAAAATACGTTTTAAAATATCGTCTATGCAAAATACACTTACGTTTAGTCTCTACGAAGTTTCACTACCCCGATCGATGCAATACTTTAGCAATTCTCTAATTTAAGCAAATGATAGCGTGATTCTATAACTACAATAGCAGAGCTCTAAACAGTGTCTAGAATAAACCAATTATTAGTAATGTAAGAGTAAGTGTTTTTATAATGTAAGAGTATCTATTTACCGGGAATAAACCGAGAATTTACCTAGTATTTACTGGACATTGTATATTTTACAGAATCGCTCTCATGAAACGCTACGCACTACGCTCGGAAAAGCTGCCTACGAACAGTGAACCCGACTAGCGGGATACGGAAGCTGAATGTGTTAAAATTAAAACTGATATTTACCGTTAAATGTATGTAAAGTGAGGTTTAGACTAGCAGTGAAACTGCTGTCTAATTTTAACTTTTAAGTTAGAAAAATACAACAAAATTGTTCTTCTTGCTCTAGAACTGAAGTTAAAGTAAGCAGCAATTAACATTTGCATTTTTTTATTCCCAGTTTAGTTCGCGCGTTATATTGGACCCACATGTCTTCTTATCAAAACCGCTACATCTCCTAACTTCGGCCACACGTTGAACCAGTAAACTCATCTATGGACCGGACAGTCGTTAATGCACTCCCCACAACGCCCCGCTCTCTGTTCGACACACGCCTTCGCTTTCCACAGACTTGTGGAAGCAGGGATCGTAGCTAATTGGCTTTTTAAATTGAGTTCTCACCCAAGATTGCGGTAAGCATCTTGAAATATAATAAACACCCACTACTTACTTGCTTGGTAGCTGTTTCTGCAATTTCACACCTTCCTCGCGTTCTTATATTTAAGTCTTTACATTTTGCAATACTTTTGCTACAGGTATTTTATTAACTGTCTTTTCAAGGAGGAAGTTCTATGTTCTACTGATTGTACTTAAATAAAAATGTATATGTTCACCAATTTCTCAGTTAATTGAGGACCGATTTTGAAAATTCTTTTTTTGTTTGACAGGGTATACTTTCAAGTTCGTCACATTGTCACCAAATCGATTCCGGACAAGGAAATCCGTGAGGAATTGAGGAAACTTTTCACATATTATACTGAAAATACAAAAATCGCTATTAATGTATGTCACATTATAGCGATTTTAGTATTTTCAGTAACAAGTCCAGCATTGAAAGTATCATTTGGTGAACTGAAACTGAAGATGACTCAGCGGTAGTTATTTCAAGGGTGACGATAAAAATATCGATTAATTTACACTATTAACACACTAAATCGGACCCTTGTATGTGTATCATTTTTAAAATAGAACAAAATCAAATATAAATCCTTCTTTTTTCTAATTGTTTTTTTTGTTAGGAATATCCGCCTTTATAACATATTGCATAAAATCGACCGGCTATCTATTGCGGTCTAAAAGTTGTAGGACCGTCTCACATACATCGTAGCCTTAGTAATATGGTTCCGCTTGGCACCCTTTGGGTACGGGACCCTAAAAATGAGGCCGAAAGGTGAGTCCTCACGAAACTTGTTCACGAGCCTCAAACCTTCTATAATTCAAATAATGAAAATTCCTCGGCTCCTTCCGTTCCAAATTCAACGCGGAATAGTTCGAGTTCAAATGAAATGGGAAGTCGCCGCATCCTTCAGGCGTTATGTTTCTTGAATAAGGTCCTTGCACACCTGCTGGCGAAGATTTTATCGTGGGTATTTGGAGTGTCTGTCTGTGGAATCATAGCTGGCAAATGGATGAACCAATTCAAAAGTGATTATGTTTAATAAAACGTTAGTTAAATTGAGGTCGTTATTAACTGGGTATAATGAAAATAGGTTGATGCATTTAAGAGTACCTAATCAGCTCTGAGAAAAGAAGTTGCTATTATTATGTGGTTTTCATCTTTTTATAACTTTATCAATATGGTTTAGAGGATTCTTTCATTTTCCTGTATTAAGAAACGTTTATAAGCATATTTTAATAAAAAGGAAGGCAAGATTGAGACGAAACTCAGCAATACGTTTATACCAGCTTTTCCTTACGAGTCTATTTTCGCGAATTTCCGCTCGAGTAGGTAAAAGTCGTGTATAGAACTGTGTAGTTTCTAAAATGCAGACAAGGTTAAGCTGTTGTACCACTAAATGCAGCCGTCGTTTTGGAATGTTCTCTATGGTTATTTCTTGATTTAGCACCACAGTAGAAATTATCATAAAATAGAAAAGCCTAATTTACAGCAAACCAAATTAATTTCCAGGCCATTATGCAATACTGTTACTATTTTTTAAATAACGTGGTTATCTACTTCGATCTTATTCTTCCCAATGTTTCCCTTGTAGAAATTTAGGCAAAATATTATTATTACATACATACATACATAATATAAACTCACACCTTCATTCCCAGAGTGGGGTAGGCAGAGCTACAGAATTACCAACAACTCTAAAAATTTGTTGATAATTCTGTGACTACATTTTGCACAATTGGGCACAAACACAAAACGTTATTAAGTGCACAAATATCGCATGGAAACCGTAAAACCCCTTCCCCTTATTTCTGTGACTGATGACAAACATTGAAATAGAAAATGACATGTCAAGTCATGAACAAACTTATGGGATTCGATGATGTCAATTTCCATAGAAAATCAGAACTTAATTTGGAGATGTCGGTGGTGCGTTTGTGAAATACGAGTAAGCACTCTTTTTCTTAAAAATCACTAGCTGAAGTCCCGAGTGTACCAGGATCTCAACAAACGTCTGTAGTTGTAATTTGTTGTGTTGTAATTTGTGAATTCAGAACTGCATTTGGTGGGACATTGTAAGAATATTAAGAACTCTTTTTTCCTAACACTCGGGAGTCTCCCGAGTGTACCAGGATCCCAACAAATTGCTGTAGTTGTAAATTAGTGAATAGAGGACTCCATTGGTGCATTGCAAAATTAAACGTAACAACTCTTTTTCCCTAAATAATGGGAGCTGAACTCCCGAGTGTACCAGGATCTCAACAAACGGCTGTAGTTGTAAATTTGTGCGAATACTCGAACGCGCTGAATAATTGAGATGATCGACGCATCTTAGATGTGATAAGTCTCTTGGAAAAGCGATAGGCAGAAGGACATATATGCCATTGTACAGATAAAGCAGATTGAAACTTCTACGGGCTTAAACAAGATTGCACTTGCAATAGGAATTCAATCTTACGGGACTTTTTTGGAAGGTTGAAGTAATAAATTTAAGAGTTTGAGATGCCATAGTTTATATGATGTAGGATACTTTAAATGTAGAAAAATATTTAATACTAGCAACTCGTCCGGGACTGCGTGAGTGAAGAAATTATTTGACGTATTTGCATCAGGAAGTATCGAAATTGCCAGAATCAAAATGATTTTTGGTCTTTGTTTGATGTGATATACATGGCCTGCCTGTTCACCACTGAGGGAGAAACAATTAAACAACCCTTATAAAAAAATGAACTACATAGCTATATCATAATAACCCCTCTGTTCATATATAGTTAAATCTTGCCGTTGGCATTTGTTTTATCTTTAATTATAACCCAAATAAACTAAGGTGATGGAACCAGTAACGGACAAGGCACCAATAATGGACACTTGATTCTTATTTTACAGAAGGTTAGGGTTATTCATTTGTTTTGCAACAATCAATTTAGTAAAGACCGTGTTAAATTTGAATTAAGAGTGAAGTATCCATTACAGGTGCCAGTTACTTAAAATAAAATTGTCCATCATTGCTGCCGTCATACTATGTTTTGGTGTAAATTTTTGACGTTGCTGTTTTCTGGTTGACAATCGAGGTCTCTTTAACCAAGAAAAGCTGGCTAAATTAGACTATCGGCTAAATACTAGGTTTAAATTTAACGCTTTGTTGTACCACATAACTATATCTAGTTTAGGCATCGTTATTGGATCGGCCCGTCGCGCTTCGCGTTCGGAATTTCAAATATCCTTTGAGTTTTTTAGTAAAAAGCTTCAAATACATTTTGATCAATATTTTTGTAACCATTTTCCTTAAGACACCACTTACACCACGGGGATGTTAAAAGGGATTTCAATGTTTCTGCGCCTTTAGTAATGGTAAAATCTTTCAAATGCAAATCGAATTATTCATTTCTATTTCAATGACATACTTTTATTGGCAATATTATTCAACGTATCCATTACCTCGCTAAGCTGCGTTCGGTTGATAACACTTGAATTGTTACTTATTAAGTTACCGCGTAATTTTTTTTATGATCATCTTCAAAGTTGCACAAACGTTCATTAAATTAAATGCTGCCTTAGGGTTCCCTCTATTTCGCCGAAACTTTTTACGCCGAATGTCTAGAGTCACCAAATTTTGTTTTCGTATACTTTTTCTCCAACTTAAACGGAAAATATTTTTTAAAATGTTTTGTGCAATCCTGGTAGAATAGAGTAGGTTAGGTTAGGTTTATTTTATATCTTTTCAAATAAGTCAAAGGTATCAGTAGAATAACAATTATGCGAAATTAGTATTCTGCGAAATCATACATTCGGACAGATTACGATTATGCGTAAACAAGGGGAACCGTTGCCTTAATTCACGTCCTGTCACTTTTACCCAGACCAATTCAAAAGTGACAATAGGTTACCAAATAAAAAAATTGTGCTGCACCTTAGTACGACTGAGTGATTGCGAGGCGTCTACTCTAGGTGGTAAAAACCATGTCGTCTTTGACCTGTTATGGTATTGTTTTTAACTCGGCCGCCATTACTGTAGAATAAATAAAAGCTATCAAAACGTTGACAATACGATAACACGTCAAAGACTTCGACCTCATTACATTCATCAACCTCTTCACGCACATACGTCGGTTTCGGGTGCTTTTGATTGGGCCCTTATTCAGTATATCGCGAATCTAATCATTGTATGTGAGTCTAGGGCGTCCCTTACCGACCTCACTCATTCTCGCTCGCTATACCTCTTTCGGAACTCTTCTTTCATCCATCCTTTCTTCTTGACCAAACCATCTTAGCGTACCCGTTTCGATCTTTGCCACTACTTACTACTTTAGTCTCTAGAAGCAAACAGTTAGTGAAGTCCACCAGTTCTCAGCTTCAAAGAGTCACTTTAAGAGCATGTGAACAGAAATAAAGTGTAAATAATGAGCTAAAATACTCTTGAAATCCATAACGCACTCATTTTTTTTTTGTTACCTATTTTGTCAATTTTATATTTAATCAGCCAATAAAGTAAATTTCAGATCTGGTTCCGTGTTCTTATTTTCATTAGTTGCTGACTGTACCTCGGAAACACAGGCCCGTGGGAAATTCCAAAAATCCCGCGCGACACGGAAAATGGGAATAGTTGCATTTTGTTTCGCGTTCGATGTTGAACTTTATTGCGTAGGCGACAAGAGCGTTGAACTTATAAACTGTCGCTGTAGGAGATGCTAGCAATTATCGCGAGTCCCGTAAGGCCACGCTTTGTGTGCAGCGGGAAAACCAATAATATTAGCACAAAGAAAAAAGTTAAACAATGCATTCGCAACAGATGTGATTATTCTTTATCCCATTTCGATGAAATTGTTCAGGTCAAATCCGCTATTTTAAGCATATTAGAGAGAGCGAGAAAGTACAAACCCGAAAACTTTTAAAAGTTTTATTGCATCTTTAACTTTATTATTACTACTAAGGCGCTGAAACTGGAACTTATCCCTGTAACAAAAGGAATGCCACAAGGATATATTCCCGGGCCTATTTAAAGTAAACCATAAGGTCCTTGGGTCTTTGAAAAATGTTTTAAATTGAAGCAAATGATTTCCTTTTTGTTTAAAGTTAACTGTAAAGTCATTGGGTCTTTCAGAACTGTTTCATATTGAAGACCAAGGATGTTTTGGTGGACCAAGTATAAATAAATAAATAAATATCAGGGGACATTGTCACACCAATTGACCTAGTCCCAATCTAAGCTCTCGGCTTGTACTGTGGGTACTAGACAACGAGATAAATACTTATATAGAGAAATATATACTTAAATACATAGAAAACATCCATGACTCAGGAACAAATATTCGCACTCATCACACAAATATCTGCCCTTACCGGGATTTGAACCCAGGACCGCTAGCTTCGTAAGCAGGGTCACTACCAACTAGGCCAGCGCGTCGTCAAAAAACAAGCGTTATAAAATACAAGCACTATTAGTAACCATCGTGAGAACCATGTAATATGTAGCTGTTATTGTCTTCCTCTAGAACATCACAACTTAAAATTTTAGAGCGTCAAAGAAACTTATGTCTGTTTAAATTTTAATGCAGCCTAGTCGGGAGACTGAAGCTCGCCCCGAACGACGTCCCGTAATGTTATTCTCTAACTCAACAACAATCTCGACAGGTTTATGAAACTAAGTGGCATGAAGTCATCAACAAACAAAACATGGATGTAAATAACTATAGTCAAATTCTTATAACAGGGCCATGTTGTTTTGTCACATTGGTAAATATTGGGTCTCGTAGCTCGCTATAAAGATATTTTCATTTTTATTATGTATCCTAAGGGTTTTTATTAGGAACGGTTTATGGTGCTGAAAGTTAAACTAAGCCTTTTCACGAAAGGTGTGCCACAAGGATCTATTCTTGGCCCTACCCAATTTATAAAGTTAGTGTACTTAAAGTAAACGACTAAATTAAGGTTCTTAGGTCTTTTAAAGCCTTTTTATAATCGAATAGATAGATAGATAGATAGATAAAGCGTTTATTCGATGCTTCAATCACACACATACAATTGTCTTAATTAGTGGAAAAAACAGTATCAAACTAACTTACAAACTAAGTACAATCTCAATCGCATGTGTGCGTCGCAGCAGTACAAAAAGGTCATGGCTCAGCGTATAGCATTGCTCTAGTGAGCAAAACACTGGTATTCTGCCACAACCCCGGGATACGACGAAGCCATTATGTTGCATAGAAAGGAATAATGTCATAAATATATATGTATATAAGTATTCGAAAAAAAAAAACATTCAAATGAGGTATGCATGAATTATAAGTTACCTACTTTTAGATATTTAGGTTGGTTAGAAACAAAAAACTTTAAAAACAATGAGTAGTTTAAATTAGGTATGGAAATGAAAGTGAAGTGAGAATTAGCGAGTTAGAAGCAGCGACTGTGACATGTGTGAATTAAATAGCAAAGAAACCCAATACGAATACCAACGACGTTAGCTGGCTCAGCAAATAAGATGATTATAAGTATATTCTTCAAACAGTATCCACCAGTTAAAAGGTCACTTAATATTTTTGCTAGAAAATATACCGGAATTTAACAAGAGCTGATAGAGAATAAGCTCTGTTCTCGTTTTTCTTAAAGAGGCACGAAACAATACAGCGCTCCGTAGATTCTCCTGTACAAATATACGGGGCAATAGTTCTTGTAATTATATTTGTCTTAGCGAGATTTGATGTTCTAATGGGGTTTTGGCGTCTTGTTGAGTTTGAACTTATAGTTCATCTGTCTAAGGGGAGCTTTTGGTTGTATTTGACGTTTGCTGCTTTTGTGTTTGCTGATGTAGTGAAAAACTTGTATTTCAATAATATAATCAATAAGCTAATTGTGAAAATAAGACGAGTCATCGTATCCGATATCATTCTGTGTCATCTCATCAGCGTGAGCTCACTTCAGTCAAAATGTTCTTGATAGTAACTCTTGCTTTATAACAATCAATAATAAACTAGCGAACAATATCGATCACGAATAGAACGAAGATATAAGGGAGAAAATACCGAGAATGTCTAGGAGAATTATAAATATCTCAGTACCGAGAACCAAATAAAAGGCAAAATAAGCCGAAGGCCTTTATATCTAAAACTAATAAAGATGATAAGCCTAAAGTTCCACAAAATATTAAAGCAATTCCCCCCGATAAGGGAAACACGTGGGCTCCGATTCCGACCGAGACTTAAGTTGTTGATTTAATGTTTATTTCTAAGTGCAAAATGTTATTAGACGTGCCTGATGTGGTAGAATCACCGCATGATACACCCGCTGCAGTTATGAAGTCTTAGTACTCTAAGTAGCAACTTTGATAATTATTCGCGTTTGAAACATAAATGCTACTAAGTGGCTTTGTTTGCAGTGAGACTTCATTCAATTAATTTGCATAAGCTTAGATTGGACCACATTTAGATATACTTTAAGAGGATCTACAGAACTACGAATGAGCGTTATATTAAATTACAACATAGCTGTTAGCATGAATAATAATATATTGTTCCATCATCATCATCATCAGCCTATAGCAGTCCACTGCTGGACATAGTCGTCTAACATGGCTCGCCAATTGCATCGATCCTGGGCCTCCCTCATCCAACCGCTCCTAGCAAACCTCCTTACGTCGTCCGTCCATCTAGCTGGCAGCCTACCCACACTACGCTTGCCCGTGCGTGGTCTCAAATCCATAACCAATCTGGTCCAACGATCATCAGTTCTTCGTCATGTGTGACCAGCCCACTGCCACTTCAGCTTGCTAGCCTTCTGAGCTATGTCCACCACCTTAGTCCTTTGACGGATAACTTCGTTGCGAATCTTATCCATCAATAACACGCCAAGCATTGCCCTCTCAATAACTCGCTGAGCAACTTTCAATTTGTGAACAAGTTCCACTGTCTCAGCACCATAGGTCATCACGGGCAAGACAATCTTCAGGCAATTTCAATAATATATTGTTAAATAAATTAATATTATTATTAAATAACTTAGCTCTTATTTCATGTTATCAACGAACAATGAACATCAATTATGAAATACTGTTAATTAATTAAATAAGATCAAAGTTATGTAATACCATACAAAATATAACAATGTCTCTTTTGTGGTGGGTTATTAACTCAAACAGACTTCCGTGTAATGCAGAATAAACTCAAAACCGTAACCCGATTAATAAATAAGTAGCAGGAAACCATCTTACACAAATTTTGATTTTGAAGATTGTGTTCTTGTGAATGCAAAATTAAAAGTCTATGGGTTTCAGATCTGACTTACCAACAGCTGGCCTGTGTGTTTGTTTGATTTCTCTATGATGTGATTTAAAAAAAAGGACCTAACTAATCAGGGGCCCAGGAAAAATGTATGTGGCGTTTGTTATCGTTATCAAAAATATATAGGATTGACGTAGCTGTCATCAATTCCATACATTTTGTAAGTTTTTGAAAATCACTAACGATAGAGTTACAAGCAACTTGTCTAGCTTCACTCATTTATAAAACCGGCCAAGTGCGAGTCGGACTCGCGCACGAAGGGTTCCGTACCATTATCGAGCAAAAAACGCCAAAAAATCACGTTTGTTTTTAGTATTTATTGTTATAGCGGCAACAGAAATACGTCATCTGTGAAAATTTCAACTGTCTAGCTATCACGGTTTATGAGATACAGCCTGGTGACAGACAGACGGACAGTGGCGTCTTATTAATAGGGTCCCGTTTTTACCCTTTGAGTACGGAATCCTAAAAAAGTTAAATCAATTGTTGTAAATAAGAGTCAAATAATATCTCCAACAGCAGCTTCTCTTCAAAAATACCGTAAAGCACTCGTAAATTCAATATTATCAATCTCATTACACGCATTTGATCATTCCGACATGATTGAGTGACGTCATCGTGTACTTGTCGGGTATCGAGCGCGAATATCATTCACAGGTAATGTTGATGGACGTCAGTAACGAGGCTGGTAATGGACTTGCTAGATTACTGGATTGTAAAGCTATAGATATGTAATGTTCAATAGAGTAGTGTACTAGCGATCCTCTCTTGTTTTGCTTTTGTTTATATGCGTTTTTCTATAACTCAAGAACATAAACCAGAACATATTAAATAACTAAATACAACCTTTGAGAGACTTTTTCTGAATTACAGTGAAAACCTCATCAAAGTCCGTTGAGTAGTTAAGAAGAAGTAAGTGGCCAAACGGACACACAGACGCGGATAGCGAGTTTGTAGTAGATATGCTGCTTAAACATTTGATTAAACATTTACTGCTTATTATAGTAGTCTTACGCTTGGTTAGTATTTGTTGTTTAACTAAAAATAATAGACTTCAAAATGAAGTGACTGTCAAACTTAAATTAGCATTATAATTAAGGCGACGTTTAAGATACAAGTTCTACAAAACAGCATGATAAATACGATGGTAATAGTATGAAAGGTTATAGAAAATCCAATTTTTTTCTCATCAACTAATTTAGTAAATAAAACCGGCCAAGTGCGAGTTCGACTTGCGTGGAGAGGGTTCCGTCTCCACACCATATGCCTGTCTGTTAGTCTGTCTGTCTATCTGTCCTTCTGTCACAGCAGATTTGCTCCGATGTATGTCCGCGCCCGAGTTGCGCACATACATTCGCAATTTTCCTATGTTACTTTGAACACTCGAAATTCTTATAGGTTTTCCTGTAATCTATAGGTGAAGAACTATTTTCCATATTTTGAATGGAAATGGTTTTGTCGTTTTATTGGGAGTGGTAAATTTTCGCCTATTTTCTTAAATAACTTAAAAACTGTTTATATTAAAATTATAAAAAATATATATTTGAGATGCTTACAATAGGCGCTTTCATTTGACATATCACACAACAAGGGTTGCAAAACTTTTGTTTTTCCTATTTTACCCCCCAAAAGTGGCCCCTTTGTCCATTATTCATTTATTTACGTTACGCGTCCGTTTTTGAGTCACTGACTTAAATATGAGTACCAATTTTCAACTCGATCGGTTCAGTCGTTTTGGAGCAAATCGGCTGTGACAGACTGACAGACAGACAGACGCACGAGTGATTTTATAAAGGTTCCTTTTTTCCTTTTGAAGTAACGAACCCTAAAAAATTAAACAATTGCATTTAAAGTCATGTCGTTTTCCGGTTTTTATTTCCTTTATTCATACGAAACAGCAACCTTAAACTATCCGCCCAATTTTATTAACCGCTGCCGCCTCTATAAAGTTCGAAATACGAGTATACGAGTAGCTATTCCACGCAACACATTCAATACCAAAAACCCACATACGTGTCTATTTAAGACTTATAGTTGGGGGCATGGCACCGAATGTTCCAAAGGGACGGCTAGCATGAACATTTAGTAAAACAATACAGGTACATTGCGACCACAGACATCTAAAAAGTCCCCGAAGTCCGCCGGATCCTCAACTGTACATTAATAACTAATCAGACGGAAACTACGCCTTATTGCTCGCCTATAGTACTTTTATTCCTTTAATTAACACACAATGCCTAAAATAATATCGGCGACAAAGTTCCAACGAGGGTCGGGCGGGTTTATGGGGCAACCTTGTCAAATTAAGCGGCGTTTAAGGGTGTTTCAATAAAAAGGGACGCAATTAGCAGGCCATTACTGGGGTCAAAGAGGTTGGAGTCCGTTCTGTTTAATTCTGTCGTGTGGACACTAATTGCTGTTTCAATGTTCGGCTAATTGGGGAAAATTGCAAGTGTATAAGTGGAAGGAATGGTTTTTGTTCCTAGCGGTCTCTCCGGGTGTTTACAATGGGCACGTTTTTTGTTGAATGCATTTGTTTCTGAGATATAATGTTTTTTTTAAAGTATAAACGGTCAGCGGCTGGGGCCGGGGAGTGGCATAGCTGAACCAGTCAATTAAGAACATACTTAGAAAAATAAACGATTAAGAAATATAACGGGTGAAATATAAGTTGTGAATCAAATGATCACCTCTGTGTTCTACCCACGAATATGAACAAGTTTCACGATGGGACCAACTCTGAAATCAGGAAAAAAATATCAGCAGCTTCATACATTTAGGTCGAGTACGTATTGAACTTTTCTATGAAACAGCTGTTCACCCTGTACACTCACACAGACATGTTGTCCCTTACCGGGAAACGTACCTAGAACTGCTAGCTTTTTAAGGCAGAGTCACCACTAACGAGCCAACCGCGGCGTCGACTACGACTTGAAATAAGAGGCAATATTATGCCTTTGTACAGACATCGTCTTCACATAAGTGCAATATTAAACTAATTACCAGCATAGAGGCATTCCATCTTACTCGTCACGGTTGGTAACGCTTGCGTAAAAAGAGCCCTGAGCGACCTACCTGCTGGTGGGCGCGGCGGGGGGAGCGTAAACTGCTTCGCTTTGTTGCCACGCTATTGGTTCCCAGTAATACAGTCTTATCTATGATTGGTTTGTGAGTAGACAACATGCGCAAACTTATCCCCTCTACTAGCCGCTCGGAGTTCTTTTTACGTGTGTCGACCTGTAGTGTTAAGAATGAAAATGTCCTTGGGTCTCAGATCTCATTTACCTTCAGCTGGCCTGAGCACTCGTTTGTCTTCTTGGCATAAAAAATCACTTACTTATTAACACAACATAATAACCTCCTCAGGCCAACCATATTACAAACGGTTTTTTTTGTGAGTGGGACTTTAAATCTACCATCATGGCAATAAAATTCAATAACGTTTGTTTGATAATGCCTTTTTCAATTTATGAAGATAGGAAAATAAAACTTATTACTATTGCAACACAGTTCAAATTAAATTGCCTTGATTATGTACACTCTATCGCACACTGGGCGTTACGAAGATAAGCAACACACTTACCACCTGTTTCACAATCGACAAGTAAAGCATATTTGACAGATCAATTTAGCCCTTTCTCTTTCTTGCACTTGAAAATAGGCAAGAAGAGAGCCAACTTTAAATGGCAGATAAATTTACTTGACGATTGTGAAACAGGCCCTTAATGGAATGAGTGACATCCCTAATTTAATAGATTCATTGACATAAACTCATCGGCTCATCACGCTTCAAGTATTTATTTAAGCACGTGATCGAGTGAGCACGGTCCGCAAATAAACCAAAGTCGTATTAACACACGGAGTGGAAATAACCGATTCCGGGAACACGTCACGTCCTGTTTTTATATTTCCAATATTATGAGTAGACATTTCAGAAATGTGATGAAATTGTTTTAATTAATGATTTATAAAGGGTATAGATTTTTTCATGGAAGAAAATGAGCAAGCTACAAAATGATGGTAAATATAGTGTTTTAAATCGAACCCTGCCAACGAAGCTAGCAGTCGCGGGTTCGATTCCCGGTATGGGTAAATATTTTGAGCGATGAGCATGAGTGTTTTGCTTCTGAGACTTAGAATATGTACATTTAAGTATTTATTTATCTTTATAAGAATTTATATCGTTATCTAGTACCCATATTACAAACCTAGAGCTTAGTTTGGGAGGATGATTGACACAAATAAAAAAAAATAAGTGCCCGGTGGCACTACGTAAGTTTCAGTACATTGATCAATCATACTCATCACAATTCATAACTGTGAATCATGAACTTCTGCAACACCAGAAAATTCGAAAGAGCGCTGCTGGCTTTCAAAAAAAGACTTCAGTATGGAAATTGAAAAATAAGTAAAAAATTAATATTATGGTTTTACTGATTCGAATACAATCCCAGAATAGGAATACAATGACTACTTAGTACGTTTTCCCCAATGACATAAGACTTAATATTTTTCTTATGCAAGCAAGTCATTCCCCGACTAAATAGGTACTTCAATTTTTAAAACCCCTCCCTAAGATCCCTAAAACTGAACGCAAAACACACAACACAAATAAAACACATTTCCATCCACAAAATTCCGCTTGACCGCACTTAAAACGATTTTAAAATCCAACACAAGCTTTTTTTACAATGCTTCAATGCACTTAAAATCCTTTCACAAGCCAAGCGAAATCGCTAGACAATACGTTTTCGATCCGGCCGAGACAAAGGCAGACGCGCGGCAGTCGCACGACATCCGCGCGACACCCGCACGACACCCGCGCGACAACGCAGCGATAGCGAAACAATGGGACAATGGAAAAGTAAACATGCCTGTACGGGTTTCGCGGTGCTAATCGAGTAATAGCATCATATTATTTTGTATCGATAAATATTAAACTTGATTATAGTTTGCGGAATAAAAAATATAAGTTAGTGGCAGAAAAGAAGACTCGAAGAGTGGATGGGAGGGTAGGCAAGAAAAGTTTTGTATGATACGGAGACGCGCTGGCCTAGTTGCTAGTGACCCTGCCTACGAAGCTAGCGGTCCTGGGTTTAAATCCCGGTAAGTGCAGATATTTGTGTGATCAGTGCGAATATTTGTTCCTGAGTCATTAATGTTTTCTATGTATTTAAGTAAATATTTCTCTATACAAGCATTTATATCGGTGTCTAGTACCATAGTACAAGCCAAAAGCTTAGTTTGGGACTAGGTCAATTGGTGTGGCATTGTCCCCTGATATTTATTTATATACCCTTATATTTTATTCCTTTATACACCACTTAACTCTATTCCTTTTGCTGACTAGAACTTGCCAAGTATGAAAAGTCATACAACGGCCTTTGATGTAAAGTTGGAGAGACCAAAGCACTGGGATTTCAATGACTTGGATACGTGGAGAGAATGCGATGCGATGGAGTGAAGAAATACCTAATCTCTTAGCCACATACAAAGTACAGGTATTGATGATCGCCGAGAGCTGGTTTAGCAATAGCGCTTTGTACCATGGAACATCATTCGGAGAGTCGATTGAAATTGAACGTTGCCGTAATGTTAATCTTAGGTAATCTTGGATAGGTTTCGCCGCCAGCTCGCAAGCCGGGTCTCCTTGTTTTGATGGATTAAGACATGCTGTGTTAATTTCATCTTAGACCCAATCTTAACTAAAAAAGAAAAGGTAATAATAAAGAAAAATTCACTGTTAAAATAGTAATAGGTAATGACGCTGTTACTAAATTAATAATAAGTTTCTTGAACTGACTGAAAGACGTGTTAAATAATTATGTCGGCTTCGGAGAAGCGGTTATTATACAATTTTACAGATCTGGTGGTGAATGAATTAGAAACATATTTTTTGTAAGTGAAAGGAACATTAAATAAACAATTTGTTCGTCGAGTGTTCGTGTTAAGTCCTAATTTATTTACAAGGATAAGTCTCGACTAGAGGCAAGAGCTAACTCATTAGATATGACAGTCATTAAATAAAAATACTTTGAAATTTAATGGGTTTTGCTCAATGAATTCTACATAATATAGGTAATTAATAAATCAATAACTTGTTAGACGACATAAATCTTACCCCTGGGCTAGTGAACTCCTTAATTCAGCAAAAAAAAAAACACGTTATTTAGTTATAAGCAAATCGTTGAATTAAATTTTACAGGATCTCATTGATGCCTACGTAGATAGTCAAGCGCATTCCTCATAAATAATAAAATAGTGATTAACTTTCAAATGCGGCCCAGTGTCTTACATTTTGCTGCATGGTGATTGAATGTTTCCCTATTTGTGATTTATTTTCTAGGTTTCTGATTGGTTGGAGTATTGCCAATGGTCGATGCTGAAGAAACAAAACAGCTGGTTACTTGCAAGGAAATTCAAATATCTAGGCACGAAATATGCATTCTCAGAAGTCATTCTTAATTATCCAAATATTTTAGTCATAGTGTGGCAAGAAAACTTTTTAATATGATGACAGAAATGCGCAAATACAATATTCTCAAGTGGCAAACAGTACAGTACAGGTAAAAATTGAACCAGATTGCCAGTTTCACTCCAAACATTAGCCTCTTTCTTTAAATCTTTATGTCCCTTATCATAATAACAAATAAATCTGTCATACATATTTAATTTAGCAATGAAGTAAGTCTTGAACAAAAACCATTAACATAAATTTGTCCTTTGTATAGGACATTGGCAAGACTATGCAGTTAAATGCTTAAGCAGGACTAAAATACGCCTTCAATGTAATCCAGGATGCAACGACAAATGATATGAAAGCAATCTACTTAAGGATCCGCCTGCCAGTGGCACCCGCAGTAATATCGCCGCTGAAGATGTTGCATGACAAATACCCCGCGTTGAACCGGTGCCAATTGGACAGAGTATCAACTTGGAGTGGAACCGAGGACGTCAACACTGGGAATTAGTTGCTTAGGAACTGAAGAATTGGGAATGAGAATGTTAATGTATGGTTTAAAACGCGTAATGTAATAATTTTAACAAAAAGCATTCAATGTAAAAATAAGCCAAGTCAACACCCCCCTTAAGACCTTAAGTTCTGAGCTTTTATTTAAAGCCAAGTCTAGCTATTCTTTTAAATTTCAGACTAATAAGCTAAATTTTCGAAAGTTTTTTATTACAATAGTTGTAACAAGAGTAAAAGTATAAAATAATGGTGTGTAAATCGACGATGAAATTTGTTTTTTGTCAAAAATCTCATATATTTTTTTAAGTATTTGTTTTATAATTCGAAAAGTTTCTTGTAGGTAAAATGCTAATCTTTTAAGAGCCATAAGTAAACATATCGGTATTCCTGAAAACACAGCAAGTTGATTAGTAGACCGAACCTAAAAAAAAACATTCTTCATAATGTTGGACCCTGCTCAGTGTAAAGTTCCAACGCCGTCACTACAAACAAAAAAAATATCCCGAAAAAAAAAATTGAGCAAATTTTCTTAGTCGATATTGGTTTCCCATTGTTTATAATTATGGTTCATTTTTAGGATTCCATGTTAACTACAGAATCGTAAACATGTTCTTTTTCTTCTTCTCAGCATATACTCGTCCACTGCTGAACATATGCCTCTTCTATGGATTTCCATGAAGTCCTTGATGCGGCGATTCTAATCTGAGTCGGCCCTGCCGTCTTCTGAATATTGTCCGACCATTTGGCTGGCCGTCTTCCTCTGTTTCGGCTTCCGGTTCGAGGTCTCCAGTACAGCGTTTAAATGTTGCGTGCGTAATGCGTAAAAATGTTGGGATCCTAAAAATATCTGACAGTTCAGTTTCTTGCGGCGTTTCTTCTCAGTAGGTCTCTTCTTGGAAAGCGCTGGTAAATTTTCGACGTGCTAAGGGCCCGTCCCGCCTACATAATGAAAAATGTTTAAAAAAACAAAAACCCGCCTTCAGAAGTCGGCGTCCAACAATATTTTAAACCAAAAGCCGAATGCCTGACATACCATTTTAAAAGAAGTTATTTTTTGCATTTTTGAAGGCGGGTTTTTGTTTTTTTAAACATTTATATTATTTTATGCTTGTTAGTGATCCTATTTATGCTGTAACGTAGCTCCACTTCTAAATATTAATGAGAAACTATAGAACATTTCAAGTTCGTCGCAGACAACGCCGCGGGAATGTCGTAGTCATATTTAAACCTAAATGTGCTTCGTCATAGTCGCTCAACTACCTTTATCGAAATATCTTATCGCCACCCTTGAAATAGGTACCGTTAAGGAGTTCCGGTGGCCATCTGTGGTCTTCATCATCAGTTCCACTTCACCATATAGTACTTTTCAAAAGCAAATGCACGAGTTACAGTGAAAAATACCAAAATCGCTATAGGTGTGCCTATAATATTTGAGGAGTTCTCTTGATTTCTCCATGATCCCATCATCAAATCCTGACGTGGTGACAATGGGACCAACTAAAAAGTATACCCATTCGAACAACGAAAATTTTTTTTCAAATCGGTCCAGTGGTCTTCGAGTAATCGGGGAACAAACATAAAAAAAAACCGACGAATTGAGTACCTCCTCCTTTTTTTGAAGTCGGTTAAAAAATATCTGTCTCTATTTTTGTAAATAGTAAAATAACAAGACATTATATGAACTGTATTCATAACCACGTGAAACCTGCAAGTTCAGTATGAATATTCATCTATCCTGGTGTATACGGTTCGAATAGCGACGTGCTCAAGCGGGGCGTATGCTCCGGCCGATAGCGACACGGCAGAACCAATACGGTGCAAAGGTTTCAAATAATTCTGAGAAGGCTTTACGGCAAAATGGTCCAGTTACGGTGTATCGTTGTTGACGCAGCAATGGTACACAACGAACACGGTAGCCCAGAGCGTTTTAAGCGCTTGTTGCATTTATAATTACCGTTTCACCGTATTAGGTATGACTGCGATATACCACTACCGAATTTTTAGCACCAGCCTGTATTTTCTTCATCATTTGGTTGCAATGAAGTTTTAGTCATTCCAATACCCATTAGGTGACACGGTAATTAAAAGTGCGACGGGCTGTTGAAACGTTTAAGACGATAGAAAACTTTTTTGTTTTGTACTAGAGGATGCAAATGACTTAGCGAATCACTGGTGTTAGCAACACTTACCATGTGTTACAATTACCGTACTTGCTAGCGAGTCGACTGCTCCGTCCCTCAGAGTATTCTAATAGAGTGTGAGGGACGGAGCATTCGACTCGCTAACGACTACGGTGATTGTAATTCTTGGTAAGGATACATGAGAAACATCGCAGCTGACTTGCCAGCCTATGGGAAAAGAGTGTGCTCGTCATCGTATTTAAGAAAACAGACTGGTCATCTGAAGAAAATCGGTCACCGTTGCCCATTCGCGTCAGTAGCCAAGCGTGAACATTTTTACCCAACTTCCGACTAGTAATGACAATCCTAGTGGTGGTAGGACCTTGCGCAGGGTCCGTCCGGATCGCTACCACCATCTTATCTTTTAGCCGCCAAGCAGCAGGGTTCGCATTGTGTTCCGGTGTGACGATAAGACAACCTGTGAAATAAAGCTATTTGTCTAGCATAGAGGCATTCCATCTTAGTCCTCAGGGTTAGCAACGCATTTGCGGTTTACGGTTAAGATTGTCTTGAGAATACAAATACCTATCGGTCACAGTTCCCATTTGCCATCAGGCGGCCTGTGCGCTTATTTGCGTTCTCCATGGTTTACTAATTTACCGTTCATAATCAAAGAGGTGTATGTAGTATAAAAATAAAATAAATAAATAAATATCAGGGGACAATGTCAAACCAATCGACCTAGTCCCTAACTAAGCTTTAGGTTTTGTACTATGGGTACTAGAAAACGATATAAATACTTGTATAGAGAAATATATATTTAAATACATGGAAAATATCCATGACTCGGGAACAAATATTCGCGTTCATCACACAAATATCTGCCCTCACCGGGATTTTAACCCAGGACCGCTAGCGTCGTAGGCAGGGTCACTTCCAACTAGTGATAGGCGATTTCTGAAACATTGCAAAACTTTCCGTAACTGCGAAAATTACAGCGTCTGAAAGTTACATAATTAGATGGAATGATTCTGACACAAGTAAATTTCATTTAAATTTAATGAAAAGTTTCCGTTGCTTACATTACATAAAATGTCAAAACTATAGAAATTTTCAGAAATGAAACAATTTCACTTTGGTATCTTTCAGAATATTGCATAAAATGTTAGGTGAAAGTTTCACTTTCGAAACTTTCACAATATTGCAGAAAATTAAGTGAAAGTTTCACTTTTGAAACTTACAAGCCGCCCATCACTACTTCCAACTAGGCTACCGCGTCGTCAAAACATCGTGGTCATAAAAACAACATTGCTTTAATTTAATTCAGTAGTTTTTAAATAAATTCATTGTTTAAATTGAAGAACGTGTTACAATCACGAAAACATGGCGCTGCCGCGGACGGGCAAACAAAACAGATGAAACCGACCCGCGAATTAAAAGAACTCATACATCGGAATCCCTTCCGAATGAAGCTCTGTTTACCCGAGCCCACGTATGTTTTGAGAGCTTGCATATTTGAATCAAATTTAAATTAAATAATTTCATTCGGTTTTTTTAGGAATATTTATGATGAATGTAGAATAACAAATCCTTTATCATGCTTAAAACTTTTATAACAATTTGAATGAGTTTTCTTATGTGAGACATTGCTGATTTTGTTTAAAAACCGGGCAAGAGCGTATTGGACCAAAAAACATCTCCGAAAACCACAAGTATTAGCTAATTTCATTTTTTGTTTATTGATGTTATCATAAATGATTTTCGTTAGGTAAACCTTGTGCGTCCATCCCAATATTGAAACGGCTGAATAATGTGATAGTTTGGGTTAAATTCCCCCAATTTCTACCCGAAGTATTCTTATATATCCGAGGTTTGAATGTTGGGAACGGACATTAGTCGCCTGTGGCTCAAGCTACTCGTAAATTCAAAGAAGTCTACTCAGTCGTGATCGTTTTTCTTTTATAACGTGACTTAAAATATCTTCCTGATTTTCAGTAGGTATTTGTGGCTTTGACTGTAAGAGGTAAGGACACGTTACCGTAACAGCAAAAATGACACATTTAGTTTTCAATAGGTAATAATTTCCTAACCGCGGTTCTCCAAATCTAAAGGATGTTAATAATATACACAAAGAGGTTTTTTAAGAGTTACCTAGAAATGCCTCAGACTAAACTAAAACAGCCAAGTCACGGAAATAAGTAAGTTCATTATAAATTTATTACATTCCCGACGGAGTACCGATTGGTACAAGCGAAGCTTCAAGGAAGAGTCTCACTAATAACACTGCGGCGAATTGAAATTCTCTAAGTTGATAAAACCGAGGCACTTGCCTTCAAACAAAAGATTTAAAAAGGCGGGTTGGCTGCCAACAGTCCCCAGTGGTTGGAATTTTAAAGTAACGAAATGCGGAAGTTGAGAGCACGTCGCTAGATGGCGACACTGGTGCTGACACTACTATCGTTATAGGGTTACTAACTTTAAGAAAAGGCAAAAGTTTCACGACAAATCCAAAATGGCAAATGACTGTTCTAAGCTGGTCTATCGCTACATTTTATCTTTGTATATCGTTACAAAGAAACAGTAAGAAAATGACGTCAAAATGACTTATAGTGAATGTCTGCAATAATGATTAGCCAAATTAGAATAATAATTTGAATTTGCCATATCAAATTATAGGCTCTCAATATTTAATGACAAGTCGAATATGGCCTATAATTTGAATAAAAGTAAAATTTCAATTATTGGCGATCTTAATAAATTAATATTTTTAATTTAAGATTACTTTCTAAACATACATAGTTTAAATCCTTGACGATCCATGAATTCCGTCCTTTATTTACCGACTTCAACCTACTTACACGAGAGGAAACATCTACTCGTAACCAAACTTCACCAAGTCACCACATTCCCAAACTTTGTTCGAGTTAGGTAAAAGATTTAAGCTCGCGTAAACTCCAAATTGGGATGGTGTCGAGTGGTAGCCCTGCGAGTGTCCCGAGTGTCCCGAGTGTCCCGAGCGTCGCGAGTGTCGGGACCCGCTCTAGGAAGTAACGAACGTGCGGTAACAAGATTCCGCCGGATTATTTTATGGAAATGTTTTCTGTTCGTGATATATGTTATTTGGAGTGCGAATGGGTATGATGTTAGTGGGTATTTGGTTTTTATGATACCGTAAATTGGGCTTTATTTTGAGGTTCTTTAGGTTCTTAAGGATCGGAAAGGTTTAAAATAACTAGACTTTGTGGTTGAAATGTGGCGCTGTCATGCAGTCTTGGAAAATATTTCAAGTGCTTTACCTATTTTATAAATGTGCCTTAGCTGGATTTGCTGTTTTTAAAGTTTCGTATAAACTTACTACTGAAGTAAAGAGACATCTTGTTAGAGAAGGTAAAATGTAAGTTTTTGTACAAAACCTCAACTTGAGCTCTATTCTTCACAGTAAAACAGTATTGCTTTTGACTTGTAATGGTATTGTTTTTAACTCTACCGCTATTACGGTCAAGTAAATAAGAGCTATCATAATTCATAATGTTGACGATACGATAACATATTAAAATCAATATTGATTTACCGTGTTGAAATAGAGACCGCGAACTCTCTGCATAGATATGTCCTACTAAGCTAATAAGCAATATACCAAAGGACAGCGCACGAAAACTATGGTTTTTTTTTGATAAAAAATATATATTTTACGTGCCTTGGTCAATATATAAAAATACCTGGTGCGCATCCTATGACTAGTTTCTGAAAAAAAATATTGTGAAAAATTATGTATATTGGTTCCATAGAAAAATGTATGAAGGAAAAAAGTGGTCTGTTTTGAACGAATTTATTTTTTAAACTGTACATAGAATATTTTTGAATTTGAATCATTTATGTTAACAATAAAACAAGTTATGAAATATTCAAAATCCACAACTTTTCACAGATTCATTTTAAAAAAAAACAAGTATTTTTCGTTAAAATTCAGTTCTAATCTAAATACTGAAGAAGAGGTGACTGTGACACCAAATTTATATAAATAAAAATATGCACAAAGTATCTCTTTAGTTATTTTTTACTATTGCAGAAAACAGAAATATCACAATTATAAAAAAACTAAAAAAAATGTATACCTATTTTACTTATTTTATTGAAACGCTACAACTTAAAACGTAAACAATTTTTGATATCAGTTTTTTTGATAAAGTTGATTAATAAAATGGTCCCTAAAACATGTAGTTTTTTTGTTCAAAACTGGCCACTTTTTTTCTTTCATACATTTTTCTATGGGACCAATATCCATATTATTATATCATTTTTTACTAAATATTTTTTCTCAAATACTAGTCATAGAATTTTATAGCCCACCAAGTATTTTTATATATCGACCAAGGCACGTAACATATATATTTTTTATCAAAATTCACTGAAGTTTTTTTTCCATACTTTCCGTGCCTTGTGTCCTTTAATAACCAAATCAGTTTGAATTCTCTTCTGTTAGTAATAAGGTGGATATTGCTACAGGAGTTTTATCTGAGATACTGCGTATTGGATTAGCAGGGCAGAGATGCATTTGTAAGGTTAAAATACTCCAATTAGCACAAAATAACTGATCTCTCTCATCTAACATTTTTTCATACTTTAGTTGAGTACCTACATAATTTTTTGTTATAGACTTAATCATTATAAAACAGCCTACTTATCCATAACACTGATATTTTTTCACAACTGACCTACAAAACAACAATTGACTAATGTCTGCACATTAAAAGTTTGAACATTGCTTAAACTTTGACGTCACTTTGCGACTGTATAATTTATTTAGGCGAAAGACCCGCAGTTGACTGTAGTAAAAGTTGGTAACTGCATTCTCTCCTAAAAGGCTTGAATGAGGCAGAATGCACAGAATTCCCGAGTTAGCGCATTACGTGCATTCAGCGACCGCGGATTCGTCCGCCATCTTGTTGGGTCGCCATTTTGTTTTGCGCTAGGGCGACCGGGCGTATTATCTTTGTAGTCGCGTTCATATTTGGGTCGTCGTTAGAGGCGCATTATCTTTTAATACTTACATATACGGGAACCAATTATTTTATCCAAACCACTTTCAACGAATGTATCATTACGCAGAATTTTAATTTCATCAAAAGGTATAGGTTAAAAAAGTAAATGACCTCTTGCATTTAGTTTTAACACATCTATGGACCGTTGGACATTCGATATTTGAAATTTGACATAAATTCCATATTAGTTTAATACACAACATGCAAGAGGTCATTTACTTAAGTTTTTCACCTGTATTTCTCGCGGCATGAATATTTTTTTTAGTAGTCACAAGTGTCACTTAATCTAACCTACGTAAGTAATGATTAAGATATACTGAAAAAAAACATGGTTCCAGCAGAAAATTGCGCTCAATGAAATAAAATTCCATGAAATGATACGAGCGATGAAGTAAAAGTATGGGTTACCTACTTATTCAAGTAAATATATTATGTAGACATAGGATTACTTGTAATAGACAACTAAACACATACAGAAATAAACAGTTACTAAACTTAAGGCCACGACAAGACTGAATAATTAATAAAAATTATATTAAACACATTTTCCTGCTCAACTACGCACGATATATGTATATAAAAAAGTGTTAAGTACATTCATTGTTTTATATAATGATAGGTTAAGTTTTATAATTGTATAATACACTCCGGGGCAAAATTAGCGGAACAGAGTGCATTATTCATACAAACGAGGTTATTTTGAAGCTTTGGTTCTATGCCTGGGGTTGCTTAGAGTGAGGTTTAATAGTGGATACTTTGAGGTTCAATAGAGGAGGTCAAAACTTCGTAAGATACTTAATTGATCGAACAGGCAGTTAACACCACGGTGAGAGAGTTTGTGTCAGCGTTTGGAACTCCTTACATTTTATTACCCCTTTAGATGTTTTTCTGAACATGTAAAAATCCGGCGTTAGCCGCAGATTCAATCGATTGGGTATCTTAGGTACTCTGGACGTCCTGTTTCGATGCAAGGGGTATCCATCATCAGATTTCACTAAAAACCATCCGCAGGCATAGCACCAAAGCTTCAAAATAACCTCGTTTGTATGAATAACGCACTCTGTTCCGCTAATTTTGCCCCGGAGTGTATTATAAGCAATATTTAAAAAACGACTGACTGTTGAGTTTTTTGCAGCGTTTCTTCTCAGCACGGCTAGCACAAGTTGCTCGCGACTAGTTTGTCGCTCGGATCTCCCTTTATATTTAGTCAGTACCGATACAGACGCACTGAGCGACAAGCGAGAAAATACAACTTTTGCTACCCTTGCGGGAAACCACTCTCTTGCGAAGCGCTGGTAGATTTTTGACGTGTAAAAGTGCCCGTGCGGTCTTTCATCTTTTTATCTTTATCTTTTATTAGTACGCGTCACACTTAAACTTTACCTGTACTGCATCTTCAAACTGAACTGTATCTTCAAAGGACATGTCAAGTATATATTATACCCACCATTCGACGTAATTCTACCAAGGTTACTGCTACAAAGTGCTTATGACCGCACAGGTTATGACTGGACAAGCAGCTAAAGGAATAACGCCTCTAATCGCGGGCCAGGACAAACCTGCATTCAGATTACGGCGGGCTTAACAGCATTAGATGCATTTTAAAGCAGTTACGAGCTTCCATGTCCCCCTATAGTTACCTAAAACTCGTATCTCGTTCGCATTGGTCATAATTTGAACTTTATGTAGGGGACATTGGGCTGCTTTTAGTCCAACTTTGAGTTGTGTACAAGGTTGAAATAGTGACTAAAGCGCTCAGGTAATCTCCTGCAACAGGCCACTAGCGAGATGAGATTTTAATAGTTCATGTGTTAACGGCTGATGCGCTGTGTGACGTATTAGCAACTAGAATGATTATACAGGTTGTTATTTTCTTGCATGCCTTGACATGTTTTTGACACAAAAGGCACGGGTCCATAGAAGTTATAATGATGTTAAAAATAGCGAGAAAGCACAGTGTCTAAGTCAAAATGAATAGGTAAGTTGTTTTCGTACATGTGTTGGCAAAAAGTTTGAAAAAGACTTACCGGCCCGCGGGTAGCTTAGTCATCCTCGTTAGGCGTACAGGCAACTCTTATTTAATCTGTGGTACACGTATAAACTCAACGGTCTTATGTGGCTCTGTGGGTAGTAGTACAGCCAATTAAAAAATGATTCTGAACTGAACGGTGTTTGTTTGTCATTGTTTTTCTTTGGCAAGGAAAAGACAAACTGAGACTGCAAATGCGTTGCCAACACTGAGGACTAAGTTGGAATACCTCCATGCTCCCCACACAGGAACACAACAACGCGAACACTGCTGCTTGGAGGTATGTTAAAAGTTAAGATGTTGGTAGCAATCCGGACCCTGCACAAGGTCCAAGCAATTATCATCTGTTTGGTGCCGAATTAGAAAACAAAATTCAAAGTATTGATTCAGTACATTGGACACATGAGGGCTCTTTTACACGTCGGTAATGGGGTGAATCTACCAGCGATTTGGAAATGACCATCATTGCGAACAAGCGCCGCAAGAAACTCCAGCAGTAATTTTTTTCAATCATAAAAACATAATAATACTTAAAAGTGAGTTACATTATAAGGTAATAAATAATAATTATTACAAATGTAAGGTTAATAGACATTAGACTAAAAATAATGACTATGAAAACAACAAAATGAGGTCTCTACGTTAAAAGCCATAACTAGAATAATTAATTGAGCAACAAGTCCTTGCAAACGTGAACAGACCGGAATCCACAAACAGCACCCGTTCACGAGTATGATGCGTATCTCAGCGATTGCCTCTCTCAACCATTTGTTCGGCAAAATGGCGACTCGATCAACGACGCCGCTGTAAACAAAGACCTTTGAGCGAGCGTGCAAGCTTACATACATGCAAACACAAAACTGTCTCACCATCAAATTTACCATTTCGCCGAGTAACCCTAACACTCTCCATGTTTTTTGATTCATTTCCTCTCGACCGCAGGTGTTAAAACTCCAAACACGTTTGACACCAAACCAAAAACAATTGAAACTCGCGTCAACCCCCATTGTAACCGTTCGAAACACATTAATTAACTTTCCACATCCTTTACAAAAGGTCACTTGTACCATCACTTAGGTAGGTCAAATTCTACCTTAATTAAAGTAACATAAGATTCAAAATACATTAATATAGAAATGTTACTCGTGTGTATGTGTTTTGGTGTAGTATCGTATCTACGGGGTGTTTAACTTGTCGTGTTAGGTTCTCACCTGCATGGTACGATGGCTTCACTTTGTACATATTCCCTGATTGTGTCAGGATTCTCTGTTATTTGGATTCCTCGTCGTGAAAATGGAAACAAAATTGTTTATTTTTCGTTTGTCTGTGTGACGTCTATGATGAACTCATAACTTCTGAATGAAATTGACGACGTGGTTAGCCTGGTCAGATACCTGGTGTGGCCCTGAACTTGTGTGATTAGCCCGAGTATTTGTTTCTGAGTGTTGGATATTTTCTATGTTTTTTCTACATATAGTCTATTCCAACTGACTTGTCTTATTTATTAAACACTTTTATAACCTCAAAATGCTCCCTTTCCACCTAAAATAACAATTTTGTCATATAAAAAACCATCCATTATGTAAATATGGTCTCTAGTTGCTGTATTCAGCAGAAAACGGCCGTATTAGCCAAAAATGATGCATTTTGAGGTTATAAAATTGTTTACTAAATAAGACAAGTCTGTTGGAATGGACCATAAGTATCTTTGCCTAGCACCCATAGTACAGTCACAACACGGGATTGTTGAGCCACTTGCCGCTGTAAGTATTTTGGCCGTGTAATACACATCGGCAGGCCTTTCGCGTAAACACACTCGCAATCACAATCGTTTTCATTTTGAAAATGGAAGGCTTGTCTGCATACAAAATGAAACCAATTGTTTTGTTTTGAAGCCGATCGCGATTGCGAGTGAGTTATGCGAAAGGCCTGCGGGTTTAGTTGATTTTACCCGTATATCCAGACAAGAAAAGTCGCAGGAAAGTATTCCGTCTTTGTCATCGTGTTTGACAGGCGAAAAGTGCCATTTAAGTTCCATGCAATTTAACTGTTGGCTAACCCGAAGACTAAGCCTGCCAACCTAACAATGGAGTGTTTACACCCAAAGCCAACCAATTACAGGTCTAGAAACAGTAACCTAGCAACAATTGTTATAACGTAATGATAGCAGCGGAAAAATCATGATTGGTCATATGACGTCGGGCAAACTCGGAACTTTTCGGAACACGACTTTATCCGAACGTTGTTCACGAGTCTAATAATTTTATAAAATACCGATGTTCTGTCAGATTATTTTTGACAGCTGTTTTGTTGGAAATATCAATACACACAGACAGAATACTCTTTCTATTACACGAATATAGACATGTCATCATTCGTTATCAGTCGTTCACGACGATGTCACACGAGCATGCCCGATTTGCATTACCTGGCTAAGTTATGAACAGTGGCAAGTAGCTCGACAATCCCGTATGGTGACTGTACAAGCCTAGAGCTTAGGGGGTAGGTCAATTTGTGTGAGATTGTCTTCTTGGATTAATATTTATTGATTTACCTATTAATAACTTGCAGTTGCCCGCGATTTCATAGAAGTCGATTATGGCTACTTGCGGTAAAAGTACTCTATATTTTTCCCTGGTTTCAAGCCAATCTCCATATCAAATTTTCTTTGAAATCGTATTTATTTTAAATTTACCGACTCTCATGGTTACCCTACTTCTTATGTTGAACTCTCATAGACTCTGAGTACTTTATCTACATAAATAATCTAGTAGAATAGGGTGACCACACGGTTGGTAATTTTTACTATTTTATGAAATTAAGTTTTACTTCAATAAAGTTTAATTGTTGGTTGACTGAATGTGCATTGAAATGCTGCGTTAGAAAACATAATTTCGGTTCACGGCTTAGGAGTCATCCTGTATTATGGATGATAAAGATAGTAGCATTGTAGGATTATAGTAGAATAGTAGGACAGTTGGATAATAGTAGGATTAAAGTAGGATAGTAGGATAAGATAGTAGCATTGTAACCTTATCCCTGAATGCACAACAAAATATTAAGTAGTAGCTTTTCGTTTCTTTTTTTGATTTGTTTTGTACTACTAACAGTCTTTAGGGTTTACATACATACCTTACATACATACATACAAATGACACAAATTAATGTGTTTTTATATTTCAAATAAACAGCCAAAAGTTTTTAACGAGCGTTAATTAGTAATACGCGAGTTCTTGAGGCAGCTAATTATGTTTAATTATGTTGTCTCAGTTGCACTGCCTCCCGCCGCTGGATGACAAAGGCATTATACGCCAATTAACCTAATTTCGTTTCATGACTGCTTATTGTTTGATGCAATGCATGCGTGAGGATGATAAAAAACCTGGTCGAGATCTGACTCGCGCGCTGAGAGTTCTGTGCTGATGATACATACATACATGCATACATACATACAATCACACCTCTTTCCAGTAGGGGTAGGTAGAGACCACTTCCTTCTACTTGCTACGATCCAGACAAACTTCCCTCGCTTCCTCCACAATCGTATGATAGATACTGAGTCTTATTTCGCTTGTTGGCAATATATCTACTGTTTTTGCAAGCGCCATTTATTAAATAAAAGTATTAAAACCCATCATTTTTGTACCAGTAACATTTTAAAAATTTTATTAAATAAAAATTACTTAAAACTTCCAGAGCTTTTGAAGCTAAAAAAATTTACTTGCTCTCACTTGTTGTTGAATGCTACGCCAATTATTATACACCTCTTTGTCTCACAAATTGTTTCGCCACTTACCTTAATTATATAATAATGACGTTTCCAAACGATGCATGCGTCAGTTACAAGTCATTAGGTAAATCTGAAAACTACCCTAATGTAAATTAGGTTCATTGTGGCTCGACGTTAAGAGAAAGTCAGGATGAGGTTGTAGTTCCTCCAGCGGGTGGTCCAATGGCGGCGCTCTGGCACGTCATCTTCGCGGAGTACATCGCGTCATTGTCATCGTTCCGCTGACGTCACGGGCTCAATTATGATTGATGACGTCACGCATCGGTTGTAATGACGCAATGCTAATTTGATTAGGGATTTATGTTGTAATAAGACATGATTTATCTAGGTAGATATTTGATATTGTTCTTTGTCGATGAAGTTAAAATGAATACTTTTGGTAAATTTTGTATAATACAATGCGTATGCGACGAGCACAGAACCATTTTGTTGTATAGACGTTTATGAGATGGCATGATGATTGCAGTTCAATGGTTTAAAAATGCAACAAAACTGCAATGCAATGAGTACCTACCCAGGATAACTGTCCAATGAGAAAAAAAATACATTAACAAAAGAAAAAAATAGTGAAAACACAGTTTGTAAAATTATTTTTAATTGCAAAAAAACTAAAATCGTAATTGAAAAAATGTACACATTTCCAGAAATGTATTTAAAACAATGCTAAAAATCATGCATGCAATATCCCGTCTAGTTACGCAGGCCCACTGCAGTCAACGCAATGTCTAAATCCGATACAATCCTGGTAATCTGTAATGCGCTTGGAAGCATCATTGTTGCTGAAGCACAGTAACCAGATCAATATAGAATTACGAATGGAGCTGATTGATATGCATGCGTCTAGACGCATAATAATATAGCTCTAATATAGCTCTAGAGCTATTGACCACTTAAGCAGCCAGTCCATGTTCTAGCTCGAACTTCAGTGTTTGCAATATCTAGTCGAAAGTGGAAATAACGGCTGAAAACCAAGCTGTTCAAAGTCTGCCATTTAGCACACAAAAACTTGATGAGAATTACAGTTTCTCGAACATACTATACTACTATGACTATATTGAATTATGGATGAATTATTGAATGTCAAATATTTTCAGCAGGAAATTGGGACTGTATAAAAACATGTTTGTGCAAGAAAATTAAACAATTTAGATTTCATTCTAGTTGCTGGTAGGTAATGTCAATGATAGCTTATTATATTATTATATGTCGTAGCCGGTCATTAGTACGGACACTAAACGAGACGCAAGCGCGCCACCTAGCGGCGTTAACGATTCGCGCGCTTTGACAGAGTCGTGACGTAATCGGCTGTTTGGAATGGACTCACTTCGGATTGAGCCACCAAGCAGAGAGGACGTTGTCACGGAACTGTCCCACGTCTCGCCTAGGCTGACCTATCTTTGTACCTACCTACCTAATTTAATAAATCGTGATTCAAGCACCAACAAGTTTACTTTGCACGATACCCATCTGCCCACGCGATGTCCGATGGCTCGGGTCGAAACCAAGAAGACTCCACATCAGAAGTGGGATCAAATCGTGCAAATGAAGCTTACAACGCAAGTGAAACTCAGTGGCGTTTACTTTTGGAAACGCAAAACCAACAAATGCGCGAACTGATACAAGCATTAAAGACACCGAGTGCAAATAACAAAGTGGTTTTGCCAGTGTTCAACCCCGATGAGCACGATTCCGATGCAAGAGCATGGTGTGCAACAGCAGACCTGTGTTTGGAAGGAAATGCGGTAGTAGGTGGCCAACTTGTTATTATAATAAGCAAGGCGTTAAAAGGCTCCGCCTCAAATTGGCTGTCGCAGATAACCTATCCAGGTATGACATGGGCTGAATTTAAAGAATTATTTACGGCTAGATTTGTGAGTGTTGAGACATATGCGGCTACCCTCATTAATCTGAGTAGCGAAAAACCAAAAGAAAACGAGACATATGCGGCCTACGCTAGTCGTCTTGTTACTTCATTGCTTAGCCGGTGGAAAAATACGAGTATTGAGCAAATAGCGGTGTCGACAGTTGCCGCTCATTTGGCACAAATTGATCCTCGTCTACAACGACTTGCTTTTACGACGGAACTAACGACGCGTCATGAGCTACAAAAAGAACTTCAAGCTTTCGCCTACTTGAAGCGGAAGGCCCCTGTGGATGCCCGGATAAATGGAACGAACGAAAAAAGGATGAAGTTTTCACCATTATCGCAGATCAAGTGCCATGCCTGCGGCAAACTCGGGCACAAGCAAGCGGATTGTCGTACCAGGAAAATAGAAGCGAAGAAACCACATTCTGCACCAGCTGCAACAAGTGCTGTTAAGCGTCAACAAACAAGCGGCAGTTCGGTGATCTGTTACAAATGCGGGGCCCAAGGTCACATCGCCAGCCGCTGCACAACCGAAGTAGCCAACGCAGCTGCCCCGGTGGAGAAGCGTGTCAACCTATGCGAGGTTGAGTCCCCAACCGGAACGTTAAATCACTTTGGTGAGTGTTTCAAATTTCACTTTGACTCAGGAGCAGAGTGTTCGATGATGAAAGAAAGTGTTTCGAGTAAATTTAGAGGCAAACGAATTAACAATTTAATTTCATTAATAGGTATTGGCAATAAAAAGGTACATAGTACTTTGCAAATTTTATGTCAGGTAGAAATTAATAACTTTTCGACCGAGATTTTATTTCACGTTTTGCCGGATGCTTATATATGCAGTGACATCTTGATAGGCCGTGAGATTTTAAATAACGGGTTTTGCGTTAGCATGACTGCTAATAATTTTACTTTATCGAGAGATAGGATCGTAAATGCGTGTAACGCAACGGACTTGTGTGTGCCTGCGGATAATTACGATTGTATTGACACCGATATCCCAGCTGATAAATTATGCGAGCTTGTGGATATTTTAAAACAGTTTTCTGACTATTTAATTAATGGTTGTCCCACCACTCGCGTGACCACTGGAGAGTTAGTGATTAGGATGGTTGACTCCAGTCGTACGGTACAAAGACGTCCCTATAGGTTATCTCCAGACGAACGCCGGGTTATGCGTAATAGAGTGGACGAGTTGCTACAAGCGAAAATAATTAGGCCTAGTAATTCACCTTTCGCTAGTCCTGCTCTTTTAGTTAAAAAACATGACGGGTCTGACCGCATGTGTATAGGCTACAGGGAATTGAATTTAAATACCGTGCCAGATCGTTATCCAATTCCTTTGATTTCTGACCAAATTTCACGACTCCATGGTGCTAATTTCTTTACTAAACTGGATTGTGCAAGTGGTTTCCATTTAATTCCGGTCCAAGCAGAGTCGATTGAGCGCACTGCTTTCATCACACCTGATGGGCAGTATGAATTTTTGACAATGCCCTTCGGCCTGCGTAACGCAATCTCAGTTTTCCAGCGTGCGATCATGAATGCCCTTGGTGACCTTGCTAACCAGTACGTGATAGTTTATGTCGATGATATCTTGATCGTTTCGGACACAATCTCCCAGGGGATAGAGAGACTGCATGTTGTGCTCGATAAGCTTACAAAAGCAGGATTTTCACTGAATCTTAAAAAATGTTCTTTTCTTAAGACCCGAGTGGAATTCTTAGGTTATGAGGTAGAAGGAGGTAAGGTCAAGCCCAATAAGCATAAGATAATAGCTCTATCATCATTGCCAACACCCCAGACAATTACTCAGGTGAGACAGTTTGTAGGTTTGGCTTCATACCTTCGCCAATTCGTGCCAAATTTTTCTCGCCTCATGGGTCCGATCTATAAACTCACCTCAGGCAAGTGTCCGTTTGAGTGGACGACCAAATGCGAGGAAGTACGTCAAAAGGTGATTGATATCCTTAGCAACGAACCAGTGCTCATGATTTTTAACCCACAGTACCCAGCTGAGCTTCACACAGACGCAAGTACTGAGGGATATGGTGCGATACTGTTCCAGATTGTGGAGGGTAAGCGACATCCAGTGGCCTATTTTAGCAAACGCACGACACCGGCAGAGTCAAGATATCACTCATACGAGCTGGAGACGCTCGCCGTCGTAAACGCGGTAAGGCATTTCAGACAGTACCTGCATGGTCGGAAATTTACAGTTCTGACAGACTGTAATTCGCTTAAGTTGTCACGTACCAAAATCGACGTGACGCCTAGAGTTCACCGGTGGTGGATTTATTTGCAGTCATTCGATTTTGACGTAAAACATAGACCTGGTAAGCAAATGGCACATGCCGATTTCTTTTCTCGGAACTTTCCAACAACTATCCCAGCGATACAACCAATTAATAGAGTAGAGCAGAAGCGAGTGAATGTTACTGAACTCTCCACCAACTGGCTGCTTGCAGAGCAGGTGCGAGATGAGGAGATTAAGAAGTTAATTGCTGACCTGGACCAAGGACAAATCAATGAGGACATGGCTAAAACCTACGAGGTAAGATCAGGCGTACTTCACCGCAAAGTACAGCGGAATTGTCGAACGAAATGTTTGCCTATCGTGCCTCGTGCTATGCGCTGGTCAGTCGTCAATAACGTCCATGAATCTCTGGTACACCTTGGATGGGTCAAAACATTGGAGAAGCTGTATAGTTATTACTGGTTTGAAGGCAGCTATCAACAAACTTTTTTACATACCGACTCATAGTCGGTATGTAAAAAAGTTTGTTGATAGCTGCGTGACCTGCAAGATGGCTAAGTCTCACTCCGGTAAGGTGCAAGCTGAACTACACCCAATTTCAAAGACTGCCATTCCATGGCACACTGTGCACATGGATGCCACTGGTAAGCTAAGTGGGAAGAGCGATAGCAAGGGGTATGTGTTCGTGATGATCGACGCGTTCACAAAGTACGTATTGCTTTTTCACACTAAAAATATAGACGCTAAGAGTAGCATCAGAGCAGTAAGGGACATTGTGGTATTATTTGGGGCACCCGTACGTATAATCGCTGACCAAGGTCGTTGTTTCGCCAGCAAAGAGTTCCGTGACTTCTGCGATAGTAAGAACATCAACCTCCATCTTATTGCTACAGGCTCGTGTCGTACGAATGGTCAAGTGGAGCGGATAATGAGTACCCTAAAATCCATGTTAACCGCGATAGAGTCCGACAAGGCTAGGTCGTGGCAGGACTCCCTAGGTGACGTACAACTTGCCTTAAATTGTACCATCAGTCGAGTGACGAAGGCCAGTCCGTTAGAACTTTTAATAGGAAAAGTAGCGCGTCCTCTAGATTTAATGGCAAACGATAGTGATGAAGTTATAGAACTTAGTGAAGTTAGACAATTAGCATCCGAAGGCATACAAAAATCCGCGAGCTATAATAAAGTACGTTTTGACAGCAATAAGGCAAGCGTGAATAAATTTTCGATCGGTGAGTTCGTTTTGATTGAGAACGAGGAACGCAATCAAACGAAGTTAGATGCTAAATTTAGAGGGCCATTTCAAATCATAGAAATTTTAGAAGGAGACAGATATGTTTTGAGGTCATTGATTAACAAGCGTACCTACAAGTATGCTCATGACCGTGTCAGGAAGATGCCTGAGGGTCAGGTACCCATTGAGATTTTAAATGGAGAAGAGATAAATGACGAGGAAATAGCTAGTTAATTACGTGCCCAGGTTCTCGATTCGTTAGGTCGGAGACTGTACCAGGATACCGTAGCTGTAGCCTAGTAGAAATCGGCGTCTACCTTATGGGTAGTCCGTGGGTTAGCGGTGGACGGTAGTCCTGGGTAGTACAGTCGGATCTTGCCTTGTAGCGAAGATCATAGAATCAAGGGACTGATTCAAGACTTTCCATGGGGAAAGGCGTATAGCAATTGTGTTTGCTGGAGCTATTGTAATAGTTGTGGACCGCGAATAATATACCTGGTGTTTTTTCTAACAATAGGAGTTGATGTGATTTTGTGTTTTGATTAATGACGCTCAATGGTACCTGGTCTCAGTGATCTTCGTTATTGTTATAGTTAGAGTTAGTTCCCTTATGACCTTGTGATCGATAAGAATATTGATATCTAATTCTATAAACTCTGTAAACAGATTTGTATTGAAAGTAGTTAAGCTATTTTAAGTAATTGGTGTTGTTGAAATAAAAAAAAGAATAAAACAGAAACAAAATGTAATTTCTTTTTATTCTGACAATGACAGTAAGTGTTGGTTGAAATAGGATTAGCCGAACGGGAACTGTGCTGTTCATTTTTGTTTCAGATTAACACACGAGGACGTGTGTTGCGCAGGATGGCAGTGTCGTAGCCGGTCATTAGTACGGACACTAAACGAGACGCAAGCGCGCCACCTAGCGGCGTTAACGATTCGCGCGCTTTGACAGAGTCGTGACGTAATCGGCTGTTTGGAATGGACTCACTTCGGATTGAGCCACCAAGCAGAGAGGACGTTGTCACGGAACTGTCCCACGTCTCGCCTAGGCTGACCTATCTTTGTACCTACCTACCTAATTTAATAAATCGTGATTCAAGCACCAACAAGTTTACTTTGCACGATACCCATCTGCCCACGCGATGTCCGATGGCTTGGGTCGAAACCAAGAAGACTCCACATATATTTTAATTAAATTATTATTAACTGCTTAAAGTATACTTTTTTCCGATTTTTTTGCACCAAAATAATTAAAATTAAAACGTTACCTGTAACTAACGTGTATATTTTTTTTTCTATATTAATAAATTCTAGAAACTACGTATAAAACAGCTACTCTCGTATATTCTTCTTTTCCATAATTATCATCAATGTTATTCATAGTATCATTTTAATACATAAATAATCCCACTTTGTTATAATTATTAATGCTGTGTGCCGACAGCTTCTCAGTTCCCGTCGTCGACTCAACTCCAACTTCACATATTTTTAAGTCACAAACCCAATTAAAACAATCCCAACTCCCATACAGCAGAGCATTTATCTTCAAAACAACTTGTAACATTAAATTCCTCAAAATGCTCTACGCACCATAAATAATACACCCTGTACATACGAAACGTCAACACTGACACAACCAATTAGCAACTATAACACGACTCGGCACAGCTCAAAACAGCTTGCTAACAAAACATGATCAAGCAGCTGCGAATTCTGCTTCACAAATGTAAACAGTTACGTTATTATTTTAAGGTTGGAATTCGTGTAACGAGTAACAATGCATGATATTATAATAACAATACCAAATAAGACATTTCTCATGCAATAAATTAAATTGTAACTGCTTACAAACGTTTGCAAAGACCTCACTTGCCAAATAGCTAACAATAACACTATTATCATTGACATAGAGTCGTTTATTGCTTGAAAATAGAGATGCATTTTGTGTGAAGGCGAGAATTCCGGTTCGGCATGAAATGTGGTGTGTTCCCGTTTCGTTAATTTGGCATTTCGCAACGGTTTTGTCTTTATGACGCGAAGTAATTACGCTTCCGGATGTTTGTGTTAGAAATGCGACGCGTTTGCACGTCGCGTTATTGCCCGAGGGGGGATGGGAATGCAGAAACGCAGTTGTTATTCATTATAGTTTAAAATGCTTACGTGTTTTATGAAAAAGTTAAAATTATCAAAAACACAGGAATTAAGTAAAGGAATTAAATATAATTAGGTAAGCTTTAGAATTTTGGTAATTATCGTTACATACGTAATTTAAAAAAAACGAATTCAAAATAATGTTGTTTATTATTTATCATGTAATCATCTGTTTATTTATTACTTTCTTTAAAACTAGTACCTACATTAGATTACAAAAAAACAAGTTCCTTTTTACTAAGCTTACTATGTAGACGTATTAGAACATGGATATTTGATTTGTTTTTTATTACTTAACGTAATACAAGGCATAGAAATAAGTATCTTCTGTAAATTTCAACCTGCTACTTTTTACAAAGAAAGAAAGAAAGTAATTATTAACAATAATACGCAGTTTTTCCGTCGACCTAACCATAATTATCCTAGCACGCTAAATGCACACATAAACCATATCCTGTAGGTATACTGCCCTACTTACGTAAGCCGCACCGTGCGCTGACATACATAGTATATTATAATATTATGTTGTGCATATTACTCGAGCCTTATGTATGTATATTGCATTACACATGCGATTATTCCCTCTCAGCCGCCCCGGGTGCACGCTCCACTCACCCGCACCACACAGATTTTATACCATTTACTTTTTAAGACAAGATATTACAAGTTACTATCCACGTGTGTTGGGTAGTCTTGGTCCTGTCAATCTAAGGTGTCAAGTTCATCGCGCTAATGTCGCTTTGGTCTGGCATTTCTTTTTGTTGTAAGTAGAAAAAAAAGGAAGAACGCTTGCAACTCTTATCTAACCTTTTCAAAAGGGTTAAATTAAACTAATTGAGTTTTTGTTTTTTATTTATATTTCGTGAAAAAGTCATTTATTGAAGTAAAATTTTATATTTATATTATTATCTGTCAAATAAATAAGTGATTATACTACATTCTCATACATCATATATAATTTTAAGTAGCTGATTGTTCAAGCATAGCATGCTGTTATTCGTAAAACATTATTAAGCGAGAAAGCGTGAAAATTTGTGTATTAAAAAAAATAATCATTGCCACTCTCGACGACAACAGATAAGATTTTAATTCAACACAGTATTAAAACGTTTGCAAACACTACTTTTTATTATTTTTAGTGTATACGAGTACATTGTTGTCATGATTAAAAACCAGTCGTTAGCTTGGAATGTACATGTGCTCTCTAGAGCAAACCTGCTAATTCCTCAAAAAAAATTGAAGCAGGTGTACATTTTAAGCTGACGACAGTGACGACTGGTTTTAAATCATAACAACATTTTATCTCTACTCTTTCTTAAATCATTTCCGCACGAAAACCCCGATGTATGCTTGCGACGCAGTGTATTGATAAGTTATGTTTGCTACTTGCTAGACACATTCTCTCATTGCTTCTAATTTCCGAACGACAGTCGTCTCGACCCACAACGCTGATTGGCTGTGTACGCTGCCGCGCCACAAACAGGGTACTGTTGTCGCGCGGTGCGGTGCGGCGGCGAGTCGCGCAAACAAACGCAACGAGTATGGCCTTAATGAGCGGGCGATCGGCGCAGACCGGCGGTTCACACGCCGCGGGGCAAACGCTTACATTACAATCGCTCTGAAAAATATAGACATAATGTCTTTACGTGCACAAGATCTGGGTATATTAGCTATTGTACTTATTATTATTAGCATCTATTTGTGGCTCCGTTCACGAATAATAGGACCAAATCACATTATTTGTTGTTGTTCTATTGCTTCCGGTTGTTTTGGACTCTTAGTAGATGACATCATCATCATCTACTAGAGTCCAAACCGCACTTTATTCGCAGGGCACCAATTAGTAAATATGCGTTATAAAACTTCCAGAAAACTAATGGTAAATTACTTTATTGTACCTTGTATCTAGGTAAGTAATATTTATTGAATAGTTTATACCTAATATGTATCGAATAAGTAATAAACTTTTAAAATAATAAGCATGAAATGATGTACGCGAAATTTTAGTTTATTATTATCAACAAGCTTTTAGAGTTGTTGGCAATTCTGTAGCTCTGCCTACCCCAAACTGGGAATAAAGGCGTGAGTTTATGTATGTATGTATTATAACAAATTCTAATGCTAGTTGTTACCTTACCTCACCAATTCGGTAAGCGGTAAATAATAAACATTTAAAAAACGCCCGTCCACTCCGCTCTTCACACGTCATTGCGAGCGAGTCAACAGCGTGTGAAACGCGCGCGATATCGGAGAAATATGGAAGAACCGCGACATGGCGTTTTATGGGCGGTTATTCGGCGGTTGACGAAACGGAAAGTGCGCAGGGGAAATATACCGTTATTTTAAATTTGGTAATACATTATTACTAACGACTCCAGGATGTATGCTCAGGCCGATATTAAAGATATTCAGTAATTATTAAATTTGATCCTTGTTATCCTTACGTAATTGAGTGTTTGTTTATTTGTTTGTTCCGTTCACATTTCAATGCCCCAGCCAATCGACGTATAATTTTATATACTGATAATTTATGGACTGTAAACAAACACAGGATACTTTAAATCCTGACTTAAATTAGTTAGTTTCTGAGAAATTGTGATTAACGACTTCTACGTGGACAGAGTCGCGGACAAAGGCTGGTCTTGTATGTATATAGTAAATTTTTAGATTTGTTTAATGGACCACTAAGGTTGGCTTTGGCTTGCGTGTAAATACGGTATAGGTGGGTGGCAATTGAATTGGGCAAAGAAATAAACAAATTAGTGCTGTTGACAAATAACCTTAAGTTTTCGTTGGGCTTGATGTTAATTAAAAATAAACACTAACCCTCTTACTAATAAACGTTGAGTAACGGGGCTATGGAGAGGGCTATGCTCGGGGTTTCTCTGCGTGATAGAATCAGAAATGATGATATCCGCAGTAGAACTAAGGTTACCGATATAGCCCGAAGAATAGCCAAACTTAAGTGGCAGTGGGCGGGGCACATTGCTCGCAGGACTGATGGCCGATGGGGTCAGAAGGTTCTTGAGTGGCGTCCGCGGACCGGGAGACGAGCTGTAGGTAGGCCTCCAACAAGATGGAGTGACGACCTTGTAAAGATCGCGGGAACGCGGTGGATGCGAAAAGCACAAGACCGGTCTGAGTGGAGAGCCTTGGGGGAGGCCTATGTCCAGCAGTGGACGTCTTTCGGCTGACATGATGATGATGAATCTAACCTAACCTTACTTATTTAATAAACCTATGTAACCTATGTAATAGGTAATGGTTTAAGCACAATTACATTTTTGCAAAATCACAGTTTGTAAAATGATATAGTTTGACAAATGATGATTTGGTAGAAAGTCAGGATACCACTTTAATGATTATCTTAAGAGGCTCTATAACAGACATGATATCGAGCCTCTTTATAGTTAGTAGGGGATATTAAATGAGCGCATGTATAAAGAAATAGTGGACGACTTTCGGCTGACATGATGATGATGATGATGAACGGGTGGTATAGCTATACAATGTTTTGTCCTTATCTGTCATTGTGACATTTGAATTTGACAGATAAGGACAAAACATTGTATAGCTATACCACCGTTACTCAACGTTTATTAGTAAGGGGGTTAGTCTATATAGTTATTTAATCTCGAATTTGATAAGAAAGTAATATTCAAGATGAAATTTGAAATGGAGATAGCATATCTCTGGATTAAAACATAGGCTATTTTTCATCCCGAGAAGTTAAAAAGTTCCTGAGGAAATAACTATAATCGAAATCTACACGGACAAAGTCGCGGGAGAATCTAGTATTAATATAAATGTAAACACATTTAAGCAGTATGGTAATATAATAGTAAAATCTACGGCTTCTTGTAGTAGCATCTTTCGGCTAAATCCCCCCATTTCTTCCTGTTAGGGGTTCATTTTCAGAAAATTTACTTTGCACCTCTCAGGAAATATACTATTACATTCTCGTTTCATTAGACTAGGATGGAGATGTTCAAAAGTTTGGGTATGGAGCTCATGTTTAGGGTTCCGTAGCCAAGCATAACCTTATTAGTTTCACGGTGTCTCTCTGTCTGTCTGCCTGTCTAACACGTTTACTCAAAAATTTCAGTCACTAAGTTTACAGATATCCACACCATAAAGACCAATACAGTAAAATGAGTAAAATACATATTTTCCAATTCAATATTAGCTAGGACATTTACAATTGCTTTGATATCGTTATATTATAACACTGTTAATGTTATGACGATTCTTATTGCCAAAATTATATCCAAGCAAGAAAATCTGAACCAAAATAAAAATAAGGGCCCTAGTGACTGTATATTGTTGCGACTACGAGTTTAACGATAGTACCGTCAGCCCTATACGTAGCTGCACAGTTTAGTACCTTGTCGCTTTACGGCCTTTAACGGATTATTGAAGCAGTTTAAACATGACATTAAACTGACAAAGAACTAAAGCGTGCAGCTTATAAAGCCAACCGTACAAGCAGTTTGGATCTACTTCTTTATGACCGTGAGGCTAGCCACTTTGGAGCAGACTCTTACAGGTTCTAAACTCCTGGAAGGATTGTCATCCTTCATCTTAATGAATGAATGAATCTAGGTTATTTGTGTAGTGAATTTAAGTTCTATAATGTTAATAATAGATTAGCACCCTATCCACCTTATAATAGTAGATTGTTCAACAAGGGGTTAAAACAAGCCATAATGACACGGGATTAATGCCACGCGAGCGGAGCGAGTGTTTAGTTTCGCGTAAACACTCTAATTTTCACTTTGAATGAGAGGAAAAAAAACGACGTTCTAAACAAAATTACAATATTTATTGTAACAAAGTTTCTTCAAAAAAAAATCCATGGTTGTTTTTTTTTCGTAAAGTGACGCTTCAAATGCTTCAATATTTAGCCAACAGATACAAACCTGAAAACTATTTTAAAACTAATTGAGCCATGTATAATAAAATGAATTCATCCTTAATCTAATTAAATAAATTCATATTCGTAATCATTAATCGTGTTTCATGAAATTAAATCGTTTTTTTATTGTTTTTGCATAGTTGTAATTTTGAGGTTATTGTCACTCCCTAAAAATTGTCTATACACAATCACTGAAAATTACAATAATCCTCCGTTCACAAACACCGTGATTGGCTGTTTAGGGGTTTCCAAAGTAAGTGAAAAAAAAAAATACTTAAAGATTAATAAAGAGCTTTAGTCTCGATGTGCAGAGACGAAAGTAACATTTTAAGAACATAAGAAGTGAAAAATTCTTATAGTACAACTCTTCCAAATTGAACTCTATGCCAAACAACTACGCCTATTTCTAATCTTACCAACACAGTACAGCATAATGACTTGTCTGAATCGCAGATAAATCTTAATTACGGGGAACATTAGTCACTATTACCGTCGCGCGGGACCGGGACGGGTGCATAGGTGCGAGAGGGACAAGTGAACCTAATAAAACTGTGTTAAATAAATGGTCAAGTGAGAGTACTTTGCTGTTTTGTTTCAACTACTTCAGCGCCCGTCGGGGTTCAGAGGTGAAGACGCCATTTTGTGTCTAAAGGACGCCATTTTGTATAAAGAGCGCACGTATTAATTTATTGATGACACATCAGACATGACAGTTTTCTATGATTTGACGTTTGCTTTGACGTACAACTTTTACCAAACTATAATTTCATCAGGACTTGACAGAAGCGCGTGGACCGAACCCCATGTGCTTATGTTTAGTCCATTAGAGAAAATACTCTTTTACCGAACAAAGTCCATAGGAGTGTCTATAAATAACTTGACATTGGCGAAATACACCTTAACTAACAGGAGTGAAAGCCATTAATTAAGATTAGAATAGAATAGATCATTTCATCAACGCCATCTTGGTACTTGGAAATGCACTACCGTGAGTTTTTCGAGGGCCTTCCTGGCACGCACCTTGTCTATGTGGAATCACCTTTCAGCGTCGGTATTTCTGAACCAATACGACTTGGGGGCCTTCTAAAAACGAGCCTACTCTTTCCTCAAAGGCCGGCAGCGACCTGCGGTCCCTCTGGTGTTGCGGGTGTTTATGGGTCGCGGTGATCACTTACCATCAGGTGGCTCAATTGCTCGTCTGCCTCCTATTTCACATTTAAAAGAAAACGTATTTTGTGACCATCTCAGCCGAGATTACTTTAATACCGAGGCTAGTATAGCAAGTCAGTTTTGGCATTTCTTTTTGGACTAGTTATATCCTTACTAATATTGTTAATACGGAAGTGTATTTGTTGGTTTGTTCCGTTGTCACAGCTCAACGCCTCAGCTGGTTAACGTAAAGATATAGTTTATAGCCTAAAGAAGCGCATTTTTATTCCAAGAAATTGGACTGTAACTAAGAGAATGTCGACATACGACTTCTACGCGAACGAAGATATTAGACTATAACGTGCGCAAAACTTAAGGTGAATTATTAGTGATGCAGTTCTAGTGGTGGTAGATGGGTGAACTGCCCTATTGTTGGCCACCTGCCAATTATTGGTCCCATGAACTTTACCATAACGTAATAGAGATGATAATTCATCAATCACTAGGTATTTTAGAGGCCAGTTATTAGGTATTCTACCCTATCTACTTACGAGTACCTTGTACACGGTCCATGCGAGTCCCTAACACCATAATATTAATTATCCTTTATCCTACCACTACGGATCAGAGTTTGCAATGATGTGTTCCAGCGTGTAAATAGAGCAACCGGTTATAAAACTAGAATAAAGGCATTCTATGTTAATCTTCAGGGTTGGTAACGCATTTTTAGTCTTAAGATTGTAGTCTTGTCTTGAAAATTCAGATATCTATGAATCTTAGATCCCACCCACCATCAGGTGGCATGTGTGCTCGTTTATCTTCTCCGCGCTATAACAAAAACGTCACGGTGTTCTACGAGATTGAGTATTAGTCGGCTATTTGTACGGTATCTAAAGGAGGGATGATAAACGAGTTTCTTCGGCTAGTGTGTATAATAATAAACAGATTTTGCCCGGTCAAGAGGTGCTCTTCAAAACGGCTCTCTGTCGGACGGTCGATTGACGGGAAAAACTACGTTCGTTCAAATAGTTTGCATGCTTTGATGTGCTGCCACAATTGGTACAAAGAATCCGCCGCGGCGCGCACATAGCGGTGTCTGCGACTTCAAAGGGTTGCAACGCACGCTATTTGAACGAACGAACTATAATTGATAATCACAGAAGCTCGTTTTTAAATGACGTAACAACTTAAACGCGCTGGTTATTAATTGGTAAGTCGAGTTCAAAAGTGAGTTATTTAACAGAATAACCACAAGGCCTGGGCGCGTCGCTATCGCCATTGCTCAAGGCAAGGAGACACACAACTACTTCCTTACTAACTTTGCGCAGGATTCTCTTTTTAACCCCCGACGAAAAACTTATCTGTATGTCCGTCTGTAGTATTGAAGCTCCTAAACGGATATATGGATTTGGACGCAATTTTTTTTAAATAGAAAGCTGTCTAATTGGTTTGGTTTTTAACTAAGATTCATGGAAATTGGTTGGGCCGTATAAAAGATATCGGCTCTAAAAGTACGGGACGCCATTATGTCCCGGGTTTTCATCTCATCATCATCATCATCATCGGCCGCAAGATGTCCACTACTCGACAAAGGCCTTCCCAAAGGTTTTCCACAACTTCTGCTGCTGTCATCCAGCGGTTTCCCGCGACCTTTATCAGATGGCCGTTGGAGAGGTAAGGTTCTAGAGTGGCGACCGCGAACCGAAAGACGAAGTGTCGGCAGGCCTTACACAAGGTGGACCAACGATTTTTATCTATTGGAAAGTCATTTCCAATGGTTTCAAAATATGACGATTTCAATAGGTAACCCTTTTATTCGATAGAGTTTCTTTTGTAAATTATATAATGTAACAAATTACAATCATAGGAACCACGCGAGCGAAGACGCGGTTTCCAACTAGTTCCCTATAAATCACATTAAAGACGTGTTTTCCCTGAACAGACAGCCTGCTCGAGACATCAATCACTGGAGCGATACCGCGCGATGCGCGCGTTTCATCGCGTCGATCTCGAAGATGTATTACTGGATTACCGGCTCAATGCTAAATGCTCTTTTGATGTTATTTTTTTGGATATTGTACGGGTTACCATTAAGCGTTTCGTGGTGAAATGAAGATAAATTATTTATAGAATATCCGTTGAAATTTTTTTGGAATGAAGAAGGAACGAACTCAGATGCCACCTGATGGTAAGTGGGGGGGTACCTATTATTTTATCGAATCACATTTCAACGAACGTATCATTACACCGAATTTTATTTCATCGAAAGGCATTTCTCGCCGCAGGAGGTTTTTCGTAGTCGCAAGTCTAACCTAACCTAATCTACGTAATTAATATTTCAGATATTTTGTAAATCATGGTTTTAGTAGACAATAGCGTTCGATGAAATAAATGAAATTCGATGAAATGATACAATCGATGAAGTGAAATTCGATAAAATTATGGGTTACCGTAAGTGGGATCTGTGACCCATGACACAACATTAAAATCTTAAGATTGCAAATGCGTGGACAAGTCTGAGGACTGACGGAATAAAGATAAATATCTTTATCTTTATTCCGTCAGTCCTCAGACTTGTCCACGACACCAGATAAATGTATTTGTTAATAAGAAACAGTTAACTAACAAAAGCATTGTTATATTCTCCACACTAGGATTCCCTGTGTTGTGGCGTGCTAAGCTCTTCCATATTAAAATTAAGGAATACTTAGTAATAATATATTATGTATTATTGTATTCACAGCAAAAAAAGTCTTAACATAGTAGTTGCAGGCTGTAGGTGAAATTGCTTATAACATTTTGTAGAGTTCAGTTCTATGGACTATACTTTTCCATCGGTTGTATTTCCCCACTCCGAAACACAATAGTACGAACACAAAAAGCACAATATTACCTCAGTATAAAACTAATCCTCAAGAGTTACAATCTACTGTCAAATGTTCAAATGAATCTGAGGAAAAAATAAGAAAATTACTTCTAATCTACGGTAATTATAAAGAAATTAGACAGCGGATGCAGTTTACCTGCTGCTTTTATTTTGAAGATTTTATTACAAGCCTTAATAAAGATTGGCGAAAATGATAAAAAAGAAAGGAGAGCGTCCACCGCAGGGGGGGGGGACGATAAATAGCCTCTTACTGGAGACAGCGCCAGGGGCCACGAAATCGACAGGTTTCTATTCAAAAATAAGAATCCCACTGTTGGGGAAAGAGCTCGCCATTTTTTACCTTTCGTCCTTATTAAGTGCCTGCTGTCGCAAAGTGCTTCCGAGACTTCGTAACATCTTCTCTTTGGTCTATCTTTTTGTAAGTAATGTTAAATTGATGTTCTCCTAGTCATTATTTTTAGTTAAATGAATTTGGCCTTACATTTGTAATGTTTTTATTTGTGCTAGTTCTAATAATTAATATTTCTTACTTTATTACCTTGTTATGTAACTTACATTGAAGTATTATTGTATTTTGTTTGAAAAAATTACCTTCTGCTGGAGTTTCTTGCAGTGCTTCTTCTCCGCAATAATAGTCTTGTCTGAAGCGCTAGTAGATTCACTCCATATTACCTGACGTGTAATAGAGCCCGTATGCGGCCAATTTACTGAATAAATATTTTGATTTTGATTTTGATTTTAAGTATACATACATACATACATAATCTCACGCCTTCATTCCCAGAGTGGGGTAGGCAGAGCTACAGAATTACAAACATCTCTAAAAACTTGTTGATAATTCTATAACCACAATTTGCACAATTAGGCTAAGATGTTTACCAGCGTATTAGTGACAGGTTGCAAGCCCATCGCCTAACAGTACTACAAGCCTTTATTCTTTTAGTCGTCTCTTACGACATCCACGGGAAGACATGGAGTGGCACTATTCTAACTCGGCAACCACACGAGGATTTTAAGTATAAGTTTAGTAATCATTGGAAAATATAACTTACATGAATAAACTCACCTTTGTATGCAAACTAAAGTCAGATATTTTTTTTGGCATAGAGAAGGCGATTGAATACATAGGCCACCCAGTGGTAGGTGGAATCTGAGATTTATAGAGCAATCTCAAGTCTGTGATCCTAAGACTTCAAATACAATGGCTACATTGAGGATTAAGATGGAATACCTCATTCCTAGTCTTATTTACCGGTTTTCTTATCCCCACACCAGAACACAACAACTCCTTTGCATCTTTTGGTCATGACTAAACTAAAAGAAACAACAGATACTTACATCTTTCCATATAATTATATGTATACTCGTATTATTTAGTAATATACAAAAGGCAAGATTTGTTTGAACACCGAATAAATAAAGCCAAAGTAAATAAAACTCCTAAGACAACGCTAACTCCGCGGCCCGCCGGGCCCCCGGGACTAATTCCCAACAACACGAAAAGTACAAAAAAAACTGGAACAATCTGCGAAAGAACCCTTTTAACCTAATTAAGTGAAAACTTAATGTAATCAATTGCTGGCCGTGTCTGTGGGTCCGCGAGGGTGCTTAGCCAAGTTTGCGTCGAGTTAGCCAAGTAAAGCCAAGTGCCGCCAAGATGTGGGCGTGCGTTACAAGTGAAGTTGATTGACATTGACACTTGGATTAGGTAAAATGTTGCAATTATAAAAAAATATAAACTTTAAGGTGACGCGTAGCGTTTGCCTCCGGTTATTTCCATGTGAAGTTGTTTATCAGCCCTTCAGTAACTGTCGAGAACTCCGAGATAAGGAGCCATGACCTTCTTTGGGCTAAAAATGATCTCTTTTAACCTAATTTACCTCTCAGGAGCTGGGTCGTAAAGGCGGAACAAACAAGTAAACATACTTTCACATTTTGGATGACGTAGTTGGTTGACCCTGCATATTAAACTTGCCGATCGGGGTTCGATTCCCAGCCAGGGCAATTATTTATGTTTTGAGCGCGAGTCTTGGGTACTTTCTATGTATATGAGTAATTATTTATCTATGTATGTTTATCGTTGCCTAGTCAAGTTACAAGGTCATGGGCTTAGTTTGGGACTAGTTCAATTTGTATAAGATTGTCCCCGATATTTATTTATTTATTATTTATTTTAAATAAATAGCTGCTCTGCCTACCCCACTCTGGGAATGAAGGCGACAGTTCATGTATGTACTAGCGATACGCCCTCGCTTCGCTTCGATTTATGTGAGTTTTCTGTAACACTCGTACATAATCCAGAACGTATTATACATAAAAACCTTCCTCTTAAATACTTTATCTATTAAAAAAAACTGCATCGAAATCCGTTGCGTAGCTTTAAAGATCTAAGCATACATAGGGACAGACAGACAGCGGGAAGCGACTTTGTTTTTTACTATGTAGCGATGTACTATGTATTTTAATAAATAAATAAAAAAATACCAGGGGAGAAATATTACACCGATTGACCTAGTCCCAAACTAAGCTCTAGGCTTGTACTGTGGGTACTAGACAACAATATAAATACTTATAATAGATAAATATATACTTAAATACATAGAAAACATACATGACTCAGAAAAAAATATTCGCGCTCATCACACAAATATCTGCCCTTACCGGGTTTTGAACCCAGGACCGCTAGCTTCCTAGGCAGGGTCACTACCGACTAGGCAATCGCGTCGTCGTCGTTTATTATGGAGTAAGGATAGAAAAGGATAAAGTTAATATAAATAATTATTAAATAAGTAAATATCAGCGGGCAATCTCACATAAATTGACCTAGCCCCAAACTAAGCTCTAAGCGTGTACCTATCGATACACGACTACGATAAATACTTACATATTGAGAAATACATAATATATACTCGTAGGTACATAGAACGCATCGAAGACTCTGGAACAAATACTCCCGCTCATCGCACAAATATTGACCAGGATAGCTCGCTTGGCCACTCGTAAGGCAGGGACACTACCTAAGCTAAATACGTTGTAAGGAAGAAACGATATTTCGGAACAATACTATGCGGACGACATGGTGCTGCTGAGCGCCTCACCTTGTGGTCTTAAAGCGCTTTTGAACACTTGTATGGGTTACGCCGCTGAGCATGGTCTCATCTACAATGTCACCAAAAGTGAAGTAATGGTCTTTAAGGCAGGGACTAAGTGTCCTGATTATTTTCCACCCCTTACCCTTAATGGCTACATGTTGCATAGGGTGAAACAGTTTAAGTATCTCGGTCATGTTTTGACCGAAGACTTAAAAGATGACGCTGATATGGAAAGGGAGCGTAGGGCGTTGGCGGCGCGAGCAAATATGATTGCTCACAGGTTTGCACGCTGCTCAAAATTAGTTAAAATCACCCTGTTTAAGGCATTTTGTACGTCGTTTTATACGTGCAGCCTGTGGGCGCATTATACTCGCAAGTCGTTTAATGCCCTTCGAGTTCAGTATAACAATGCGTTTAGGGTGCTGTTGCGGCTGCCGCGCTCCTGCAGTGCATCTGGCATGTTCGCGGAGGCGCGCACCGACTGCTTCTACACCACTCTGCGCAAGCGGTGCGCGTCCTTGCTAAGCAGAGTGCGTGGCAGCGGCAATAGCATCGTGGCTGTTGTGGCGGATAGGCTGGATTGCCCTTACATGGGCCACTGTAGACAGTTACATGTAAGCAGCAATATAGCTTATTAAGTAGGTAGTTTATTTTATTTTATTTTAATTTGCTCTTATGTTTTAACAAGTAGTTTATAAGAATTTGTGTACTTACTAACAAATATGAATCCATGACATTCGAAATAAAAATAAATTATTATTATTATTATTATTGTTGGATCGAATTGTGTTGAAAACGTAACCCGGAGTTATTTCTAAAGAAAGTAGAGATGGTGATTAAGAAATGTCAAAAGGGCTTGGAAGGTCTCGAGTTAGGTCCTAAAACTATTTGGTTTTAATTAATGAGATTTGAGAATTTTGTGATTTTTATGTTATTTCTAGTTCTTGTGTTAAATTTTTGTAGCTTTTAAGTTATCTTGCTGGGCGCTTTGGCTGACGCTGTAAGTCTACAAGGCATTGTTTAAATAGATAAATAAATAAACGAGTTTCTTGTTTCTTTATTTAAAAGAACTGTGACGTCATATCAGGGTCTCTATTCTAGGCGGTAAAAACCACATCGTGTTTGACCTGTTAGTGTATTGTTTTTAACTCGCCGCCATTACTGTCAAGTAAATAAGAGCTATCAAAACGTTGACAATACGATAACAGGTCAAAGACGATATGGTTTTTACCGCCTAGAGTCTCGACCCAGGGTTTATGTTGAATACCTTTACTTTAAATGAAAAACGTTCAAGTCAACAGAATATATATCTTTTTAACATACGATGCTCTAAATACAGTATATCTCCTCTCCTGGCATTAAGTTAACCAAAACAACATATAAACATATTTCTTACGAGAAGCATATTACACAGGCTCATGAATCCATACTTTTGGGGCATAAATATACTAACTTTGCGAATATAAAAAGTTTCCAACAACTTCATCCCTCCATATTACCGCGTAACGTCAGTACCGTTATTTAGGTATCTGTTATATCTTATTACTCTCTGTTTTGGGAACATCTTGTTAAAATATGTTTAAGAAAATACTCGTTATTTTGAATGTTATATTATTATCCTCAAAAGGATTCAGTTGAGTTTACGGTGGGAGAAAGGGTTCACTAATGTTTTACCAAATCATCATTTGACAAAGTATATCATTTTACAATGTTTCAACTCGCAACGACGTACTTCCCGCCACTTTTTTTTTTTTGTGGTCATTAATCTAACCTAACCTAACTTATTTAATAAGCGCATGTAACCTATGTCATATGTAGCGGTTTAAGAACCATTAAATTTTTGCGAAATGAAAGTTCGTAAAATGATATAGTTTGTCAAATTATGATTTGGTAAAAGTCAGGATACCGGGAGAAAGAGCCAGAAAGGAGCCTGCCGTTTGGCCGAAATATGTTTGCCAAAATGTGTGTCCCTACCGTTTTATTTACCAACCCAATTCTTTCCTGTAACTGTAAATATTTCAGGATTTATTTCAGTACCATCGTGCACCATCGTGTAGAACCCTATAGGTTAGGTTGGGTTGGTTTTTATAAAATCCTGAAATATTTACGATTACACAAAACAAAGTGGGTTGGCAAATAAAACGGTTGGGAAAAGATACAATTTGGCAAACATATTTTGCCGAAGCAAAGGTAACCCGAGACAGACACATATAACTGCTATAGGCCTGTCCCTTACACTCGTCTTAACGGAATTGCTTAGGCATGTCATGGTAACCCAGGTCATCATCAGACTACAGCTGAATTCACCATGCCTTGCATAGAAATGGGAAACGGGAATGAAGAGCAAGACAAATATCACTCAGTTTAAAAATCCATCCACAAAAAAGAGCATTCTCTCAAAACTCCGAGCGAAAAACCAACAAAGACGCATCAGCATAAATTCACAAACCTTATTTATCTAGGTCGTGTACGGAACCCTGGACGCATCGGGTTCCGGCCCCGGCGGAAATGGATTTTAAATCGCCTGCCGTTGGGTTGGCAGCGGAAACATGGCGGGAAAGAACCGAGTCGGCTTGGATTTAGGTAATTAATATATTGGATTTCACGTGTTGAATAAGTTTTACTTATCCAAAATCTAAACACAGTCGCGTGGAAAAAAATGTTAAATTTTGAAAACGTCCACGTATCATTAGGGTGATGTAACGGGGAAAAATAATAGAAACTTGATTCTTATGGTACAGAAGATAAGGGTTATTCATTTATTTTTAGACAAACAATTTATAACGTTATGATCTTTGAAATAAAAGTTAAGTGTTAATTATTGGTGCCTTTAGCTAAAAGTGTCCGACAGCATTGGTATCGTCACCGTAAATAGATTGAATTATCAATTATGCTATACTATAGGTGTTACCCGCGACTACGTGCTGTGGACGCTATTATTGCTGTTCCCTTGGGACTGAGCAGGATAGGAAGTATTCTCAGTTCTTTTATGAAACTTCAGCTATCTCATACCAAATTTCATTAAAATCGGATCAGCGGTTGAGTTGAGAAAGAACAACAATAGTAGAACAATAACAAAGAGATGATTAAACTTTATCGGGGAAAACTGAAAAAAGCATTCATGCTTAAATTTCGGAACCCCTAGATTTTCGTGCAAAACCCTTTATTACATGTCTCTGTCGCTCGCACACTAACATATTGCTTTTTGCGCTCGGACGGGTGCGACGTGCCGGGTCATTGACCGAAGTTCTCTTGATGTTTACTACGAAGCCCCTTTCAGTCACCACTCAAAACTAAATCGAGAGAAAGAGATGACTTAACTTCAAACTTTGATTCTCAAAGTAGGGCCCAACGACTAAGGGAACGGTTCGAAAAATACCGATTTTCGTAAACGTTAGCTCAGAGCGTTATCGATTCGCGGACGATGATCGCGGGATTAGCCTGGTTTTTTTGGTTTATGATTCTTCCTGCATTTGGCTGGCGTGATGACTATGGTGTCTGAAAATGATTAGGGCCTGTAAAGCTGCAGGCTGAGCAAGTCAAAATGCAACTTAAGAGCTAGATTAGGTTAGAAAAGACGAGAAAAGGTTGGTGGTGGTGGATGGGCGGCGAAACAAATTAGCAAACGAAATTAACCGTTTCGAGTATTTCGAGCCGGTAGAGTTTTATTTTGTTTTTTGATCAAAACCGAATCAATTATGTTCGAGCGGAATCAAAATGAAACTGCTCCATTGTAAATTTAAGGAGTTTATGACGAGCTGGCTTGAAAAATTAAAAGCCCGGCAGGCCTTTCGCGTAACACACTCGCAATCATAATCGTTTTCATTTTTGAAAATCGAAGGGTTGTGTGCGTACAAAATGAAACCTATTGTTTTGTTCTGAAGCCGATCGCGATTGTGAGTGAGTTAAGCGAAAGGCCTACCGGTCAAAGGTTTTATTTGTGTGGTGTATTTGTATTGTAAATGAATAATAATTGTAATGCCAGTGTTTCTGTCGTAAATATTATTATATGTAAGTGCTTGAACTTTTCCACAAAGATACAAAAGATATTTTCCACATACGTATGCAGATCGGATTGTTGGATACATTTTATCCCGGAAAATTGAATCATTCCCGGTAGAACCGATAAACAAATGCTACGCGGATGGAATCGCAGTACTGGCTTTCACATGCGATTCCATTCTCAGTATAATACATAAATAACGTTAGACTTACGTAGGCAATAGATAGAATACAGATATCGTTGGAATTATAGATTGTAAGACTAATGGTCAAATTGGTCACCAGCTGTTTTCTACAACCCTTATCAGGTCAGTCTACCGCGTTCTTTTCTAAAGTGAAGAACGGTCATAGTAGTAGGAGAGGATTTGCACCGGGCTGTTTATTCGATAAAAAGTATTTTATACCAAATTTAATATGCTAAGTAATATTTATGGCGAATAGGTAGGCTGAAAAATTTTAGTCCAGTATATAATTAATAAAAAAATAAAAAATAACTTCGTTTTAAAAAAATACAATAGCTTGTTTAATGGACAAATTATATACCAATCGAAAGTATAAAGCCTATAGAATATGCAAACGTTAGTTTGACTATTTTTTTCCCGTCAAACTATTGGGTAGGCAGGTATAAACAGGTAAGTCGGTACTAGTAATTTGCACCAAACCTAACGTTTGCATATTCTATAGACTTCATACTTTCGATTAGTATGTAATTTGTCTATTAAACAAACATTTGCAATTTAAAAAAAAAGTTTTATTTTTAATTATTTTTTAATAATATAAGTACTGGACTGAAATTTTTCAGCCTACCTATTCGCCACATATTATTTAGCGTATTAAATTTGATATAAAATACTTTTCATCGAGTAAAAAGCCCGGTCCAAATCTTCTCCTATTCGGATCTTAGACCATAGTAATAGTTCATGCACTGAATTCATTAATTTCCGGCTCGATTTTCATATTATGTAACTCATTAGGTTATTGTAATGGTTGTTAGTAATTGTGCATCAAAACAATACAGTGAACACGTTGTTTCTGTTTTTTACGCTCATCAGTGGAAGGCTGGGGACCTTTGCCTGCGTATGATTAGTTACGAGCTAATTTTCCTTCTTTTATTTTCTCTAATATTTTTTTGTAACCTTCCGTGGTTTTAGCTTGTGGTTCCAACGGAAGACCAGCGCTGATGATGATGATACATGGACTAACTCACTTTAAATTAAATGCAAAGGGCATTTAAATTTGTTTGAAGAATATTGTCTTTTTTTTTTTCAGCGGCCACGGATGATTTTTACATAGTTATTTAGAGGACCTCTAAATACACATAGATATGTATAATTTATGGCGGTAAATAATATCGGAGCGGAGATTTTAAAGATTTAAGTATTCAGTTTTTAGTACAAAAGTACGCCCAAGTATGTATATTTAAATATCTCGGCTCCGATGCACTTTAGAGTATTATATTACTTAACAAAATATGTTTATTTTTAATAATTCTATCATAATTTACCACTTTTATGAATGGCCGCTCACCTTGAAAATATATGAATTTTACAAATGACAACGCTTTTACCCAAACCCCTTTGTAAAAACGAAAATTTATCTATGACGAACTTATATCGGTCATGATTTTATTTAGTGTAAGTTAAATAATTATTGTTCATTACTGCATGGTGCAATTAACTTTTAAGTATTTCTTATTTTATGATCAAAAAACCGGGCAAGAGCACGTCGGACTTTACTACAAGCACAAAAAAAGCTATCTCAAATAAACAACAAGTATGAACTAATTTTATTTAAAATCATGTGAACTTCGTTAAATAGAGAAGTAAGTTTAAAATAAACAAAAGCAAGAGAAAACTTCCAACAAAGAATAAAGAAAAATATTCTATAACAACAAGAACGCGTTCGCTTCGCATTTTTCTGAAGATAACAGAGGAATTAATTCAGTAGAACGCCGTTTAATAAAATGAAAAAGAGCAGCCCAACTCCGGGTAATATTTAAATAATATTCATTCGTTATACTTTAGCTTATTTCATTAGAATAGATAATTTGGTGACACGTTAGCCAACTTGGTAGTTTACCCTGCCTACGAAGCTAGCTGTTCCGGGTTCAAATCCCGGTAAGGGCTGATATATTTGTGTGATGGACGTGACTATTTGTTCCTGAGTCTTGCATGCTTTCTATGTATTTAGGTATATATTTCTCTACATAGGTATGTTTACCGTCGCCCATAAAACAAGCCTAGAGCTTAGTTTGGGACTAGTTTAATTTGTGTGACATTGTCCCGTGATATTTATTTATTCGTTTTGGTAAGCTACTGATCTGTCAGCAGTTTTGTTCGCTACTGCTTGCTGCCTTACGCGAACGCCCACACATTCAACGCGACCGACCCGATAGTCGGGTCTACGGTTCGTAGCAGATTTTTGCTAAATAGCAGAAAAATTCTGCTACAGGCTACAGCGTAGCACTCGCAGCAGTGGCTGGCGGTGAATGTGTTATATTCAACATTACAGAGATCAGGTTTTTAAGATGTCATAGTGACTTTTCATTCATCAAATTTCAATGTAAGCACTTATCGATATACTTAACTTCAAAATAAACTGTCAGCAACTCTTTGTAACAAAATAAAAAAATGACTATATCATTTTTAGATTTAGATGTACTTTAACAAGTTGAGAATGTACAGTCAACTACAAAGATATGTATCCATGTTAATCTTACAAAATGAAGTAAATTCCTCTGAATGATTCAGAGGAAACAAGCGGGATACATAATTATTGCATTTTAAACGAGTCGATCACAATGTAAGGTTTTATTGATACTAGAAATGTCACGAAGGAAGGGTAATTAAGAATGGCATACGAAAATTTACTTCATTTTGTAAGATTAACATGGATACATATCTTTGTAGTTGACTGTACGTTAGATTTGCGTTTTTCAACCATAAATTACACTACATTAAATCACGCCTGTTTCCCAGAGGGGTAGGCAGAGACCACTTCTTTCCACCTGCTACGATCCTGACAAATCTCTTTCGCTTCTATCACATTTATACAGAGTCATGCATGCACGTCGGTTTCGGGTAAGTAATTAAGACTCGGCCCAACAAACCATAATTATTTTAAATACAGAACCCTCGGTGGGCGAGTCCGACTCACACTTTACTTTTTTATAAAGATACTTTCTAAAGAAACACTTGTTCGCAGTAGGTAACACAAATTATAAACATGAACTGGCAATATCACCCATGGGTCCATGGGCCTCGATTCGTCATCCTAAGGTCGAACTTTATTTGCGTTTAATGTGCTTTACAACTACGTACTTAGCCGTATTACACCGTGTAAAAATTGTATGATATTGACACCTGAAATTTATATATATTTATACTGTTTACTATTGTTTTGCAAGCGGCCCTCTTAGGCCATTCCACCCGCGTCACCCGAGTTAACACGGAGTTATGGCGGCTGTCCGCAACCTAATAGCAATTTAACTCATGTGGGACCTTAAAAGCTTCCGAAATTGTTTGAGACAGGAGGAGGGGGGCAGGGGGGCAGGGGGGGGTGTTTGAAGCTTAACTAGATTAAACCACTCACCGCTCAACACTTAGACATAAATTAATTTCGTTTAAGAAATTTCGATCTGAACGATGAATTTAAGGAAAAATGCTTAATGAAGGTTAAGTTGTTTTTGTATGTTGATGAGCGAACTAAGTAGCTGCTGGCGATAAGTTTTAATTAGTTGAAATACTCGCAGTTTTATCAAGGTAAAAAAAATGCTTAAGATAAGTAATAGTGGTTAACTTCTAAAGTAGTAGTTTGTTCCAAAATTACAGTCGAGTTCATAAATATATGACTTGTAACAGCGATTAAAGTGACAAGATACTAAAGTGTACACATCTTTATGAACTTGACTGTACGACCACGTGAAGTTACTAATTTTAGTTTGTATTTAACCACAGCAACAACATTTGTTCGTATTTTTTTACTGTCACTTTTGTGTAGGTAAAAATTAAACTATTACATTAAACGATTGCTGTATTTATTAACGAAAATAAATTTCAAAGGTTTACTTTATTAGCGATTAGGTACTCAACTATGAAATCAAAACCATGTTTTAGACAGAAAGTTTTTGAAGATAATAAACATGGTCAAAAGGTGTCATATTCAGAAAATAAAAACATCTAAGATGTTGTTACTATTCGTGTTTTAACAGATTTAAGCAAAAATGATTAGAAATAATATATTAAAAACAGACACATTTCCCTTGTGGTTATTGAGTTCTTGGTCGTCCAACCGTCTTAAGAGGAAGCTTAATTAAATGGTGTAGCTGTCAAAAAAAAATCCAAATAAATTTAGCTTGAAGCGATAACGATTCTCGCCACAATCATATTCTACGATTTGAATATGTTTTAGTAGATACACTAGGTTTGTACGTTTCCGTTCTTTTTCCGAGCAATCTTTTTCTTTGAAAGGAAAACGTACACACCTACATTCTCATAATATCGACAACATAATCAAAAATTGTATAAATTAACCAGCGGCCGTAGGCAAGATGCAAACGCTACTAACGTTTTTCTTTTCTATCACACAAAATGTATAGAATGACAATTGACCACGTGGTTTGTCGCTACTCTCGAGAATACCATTCAAGGGGTCATTCCATTCAGGTTTAAGGGGACAAAAAGGTTATTGCATTTTGTATGGAAAATTTTAGGTTCACCAATCCTTTTAACAAAGTGGAAAGGCGTAGTGTTTAAGGACATGCAGGAGAGTCAGGCATCAAAATCAAAATCAAAATATTTATTTACTAAATTGGCCACATACGGGCTCTTTTACACGTCAGTAATATGTGAGTCTACTAGCGCTTCGGACAAGACCATCATTGCGGAGAAGAAGCGCCGCATGTAACTCCAGCAGAAGGTAATTTTTTCAAACGTAAAATACAATAATACTTAAAAGTAAGTTACATTACAAGGTTATAAAGTAACAAATATTAATTATTAGAACTAGCACAAATAAAAATAATGACTAGTAGAACAACACGATGAGGTTTCTTCGTCAAAAGCCATAACTGGAATAATTAACTGAACAACAAATCCTTGCAGACGTGAACAGACCGGACCCCACAAACAGCACCCGTTCACGAGTATGACGCGTATCTCAGCCATCAGTCAGCATCCGAGGACGATGTCGAGGCCAGAGCGAAGTGGAGAAGATCAGGAAAGCTAACCCCACCATCATGCGGGATTAATAATAGCTAGCAAGAGAGAGAGAGAGAGATGCACTTGGGTATGTCGAGTCCTATAATAAAGTTGACTTAATAAAAACTATAATTAAAACGCATGGAATGTTTTTACTAATCTTAATACCAATTTCCCGCAACGCTATATTTTATAATTCAAACGTATGGTTTTAATTAAGCCTTCATCTAAAATAGTGAAATTAATGCGTTCCTGAGCCGTAATCGGGTTTACAGCGCGTAATAACGAGGTCCTCAGTGTAATGAGATTTTGGAGTTAAACAAGATAGGTGCAAATATTATGTTCCCGAAGAATAAACCCGCGTATATAATAGTAGTGTTGTCACATAAAAACCATTGTATTAAGCATAACACCACAGATATAAATACACATAGATAACGTAAATACCTCAATCTGTAGGAAAATCAACCGTGTCACTTTTTGCTCCCAACTGGGACAAACCTAGAGAAGAGAATTTTCCGTTTTCCGCGCAATATCAATTCAAAGTCGTCGTTTTTTTGGGTTGTTGCAGTTTATTATTTATCACGCAACGTGGCATTTTCTTAAATTTCACGGCCAACCAACTGCAACAACAGGCGCACGGAACGTCAGTAGCGACGGCCGTCCCCGATGTTTGGTCGGGGTTTAAGTCCGGATTCGGACACCCGAAGCAGATGCATTTGCATTATCTATGTGTATTTATATCTGTGTATAACACGCTCACTAAAGGATATGCTTAGAAGAAATTAAATGGACAGATGTTTTTATTATAATATGTTTTATTATAAAATTCTATCTAAGCAAAAACCAAAAAACTCATTTTTATTTCTATTCTGAATATTCATTAATCGACTTGGCTAATTAAAGTGGTTTTCACAAAGGTCATTTAACTATATAATTGTTATTTAGTTTGTTTAGTGCATTTCTTTTTTATCAATTTGACTGAAAGTTAATTTTTCAATCATATATTGCAGTGCTCCAACGTCCAACGCATAAACGTTTTATCCAGCATTAAGAGAACGTACAAGTAAATGCTTGTTTAAAAATCCTATTCTACAGCTAAATTCGAAGCAATTTTCTATTGCGTCTGACCATTTATCTGTTAAATAACATTTGATTACAAGAGAACGTTACGTTTATTCACGCTTTAACTTAAATGCACTTTATTCGTATGTTAAATAGAAAAGCCTCGCGAATTTTCATAGCAAGTATTTATCGAACCGACAATTCTCAGCGCTGTTGTTCAAAGCAACTTGGCATGCAAATTCAACACCCCGATTCTCAAAAACACTGAAATCTGCAGTTAACTCAATGCACGCATAATGGCTTCTGGCAAGCGGCGCGGAGCCGCTTGGCCCGGCGCGGCGATTGTCATGATAATTGCATTTTGGTGCGATAATCTGAGACTTGTGAGGGGGAAATAGACGTCGAGAGCATTGTTTCGCTGTGAGGCCTGCTACAGGCAAGACATTGCCGTTTTTAATATTTATGGTTAAAATCTCGCTGAAAGTCGGTTACGTGTAGTTGAGGGTTGCTTTTGCGATGAAGCACGATGGGAGCACTGGCTGGAAAGAAACAGAGACAGCGTGAATGTGATTCGGCACCGGCACTTCGGCATAATTCTCTTACTAAACTTAGATAATTTTCAATCTTTCGCGGCCGAATTAAATATCAGGGGACAATGTCTCATCAATTGACCTAGTCCCAGACTAAGCTATAGGCTATACTACATACTATGGGCACTAGACAACGATATAAATACTTACATAGAGAAATATATACTTAAATACATAGAAAACATCCATGAATCAGGAACAAATACTCGAGCTCATCACACAAATATCTGCCCTTACCGGGATTTCAACCCAGGACCGCTAGCTTCGTAGGCAAGGTCACTACCAACTAGGCCAGCGCGTCGTCAAATGTGCTGGTGCATGTGATAGGATTCTAATTCTGCCTCTTACGATAAGAAGTCCTGTGCTGGGAGGCAGCACGGGTTCTGGGGAGCCTTTAGCCGAGTGGCTTTGTGGCATTCATGCCTGGAGTTTGTTGGAGTCGGACAAATTTTCTCAGCGTTTTTCTGGCTGAAATAAATCTAACGTTTTTCTAGCACCAATGTAATCAAACACTAAAATCAGTTTTCATTTAAAACTACCCCAAACATTTTTGGAAAAGACGGAATTTAAAGGTTTTAAATTAAGAAAGTGTTGAGGCAAAACGGAAGTTTTCCATACAAAACATTACTTGATAAAGGAGGGTGGGCAAATTGGCCTATTGACCAATACGGACAAGCGGTATGTCACAGGATAGGTAATTCTAAGTCGTAAAACTATCACTATGGCAGGTTCGAAATCTTTGTGTGAAATAAGTCATCGCAATGCAAAGACGGCGGTATTTCATAGTAATTATGCTAAAGTCGTCTATGTAGGCGTACTGATGTTCCAGATTTAAAAAAAAACACACTTATTTGAGGTTTTCCCGCTACACAAAATCGTTGTAGAATTAAAAAGGATATCCGATGATATAGTACTTATTGCTATCGGTTTCTAGGCCAGCGTTCATACATTTTTGCCTATTCTCCTTTGAACAGCACGGTTTGATTACCCAACTGTTTGTATTTATGTACGTAAACACTTTATTGTACAACAAAGGAGATAGCAATTATAAAATAGACGAAAATATAACAGGGATGTACAAAGGCGAACTCTTTCCTTTAAGGGAAGGTTAGGGGGAGGTTTTGGTGCTGTCTATGAATATTATGTATATTAATAGTATTTTTATGTGTATTATACTCGTAGATATATCCTTTTTCAGCAGTCGGGTAAGAAGGATCCTGGCAGGCAGCAGTAATCGCTTGGCGCGGCGCCGATTCTCGTGATAACCGCGACTCGATACTGCGCGACACTATTCCGCCGATGTGATGAGGCTCCTAGCCTTGAGGCCCGCGCACATAGGCACAGTAAAACGCAGCGCAAAGATATTTTTCCACGGAGAAAAAAAAATGTTTTTCACTGCCAAAGCACTATTATTTTGTTTAGTAGCACAGCAATGACCGCATCGAAGAACTGGACCACAATCTATTACCGATGGTAGCCACTGCTCTTGCGATTCAGGAGATACGTCAGATATTTTTGCTTTTATTGAGTTTGTTAGAAGGGTAAAAGATGCTACAGAATCGAAATGCATCAATGACACAGGATCGATGAAGTGAAATAGGTACAGTGTTTATTTTGTTTGTTTTAAGCTATGTTGATATCAACCAGTAAACCGTCAATATTTTAAACTTATGTAAAATGCGAATCTATTTTCATAACACATTCCGCCGATGTGATAATAGGAGCCTTGAGGCCCGCACACATAGGCACAGTAAAACGCAGCGCAAAGATATTTTTCCGCGGAGAAAAAAAATGTTTTTCACTGCCAAAGCATTACCGTTTTGTTTAGTAGCACAACAGCGACCGCATCGAAGAACTGGACCACAATCTTTTATCGATGGAAGCCACTGCCCTTGCGATTCAGGACATACGTCAGATATCTTTGCTTTTCTTGAGTTTGTTAGAAGGGTAAAAGAACCGACAGAATCGAAATGCATCGGTGATACAGGATCGATGAAGTGAAATACAGTGTTTATTTTGTTTGTTTTAAGCAGATATCAACCAGTAAACCGTCAATATTTTAAACTTATATAAAATACGAATCTATTTTCATAACAATATAGTTGATACTCTTTAACAAAATATCTTGTGTAATAAAAAACCCAATTTGAAATATTAAAACATTTAACCCAACTTTTATCGCATATGAAATGGTAAATAAACTCTGACTAAAACTCAATACAATTTTAAAATATTTGTAAAATAACAAAACTCTATCGCCTGTTCGGAACTATTTTATATTTACTGATAAATCTCCTTTTGCATACCTGAAACAAAAACAATCCATTAGTTAATGAAACGAATATTCAATTCCATACAAAACTATTAAAACAGAATCCAACCGAAATGAAAAAAAAAAACTGCTGGAAATCAAATGCTCTTTATAATTATTTAATTTTCTTTTAGCAAAGCGTCGAGTACGAGTAGGGCGATTAATGGTAATAAAATGATTAAAAAGCTGGAACTCCTAACATTGTGTTCCTTCATTCTTGCATGTAAAAAAGATCGTGAGGTACTTTGTTCAGATCTCACACTTCACTTTAAGTCAGCCCTTAATTAAATAAATAAAAGCCTCCGGGATTCTGGTGAGCCCTGCTTTAAGTAGCTCTAGACTTACTTGAGAGAGGGTGGAGATCATCCTCGAGGTACTGAGTTATGTTTTGAACGACCAAACAAATTTTCATGAAACCTAGCTAATAAAAAACCACGCAGGATTTCTTTATTTTTTAATTGCGTCTATGTAAATTGGTCCTTCTCTTTGGGAACTACTGTGCAAAAGGAACTAATGGAAAAAGCTGGGTAAAATACATGCTTTGCTTTAATTAAAACACAAAATTAAAAAATAGTTGTTCGCGTGAAATTTAAATATAAATTACAAAAGATAGTGTTTTAGCATATTTTATTTAAAATACAAAATACAAGTTTTACATTTAGACCATTGGTGATAGGGAATAAATTGTCATAGGTGCCCTAACCTAGGAACGACTAGAAAAATAACACAATTAAACTAAAGAAGTAATTTTTTAACGGAAATAAAAACTGAGAAACGATGAAAATGATATTTAACAAGATACTTGGCATTGACAAATTGACGTGTTGCTAATTTTAAATTGAAACATACAAAGCTTCCCTAACAAAAACAGGTCTCTCTCGAACGGTCGTGTAAAATAAAATAAGACTGGTGGGAGATTGCCCAAGATAGGGCTACGTGGAAAGAGGGGAGGGAGGCCTTTGCCCAGCAGTGGGACATTATAATTTTAAGCCTTTAAATAATAATACATAAGTAATTAAATTTTAAAGCAATAACTATTTGAAATACTAATTACAAAATACCTTAGAGTCCTCAGAGTATTTGAAATACTAATTACAAATAATATTATTTGGTAGTAATTGAAATACAAATACCAAATACGTATTTGTATTTAAATACTGCCCACTGACACGATATCATGTTAAAAGGAATATGGTTATACCAATTAGTAAGTTATTATATCGATGCCAGACTCGGAATTTATATAATGCGTTGTTTTATCAAGTTAATTATGAACACTTTTCTTTAACAAGACTGTTAAACAAACTTGTTCGAATGACAAACTCAGACCTCGAACGAAGTCATCGCTAACAACGATAACTACATGAAAACTTTTCAAAACACGAAATAAAGACTAATTGGTATTCCGATAGTTGTTTTCAGTCTTTTATGAAAAGTTCAGAATTGGTTTAAGTAAAGTTTCATAAAAGAAGACGCCCCATAAATTCCAACCAACCTTTTTATTTTGCGGACTGTTCGCGAACGCCGCGACGGTTCACAATTTTATGATGTTGTTATTTTTACTGAGTGGAGCTGTAAATCGATAGTAAGTTTAATTTATCATTTATCACGTGGAGGGCTCCGAGGAATTATTCGGATTGATACCAGCCGCTGGATTCTACCATCGTACAACTCGTACCAAACCATCATTTCATCAACACCGTCTTGATAGTTGGAAATCCACTACCGTGCGTTTTTCGAGGGCCTTCGGAGCTTTCGGCGTCTGTATTTCCGAACCAATACTTGACTTGGGGCCTTCAAAAAACGAGCCTACTATTTTCTCAAAGGCCGGCAGCGCACCTGCGATTCCTCTGGTGTTGCGCTGGTGGCTCGCTTGCTCGTCTGCCTCCTTTTTGACATAAAAAAAAGTTTAATTATGTTATTAGATTAATGTACCCAAATGGTACCAACGGGACCCCAGTACTAAGCCTTCGCTGTCCTTTATACCTTCTGTCTTTCAGTGGGCTATATCTCATGAACCGTAATAGCTAGAAAATTGGAATTTTAACGTTTTTTTATGGCAAGGAGAAGGCACATGAGCACTCCGGCCACCTGATGGTAAGTGGCATCTGAGACTTATAGACATTTGAAACCTCAAGACTGCAATCCTAAGAGTTCAAATTCGCTGCAATCCCTGAGAACTAAGATGGAATGCCTCTATGCTAGTAATTTCACCGGTTGTCTTATCCCAAACCGGAACACAGCAATGCGAACACTGCTGCTTGGCGGTGGGTTAATGGATAAGATGGTGGCGGCGATCCGGACCGACCCTGCACAAGGTCCTACCACCACTAAGTTACGTTAAGTAAGTTAAGTTGTCGCGTTACCAACAATTAATAAAAATAAATAAATAATTATTACTATTTTACGGCGTTTTTTTACTTGACTTGAAACATAATAAAAAATAGTTAAGAATTAAGAAATGAACACAAGAATTATACGGACCGTATCATTTGCCAATTCGACTCGTACTCGGCCGGTTTTTATTTTTTTTAATGTTAGAAGAGGCTATGTTACACATACAAACATACATTGGCTATGTTGTTAATGTTAGAAGCCCATTGATACCCGCTAAATACAACAGGGGTACAATTCCCTTGAACAACTCGCACTCGATAGCCATTGTTTGAGCTATCGCACTGGCTGTACTATTTATTTATGGGGAGGAGAAGGCAAACCTCTTTGGACAGACCACCATGATTATAATTATTATTCCTCATTTAGTTAACCATAATTTCTGTATCTCGAAATAGCCAAAGTGGCAAAAATGGAACCCTTAAACATAGTTTCGTCATGTCCGCCGTCCGTATGTCACAGGCATTTTACTCAAAAACTACAAGAGGTACATTGATGAAATTTGGTGTCTTTTAGAAGCCATTACTTAGTTTAGTGCTAGTTAATTTTGAATTTAAAACCAAAATTGCGACAAATAATAAAATATTTTTTGCTAAAGAGATAGTTCTAAAGATTTTCAAGAACAGAACATTACACAATTATTATTTCCATCAATAAATTTATAGCGTAAACGCTTTGAAGATTGAAATATACATTAAAATTATTTAATGATACAAATAAATTTGTTGGGAATTTCGGTAAATTACCAATTACTGTGTTGTAATTAAGCAATTAAATATTATAAAGGTCGTAATAGGCTTTATTGAAGTAAAATGTAAGTCAAAATTATGTTTATTTATTAAATGTAAATTTGGTACCACGTAATGCACTGCTTTAAATATACTGAGACTTATTGGTTTTTTTGTACAGTCACCAGCAATAATATATTATCAAACATTGGGCGCAAAAATATCTTTCACAACTTTATTACTAGTGGTATAAGAGCGTGTCAGATATTTTTGGGCCCAATGTCGGATAATATATTATTGCTGGTGACTGTACAGATAAATTATAATTATGGCATTGACATGAAAAATATACATATTATTACGTATTTGGGTCTTTTTCATGTCAAGTAGTTGTAAATACTCATTTTGTATTTTTTTGTAATTTAATTTTCACAGGAATAAATAATTGACGACAGTATCATATTACTTAATACAGTAAATATCATAATGCATTTTTTAATTAGTGTAAAGTAACTTTTTTCTTATTTAGAGCATAACGGAGATAGACGTTTTTATAGAAGTGATACGAAGGCCTTTGCCTAGCAGTGGGACACTAAATAGACCATTAATTAGTTTATATCAAAAATCATGACGGGACGTATCTGGCGCAGTCAAGTAAGGCAAAAAATGGGAACACCCAAAAATTCCGTTTTATTTTCTGAATATTCATTTTGTCCGAAATTTAATTTTTCCGTTAGGTATGACATGCTGGAGCTATTTGAGTTCAAATTAATAATATAATTACTATACGTAGGTTAGGTTTGTTTTGATTAGTAAGTAATATTAAAAAAGGGTTCTATCAAAACATTGCATTCGGAATTATGAAAATTCGGGAGAACAAGAATAAAAAACCCGTTTAAAGATACAGCCGTATTTAGGTAAAAAAAATATGTTTATTGGTGTTTATTATGTTTTATTAAAAAGAAATAACCGAAATTGGTAGAATATAATTTAATGCTATTTAGTAACAAAAAATATGTACGGGCACTCTGCGAAAACGACCAAACATGGGATAGAACGAAAAACCACAATAGCTGAAACCGACTATCTGCTTGGTCGTTTTAAGCAGTGTGCTCACTTGATACCTTTGCTTATTGTATAATCCGATTAGTTGACCGATAGTATTTGGCTGTGTTCTGCAGATTAAAAATATAGTCTTTTAATGGACAAAATAGACTAAATCAAGTATGTACTTGAAGGTTAACTGGGAGAGATCCCTTAAAGGGATAAGTTCGCCATTGTACACGTTATCTTAAGTGTATGTACGTACTTACTTGTAATTGTTTTCTTTTGTGCAATAAAGAGTTTACATACATACATACATACATACTTTGGCTGCTTTCGACATTACAGAACGAAAATTTCGTTATTGGTCGTTTTATACATAATTGTATTCATTAGAATGACGTGCTAAAAATATGTCGCTTTCACCAAAATATACTTTGAAAAATCTAGTTCACGATGGCACACCTAACTCATTTTGCGAAAAAATGGCTATGGTCTCTTTCTGCACAAATATGGTCAATTATAACTCTTCGGAATTATGTAGTGTACCCTTAAATAATACTTTATATCGTAATGAAGAGTATTTTCGACACAATTGCAACTGAAGACTGAGTATTGAGTGCTGCAGTATTCGCTCCGGATCAATTTTACTGCACCACCGAGTGCGCCTACTGTGTACGAATTGCCTGTAACAGCAATAAACAATACAAGCGATAAATTTGTCGAAGCAATTTAAGTTGCAGAGGATTTATCGCCGCTTGGATATCGCTTAATGAGCGCTATAATATCGCTTCTTTAATTACTTTAGTTTGGGGAAAGAAATAGTTGGAACGTGAAAGTCTGACTTACCGGGAATTTCTAATTATCTGGTGCAACCTGAGTCTTGCATGTCGAACATACTTACCAGAATTTTAGGTGTACGTGCTTGCAGTAGATTTTTACGTAAAAACAAAAAATATTATCAAGTAATTGAGGGTTTTAAACGCATCATTTATTTCTTCAACAACCAATAATGCAACAAACGTGTTTGAAATAAAATATGCGGTTCATTAGATTATTACTTCACAGCCTACAACAAAACTAACATCATCATCATCATCATCATCATCATCAGCCCGTTGCAGTCGACTGCTGGACATAGGCCTCCCCCAAGGAACGCCACAGAGCCCGGTCTAATGCTTTATGCATCCAGTCGCTGCTGGCCCACGCTACGTAAAACTAACATAACCTTATCAAAATCATGACTAGGTACGTATAATAAAACGAAGTCCTCCACCGCATCTGTCTGTCTGTGCGTAGGGAACATCTACGATCCCAGAAACTAAAGAACGAATTTTCATGCGGTTTTCAACATCATTTAAATATTTTGAAAGGTTTTTTTTATGTATAATACATTTTGGTATAGTTATGTATGGGATTTACAAAAAACTAGTGTAAAATAAATAGGACAAAGGAAGGAGGAGGAAGGAGGTTCTGCTATTTTGTAAATTTGCTATTCTCTTGCATTGTCCTTGTTTTTTCTACTCTAAGGTTAGCTAGAAGAGATCCCGTATGGGATAAGTTGCCTATATATATTGATGAAAAAATGTTTTGTAATTATTTAAGTGCAATAAAGAGTTTACAAACATAAATACAAGCCATAGGACGCACAAATATAACTAAAATATATTTATTGTGATTTATTTTATTTTATTGATACAAATATACTGGCTTACTACTGGTTATACTTTTATATTGACTACACTACTATATCTAATGACCGAGACACCTGCTGCGATACGACCTTGTCCTTAGAAACATCATAGAAGGAAAGATAGAGGGAAAGAGAGGCAGAAGACCAAGAAGAAATTACTTTGAGCAGATAAAAGAGAAGGTTAAGGTTAAGGTCGTACCAGAAAGTCAAGCAGTTGACGGAGGAGCGGAGCGGGTGGCGATTACTCCACCGACAAGAGCATGACTCTTAAATAAAGAGAGAGAGAGACACTACTACTATTACAATTTAACATAAATTTATACAGCTCCTAAAAAAATTTGCTCTCATTTCAATTCTGAACGTTAATATTAAGAAAATAAGAAACAGAATTAGACTATGTATGTATCTGCTATATCCTTAAAATTCAGATCAGCATGTTTGTGACATTGGAAGTTCTTTGGCAGTTTTTCGGCAAATCTTATGTTGAAAATATTATCATGATTTCATTAATCAAAGTTTCTTTCTTATCGCCACGGAGGCCGACGGGTAAACAAGGTTAAACAGCTCAGTAAAGAAAGCGGGAGAAACTTGCCAAAACAAGACGCCAGCATAATGTTACGATATCTAAATTCCTTCTGCCTTGAGTTAATATACGCGTGAGCAAGCATGTCATGTAACATGTACATAAAATAGATGAAAATAGCGATTGTGATTTCATCAGTGCGACTCAAACTATAAAGAACTTTCAATGTCATAAAGTGTTTTGGTCAAATTTGATCTGAATATTTTTTTCCATCAGTATTACAACCTAAGATCACAAACATCCTTTTACTTTGCTTATAATGAGCGATGCTCATTGGTGGTCATGGCTTAGGGGCAGAATTCAAGCCACAAAGTTGTTCGCTTATTTCTTAGTGTTTATTTATTTTTTAAGAATCTGCCTTTATTATTTAATAAAGTTATATAAATAAACTAGCTTTTGCCCGCGACTTCGTCCGCGTAGAACTCGTTTATTGCAGTTAAGTAAATTAATAGGTTTAAGTAATTCTATAGTTTGACGTCCTCCCTGGCAAGAATGATCTTTCAAACACATGTAATATTGAGCTCGAAATTTACCGGGACACCAACTTTAACCATTAACTCTTACGGGAGGGCACTCCCGATACCTCGAAAGAGTTCAGGAACTCTAAGGGTAGGACGTGACTTGCTCTGTGTCTATGACATTGTCTACCAAGAGATACTCCAAAACATCGCCTTCTACATGAGACATATTTTTATATTTATCCGCCCGACAATTTCGTTTGTGGGTGCTAATATCGCCCTCTCGCACAAACATTCTCTATTCTTTATATTGTTTTTTAGATCGGGGTACACGTTATTTTTTAGATCATCTGTGTTTTATACAATATTACAGAATTCGCGGTTTAATGTATTCAAATCGTTACTATCTCTCGCCATACGATCTTCGCCAATTTTTAGTAGAGCTGCCGCATATATTGCCCCAACTGTGTATCATGGTGTACTCGTAGTTCCTGGCATATTTGTAGTGAGGTATATTTTTTATATTTATATACTCATATCGTAGATGCCGAAATGCATTTATTTTATCCGCTGGTGTGCGTTATCACCGGTAATTCAAATTCAAATTCAAATTCATTTATTCTGTAAGTAGGCCCTGTAGGCACTTTTACATGTCTGAGTCTACCAGCTTTTCCAAGGGACTCTGTTGAGAAGAAACGCCGCAAGAAACTCAACAGGAAGTCTTTTTTTTTATATGAGTAACTTATTACTATGATAAACTTAAGCTAACTAATTTAAATGTCACAGGGATGTACAGGTCCCAGGAGCAATTATGAGACTTAAAGTATATTCAATTTAAATTGGAAATGTAAAGTCTCCAAATTTCAAATAAAAATTAAAAATAGACATAGGTAAGGAGATGTAGAAAGTCTCCACGGTCAATAATACAATTATGGAGATGTAAAGAGTCTCCAAATGTCAAATTAAAATTAAATTTAAGAAATAAACATCCATAGGAGATGTAGAAAGTCTCCACGGTCAATTATGGAGATGTAAAGAGTCTCCAGATGTCAAATTAAAATAATAAGCATACAAAGGAGATGTATATAGTCTCCACGGTCAATAATAATTGTAATACAAACAATTCAGTCCCAAGCATTGTTATCATTCATATAATCTTTGATACTATAATACGCTTTAGAAATTAGTTTACGTTTAACGTAACTTTTAAATTTATTTACTGATAGATGAGTAACACTACTTGGGAGCTTATTATAGAACCTTATACAATTACCCGTGAAAGAGTTTTTTATTTTATGAAGCCGTGTAAAGGGCACTGCGAGCTTATGTTTATTTCTAGTATTAACATTATGTATGTCACAGTTCTTTTTAAAATTAACGATGTTTTTATGAACATGCATAAGGTTTTCATAAATATATTGACTGTATACTGTTAATATATTGGTTTCTTTAAACTTATCTCTAAGAGAGTCTCTATGACCCATCTTGTAAACAGCACGAATAGCCCTCTTCTGCAGAACAAAGATGCTGTTTACGTCAGCACCACTACACCATAGTAAAATACCATATGACATAATACTATGGAAGTAACTAAAATAAACTAATCGAGCGGTTTTCAAGTCTATTAGTTGCCGAATTTTATTAACTGCAAAAGCTGCAGAACTGAGTCTATTTGCTAATTTAGCCAGATGAGGACCCCATTGGAGTTTGGAGTCTAACGTTAAACCAAGAAATACTGTATCATTAACTAGGTCTAGTTTGTCATTTTTAATAGTTATAGTAGTTTGTCTATTTTTCACATTGGTTGTCATAAATTTAATACATTTAGTCTTTTTCTCATTCAGTAATAAATTATTAACACTGAACCAATCTACTACTTTTGATATAGCATTGTTTACATCAACATTGAACTCCTGTTGTCTTTTAACTTTAAATACGAGTGAGGTATCATCAACAAACAATACTATATCATGGTTGTCCTTTATAAGGTAGATGAGAATCTGTCTAAATTCGCCGTCTCAAAGCACCATCCCTCCCATGATAGTTTGGTTACTCTTAAAATATCCATCATAGTTCAATATTATATATATTATATTATGAGTCTTAATACTAATTATAATGTAGGTATCTATCATTATAAATGGTGGAACTCCCAAACATCATCCGTGGCCGCTGAAAAAAAACATACAATATTCTTCAAACAAATTTACCCCCATTAATCTAATTCGGTTCCGCGGTTTATCCGTGAAAGCGTAACAAACAGACAGACGACAGATATAATTGAATTGCCATTTTGAATTTCTACCTATACTTTCACATCATTTTCGAAATCTGCGTCCTCAAAATCTAAGAAAATGACAATTATGTCCACTTTTTAAAAAAGATCATGGCCTCCATCTTGAATTCTAACTTTGACATAATTTTCATAATCTGCGTCCACAAAATGTAAGAAAATGATACCAATGACGACTTTTTCAATAAACATCATGACGACCGATAACCGACCAATTCGCCGAAAAATTCAATGCCTGTCCGTAATTATTTTCAAATGATCATAATAACCGCCCTAATATTAAATAACAGCCGTAGAATTAATACGCCGTGAATAGTGAATAGTATTGAAAATAGCGGAAAAAATGTTAAAATCTGGATATGTCAACACTGACAACTTCAATCTAACACAGCTTCTTTTGATATAGACTAACAAAACTGAATGTAGGTACAAAGCCTGTCTCATGTTGTCACACTGGATGGCAAAAGCCATAGGAGAAATAAATTATTCAATTGCGCAATTTTGTCAAATAATTACTAATCTTATTCTATATTAGTAATTATTTGCGTCCCCAAAAACTAAGAAAATGTTATCCGTGACAACTTTTTCAAAAAACATCATTGCCGCCAGCTTGAATTCTAAATTTGACATCATTTTCATAATCTGCGTCCCCAAAATGTAAGAAAATTATACCAATGACGACTTTTTCAATAAACATCATGGCGGCCATTTTGAATCCCAAATTTGATATCATTTTCGAAATCTGCGTCAACGCAACCATAGAAAACGACACCCATGATGACTTTTTAAAAAAACACCAATGATATTGTCGTTATTCCCTCGGGAACCTTTAAATTTTCCGGGATGGGATTTCCCTATGTGTTCATCAAGGGTATAAGCTATCTCCATTTTTATTAATAAACAGTAGCCTAAATACCAATTTCCAAATTGCTTACTTTAAAAATAACTAATCTCCTATACTAATTTCTACCCCCTTTTTTAACCCTTTAGGGGATGAATTTCCAAAAATCCTTTCTTAGTGTACTCTTAGGGTACCCAAGGAATATTCCCTTCAAATTTCAAGTCCCTAGGTCCAGCGGTTTAGGCTGTGCGTTGATCAATCAGTCAGTCAGTTTTACCCCTTTCCATCCCTTCGGGGATGAAATTATCAAAAACGCTGGAACACGTATAAATTAATTCACAATTTTCAACCTAAACACAAAATTTGAATAGTCTAACTTAAACTAAAACTGACGGACTTTCATACAAATTTTCATCCCTTTAGGGGTGGAATTTCCAAAAATCCTTCCTTAGTGGATCTTTACACTATATAAGGTATCTATGTGCGAAATGTCAAGTCTCTAGGTTCTAAGGTTTGGGCTGTGCGTTGATATATCAACAATCCGTTTTACCCCTTTTCATCCCTTCGGGGTTGAAATTATCATAAACGCTGAGACACGTATAAGTTATAATTCAATCGCTAACCTAAACGCAAAATTTGAAGCGTCTAACTTCAAAACTGACGGACTTTCATACAAATGTTTTTCCCCTATTTTACCCCCTTAGGGGTGGAATTTCCAAAAATCCTTCCTTAGTGGATCTCTACACTATATAAGGTATCTATGTGCAAAATTTCAAGTCTCTAGGTCTAGCGGTCTGGGCTGTGCGTTGATATATCAACAATCAGCTTAGCATTTTATATAATAGATAAATAATACATTTCAAACTAAGTATTTTTCACGACCTCTTTGAATCACAGACATCTCGCGTCTATTAATACAAAACGTAAAATCTGACTTTACTGCCTTAATGCAATGAGTAATTTAACAGTTTAGATCACAATCAAACTTTTATCAGCTATAAAAAAGCTTTGACGATTACTAAAACCTGGATACATCATAAAAAAACAAGTGAGACAGCTAAAATCTACCAAACACTTTATTCTATCAATTGAAAAAACTGACTAAAATCTAAAAAGTAAGTAAGACGCTTTAAAAGAGTGTGATGAAACAAATTACCCGTTCAATTATTTAAAATTAAAAGATGGCGTCTCAATTCAGGACGCCATTTTGCTTAATGTGGTCGGAAAGAGATCATTCGAGAGAGAGGGATCATCCGAGAGCCGTTACGGGTTATGGCATGGAGTCCCCGTGGGATAACGGGGATATTAGAGATTTCGGCTACGCTGCGGAAAACTTGGGCGTGCTCACAATACAGCGCGGATGTTTATTGAATTTGGGCTTTAAGTGTACAAGGTAAACATGAATTTGAAATGAGAAAAAAATAACATGCTTAGATTAGTTGAGAAATTATTAAACGTTTTGTTCTTTTTACAAGTATTTATAACTTGCACTGGTCGTTTTTGACAAAAAATATTTTTATTTATATTTAATAATTCTGCCAGTAATATCGGCACAATGCCACTGCTGTCATCTTAGATATTTTTCTTTTCAGTCTTAGTTAAGTTTAAGTTTTATTTTTCTTAGTTTTAAAGTAGATTTTAGATCTTAAAGAGGTATTTAGTATTTGTTTATATTTATTTCTTTGTGTCTGTCGTGATACTTAAAAGGTATTATTAGCGTTAAACAATATTAAACTTTCGTTATTGTTGTCATCGTGGTCCTCGTTGATTAATTAGCAGTGGCATGGGCTCATAAATTTCAATAACGTCCATTTCAGCTGTTTATATTTTCCCATCTCTTCTTTGTTAGGTTGTCTTGGAGGTATCGCTATTTAGCGATACGACCGTCGCCTGTTGACTCACTAGGTAACATTTTATTTTTATTTTCTTACTGAATGTGCTGACCAACAAAGGGTTTTTGTACTCAATTGTATTGCATGGTCACAGTTACCTAAATCAAGATAAGCTGTTGCAGTTTCGTCTTGATTCCTAAAGTTGGAAATAATGTGTCTTGAGTTGAGAGTTATGTGACAGAGACACAGAAATACTAGGTTGAAACTTCGACGGATAAATCAGGAATACTTGAAGCTTTTACTAAATTCCCGTGATTTACCTTTTATCGACAAGTGTTGGCTCTACCACTACTTAACTCTACAGCCGACAGTCAAGCATGCCTTTTAAAAATAATTGGCGGAGTTGTGTTTTTTAGGTGAGTTATATATTTTTCTTAGTTTAACCGTGTCTTTGTGGAAAATGAACGTTTTGTTTTCAAATGTTTATATATCTTTTTCGAAAATACATAATACCAAAGTACACAGCGATTCTTACAATTAGATATTACTTTAGGGGTGTTAACTACAATTGCTTGTGTATAAACGACCTTTAAGCGTAAGCGAAGCGCTTTAAACATAATCGCCTTTCGGAGAAGCACCTTATTGTAATGTCTTCCGATATTGCTATAACATTTTGAAGAACTAAAATTCGATACTTTCCATTTTAATTGGGCGGAGTTTTCTATGAATAGAGAGAATGTAGAAGTTCAAGGGAGAGGTATTTAATGAGCAGTGGAACAGTATTATAGTAGACTTCTAAGTATAGAAAGCATCTGTGGTCAAGGTTAATGATTGGTGATCGTAAGGTACCAAGATCGAACTCCAGCGGTTGTCATGGTATCAATGAGTTTTTCTAAATTAAGTACATTTTACGTTGAAGAAAAACGTCGTGGGAAAACCTGCACATTCGAACAGCTTGCTGAATGTATAAGAGGGGCAAAAGCGAAAAAGGTCCCAAAGAGTCGAAGTTTATCGAAAGAGTATACAAGATTTAAGATAAGATAAGGCTCATTAAATAATAAAAAATATATACTGTTGGTAATTTGCAGCACAGCGATATCCGACTTGATTGTGACAAAAGCTATGGACTTCCTTCAAGCCCAAAATCTACTAAATCCTACAATTCAATTTAAATTCCCTCAAATGAAATACAACTACAATCAGACTCATCCCAAGATATAAACCGCGACGACGTCCTGGATGGGAGGAAAGAATCTCCTAATCTATCCCACGGGACGGAATGGGACAATCGCGACGGCAAGTTTAATGACACTTTGCAAAATTAAAAACCCGAGGGTTTGACGATTTGTTTAAATTAAAGTGGGGGCTAACTCGAGGAATCGCACCGGGGAGAGGGTACCGCCTGTATTTATTCGAACGGGTACTTTGAACGAAAGCAATTTAGTAGGAACTCTACAAATTATTCTGTTTCATCTCACTCCAATTTTATTTCGTGGTTAAGCGTTTTTAACTAGAGGTGTTGTTTTTTCTCGTTTAGTTTATTTTTACATACATACGTACATTAAATCACGCCTGTTTCCCAGAGGGGTAGGCAGATACCACTTCTTTCCACCTGCTACGATCCTGACAAATCTCTTTCGCTTTTTCTTTATGTTTATCTTTAATCAATACATATATAAGTTATTTGAAGGGAACACGGAAATAAGAGCAAAATGTCGGGTGTTACATTTCAAATGAATCCGTCGGACAGCCTCATATAAAATCTATTGTAATAAGAACTTCCGACATTTTATCGGATCCGACAACCGACAAGTGGGAACAGTAAAATGTCTAGTCACCTTAGTAACTTTGTGAGATATCGCGATTTGAAAGTAAAAACCACGTAATTTTCGTGTAAACTGTGAAAAAATATAAGTTACATTAACATATTATTTGTTTGCGACTGTTGTGACTGGAATCTTTGGCCGCTCACCCATTCCATTAGAGCTATTGTATGTACATTCTACACAAGTTGCAGTTGCAGGTTATCATTAGGTACACTGCAAAAAAAAAACTAAACTAGTTCGGCTACTTGACGTTTAGCCAAACTTTAATACTATGGAACCAAAACTATGTTAATATTGCAAAACTGATTTGGAAGACATCACGAACTAATTTTTTTTATTTAGTGCTTTGGTTTTGTAGGCACTCAAGTTATGTTACAAGCAGCTAAAAAATTTGCTACTGTTAGCAAATCTTTTTTTTTTCTATATAGAAAACGTTCAGGATTGAAGTAAGCTGCCGGACCGTCGCGTCGAGCACTTATGTAAATCCCATACATTTTATCAGTTATTGAAAATCGTCTACAAGTACGAGTGTTACCTGTGCGTTGCGTCGTCGCCACTGCATTATTCTACATTTAAATTAGAAGGACACGCCACACGATGCGTTGAAACACTCGCGTCGCTCTGTGTTGAAATCACAGCGATGCGACAACGCAACGCACCGGCAACACACCTGTGGTACCGCTCTTAGCGTTACCTAATCATCTTGTCAAGGGTCCCTTTTTTGTAATCAAAGTATTTGCGTCTTCGTGTATTAAAATTACCATTACATATTTATTTTTTAATTGCTCAAAACTACAAATTTAAGAATAACAAGTGATTGTAATTCCTAATGGCATTCTCTACCAGTTGACGTTAAAATTGCGTAAATATTTATATAAAGAGTATTTTAAATGACCACATTGTACATTGCGAAAAAACATAAAAGAAACAAATTCAAGTAAAGCGTTAACTAATTCAAAATAGCTTTAATTAAAATTTAACTATGTATGAAATGAAATTACTAACACACGAGTAAGCACAAGGTTTTAATAGTGGAAAACTATCGAATTAGTCGGTCGAGCTAGGGCGATTATTCCTGATCTCTTTATTAATTAATGGCCAATTTAGCCCCTGGAGGGTTCCGATTTGGGGTTCTGTAAAGAATGCCTTTGGAACCCTCTGGGGTTAGATTTATTGGGTAGTTTGTGGGTAGTTTTATTACTTGGATTGAGGCTAATGTGCTCTGATGAGTTAACCACGTGAATAGATACTATCGAGTAAGTTTTCGGTTATAGTTGCTCTTAGGATAATGAAAAATTGTAGATAGGAAGCTACATTTTTTGTAGCTGTTAACAAGATTAATTGGGGAAAAATGTATTTTGAAGGGTTCCGTAACCAGAGGGAGTTAAACGAGGGTCCCGTACCGTATGGTACGGCTCCCCTATGGAATCCCTAATCGTCATTTATTCTTATGCATCGTTTGTCAGAATTTTCATTTATCCTAAAGCTATTTTCGGTTGAATTTTAAAACATTTTAGTGTTGAATATAACACAAATACAACCCTAACCTAACCTAACCGCAGGTATTTTGGAGATATTAAAAAATTGTCTCACTCAGCTGAAAACCAATTTAGAACAAACGATGCATTAAAACAATCGTTATTAGGGATTCTGAGGGATACTCGTATGGTACTATATTACAAAATCTTTATCCGCCCATCTGCCCGTCAGATTTAAATTTGGCGTGAAAAAAATATTTCCATCTTTGCCGTTTTAAAAAAGATGATGCGTAAACTAAATAGAGACCAGCGGCGTTCTGAAAAGTTAAAATATAATAACGTTAAAAGATCAGTGCTTATTAGTAAAGTGAAGCCAAGAAAATATAGGATTAAGTAAGACAAGAATATAGAATAAAATATTTTGACATAAAGAAACGTGTGAAGAATAAAGACGTACCAAAAAACTGTTACACAAATATAACCCTACATGAAAACAGATAAAATAAATTAAAATATTCGAAAACCAAGTTTAATATTGAACTGATAGATCGTATTTAAATAAGTTTTCAAGTTTCTATTTATTTAAGGAGGTAGTTGGAATTAACTAACACGCAAGATTCAGCCTAAACACACAAACTAACCGGTAAATTGTTAATGACTTACTCGTTACTTTCCGAGAACATATTGAGTTAGTTTGTGGGCCGTAGTTAGTCCCTTTACATTTTTAATAATACCTACCAGGTTTTACATAACAGAATAATTGCCATACTTTTATTAACTACAGTTTTTTTTAAGTCTCATTTTGTAACTAGATTTTGGGCGAAGAACGACCTTAAATCAATAAAAGTCGTAGGTATTCTAGCTGGCCAAATGGACAGTAGCAGCAACAAAGTTCGTAAAATAGAATTAAATGCATTATTATTTATTTAATGTGAGTACCAGTATCTTTAGTTATTTTAGTAACTTTAGTACCTATGAGTTATATTATTGAACTGTTTGAAGCCAATATAAAATCCTAAAACTTATACCCCCTTACTAATAAACGTTGAGTAACGGTGGTATAGCTATACAATGTTTTGTCCTTATCTGTCAAATTCCAATGTGACAATGACAGCTAAGGACAAAACATTGTATAGCTATACCACCGTTACTCAACGTTTATTAGTAAGGGGGATAAACTACAAGGCCTAGTCTTCATTTGTTTTTTAAAGTAGGAAATAAAAAAGTTTGGCAGCCGTCCATAAGAATTTAGCCCCCGCTGTTTTTATTCTTAACTTCAAAATACAGAAAAAGCCTAATTTCCTTCATAAACCGACCACTGGCCGCCTATAAACCACTTGAAGCATGTCAGAAGTAATCTCGCTTTGACTAATAAAGTATAATTCTAATGAAATTTGACTGCCTCGTAAAGATATCCCGGATTATGACGGCGGGCCTCACGAGGGCTGCTTTACTTCGGCCAGAATTATGACGTAATAAGCTGATGCAATATGGAGGGCTTCAGGGATACTGAACTACCTGGTTCTTTGGAATGAACATTTTCATCATCGTCATAATTTAAGAGCTACCTCTTGTCGGCGGAGTACTCTCAGTCCGTCTATATTCTTTGCATCTTGATGCGACTCGATCTTAAATTTAAGATGGCTAAAAGTTTGTAAATTAAAGAACTAAAACCCAACTGCAAAAAAGAACGAATCAAGAACCTTTGTAATATTTTATTCTAATTACTACCATGTATTTATTATTATATGCACATGATCTTATACTGATATCCCAAAATGCCAACGACTTACAAATAATGTTACACCAACAAGATCATGAAAGCAGGAAACTGGGCCTGTAAATGAACACTGAAAAAACAATGCTCATGACTAATGGACAAAAAATAGAGATGTGGGTTAACAACAAACATGTAGACTATGTAAATGAATACACATACCTAGGGCAGATAATATCTCCAGAAAATCTAAATGATAAAGAAAAAACACCAGAGTGTGTATTGCATGGAAAAAGTACTGGTCATGGAAGGAAATTATGAGAAACCCTGATATTTCAATAAATGCAAAAACAGATTATTCAACACTTGCATACTCCCCAGCTTAACCTATGGTTGCCAAACATGGGCACTGACAAAGAAAAATAGGAAAACCTTGGAAGTATGTCAACATAACATAGAAAGAAGCATACTTAACATAAAGAAAACAGACAAAATAAGACTAAACAAAATCAGGAAAAAGACAAATCTAATAGATATATCTGTTGCAATAAATAAACTAAAATGGAGATGGACAGGTCATATGCTAAGAAGCACAAAGAAGAAATGGTCCAAATCAATCACCACTTGGTCTCCGTAGTCGTAGATGGGAGGATGACAATAGAAAAGTAGCAGGACCAGCATGGAGACGAACCAACAAGGAATAGGGAAAGTTGGAAGATTCTAGGGGAGGCCTATGTCGCGAGGCAAGTCGACCATACCGATGTCAATGAAAATCAAGATAATAATAAAAATAATCATTAATAATAATACTAATAATTAATAATAATAATATGATAATATTGTAATAATGTAAAAGAAAGGTCGGAATAAATGTCTGTTTTATTTATTTTTATTTATTCATTATTATATTTTATATTTTTAAATGTATTAACGAAACAATTGTTTACAATATAAAAATAGAACCTAGTCCCATAAAACTGTTTACACAGTTTGACTGCGGGATCATTGAGTCTCTTTACTAGGATAATATAACTTTAGCAAATATTGATTTTTAAATGTATACAATACTAACTGTGTATTCACTATCGCTAATATGGTATTCGCTATCTGATTTACAATAGAACGTATGATGGATGACGTAGAGGCTAAATTCTGATGACCTAGTGAAACAGGGTGTAAGTAAACTTAACTCGTTATTGTTAGTATGTAAGAAGTGCGTGGCTGCGTCCCGCTGCATTTAGTCGATTAAACGCATCTAATGAGCAAGGACGTGTTTATGTGTTACGCCCCCCACCTACCCAGCTAACAGTTATAAAAAACGATCTATACATACACTGATTATGCTAGACTTAAATCCTTTTTCACTTGATCTTCAAGAGACTTATACCCTTTTTCACTGGGACCCCAGAATTTAGAAAAATTCTAAACATTGACAGTAGGCATCCACAGCAAGTGGAACTCCATCAATTGTGTTTGTCAATAATCGTCATCCTGCGTACTAACAGGGTATTTTTAAAATAGTGTTTGAAGTCGAATGCCAGGATTATTATAGCAACGTTCATCGTGCCTTCAACTGCGAATAATATTTTGAATAGCTTAAAAAGTAGTCGTGTAAAAACAAAAAAATACTATAAATATCAGGAGAAAAATCCACGAAAAACATTGCTGATGCTTTCAAAAGAAAAACGAGGCCCAAAGACTGACTAATTCTTCCTCACGTCACATTCCAAATATATAAACGCAATGTGAGCTGTATGGCAGGTCAAGTTTAGACTAAACTACCTGAAGACTTGATGAGAGTCTTACTGCCACTCTTTAGGAAAACGTTAGTCACAGATTTTTAAAAGATGATTTTATTCAGTCAATGAGTTCCTTAGTGACCCCATCGCATAAAATTTTAATAATGGATTAAAGGCACTTGAATAAGAACCTTGTAAACATACATTCTTGCAAAGAAAATTTAATGGTTTCTTTATATTTATGTATGTATTTTTATAATAATATGTTTACAGATATAACAATGATAGGCTTAGTTTGGGCGAAGGGCAATTTGTGTGAAATTTTCCCCGATGTTTATTTAGTAATTGCTCTTGATTTGATATTGTGTGTGTTTTTTTGTTTGGCGTTCAATAAAGAGCACTTGTACCATTATCTATTGTGCTAGTTCCAATAATAAAGGTACGTGTTTTTGATTTGTTTTGTAATATTCATCAGGAAGTATTTCATGTCGATTATAGCTAGTGGAATTTTGATAATTAATATTACAGGAATTTAATTTTGCGATATATGCGTGTTACAATTTCTACAATGATAAAAATAAGTTTTTCTTCTCTCCCTTTTCCTTTCCGTTGGGGGACGATATTCGGAAATTGTTTCCTAGTGCACCTCTAGGGTACCCCAAGGAACATTCGCTCCAAATTTCAAGTTCCTAGGTCTAGAGGCATAGGCTGCATTATCAATCGGTCAGTCATACAATCACGAAAGAGTTAATATAATGTGTAGAAGATTATTTAAATTATGACCTGCCTTGTAATAAAATATTAAATTCATTTTATTTCAAAAAGACAAGAAATTAATTTTATTTTAAATAATATACCATGATATCATATCCTATTGTAGCCCGAAAAATGCTAACCCTATTTTCACTACCACTAACTTCATTAGCACTAAATTAAAAATCCCGAATTTTAATTTTCCCTAATATTTATTAGCCCTAATTTTAGCATACCGAAGTTACGTTATACCTATTTTTTATATCCGATTCTTAATAGCCCTATTTTTAGTTATCCGATTTCTGTGAACACCGAACATTACTATTACCTAATATGATAAAAACCTAACGTTTGTTAAACCTAATTATCTACATTCCTAATGCCGCCCTCTTTATTAAAATATACAATAATATTTACCCATTTCGTTCATTTACCTTACATTCACTCTTAAGCTAGATCCATAATGAGAAATGCACGCAATAAAATATTTTGAGCCTTACCATTTCCATTTTGAGTCTGATAGGGACCTAAACGACCATAATTAAGGGCGACGGAGCTCCGCTGGGCGGAGCTCCTATTCCGAGTAGGTGAGGCGCTTCGCGCCTTGTCGCAACTCTAACCTAACATAACCTATGTGGGTAAAATTTACTTAACACTCTATTTGTTTTTTTGTCTATATTACGTTGAAACAATTATTAGTGTAAACAGTTATTAGGACTTATGACTATTAGGTCTATTAATCATTAGGTATCATCATTGATAGTTTTAGTAATATTATAGCATTTAACGTTTAGTACATGTAAACATTAGGGTTTATAACTTTAGGTCTAGTAATCAATTAGGACATACCTACAAGTTTAGCTGTCATAACATTAGGACTAATGAAAATTATATCAAACGTTGGTATACCTAATGAAATTAGCTTTTATGATATTCGGTCTAGTAGGGGTGAACCTTCCAATTCACACAAGCAACAGTTTACTTAAGCATTTTGACATTAAGTCCGCCATTTGTACTTACTTTGTGTATTCTATTACCAGTTTCCTTGTTAAGAGAACAATGGCAACGACCACGGGAAAACTTCAATTAACTTTATTAATTAAAACATCAACCATCGGAATTTATCAACAGATTACATTACAAAACAGAGTATCTGAAAAATGCTCCATTGTCCCTTTATACGCCGCTAAAGTGGAAACCTTAGTGACGTTTATAATTAGACCTCGGCGCTGCCAATAAAGACATTCTATTAAATCTATTGTGGAGAAAAAACTCGAACGACACAACATTCGCCACTAAGCGAAACGCAGTGATAGCTCAATACGAGGTGGCTCTTGCTATCGATATTGCTATCACACAGGATGCAACTGACGGTATACCGAAATCTAAAATACACTTCGTTCGTTCAAATACTGTGCATTACAACCCTTTGAAGTAACTGACACTGCTTTGTGCGCGCCGCGGCGGCTTCTTTGCTGCAATTGTAGCGGCACATCTAAACATGCAAACTATTTGAACGAACGACCTATAGATGTTCTCAGACCATTTTACTGAACTGTGTTTTTCCGGGAATGTTGAAAAGTTGCATTTTAAACCCCTGAGGCAACATAAGAGTGTTATAAGTTTGCAGTTTAATGTCTCTCTATTCGTGTCATTCACCTTGTAGTTACTTTCCTAAATGGGTTGTAGTAATGCGGACGCGGTTTAAAAAAAAAACTTAAAGCTAGTTAAGCAGGGATGGTTTTTTGGTTAGTTCGATGAAAATCGGGCGGGTGGTTTAAGTGTTAATTCAGTTTAGGACAAGTGTAAGGGACAGAGCATTAGCAGTTGTATGGGTCTGTTTCTTTCTCTCACCGTAAACTGAACAGAATAACTAGTCATGGTAACCCCCTGTACAAGCACATACTGTACATAGCAACAAATTATAAGAATCGATAAGCACAGCCAAACCACCAAACTAAATCAAATGTTATTTCCAATTTTATTCTCACAAAAGAATGCTCCGGACATGACAATAGTCCATTTCCTAAACGTCAATACAAGGTAATATTGAAAGAAATCCGCCTTTCACAATACGCCAGTCCCCGGAAATATATCGCATACAAAACAAGTAACAAAGAACCAAAAGAAGTGGGGGCAAAACAATAGCCCTTTTGTTTGGTAAACAATCCAATTAGTGTAGCGAAAAGACGGAGGGCGATAATTAAAAAAAATACGAGCTACTGCCAGTCGGAAAGGATCGAGATTGGCTAGCTTCGTTGGTGGATCAAGTGTTGAGATTATTTAGTTAGTAGTTTTGAAATTAAATTTGAATGTAGTATTGTATTTTTTTCTATTGTGAAGAGAGAAATGTTGTATGGGATTAACAAGTTGCAACTCAGTTCTTTTATTACTGAAAAGAAAGTGTTAAATGTGGTTAATTACTCGAACATATAACGCAAACGAAGTCGCCGGTAAAAACTAGTGTTCAATGAAACTATATGCCGTAAGATTAGCATTATATTTTTCGGGAACACCTTAAAATTCAGAATTACTTTTTTCCGAATATTTATTTGCCCGAATTTTCATTTTCCGAAAGCTATGCAACGCTGGAGCTATTTTAGATTAAATGCATAATTTAATTGTCAGACGCAGGTAAGGTAAGGTTTGATATATAAGCGATAGCAAAAATTTAGGTCTACATACATAATCTCACGCCTTCGTTCCCAGAGTGGGGTAGGCAGAGCTACAGAATTACAAACATCTCTAAAAACCTGTTGATAATTCTATAACCACAATTTGCACAATTAGGCTAAGATGTTTACCAGCGTATTAGTGACAGGTTGCAAGCCCATCGCCTAACAGTACTACAAGCCTTTATTCCCTTAGTCGTCTCTTACGACATCCACGGGAAGACATGGAGTGGCACTATTCTAACTCGGCAACCACACGAGTAAAAATTTAGGTCTAATATCAAAAAAATGTGGTGTTCGGAATCATGACTCTTCGGAATTATGTAGTGTACCCATATTTTTCACATACAAAGCTGATATCAATTACTTCCGTTATTAAACATCAAAGGTTATTACGAACTATGCCAATGATCAGATCTCATTATGGGTACGTCCGCTACTCCGGCCGTTGCCTCTGATCCGGGGCAAAAAGAACCGGGATCAAAGGGCGGCCGGGGGACGTCGATTGCTTCTGACGCGACTGGCAAAGTCGGTAGATCAAACTTTATCAATAAATTTAATCAATAAATCAATACAGTTACCAAATAGAGACTCATGGAGATCAAGGAGAGAGGTTTTTGCCCGGCAGTGGGACACTCATATAGGATAGGAAAAAAAAAAAACATGAATTTCAAATTACCGTGACACTGTCTCACAGCCGACGTAAATTTGATAAAATCTTTATTCTGATAAGTGAAACGTACGATTCTTTCTTTTTAATTTCTGAATAACAGTCGTTCGTAAGAAAATACCACTGAGGAAGAGAAGAACCACAAGAAACTTAAATACTTAGTCAGTATTTTAATTAAGAAGAAATCTATTCAAGTCGATGGGTGCAACGTCCCTGTGATATTTCGAATGGACTGGAAACTCATTGCCTTGTCCTTTTTATTTTACCGGTTCAAATAAAGTAAAAAATATGTTCAATGGAAAACTGGCTCGTTGTCATCTTTTTGCTAATAGTTGTGAGGCTGGCAGGTGTAGATTGGAACCCATTGATGGAAAAATTCACCGTGAAAGGCTTATTCGTAGAATTTTCTAGAAAACCCGAGCACCTTTTTAGGGTTTAGTTCAAAATCGGAATTCGATCGGGACACTATTTGCGGCGTTTTCCCTTACATTTCGTTCACAGCTTAAGTTTTAAACGAGAAGGAGCTCTGACTTGGTGGGATAGAGTGCGAAATGGAGTTTGGAGCGAAATAGGTCAGCCGGGATGAAGTTATTGGAAACAACGTTGAAACGTCTTAGTTTTCTGTTTTGAAAGTATTTGTTACAGAAAATTGCTAAGTTAATGGTTTGGAATGTTCGCGTGGCGGCTCGTACCCGCCTGTTTCGTTCAAAATGTACAAGCTTTTAAAACAGAATTCGCGGAACCTAACCTGCTGTTCAAACTTTCAAAACACAATAATATTGTTAATTAAACAACTCGAATGAGAAAGTTTAGTTAAAATAATCGAAAAATAATAAATGCAAATTAAAGGGAATACTAATTTGACCTTTCTTCGTTTAATAATGTCAGGTTTTGCCACTTAACAGGTACCTATTTAACTATTCAAATGTTTAAATAAGTTTTTTTAACATAGTGGTACATAATTAAACGAAACACACAGAATTTTCTTAGGTAATCAGCGTGAATATATAAGCTTGTCTTAACCTCAACCTGGAAGCTCCACAAAGGGAATTCCGAGCTCCTAACGACGACCTCCTTAATTGGCTCCTCGCGATGAAATAAAATGTGCCGTTTGTGTCTGTTTAGTCGGAGTTTAGAAGATCATTTTTGTACCTTGTTGATTTTACTCTCTTTACAATTCGGCAGTTGAAACCTTAGGCCGTGAGCTCTTACAAATTGCCAAGTTCTAAATAATAAAAGGGATATAGCTGTAGAAAAATAACAGGAGACAATATCAGACTAATTGACCTAATACCGAACTAAGCTTTAGGCTGGTACCACGGGGAATAAATAACATTGATAATACTATAAATTGATACGTCATTATAAGAAAAATACCCGTGGAGTTATTACCTTCTGGTATTAGTATATCTCTATCTGTTTTCTACATAGTATAAAAGAAAGTCGCTTTCCGCGTCTGTCTATCGGTCTGTCTGTCTGTATTTCCGCCAACTGCTAAACCACGCAATGGGTTTTGATGCCATCAGTTAGATCATTTTTCACGGTAGGTTTATAGGTATGTATATAATTCAAGTTTTCACTTATTTTTTCCTAAATTACATATTAAAAATGCGAAAGTTTGCAACACTGCAACGGCTAGATGGATTTGGATGAAATTTGAAATGGATATAGCTTATACCCTGCATTAACACATAGGCTAGTTTTCATCACGGAAAATTTAAAAGTTCCCGAGGGAATAACGATACTAAAAATCTACGTGGACAGAAGCCTGTTAATGTATAAAATGGCAAATTAAAGTTGTCCAGCACATTCGTAGGTACGGTCGGCCAAGAAAGTGATGTACCAGTTTTGACAAAAGTTTAAGTAAGGTTGACACTCTTGTCACTGTCGTAATATTATTGCAAGGGAAAATCGAACTTGCTGTATCATGACGTGCAAATGAACGTGAACCGTAGGGTGGTAGACCACATTTTTGGCCGACTGTACTACGTAAGGCAGAACTGCATCGTCAGCAATGCCTGCTACCAAATTAAAAGTAAACGCTCTGTTATGGTAATCTTTAGAGTTCAACAGGTCAAGCTTCACCGGTCAGTACACTGAAAAAAAAATCTGGTTACTGCAACGAGAATTCAGTAGGAACTACAATTTTTTTCGTAGTATATGTGACAACTCTACAGATAGTAAACTATACGATTCACTTCTTGTAAATGTTAATTGTACGGGTAAATATGTATATAGTATATACAACAATGCACATAGTAAATATTAGAAATCGAATTGTAACCGGTGAAGAATATGATTGTGCTTATAGCTATAGCCTTTGTTATCCGTTACCAAAAAAATGTTATATCTACCATACTGCAATGTTACGTATACTGTACTGTGTTACTACTACATTATTTTCTAGTATTTGCTACATTACTTTTTAGTAGCCACTACATAATTTCAGTAGTTTCTATTATTTATCTTGTAATGTGTATTGTATTGTATCGTAGTATCTATTATATTTTTTGTAATGTATATTGTATTGTATCGTAGTGTCTACTATTTTATTTTGTAATGTATATTGTATTATATTGTAGTATCTATTATATTTTTGTAATGTATATTGTATCGTATCGTAGTGTCTACTATATTATTTTGTAATGTATATTGTATTATATTGTAGTATCTACTATATTATTTTGTAATGTATATTGTATTATATTGTAGTATCTACTATATTATTTTGTAATGTATATTGTATTAATCGTAGTATCTACTATATTGTATTATGTCGTACTAAATTATTTGTAGTGTGTACAGTCAACATCATATTTAGAGGGGGCAATCAACGTAGCCAAATATTTCGCGACACATCTTTATTATTATAGAAATAAAAATGTGTTATGAACTATTTGGCCACTTTGGTTCCTCACATCTATTTGATACTGACTGTATACACTCCAAATAATTTAGTAGATACTACGACACAATACAATAGATTAATTAGTAGTTTATTCTGCAGATTATAAAATACTAAAGTTGACTGTGAAAATAAACATATTTTAATGATTTAATGAAAAAAAAACATAGTAGATGTGGGTGCATCTTCTACACAAATCTGATATTTTGTCATAAATGGCATTACTAATTATAAATATTGTTTAAAGACAGATAAAAGTATTTTACAATTCGAATAATAAATATGCATTGCATACAAGAAGCACCTCTATGAACTACAAAATAATTACTTGGGTTTGAAAACTTAATAATGGAATAAAAAACTTAAAATACCATCATAATTGTATTTTGTACTTGGACTTAAATCTATCTTAAACATTAACAATTATCATTAATATCAATAACGCCTACCACACGTAAAGATCGGACCACGGGAAACACCTCGCGCCATTTCAACCCGCGCCGCGTTCAGAACCGAACAGATAAATGCATTTCTAAATACAAATTTCTTCTTTTGGAACGCGGGTAGGAATAGTGCGGATGATCCCCGCAGTCCAAACCGTACCGTGTACAGACCGCTAATGTCTATAACAAAAACAATATGTACCTATGTCTAATAAAGAATTTGTTAAATATCTAATGTTATTTATACATAACCTTTTGGTATTGAGTGTATCATACGTGTGCTAACTCTCTACGGATTTGATATCGATAAATAACATATCGATATGTGCTATGAAAGAGTCTTATAAAAGGTGAGGAAATTTCAATAACCAGCATGAATTAGAAATCGTAGAAGAGTCCTTTTAAGAGATCGTTTAGCAATTTAACGCGGTTACATAAACAAATATCTGCTAATGGCTAAAGAGCTTAAACGACAAATGGTCTAACTGACGTCACAGATTCACACAAAACCTCAATCTATGGAAGCAAATAGGTACAAGGTGATAGCATCCCACAACAAGAGCAGCCACAGGTACCTATTTACTTCAGTATTTACTTACATAATTACCTATCAATTTAAGAAATTATTTGTGTAAGTACCTATAATGGTATTTTTAATTGTCAAGTTTATTCACAAAATTTGAATTTAGAACTAAATCGTTATTGAATTGCTTTTCAGGATACAGTATATGTTGATGTGTTGAATGAGAAACATCGAAACCCACCACCCTTAAACAATTATGAAAATGAAGTGTTCACAGTGACAAGCACAGATGTTATACTTAGTGACACACAGGTGGATCTACCTTTAGCGGATGTGTCTAACATCGAGCCATCAAGTGAGGTTTACAGCTTGGATTGTATATCGCCTTCCACGGCTTCTACCACCGCCACTAACGTGACGACAAATCCTTCATCAAAAGTAAGAGTTGCAAACAAAATGACGTCATTCCGTTCATTTGGCGTTTAAGCTCTTTAGCAATTAGCAGACATTTGTTTATTTAATTTCTCAGTAAACAAAGAACAAAAATAATTTAAAAAAATAGTACTTATGCTTTTGAGACAAACCTCTATAAGCATGATATTCTTCAGTACACCTTTATAAAAAATCCTGTTGTCAATTTTCACATGTTACAAATTATACTTAACTTACTTACTTACTTGTTGTTTTTTTTGTATTATATTCATAATACTACATCCAAAAATTAAATAGTCTTTGTTATTTATACAGGAGATCTTAGAACAATTTTAGTTCTATTGTTAGACTTATTGATATAGTATTTGGCATATAGCAATCAATTGAGTTATAATTATAAAAACTAATATAATATTATCAGTAGACCCCGTTATCAATTGCTCAGTTTGTGGTCAAACGTCACAATAGGGTAGTCTGGGGACTAAATGGAACGGTGTTCATTAACACGACATAAATTAAACTATAATAATAAATTACTTGCAAGTCAATTGTCAATTGATTAATTTATCAATGATTTAGCAACGTTGTTTTTTCGTTAACTGAGTATTTGTACCAGATCAGAAGTTGTTCTAAATTACTAAACCTTTGTAATGATAAAGTTGTTCTAAACCACATTAAAAATAGATTCTGAAAGCTCTAATAAATCAAACTATTATAAGAGAGGCAAAAAGTACAATATTGAAAGCAAACATTGAAAGAGAATAAAATTTCATAAAAAAAACGCGTTTGCTTTTCACCATCTGTTTTGATAGTGGATAATTAATTCTGCACGAAAGAAGACGAAAGATGTATGAAAAGTTGAGATTTTTATTTTAAAAAAAAGGACGGATTTGCCACGTCGCGTAACGTTAACAATCTTAATGCAGGTCAAGAAATACAAATAAATCCAAGCAACCGTTACAAATCCTGCTTTGATAACCGCTAAATTAATCAATTGACAATTGACTTATAAGTAATTTATATCGTGAATGCCTGATTATAAAAAAAAAACCGTTGAACACCAATACACTAGGATGTAGTGTTAATGAACACCGTTCCATTTAGTCCCCAGACTACCCTATTGCGACGTTTGCCCCCAAACTGAGCAATTGATAACGGAGTCTAATTATCAGTGTAATCCACATCGTAACAATGAAGCCTGTCATCAAAAAACAGCGTGTCAAATAAACTTACTTTAAAAATAACAATTTTAGTTTCAAATATGATATAGATACACTTAATTATTACAAAGTTTCACATGTTACAAATTATCATAATATTCATAATACTACATTCAAAAATTAAATAGTCTTTGTTATTTATACAGGAGATCTTAGAACAATTTTAGTTCTATTGTTAGACGTTATTGACATAGTATTTGGAATATAGCAATAAATTGAGTTATAATTATAAAAACTAATATTATCAGTCAAATCCACATCGTAACAATGAAGCCTGTCATCAAAAAACAGTGTGTCAAATAAACTTACTTCAAAAATAACAGTTTTAGTTTCAAATATTATAAAGATACACTTAATTATTCCAAAGTTTGGTAAGAGGCCATCGCATATATCTAAAGTCATTGCAATATTTTTAGAGTATTTAATTCCTTTGATAGAAACCCAACTTACTTGGAATAGTGGCTGAGTCTGACATGTTAAGTTTAAAGATTGTTTTATTTTACGTGCAGTATTATCAGTTACCGTTTCTTTTTTTCCAAATTCTAAGAACTCATCTAGAGATCCTCTTATAAAGATGTCATTTAATTGTAACTGATGTTTGATTGCTAACGTTTTACATGGGTTTTTTCTGTTACTAGATACATTTGCAGTCAATTTCGATATGCGATGTTTTGCTTCATAACGCATTGACCATATTGACACTAAAGGACCAAACTTCCGTAACATATCACTATAATGCGTTAAAAAATGAAATTTTGGAGTTAAAAACTTTTTACTGTACATCAAATATAATTTATGATGTTCAGTAACTAAACATTGTAACAAATCACAGTTATCTTTGTGAACAGCATTAGCTGTAACTATATCAATTATTTTCATTAACACTATATATAACTCCCAAATATAATCACTGGAGGGTATAAAATCACCTATGAGTAGCCCAAAGTATCTAAGTAAACAAAGTATTTCTGACGCAGACATTTTAATTGTGTTTTTTTTTAACTGATCTAGCGTAATTGGCATAATAGGTTTGTTACATTCATCCGGACCATATTTAAAAGATTGTATCCTTTCATTCATAGTTTCCAATGAAAACAATTTTAATTCTGTTACATATGTGAGAATGATAAATGCTAAATCATATTTACATACACCCTCCAGCAAATCATGCATAACATCAACTCCTACATGATCAATTACTGAAAAACCATCAACATCATGCCAAATGCATGGTTCTTTAATTCCTGTCAAAGATACGTTTCCGATAGTAACATCTCTTAAATATTGTTCCTTGGTCCTCATCAGCTGCGGATCACATGACACTTGATATTTCATTTTTTCTTTGGATACTTTACACATTCTGCAAGGAAAGTTACAGGAAAACGATTCAGCAAAACCTATTATAGAATGAACACCCAAATTGTCACCCAGAATAATTGCTAATTCAAAAAATATCCTAGTATATGACCCTGAAACATTTATTATAATACCTTGGTTTCGAAGATAATTTAGTTCCGAAATTACTGGTGAAAAGGCAGCTTTATTGCCAAAGTATTGCTTGTCGGCAGAATGGAAAAGCGTCATTAGAAATATATTTTGTAATTTTGCTCTATAATGAGGTGGAAAGCAAAGAACTGTTACGTATGTAGCACCTAATTTATGAACGCCTGCATGGCTACCTAGGGGGTTCCCAATTTCATAATCGTCGTAAAATAATGCCAGTGGTAAAACGATTTGTTCCTGATGAGAACACATTTTCTTTTGCCATGTACTTCCTTGCACAATGTTTTGTAAAATACCATCGCTTAAAGATTTTTTCACTTCGTCATAATATTTAAGAGTGTCTCTGAGTACATCTTTTAATTCAAAGAATTTTTGTAAAACTAATCTCAAAGGAATACACTGTCCTGTTAGGGGGGTCTGTACTAATGTTTGGGTTCTACACCCTATGGTATACTCAATAGGTAAAATATAAGTGCCATTCTTTTTAAAAAACTCAAGTCGTAAATGCTCGGAATGTAACTCTTTAAAACCTTTTTTTATTGAATCTAAATGATCATATATTTGTGTACAAAATTCTGAGGTTTGAGTTTGAGAAGTATTTGATAATATAGAGGTCACGGGATCCACAATAGAGCTATTAATAAAAATTTCCATATTGGACATAACAAATTGTACTACATTTCTTGGGATTAACGGATTAGCATACATGCTGGCCGTGAAATTAGAAAAATGATCCATGGTTGACATCAATACATTTGCCGTGTCTTGTTCTGTTACAGATACAGTATCGGAAACACTGCTATCATTCAAATTTGTTGGAGAGTGTAAATAGCTTGTGATTTCTCTTAAAGTATTGTTTGTAGCGCTACTATTAAATGTGTCATTACGGTCCTTCTTATGCTCAACTAAATTTGGCAAGTCTTGATGTGTTGCCAAATGTTTTTTGAATGAATTTAGTAAATAATATTTCCTATTACAGTTTGTTTCTTCACACTGGTAATAATCAACCTGAATATTTCTGTGAATTATTTTAATATGATTACACAAATCTTTTATATTTGGTAAAATCAACTTACATAAAAAACATTTAGGCATATTAATCAATTTCAATCCCCAGGTCTGATATTAAGGCATTGACGGAAACAAATTGTTTATCATATGGCGTCTGCAAATTAAACAAAGCTTTTTGGATGAATTGCCAAGTTGAGGAGCATTCAATCGGGTATCTACAACTTAATGCATGAAATATTTTGAAGCATACATCAACTGCATCGATGATTGAATGAAGCACGTAATATGTATTATTGACCACCACATAATAGTTATTAATTGCGGTATAGTTACGTCCAACAATTACAATAAAGGGTTGTAACGTCACATTCAATTTAAAGAATTTATCTCTCCTACTTGAAATTGTATTCTGTAGCTCACTTGTATCATAAATATGAGTGATGAAACCTTCACTGGATTCCTGTTTTGATGGACGCCAACTGTTTTTTTTCACTTTTGACAGGGGGTTACCTAGCAATAACGGCAGTACCATAAATGCTATAATCGTTTTTGCTTCCTTAGTTCTGATGTTTTCATCATCTGAAAACACACCATAACTATTACAGGCCTCATTTAAAAATAAAATTTATAGTTTATTAGTGGGTAAATGATAAATGCCAAAGTGAAATCTTGAAGTATAAGCTAAAGAGATATTATAACCGCTCCAAGAAAATTAATTAAATAAATTATTCTTCAAAAATAAACTTTATCGTTTCTTCAATTATGTAAAATTAATTAAAACAATATAAAAAAACCGTCTTCAAAAACCCCTAAAACGCATGAAATAAAAACCTTTGTCTTCTAGTAGCCAAAAATACGAATATGAATACGAACTCCTCGGACAAATTAGGATGTCATAGGATTATTCACGAGGCCTGTACAAATTTATGGATTTCAGTTTATTAATAAGAAATATATACAATATCTAAAATGACCTCACCTTCAGGCAGATTTTCCAGTTCTTGAATGATCTTTTTGATTGTTTCGTCACGTTTAGCTTTTTGCTTTGCAAGGCTTAAAATATTGTCCTTGTGGAAACAAAATTTCTCATGTAACAAACATTCCTTGTCAGGATAAAGGGTTTTGAAGTCTTCTGTCAGTAGAGAATAACCAGCTGGATTTCTTAAGGCAGGGAATTCAGTCAGGTATTGTTCGATAGTTTTGTCACTACTGTTTAAACACTTTAGTCTGTGCGTGGCTGTTACTTGCCATTTATGCTGTACCATCTGCCATGGCTCAATCGAATTCTCAAGCCAGATTATGTGTTGTTGCACATCTAAAAATATAAATTAGTAAAATGAATAACTACTTAACTAAAATTGTACCTTAATTGCCTTCAATTTTGTAGTTCAAATATTCACTTTTATGGGTTGTGTTTTTTTCATAAAAAATATGTAAGTCCACCCTATTAATTAAAAAAATGGTTGGGGTAAAGGAAAGGGGACGCAGGACTTCGCCAAAATGGTATCATTATGACACCTAATTTAAATGATTTTATCGTATAGAATACCTACGTTAAAATAAGCATATTTTATTTCAAAATCTTTTCTCTAAAATTAAAAATTACTGAGATACGACACATAAAAAATTAGGACTTAGAAAAATTTCGGTGTCGTTGTATGGAGACAGGACTTAGAATTTTTTTCATCAATGCGATGTCTTATTGACACTATTTTTACCCGACTGCGTCAGAAGGAGGGTTATTTTATAATTCTATCACATAGAATACGTTAAATAAGCACATTTTACTTGAAAAACTTTTTTCTAAAGTTAAAGATGACTGAGATAGACGCCATCAAAGATTACAATAGCGATGTCGACGGACGGACTATTCTACGTAGTTTTGGCGCTTCGCGCCTGGACAACAAACTAACCTAACCTAACCTATTTTACACCCGGTGAAGACGTGTCCTTCTAACCTTAATTCAAACCGTAATATTTCAGTAAAAATTGATTTTAGAGTAAAGTTTGTTTAAAAAAATATGCTTGTTTTAGTATATTCTAAACAATAAAATCATCATAAATAGACCTTATATTGACATAATTTCCAAGCACCAAAATTTTCTAAGTCCCTGACGTCTTGATATTAACCAACTTTTGAACCCCTTATAACTCGGCCAATTTTGATTTTAGAGAAAAGTTTTTTAAGTAAAACATGCTTATTTTAACGTATTCTATACGATAAAATCATTTAAATTAGGTGTCATAATGATACCATTTTGGCGAAAAAAAGTCCTGCGTCCCCTTTCCTTTACCCTAACCCATAACTCCTAAAGGTTTAACGGATTTTCATGAAAGCTTTCACTTATGACTTATGATTAATTCACCTTTCTAACCAAAAAATACTAAATCAAAATAAGTTCATCCATTATTGCGTTGGGGGTTAAAAACATAATTAAAATTAGTTCTTAGCTAGGGAAAATATCGACAAATATACATACCCCATAATAACTCGGCTAAGGTGCGAGTCAGACTCGTACAAGAATGGTCCTGTACCACCGTACAATAAAACACGTTTCTTATGTGTGAGACAGACAGATAGGCAGACAGATACGTTAACCACAACGCTAATCATGGTTGAATTAATATTATATCTACTTACCCTCCTGTTGGTCAGTTTGATTTGGTGTATCTTTATTTATGTTGGTCAGTTGGTCTACTTTCAGACTAGTGTTCTTTTTTTCAGCCTCCCGATATTCTCTTTTGCGGTTGTGTAAGCAGTCATACAGTTTGCCTTTGGCACAAGTCTTAATTTTCATGTTATTGTTATTCACATAAGGAATATAATATGTACTTATATTTTCCTTTGGAAAAATAGTTTTGATATCATGGGCGATACTTAAAAGAGTATCATGGGTAACTCTTTTTTCGTGATCTTCTGACAGTAAATCTTCTACAACAATATTGCATATTACTCTTCTGCCATTATTTGTTAGTAACCCCTCTTCTTTATATAATTTTACTAAGTTTCTACCCTTATTAGATTTATTGAGCAGGTCTAATAGTTTCTGTAACCAAATAAAATCAATCAATCAATATTAAGGCATAAGTACAATAATTTTCCCTATAATATACTTGTACAGTCACCGGCATAAATAAGTTATCATTTATGAACCTTGTCACTTTAACGTCGTGTTTGAAATGTCATACGAAATTGTCAAACGATTAAAAGCGACAAGGTACAGAAATCATCACTTATTTATGACGGTGACTGTACACAATGAAAACAAAATCCATATATAAAGCATCAACTGTGGAAACTGGCTACTCAATAATGTCTATCGCCCTAGTATGAAAATGGAAATAAATCATAGCTAGAAAGAAGATTATTATTTTTTGAATCAATAAAAAAATATGATATATATTGTCAGGTGTGAGTGATAGTGGGACAGCAAGAGACAGCAGGCCCTACAATTAATGAGCTGGTTTTACTGTAGGTATTATAGTGTAAACTTTTTGTGAAGTTGAAATAAAAGAGACATTTACACTTAAAATCTAAAGCCAAGCACCAAATATAAAATTAAATAAAAAACGTCGAAATATGTGCCCACACGTTGATGTTTGCTGAAATTGTTTAGGTAGGTAGATAGTAATAAATCTTACTTTTGATGAAGGATTTGTCGTCACGTTAGTGGCGCTGGTAGAAGCCGTGGAAGGCGATATACAATCCAAGCTGTAAACCTCACTTGATGGCTCGATGTTAGACACATCCGCTAAAGGTAGATCCACCTGTGTGTCACTAAGTATAACATCTGTGCGTGTCACTGTGAACACTTCATTTTCATAATTGTTTAAGGGTGGTGGGTTTCGATGTTTCTCATTCAACACATCAACATATACTGTATCCTGAAAAGCAATTCAATAACGATTTAGTTCTAAATTCAAATTTTGTGAATAAACTTGACAATTAAAAATACCATTATAGGTACTTACACAAATAATTTCTTAAATTGATAGGTAATTATGTAAGTAAATACTGAAGTAAATAGGTACCTGTGGCTGCTCTTGTTGTGGGATGCTATCACCTTGTATTTGCTTCCATAGATTGAGGTTTTGTGTGAATCTAGCGCGATCACCAATGGGCCCGATTAATTCTTTGATCATATCCTTATCTAAAATAGTTAGAGAATGGATATCGATCCTATTGTCTGCAAAATAAAAATTCTTGAATGGTTATCTAGGTACGTATACATGGTCCACTCAAATATTACAGGTAGTTTGCATGCTTCGACCCGCCGCGCCGCCCCCGGTAGGTAGGTATGTGCCGGCTTTCAGACAGTACAACTCGCAGTACGCATTAGATTTGTACCTGTCTGAGGGCTCAGACAAGATGCACTACGCTAACTAACGTTTCTATTCGCTTCGTTTTAAAACCAATCGCGTCACTGGTAGACCACGTGACTTTTCGTATCACGTCATCTTCCAGTGACGCGATTGGTTTAAAAACGAATCGAATAGAAACGTTAGTTAGCGTAGTGCATCTTGTCTGAGCCCTCTGTACGGCGATAGCGCCGATAGCGGCGTGGCTTTTGTAGCGGCGGCGGCGGGTCAGGGCATGGAAACCATTTGAGCGGACGAACTGAACACAAGGACAGAAAAATATACAAATAAAAACAAGAATAAAACTACATAAAGCGACTACTACCTAATTTGATGCGTGCCAAACGAACGAGCACAGAGTAGTTACCTATTTCTTCCTTTCTTTCTTTCTTGTACTTTTTCTCTTTTTGTACTTTTATTCTGTGTCGATTGTGTCACGCGGCACGAAAGTAAAAAGTGCGCAAAGTCGATTTTAGGGCCTCACTCACCTATGGTGAAGGCGGCGCCCGGGGCAAGCGAACCTGCGCAGTAGCGGCCATGTTGTTTACTTTCGTGCCGCGTAATGTTTTTCTTCTTATATTTACTTAACATACCTTTGAAAATTTCAACGTACTCCGACAGGCCCCACTCACTTAATATCTCCTTGGTGTCTTCGTCCATATTATTAATCAAACCACCAGTACAACCACTATTAAATCACCGGAGCACTTGTTGTTCATAGCACGGTGTCGAGCGCCATATTGAAAAACTCACCTCTCCCGCCCGCGCCCCCCCGCCCCGCGCACCGCCGCTTACGCATCATTTTGTTGTGGCAAGTGATGGTATTGTAAACACTACGATGATTTTGTAAACACAACGACAGTGTTGTTGCTATTACTTAACTATTGTTGGGGTAACATTTAGACAGTAATTCTAACGAGATTTAAAATCATCAGAATTGTATTTTGCCCGTTACAAACAAATTGTTATAGTTACGCATAATATAGTCTAGTATATCATAATATGGTATGCTGTACAGCAAAAATTGTATGGGGAACAAATTTTGATTTACTACACATTCTGGTAGTATTGTAAAAATATTTTTTTTCAGTGTAGTCCGTCTCCGATCTATACAATTATCGGGTAACAAGTTGATTAAGTGAATCACCTGGCTGGCACAACCGCGCCCCGGGCAGCCGACTCGAGTGCATACAGATCGCCTCATCACCGCTGCACCGTGCAGCGACGACTCGTGCCATACTTTATGCAATCCTATGCATTTGTTGGATGCCGCTCGCCGCCGCGCAAAGCCGGCGTTGCCAACTCACAAACGCGACCTTATCATTACATAGAATTTGTCCTATTTGTGAATATTCGGGTAACGTTAATTACATTACCCAAATATTACTATTAAGGGTTGGTTTCAAAGATAATGATCATTTTAGTTCTGAGTCTTAGGATTGCTGTCTTAAGATTGTAGCCTTGAGAATTCAAATGTCTATGAGTTTTAGATTTCTCTTACCACATTTTGACAATGACTAATAACCCGTGATATTTTAGTGTACAGTCAAGGAATTTAATTTGTGACCCACCTTAGGTCCAAAGTCAATCTGACATTCTACAGCAATCAGGTTGAGTTTCCTATCAATTACAAATGACTTGGCATCTCTAATGACAATGACATCTTCAAGCAGATTTTCTTTGAAATGGGTAGCAAATTAACGTCCGTGACCGTACATGCCTTATATGAATCCCAGTGATATGAAAACTTGTTAACTTTTCTATTTATACCGAACTGTCACCTGTCACCTGTAATTATCAGGATGTTGAAATAGAAGGCAGGTGGGCTGAGTGCTCGTTCCACTTTTCAATTCCATAAAAAAGTTTATAAAATATGTGTGTAATAAACACTCTAACAATCAATATTAAGGTAGTCGCCGGTGCGTTGACTTGAAACTTGAAAAAGGAGCCGTAAAGATAGAAAATATTCTTTTCACTTTTTTTGGGTAGGTACTGTACTATCCCCATGGGGTAGGCCTTATAAAATATAAAAAAAATAATTTATTTTTATTTATTTAATCCGTTTGGCGGGCCGGAAGACAAAAGAGATTTGCCAATCGAAATAGTGGTAGTTACGTTGTGTGATTTTTTAAATGTTTTAGTAACCCATGGTTCCTAGGGCGAGAATGAAGGATAACAGATTCTTCTGATTAAAGAGATATTCAAGAATAAGGGAATTCAAATAATTGTATTAGTTGAGGAAAAGAAACGACTAGGGAACTTCAGTTTATGGAAATTCGACAAGTTTCTGAGATCTGGTAAAAGCAGAGCCCCTCCCCGCTCTTGCTCATGTGCTCGACTCCAGACTGGTCACACTCCGCCAGCCTGTCTCGAACTTGTCTGGGGAGAGCTTCCATTACGTCGCCAAGTCAGTCTAGGTAAGTCCTCGTAACCAAGAGAGCAGAGGGCCCGACAAATTATAGTCACTCCAAGAGACAGGATTTATTTATTTTCCTAATAATTTAGATGGAGAGACTATTGACCTAAACTACCCCTCTTGTGTCCTCGGATATTTAGGACGACGGAATGTGTGTGTTTTCTGCAATCCAGTGTGACAGGTATCAAAGCAAACCCAGAATATTGGAGGTCTCCTCCCCTTCGAATCCGTCAAGGCACCCGATATCACACGCTCAGCTTTCGCTTCGCTTAGTCGAGTCCCCACGAACCGACATGAGAGCCGGGAGTAGAAAGCAGTTGCCGAGCTAAACTCGCAGGCATCCTTGCTGACATGAGATCATAAAAACCAAGCCAGCAAGTCACCTCAACTAACTAACGTCTTTCGACCAGAGGTGAGATCGACTCTTGACGCAACTCAAATCCAAACCCCCGGTTCCCCAAGATAAATTTTGAAGCTATTAACCTTGAACCTTCAACACACTGAAGCAGTCTGTGAAGTCTGTATGGATACTGAGCGTACAGTGTGTAGTGTCTCTGCTTGCTATTTTAATCCAAGATGTTTAGTGGCGGTAAGATGTCATCGACGTCTGTGTCCCGCTGATAACTTTCACCAAGACACTAAACCCTCTTCGACTCGAATAGAAACATGTAAAATATCCGATGCATTAACCGAAAAAGGTAAAGATAAATTGTAATTTAAATTGCCAGGACACAAGCAAAACTGTAAACCCCATTATAAGAGCCGAAAGAAAATTAAATAATCTTAGCCAAACAGCATGGGAAAAATTTAGAAAAGTTCTTCCAATAAACTGAAGATTAGACATGGAGTCCTAAAAGGTACACAAAATCCAAAAGAATTAGATCAGTCATGAATTATTAATAAACCTTTGAATTCCCTTGATTAAAAACATTTATAAAAGAATATCAAATGAACAATAAAATTATTTACCTTTAAATAATTATTAGTTTCGCAATAGAATTAAAATCCCGTGAAATAATTCAAAGAAATTTATCACTAGTTTGGTTTTCCGACGACCAGCGTATATCACTTTTAAATTCAATATGATTTGCTTCTAAGAATTTATTTTTTAAAAATTGTTCTGTTTTTTAAATAAATTGTTCCTTCCAAAAAAATAAAATTTCGAAACTCAAAACATTTTGAAAATATTCGTAAATAAAAAAAATCAAAATCAAAGAAAAAAATATTCAAATAAACATGTTCTAACAAGGACAGCTTTGCTACGAATGATCTAATAACCTTGTTGTCAAAATTGCAATGACATCTTCCATAATTCAAAATATTTTGAAAATGACGACATCAAATGTCATTCGTAACCAACTGCATTACTACCCTAAGTGCAACGATGCACCCATCGAGTAACCACTAAAAGACAACACTTAGCTTCGGGTCCCGACGAGATGTCAAGGCCGCGCAGCCGCAAACCGAACTCTCACGACAGCGACTCCAAACCGCTTAGAAGCCCTCGTAGTAAGCGACGGAGCTCACAGGATCATGCTCCCGCGTGAAATGTATTAAAATGAAAAGTTAAATATGCAACTAAGGTTTCCCTGTACTACGAAAGTTTTCCCTACTCTGTTACTATACCCTGAAACACAACAAACATTCACAATAAATTAAACACCATACGGAACCCCTTCTAAACAATGACTACCACCCTTCCATTCGTCTTTCAGATCCTCAACCAGAACACTCACCCCCAAGCTTCCCTATTCTAAATAATAAGACATATAAGAAAGATTAAAATACCTATGAGAAATCACTAGTTCGATTTTCTTGTTCTCAAACCATAAACCAAATTATTCGTGAACATGATTTCTTATAGATAAGTGTTTCCAACAACGGTAGGACTACAATATTTACCTTTTTAAGTAGACTTTGTCTACATGAACTTACGAGAACCTTCTAACGTCTCCTTGCAATAATCCCATAGATCAGCTTTCCATAAGTTATTTTCCATTAAACACTCGGCACATTATTAATTTTAAAAGGGAAACTTTGTAGATACAACACTATTACTTTAAAGAAAAAGCAAATAAAAATCTTAAGAAAAACATTTTTTTCAAGCCCGTCGATCACTCCCGTCAACCACCATCCGTTTCCTAGCAACCCCCACACTCTCCGTTTTCTAACCAGTCAAATACCAAAGACAATTTAATTCTTCCTTGAAGGTTTGACTCGAGATGGGGTCAGTACAATCCCCCCCTAAATCTTGACGATATTCAACGGAGCCAAGATTTAACCTTCTTATTCCAACTCCTTGTCTCCAATCAATCCCAAACAAGAGTTAAATTTCAAAACCAATTCACCAACTGAACCCCAAAAACTATTTAAGGAGTCCCCTAACTTATTTTATCTTTCTTCCCCCCCCCAATCCTTTTTCCCCTATGCTACATCTTTCCCCCCCTCTCCTAAATTAAACCTCCATTACCAAATATGAATTCAAAACCACTAGCTAGTAAGCAAATACTTTATTAATATTTCCAAAGCCTTATAATATTGAACTAAACACCAAATACCATATAATCTAATACTCAAATATATTCCAAAGCAAAATTACTCCGAATTAATCCTACCCCACATAACACTCACTAATGCTTCTGCATGGAAATTCATAACCGACATCAACGTCCCTATAAAATTTCTAATTCCCCAACTTCTGACTTCATTTTCCCGATTAAACATAATATCGTGCTAAATGTATTGCATTGAACATCCCCTTCTCTTGCAAAGTTTCGGGGTGTACCAAAACATAAACATTATCAAACTGTCTTGCTGCTACCCTGTATGGACCTTCATAAGTTAAATCAAACTTTCGAGTAACTCCACTCACAGAGTCAGACTTGTTCAATCTTCGCAACTTAACCAAATCTCCAACCTGATACTGAATTAATTTATGAGTTAAATCAAACCTAGTCTTTCTTTGTTGATTAGCCAATTGTAAATTAACTCTAGCTTGCTCCCGAATCTCTCCTATATCCCTATTACGTACAAGATATGGCAAATGGGTATCTATTGATAAATGAGTCACACTACCAAAAAGAACTTCATTAGGTGTAAACCCCGTACTTAAATGAAATGTATTGTTATACAACTCCTCAATCTTCTCTAACCATAAACCCCAATTTCTATGTCTTTCATGACAATAAATCCTAAAGAATTTTCCCAACTCTTTATTAACACGTTCCGTCGTATTTGGCCTAGGGTTCCTAATAGTTGTATATATAGCCCTAACTCCCATATTCCGTAGTCCTAATTTCCATGTATTCCCTATAAATTGTTTTCCATTATCAGTCATTACAGTTTTCGGCTTTATTGTTAATGCAAAATTTTGCATCCTAACCACAACCGCTTTCGCTGTTGCCACCCTCAACCCATATAATTTAATGTATTTAGTAAAAGAATCTTGTATTACGAATATGTATGTTATTCCCCCCCTAGACGCTGGTAAGGGTCCATAAAGATCTGCCATAACTAAATCCCCTGGATTCTCCGTTACAATAGAATTACACGCCCCCACATACTTAACATTATCCACTTTGGATAATTGGCAAATATGACAACACCTAACAAACTTCTCTACCATTCTCTTCATTCCAAGCCAATAAAATCTTTGTTTTAGATATTTCATCATTTTATAAATCCCCAAATGCCCTAACTCCAAATGAACTTGTCTACACACCTCAGCTTGCAAAGCTTCTGGTAAATATAAAACTTCAACATCATTGACATGTTTTCTAAAATAAAGCACACCATCGACAACTGAACAACGCATCGCTATTCTGGACAATCGACTTCCTCCTTCCACTTGCCCTAGCACGCGTTCTTTAATGCCTTTAGCTACATTATCCATATCCTGAAACTGAACCATCTGTTCTAATTTAGATTCTAATTCAGTATTATTCTGCACCCCCATATACATTATCGATGGACACCAAGTTTTCCCTTCTTGAATGTCCCCATCCCTTGGAAATCTAGACAAAACGTCCACTCCCCCATTTTCGACCCCCCTAACATGTTCTATTATGTAATTAAACTGTTCTAAATACAATATCCATCTTGTAATCCGACTGTTAAATAATTTAATGTTCTTTACAAACACTAAAGCTTTATGATCAGTCCTAATAATTAATTCCGCCCCCCTTAAATAAGTCTCAAACTTCTTAACCCCATAAATTACTGCCCAAAATTCTTGTTCTGTAACTGTCCACCTCAATTCTGATCCTCTCAACGACCTTCCACAAAAACTCAAAATCCGTTTATTACCCTCATCGTCATATTGATATAACTCTCCCGCAATTCCTACCCCTGAACTATCCGTCTGCAAATAATAAACTTTATTCACATCTGGATGTGACAACATAATAGTTGTAGAAAACTCCTGTTTCAATTTCTTAAATGCCGCATCTAACTCCTCATCCCAATACCAAACTTGTTCCTTTTTTAACAATCTTGTCAAAGGAATAATCAAAGTGCTATAATTTGGAATAAATCTCCGGTAGTAATTACATAACCCTAAAAATGCTCGCACATGCTTCACCTTTTTCAGAGTTGGAAACTCTTGAATCGACTTGACTTTATTTGGATCAGTCCGAATCCCTTCAGTAAAAACTATATGTCCTAACATTTTCACTTCCCGACAAGCAAACTTACACTTCTCTAAATTACAAGTCAAACCCGCATTCTCTAATCGTTCTAGGACCTTGTCTAATTGCTCCAAATGTTCTTCCCAACTCCCTTTCGTTAATATTGCCAAATCATCTAAATAATTAACACAAAAACTTCTAACTCCTGGCCCCAACACTACATCCATCGCCCGACTAAAACTTCCCACAGACGTCTTCAGACCTTGTGGCAAAACATTATACATATAGGACCTCCCATTCACAGCAAACCCGGTATACTACCTACTCTCTTTTGATATAGGAATTTGAAAATACGCATTGTTTAAATCTACGATAGTTATAAATTTTACACCATGAAATGCATTTAAAACATCTATCTGCATTGGTGGGGCCTCTGACTCTGCCACCATGTATTTGTTAATTTCTCTAGCATCAAGTAAAATACGAATAGACCCATCAGGTTTGCTTGTATATGTTAAAGGACTACTATAAGGAGTTGCCCCTCTAGAAATAATCCCCAACTCTACCATCTCATTTAATTTTTCATCAATCTTATTACGATAAGCATACGGAATCGGATAGGATCTATTTATTCGCGGAGTGTGTTCAGACATTTCTATATGATGAACATAACAATTTGCCCTACCAATTTGCTTCGTGAATACTATCTTATGACTCTCTAAAACTTGCTTTAAATCCATCCTCATACTATCAGTCAATTTTACTCCCACATTAAGTCTATCCAGAAAATCCTCACTCTTCACAGTGGAATCCCTTTTATCATCCTGACCGACTCGTAGAGTTCTAACGTTTACACTCTCTTGACCTTCATCAATAAACGGTACACTAACTTCTTCCCCATTACCCGACAGAATTAAAGACTTAGGATCTCGCAAATTAATAACAGCATCATGGGAAAGTAACCAGTCAAAGCCTAATATCACCGGTACTGTCAATTTTGGAACTACCAACAATCCAGTATCGAAACTTATCCCCTGAATTTTTTACTCAACAGATGTTAGCTGCTGTATTTTCAAACTTTTCTGCCCTACTGCTCCTCTAATCTGTATAGGTTTCACTGGTAATGATGGAAACCTTGTATCTTTAGTAATTTGTAAAGATTCATAAAGCTCTTCTGAAATACAACTCACTTCACTCCCAGTATCTATCAACCCATTTATTGTATTCCCTAATATCTCAATAACAATCTCCGCTCTAACCTTGCGAGAACCCTCATCAAAACATACCTCTTCATCAAACAAGGATGCCGCAACAAAAGTTTGTAAAAATTCAGAAACACGTGGCCGATCTAATAAACTTGGGGAAAGATTTGGAAAAGCATCTAAATTCAACTTAACTTCCTTATTCTGAACTCTATTCTCATCCCCAAAACCACATCTACCAAAATTTGACCAAGTTTTATTAGCCGATATGGGATATAAATTTCCATGTCCGTCTTTCCCTAATCCTATTCCCTCAATCACAATAGTAAAAGCTACCTCAACCTTTCAAATTGCACTATTCATAATTCTCGAGAAACGAAAGTAATGCCTCTCCCTTAATTCACAAAATCTCTTCCCCTCAATCTGCTTAATACCCTAGAATCCTGGTCACGCGGCACCAATTGTACTATCCCCATGGGGTAGGCCTTATAAAATATAAAAAAAATAATTTTATTTTTATTTATTTAATCCGTTTGGCGGGCCGGAAGACAAAAGAGATTTGCCAATCGAAATAGTGGTAGTTACGTTGTGTGATTTTTTAAATGTTTTAGTAACCCATGGTTCCTAGGGCGAGAATGAAGGATAACAGATTCTTCTGATTAAAGAGATATTCAAGAATAAGGGAATTCAAATAATTGTATTAGTTGAGGAAAAGAAACGACTAGGGAACTTCAGTTTATGGAAATTCGACAAGTTTCTGAGATCTGGTAAAAGCAGAGCCCCTCCCCGCTCTTGCTCATGTGCTCGACTCCAGACTGGTCACACTCCGCCAGCCTGTCTCGAACTTGTCTGGGGAGAGCTTCCATTACGTCGCCAAGTCAGTCTAGGTAAGTCCTCGTAACCAAGAGAGCAGAGGGCCCGACAAATTATAGTCACTCCAAGAGACAGGATTTATTTCTTTTCCTAATAATTTAGATGGAGAGACTATTGACCTAAACTACCCCTCTTGTGTCCTCGGATATTTAGGACGACGGAATGTGTGTGTTTTCTGCAATCCAGTGTGACAGGTATCAAAGCAAACCCAGAATATTGGAGGTCTCCTCCCCTTCGAATCCGTCAAGGCACCCGATATCACACGCTCAGCTTTCGCTTCGCTTAGTCGAGTCCCCACGAACCGACATGAGAGCCGGGAGTAGAAAGCAGTTGCCGAGCTAAACTCGCAGGCATCCTTGCTGACATGAGATCATAAAAACCAAGCCAGCAAGTCACCTCAACTAACTAACGTCTTTCGACCAGAGGTGAGATCGACTCTTGACGCAACTCAAATCCGAACCCCCGGTTCCCCAAGATAAATTTTGAAGCTATTAACCTTGAACCTTCAACACACTGAAGCAGTCTGTGAAGTCTGTATGGATACTGAGCGTACAGTGTGTAGTGTCTCTGCTTGCTATTTTAATCCAAGATGTTTAGTGGCGGTAAGATGTCATCGACGTCTGTGTCCCGCTGATAACTTTCACCAAGACACTAAACCCTCTTCGACTCGAATAGAAACATGTAAAATATCCGATGCATTAACCGAAAAAGGTAAAGATAAATTGTAATTTAAATTGCCAGGACACAAGCAAAACTGTAAACCCCATTATAAGAGCCGAAAGAAAATTAAATAATCTTAGCCAAACAGCATGGGAAAAATTTAGAAAAGTTCTTCCAATAAACTGAAGATTAGACATGGAGTCCTAAAAGGTACACAAAATCCAAAAGAATTAGATCAGTCATGAATTATTAATAAACCTTTGAATTCCCTTGATTAAAAACATTTATAAAAGAATATCAAATGAACAATAAAATTATTTACCTTTAAATAATTATTAGTTTCGCAATAGAATTAAAATCCCGTGAAATAATTCAAAGAAATTTATCACTAGTTTGGTTTTCCGACGACCAGCGTATATCACTTTTAAATTCAATATGATTTGCTTCTAAGAATTTATTTTTTTAAAATTGTTCCGTTTTTTAAATAAATTGTTCCTTCCAAAAAAATAAAATTTCGAAACTCAAAACATTTTGAAAATATTCGTAAATAAAAAAAATCAAAATCAAAGAAAAAAGTATTCAAATAAACATGTTCTAACAAGGACAGCTTTGCTACGAATGATCTAATAACCTTGTTGTCAAAATTGCAATGACATCTTCCATAATTCAAAATATTTTGAAAATGACGACATCAAATGTCATTCGTAACCAACTGCATTACTACCCTAAGTGCAACGATGCACCCATCGAGTAACCACTAAAAGACAACACTTAGCTTCGGGTCCCGACGAGATGTCAAGGCCGCGCAGCCGCAAACCGAACTCTCACGACAGCGACTCCAAACCGCTTAGAAGCCCTCGTAGTAAGCGACGGAGCTCACAGGATCATGCTCCCGCGTGAAATGTATTAAAATGAAAAGTTAAATATGCAACTAAGGTTTCCCTGTACTACGAAAGTTTTCCCTACTCTGTTACTATACCCTGAAACACAACAAACATTCACAATAAATTAAACACCATACGGAACCCCTTCTAAACAATGACTACCACCCTTCCATTCGTCTTTCAGATCCTCAACCAGAACACTCACCCCCAAGCTTCCCTATTCTAAATAATAAGACATATAAGAAAGATTAAAATACCTATGAGAAATCACTAGTTCGATTTTCTTGTTCTCAAACCATAAACCAAATTATTCGTGAACATGATTTCTTATAGATAAGTGTTTCCAACAACGGTAGGACTGCAATATTTACCTTTTTAAGTAGACTTTGTCTACATGAACTTACGAGAACCTTCTAACGTCTCCTTGCAATAATCCCATAGATCAGCTTTCCATAAGTTATTTTCCATTAAACACACGGCACATTATTAATTTTAAAAGGGAAACTTTGTAGATACAACACTATTACTTTAAAGAAAAAGCAAATAAAAATCTTAAGAAAAACATTTTTTTCAAGCCCGTCGATCACTCCCGTCAACCACCATCCGTTTCCTAGCAACCCCCACACTCTCCGTTTTCTAACCAGTCAAATACCAAAGACAATTTAATTCTTCCTTGAAGGTTTGACTCGAGATGGGGTCAGTACAGTACCTATAATGAAATTAATTATTTTAAAGGAGAATTTTAAATTTAATTAATAGAATAACATTGTAAATGAATTGATATTGTATTATTATAAATGTTTTAAATGTTTATAACCTTAAATTAGATTGCGTGCTTTCCTTAAGAAATAATGTATTTCGTAAAGATTACCAGTAATTGAGGAACTATGTTAATCTAAATTGATTTTTATTTATAAGCCAAGTTAAAAGTCGATAATGAACTCTGTTGGTGTCTCGTATTAAATAAATATAATTATAATTACTGTCATTAACGTATTTGCTATGTAGTTTTACGACGCGAGTACCTGTTTGTACTGAGAACGTAGATTAGGCCTTATTTAAACCAATTCTGTTAGATCAAGAATCACGTTCGCCTGCGCGCTCATCAGCTAATGTATTTGTCCTTTCTGTCGGTACTTTGATTCCCTACTAATATTATAAATGTGACATTGTGTGTATCTTTCTTCCACGCAGTAACGGAGCAACAGATCTACGTGATGTTGTGCAGAAGGGCCGGAGAGTGACGTAGGCTAATTTATATTCGGAAAAATTACTCAGTTCTCGCGCTAGCGCCGATAAACGGCGTGGATTGAGTTCCGGGCAAAAGCTAATTTTTAGGGTTCCGTAACTAAAAGGAGTTAAACGGAAACCTATTTAATAAGCCTACGCTGTTAGTCCTTTTCTAACTGTTCTAAATATTCTTTCATTTAAAAGTAAAGTAACAATACTAATACAATTAATAAACACTATAAAAAGTATACCTACGTGTGGTGCCGGCAGCGGGGCAGGGCTCATTCTACGTGGTTAGGGCTACAGAGGGAGGAACCTACTCTCAATACGTGACGTGTCGAGGAGTACTGCCTTCTGTATCTGGCCCTTGATCCAGCCATCTAGCGAGAGTCTCTTGAGGTGTTGGTCGAGACTCTTCGCTATGACACCGTTTGCCGAAACAACTATCGGGACAATGATCGTCGAGTCAACATCCCACATGGCGGTCAGCTCGTGAGCCAAGTCAAGGCCGAGCTTGTCCTTGTTGGCCTTCACGAGATTTTTAACGTTTTATTTATTATAATATAACAATGGTAGAAGGACACTACACTCTACTATATTAATACGAACAGCGATAACATAGCAAAACTGTTGTTGTAAACAGCTCAAAATAAACTACTTTGCGGACAAATAAAACTTTCACGACCTTTTATTGTTTCGTAGTGGCGAATAAAGATAGCTCCGACGAAACTGCAATAACAGATAAAATACAAACTAGCGACGCACGCCGCGGCGGCGAAACGAAACGCTCGATCGTATCCCGATATAGCAGCCCATACAGAGTGAACAAACGCTAAGATACTGACGTTCAACTATGGGAAAGGAGTTTTAACACTAGTTAGTAGTTAAAAAACTCTAGTTTAAAAAAAAATAGAGTTTGCCTTATTTTCTTAACCAATATTTGGAAGAGAAATCACTATTTTTATGAGTTTGTGTGTAATAAGGAGGGTATCCAGAAACACTGCACCTATTTGTCAAAAGTTGCGCCAAACGAAAGGTATGTAATTCCAAATATAACTACGAGGGGTGCCTTTTAAGTTCTGTCGTTTGAAAAAACTAAAGACAATTTAAGTGTTAAATGGTATTTATTGTTTTTCAAAGTAATCACCGTGATATGTAATACACTTTTTCATTCGATCGAACCAGTTTTCGAAACACTTATTCCATTCCGAAGTCGGGGTCTCCAAAATGGCCGTTTTGTATGCCTCAACCGCTTCTTCAGGCGTCCGGTACCGTTGACCACGAATTCGTTGCTTGATTTTTGGAAAAGTAAAGAAGTCATTAGGGCTTAAGTCTGGACTGAACGGCGGGTGATCCAAATTTTCGACGTTTTGTTGTTTTAAAAACGCAATTGTCTGCCGGGCGGTGTGCGAGCTAGCATTATCGTGGTGCAGTACTATACGACGTCTTAGGTTATTTTTTCGGAACTCGCCGATAACTTCTGGTAAACAAACAGTGGTATACCAGTCAGCATTAACTGTTTTACGATCTTCGAGCACGATGGTCGCAACGTGGCCACTTTTCGCTACAAACGTGGCGACCATTTTTTTCGAAGTGCTCCGTGAGCGTATTACTTTGGTCGGTTTTGGCTCATCTTGAAACACCCAAACAGTCGACTGCTGTTTAGAATCCGGATCGTAGGCATATATCCAAGATTCGTCACCACTGATAATGTCATAAACGCGTTTAGAGTCTCCTCGGTTGAATTGCCGCAGAGTTTTGCGGCACCATCTAACGCGAGTCGTTTTTTGGTCTTCACTAAGTAAATGTGGTATCCAGCGTGAGATCAATTTTTTTACACCTAAGTGATCATGCAATATATTTTGAACACTGGTCCCTGAAATGCTTAATGAAGCTTCTATCTCGCGGTATGTCGCATGGCGATCTTCGACGATCAGTTGCCGTACAGCATCAATGTTTTCCTGGGTTACAGCTGTTTTTGGTCGGCCTTCACGATGCCTATCACTAAGACTAGAGCAACCACGTTGAAATTCCAAATACCAACGTTCCACACTCCGGATGCATGGTGCTTCATTTTTAAAAACCGTAGTCAGCTCTTCAAAGCACTGAAGATGCGTTAAACCCCTTTTAAAGTTGTAAAATATTATCGCACGTAAATTTTCCTTCGAAATTTCCATTTTCACAACCGACTTGTCAACTTTGAACCGACGCTGTACTAAAACGAATCGGCCGATCTCGAGACATTCTTTTGTTTTTGAATTCTAAATTCAAATATTTTAAGATGATACCAGTTTTTTTTTTTAATAATCACTGGAGTTTTGCAAACGACAGAACTTAAAAGGCAGCCCTCGTACAAATAAAGACTCTATTTGTGAATTTAATGTCTTTGCTGTCTGCCACTTGTCACTTGTTAACCGTCACTTGTCGTCGCGTGTGAATCACAAAGGGATCCACAGAAAACCAGCGTTGTAGCACCGAGTGCTGCAACACATGCTGAGTGGGACCCTTATTGGTGTCCCATTCCACCACTATCATTTTTAAATTAAGCGTTATTTTATTATGTTGGTGGAGGTGTGTCTTATCAATAAAATGTTTTTTTTTCTTTCTTTCTTTTCTTTCAAATGGACAAAGGTTGTATTGTTATGTTTAGATAATCGTTCAACCAGGGCGTAGTCGCGACGAGCCGCTAGTTTGAACTGTAAATTTTAAAAAAGTTATCGCTTAATGACTACTATTTCAAATCTGAACGGGGCAGCGTTCTGACATGGTATGGCCTTTAATCTTCTAAAACATACTATTATTATTACTTGACATATACAGAGAGTAGCTTGTATAGAGTAGCCAATGGGCTCTACCAACGGAAACATTTACAGTAACTTATAACATGGACGTTTTTTTTGATATAATTGGTATTCCTAATTTTATTCTAAATCGTTGCCCTACTTGTACGCACTTATTCTTATCGTATGATTAAGAATACCCCTAAGAATCTTCAAAACAGCTAACTCTGAACTGCTTGCGTCCAACAATTTTTACTCTGGCATCGTTGTTTTGTATCACAATCCATTCAAAAAAAATTAATTCCATATTAATCACGTGCATGCATGACGCGATGTATGAATATGGAAGAAGCGAAAGAGATTTGTCAGGATCATAGCAGGTGGAAAGAAGTGGTCTCTGCCTGCCGCTCTGGGAAACAGGCGTGATTTAATGTATGTATGTATAAATCACGTCTTTCAAAGCCCCAATTATAGGTATAAAACGCGCGTGTTTTATACAATGAAATGGCTGAGTTCTCAACGTTATCTGCGCTGACCTTATCCGCTGCTAAAGTTGGAGCGTTATGTTTGTTTGTTTGTGCGTGCCGCGCTACCTCTGCGGCGCAGTTTGAAGCTGAGTTAGCTCACCGTACTTTTTGCTTTAATTCGCAGAATTTTCGAAATATTATGTTATGTTTGTTGTTTGTAATAACTTTTCCTCGGGTGGTTAGCGTTTAACAAAGCAATATGAAATATTTAGGACTTCTTTTTACAGCTTCAATAAAATCATGTACTTAACAAACAGTTGACAAAGATATAAGCCAACAAAGATTTGTTCCTATCTCTAGCCCAGCAAAACCGAATTTAACATGGAGTTTATTTATTTATTTATTTATTTATTTTATTCAATCAATTTGTAATTTACAGAGTGATCCATTGCATTACAAACTTAACCTAAAACTTAAAATTAAACATGCAGTATGTTCCTAAAATATCTTATGTCTACTTATACCATTCATTCACTCTCAATTGCTCTCTTGCATTCATCAACCACTTTTGAAATGCCTGAGGCAAACACATCGCAGTGTGGCGCCTCGCCGAGCGTGGCGTTGAGTATGTGGAGTGCCCGCTGCAGCGGAGAGTTGCGGTAGGTAGCGGTGCGCGCACGCGGCGGCGCCAGCAGCCGCGGCGCGCGCAGCCGGCGCCGCGCGTCCGGCACGAACAGCCGCACCACCGAGTCGACTAAGTCAATGCAGTCAACTTTATTGTGCATGACACCCAAAGCAAATTTCACTGTCGCCAGTGAACGACGCATCTCAAGAGAGTCGTATCCTAATTGACCTTGCAAGAATAAGGTCGGGTACTGCTGAGGAAAGTAGCGATAGACCTTCCTGTATAAGTTCCACAGAAATTTCTTTTGCACCTTCTCTAACATCATAGCATATTTCCGTTCATAAGGACTCCACACTTCCGCAGCACTCTCTAACACGCTACGAACGAGGGCTGCATAAAGAGAACGAAGGGCTGCAGGTGTGAGAGACTGGGAATTACGTAAGATGAACCCCAATCTTTGAGCACCCTTTTTCGCAACCTGAAGGTGTTGCTCGCGGAATGTCAGATGGGAGTCGAAAAGGACACCGAGATCGCGCACTAGTGACTGTCGCCGTACAGCTTCACCCCCGATATAATATGAATGATTTAGCGGAACCGGCGAACGCGTAAAGCTCATCATCTCACATTTTTCTGAGTTGAATAACAATTTGTTAAGTATACTCCATCTATAAATTGCGTTTAAATCATTCTGTAGCGTCTCACAATCTTTGTCACACCTTACTACCCTTATCAATTTCACGTCATCGGCAAATAGTAACACGGTTGATTCTTGGACGACATCGGGCAGATCGTTAATAAGGATGTTGAATAACAGTGGTCCCAAATTTGAACCTTGGCTTATTCCAGACCGCGTCGGAAAAGACTTCGACTCGTAGGGTCCATATTTGACATACTGTCTTCGACCTCGCAAATAGCTTGAAAACAGTTTAAGGAGTCTCGGAGTGAAACCCATAAGACCTAGTTTCATTAGAAGTACGTCGTTGTCAACCGTATCAAACGCTTTTTGGAAATCTAGGTAAATTATGTCTACCTGATGCCTTTTGTCCATTTCCCGTGACATGAAGTTGACAAGCGTAACTAAATTTGTAACTACCGATCGCTTAGGTAAGAAGGCATGCTGCGAGGTCGTGATGTGTGGCAAACACTGCGGCAAGACGTTAGAGTGCAATACCATTTCGAACACTTTCGCTAAAGAACAGAGAATAGCGACTGGCCTGTAATTCTCCACCTTATCCTTCGTTCCGGTTTTGGGGATTGGAGTCACGCGTGATTGTTTCCAGCAAGTTGGGTATTCTCCAGTAGCTAAGATGCAGTTAAATATAAATTTTATTGGTAGTAACAACGAATCCGAACATCCCTTAATAACGTAAGGTGGGATTGTGTCTGGTCCTGCAGCTGTATTTGGCCTGAGTTTTTTGATAGCCCGACGCACATCCTCCGCGCTAAAAGTACGTACGTCGATATATCTTCCACTCATTGAATCGCCGCTAACGCTTGCCTCAGATGGGTCAAGATTTGGCTCGTCAGGTAAAAACACAGACTCAAAATGCGCCGCAAATGCAGCTGCAGTATCAGCTCCGTGGTATTCAGTGTCATTGCGTTTTACTTTGTGCTCGATTCCCCCTCTAACACGAAGAGTATTAACGTATTCCCAAAACTTAGCTGGATTCTTCGACAGTTCTTTTGACACTTTTGCAACATATGCATCATGGGCAACTTTTATGTCATGTTTAATTTTACAACGCAAGTACGTAAAACCGATGCGAACGGATTCTTCACCCTTAGATTTCCACAATCGATGAAGTCTAGCTTTCTCCTCAATGTCCTTTATAATTGCTTTAGTATAGAAAACCGGATAAACACTGCTACACGACTGCCTTCGTATCTTTTTAGGCATACAAGAATCAAAATTATGGTACATTATATTATTAAAAGTCATTACAGCTTCGTCTGGCGACCTAGTGGTATACAAAGAGTCCCACTTCGCATTTTGTATAAAATAATGTAGCGCCAAATAATCACCTTTACGGAAATCCCAATCTCTACTGTGTTCTATATTTGATGTTGGTAAAAATATTGTTGGTTTTAGAAACTTATAACTTACGCTTACAAATAGTGGTGGATGATGACCGTCAACAGCCACCACTTCTTCACCAGGTTCAGCCCCTCGTACATGTATATCATCTTTCAACTCCGGGCTTGCAAGCACTCCATCAAGCACTCTGCCATTCATATTCCTAATATTATTAAATTGAACTAGATTACATAAAGATAAAACATAGTTATAATACAGTAAACAATTATCACTGGCACTATGGTAGTTCAAATCACCCATGATTAGTAACCTATCACTATCGTGTCTTGCACATACCTCTTCAACTTTAGTAAACCACTGAATGTACACGTCGTCAGGTACTTTTGGAGGTAAGTACACAACGCAGACATAGATATACTGTTTCTCAATCAGAAAACGAGCCCAAAGGTCTTCTCCGCTAGGTGTCTCGTACTGCTGCAGGCGTTCTAGTTGTATAGGAGGGCGCGCAGCAAGCAGCAGCCCACCGCCGGCGCGCCCGCTGCTTCGGTCTCGCCGCAGCACCCTCCAGTCGCCGACACATAGCTCGGCGTCATTAACTGACTCATTGAGAAAGGTCTCCGTTAATGCTATAAGTTGAAGTTTGTCATCGACGAGTGATAAATTTGTTCGTAATTGTAGCAATTTGGTTCTAAGGCCTCTTACATTTTGATAAAATGCGTATAGTGTGAACTTAGTGTTTTTCGTGCTGGTTGTTTTCACGAAAGTTGCGAAAATTTTGCTTCCAAGGCTTTATGCAAATACCTTCTGCCCAATTTCCGGAGACTAATACCAATGCAGTGAGTCTAGATGGTACTCCCAATTTAAATGAAGCATAGTTGCCGCGTGCGTTCAATGGCTCCGCCGTGCATGTTACCTCGGACCCACATATCTTTTTGAGGTGGTCAAGAACTTGAATACTCGTTGTGCCTACTTTTAAATAAAATACATGTAAGTACTGTATTCTTTCAGAGGCTTCTAGCCCAGTCCCGCTCACATTAGCTGTGCCCCGAAGTACATTAGACCGCGGACGCTTCCGCTTGACCTCCGTGAAGCCATCCTGCCCGTCTTCATTGTTATCCGACTTTTCTCGGATCTGGTCACAAGCACTGGCCTCTTCAGATTGACTTTTACTGCCAGATGTTAAGGATATCATAGACGTCTCCCTCGCATCCTCCAACATTGGTCTAGCCACTTTGTTTACATCGATGGTGTTTTTGGACGCATTCGATTTTTCCTTCCTTAAAACTTTAGGTGGTATCTTGGCTTGTTCTGGGTGTGATGAGCTGGTAGATGGTGGTAATGGTGGCGGTTGTAGCAGTGTACTTTTTTCCATTGTTCCAGCGGTTCTGTGTACTTTTTCCAACTGCTGCTGGGCATCGAGTTTTACGTCTGACACGTTTTTACTAATATTCTCTAATGAGGCTACCTTACTAACAAGACCCGCTATAACCTCCATAAATAGGTTCGTCAATACTGTGCGTTGATCAGTTAGGGCCCTCTGTAATTCTTCGCGTACAATATTCCGAACAACATTTGCATTTATCTTATCGGATGTTTGAAAACGATTTGGCTGGCGAAACGTGACGTTTTCATAACTATTTATATCTAGGATAGATGCATCCAATGCGGTAGTATTACTCACTGGAAACGTATCATTCATCAACAGATCATCCACTGACATGGCTGTATCATTTAATGGCGCAATTGGTTGGTTGCGCACTGGTGTATCATCTTTGTTGTTTCGGGGAATTTCACTTATACATACGGGACACTTCCATGCCAGGCTTAGATTGCTTTCTTGGAATTGTGATGCCGTCATATTCACACACATATAGTGATATGCCATCTTACAAGCGCTACAGCATAAAATATCATTGTCGTTTACCGACAAATTGCAACCGTAGCAATTCATTTATTCTGCTTTTCGCGATCCGATTTTATTAACACTTCTCTCAGAGGTTTAGCTACATGCGAAATCAAGAAGCGAGTCTGTGTTTACTTAATCTTTGTCGCTCGATGTGTGTTATCTTCTCCTTATACTCGCGGGTATGCAGCTGCGCGCTTGCGCTGATTTCACCCTTACGCCTCACACGCAACCGTGATAATAGCTTACCCCGCGCAGCACTTCCGAAAAACTGATTAGCGGGTATGCGATTCGTCCAATGTGTACACTAGAACTTTATTTTGCACAATAGACTAACGTATACAATCCCAATGGCACTCCACTAATTGTAATAATACACTCTTATCTACTGTCCGTATTGTTGTTAAGTTTTACGATTAATTTCTCAACTTTCTGAACAAACATCTAATTTTCACTACAGAGGTGACGTGAAACGATGTTGACCGTATTAGCGTCAAAGACTTTATGTGACCGACGTGTTTGTTACATGACGTCAGAGTACATATCAGACCTCTCTGTCTAATTTTTGTGTTATTAGCAGTTTGCTGCTAATGCTTATAATGCTTGTATCATGCATATTCTATAGGCTTCTTACTTTCGATTAGTATGTAATTGATCTATTAAACAAGCAATAGCAATTTAAAAAAAAAGTTCATTTTCAGTTATTTTTTTAATCATATAGGGACTGGACTGAATTCTTCCAGTCAAACTATTATAAATATATTACTTAGCATATTAAATTTGACATAAAATACTTTTTATCGAATAAACAGCTAGATGAAGGTCGTCTCCTATTCGGATCCCCTACTAATATATTATTTTACAAAATGCGTTTGTTCTAGCTACTTTTACTCTCGTGTCTTTCCCTTAACTAGTAGTGCAATTAAAGTTAAAATATCCATTGCATGCGCAGAATTCCTCGACAACTTTCTAGAAACTAATTCATACAAATTACGCAAAAACTTTACATTCGGAAGCGAACGCGGAAGAGATGGGAAAAGTTAGTTTCGAGAAATGAGCTGAAGTGCCGCACGAGACGGGGACGGGAGCTGGCGCAGTGTGCCACGGACTCACTCTCGAGTATACTCATACGAGGGGCGGCTGATAAGTAATCTCCTTGATCAGAAATATATACAAAAATAATGCTGGCTGGTATGGATTTATATTCGTTTGTTATTCTATTTTCAAAATGTATTACATTCATTTGTTTATTGCATCACGTTTATTTGTCTCCTACAATTGTTTCAAACATGTCGGTAGAAAAAGTGAAAATGGATAAAATCGAGCAGCGTGCGGTGATTAAGTTTTTGACTAAAGAAGGGAATACGCCTTCGGAGATCAGACAGCGTATGTTACGTGTGTTTGGCAGTTTGTGTTCTTCCGAATTTGTTATAAAGTTTTGGTCAAAGCAGTTTAAGTTAGGTCGTGAGAGTCTGGAAGATGATCCTCGTAGCGGAAGACCAGTTTCGGCCGTCACCGATGAAAATGTAGCCAGGGTGAAAAAAATTATATTAGAGGACCGACGAGTGAAGCAGTGGGAGATAGCTAGAGATGTGGGCGTCAGTAAAGAGCGAGTCAATGAAATAATTCATGAGCATTTGAACATGTCCAAGGTTAGTGCACGTTGGGTCCCCAGAATGTTGACTGCATTTGACATGGAGAGGCGTGTCAAATGTTGCGAAGAGTTTTTGGAGATGAGTCGAGGGAAAGAGGAAGAAATAATTTCTAGAATTGTAACATGTGATGAGACTTGGATTCGACAATGGGACCCGGAAAGTAAGCAAGAGTCGTTACAGTGGAAATTTAAGGATGAGAAGCCGCCTCGGAAATTCAAGGTCTGTCCATCGGCAGGTAAACTTATGGCTACAATCTTTTGGGACACAGAAGGGATTTTGCTCATAGATTATTTACCGAAGAAAACTACAATGAATGCTGATTATTACTCAAACTTACTATACCAACTAAGAGAGACAATAAAAGAAAAACGGCGAGGTAAACTAAACAAAGGTATTCTGATTTTGCACGATAACGCACCAGTGCATACCGCCCGCACAACGAAGCTAGCAATTAAAGACAATGGCTTCGAAACCATTGACCACCCCCCTTATAGTCCAGATTTAGCCCCCTGTGACTATTTTCTGTTTAGACTTCTCAAGAAAGACCTCAGGGGACGAAGGTTTATGACCGATGACGAAATGAAGGCTGCGGTTACTGACTTTTTTGACGACAAACCGAAAGATTATTTTTTTAATGGTTTAAATTCAATATTTGAAAAATTTAATAAGTGCATTTTACTAGCAGGGGACTATATAGAAAAATAAAAAAAAATTAGCCACGACAGTCTTTTGTTTCATTGTTAGGTAGATTACTTTTCAGCCGCCCCTCGTACATACAACCCTGTCGCAACAAAACACTGATTAGTTTCGGTTTAATTCACTTCTCGTGCGCTAAACGCTAAATAAGACAATGTCCTTTGACGATCCACGGAACAAATAGTGACGTCAACTATCGGGCAATAGTCCTCCCATATGTACCGATATATCCACTGCTGGACATAGTTACTTACGAAATGTATCCTTTATTGTAGACGCATTGGACAGGACTAGCATTATGTAAGTTGCAGAACATTTCCAGAATTTTGGAAACCTTTTTCACTGTGTTTTTTCAAATCAAATCAAATTCATTTATTTCATTACATTTAGACATTTTCTATAGACAGGCAAGACTTAATTAAGAAAGTTCCTGTAAACATTTGAGACTTGGGAATGTTTTCTTTTTATTAGGAAATTTATTTTCAGTTCAATGATATACATGACTAAACAATTCCAGAACATTCTCTTAGAGGCTGGATATGATGTCAAAAGCAGCCAAGTTCCAAGCAGTGAGAGACAAAAAGTTATAGTATAGCTCTGTCTCTTTCGCTGCCTGGAACTTGGCAGGTTTTGATAGCTATTAATACGGCCCTTATAAAAGGTAGGTAACATAAATCCCCTAACATGTCCACGCTACTATATCCACTGTCACCCGTCAAATAAATGCCGTCGCCCTTCATCCCCCCCCCTTCCCCACTAACCCCTACTTGTTTGGAGCGTAAATTAAATTTTTATCGCTGCACACCCCATAAAGCAACGCTTTCATATTATTTTTATTCGCTTTGTTTCTGTAAATTACTCTAATCTGCCGCCGGCTTTTATTCCCAGCTTTTAGCGGGCGCTTTTATTTTTTTTTACGGCTAACGAAGTTTGCGCTTGACGCGCTGATAATTTTTTGGGAGGTTATTTATTTACATGCTCGCTGTGGATGGGCGCAGGTAGAGAATAAGCAGAAAAAGGAAAAATATGACGGAATTTGTTAACTGCCCGAGGCAGTAAAGTTAACTCGTCCTTGTTTGGAGGGAGTTTTTCAGCTCCAATCTTTGCTTAGAATCTGAAGCCGCATCCACATGCTTGGTCGAGTCTGCGTCGGGCTCGCGCTGGTTCGATTCGAAATCAAATTCAAATCGGAAAATAATGATGAATGAATTAATGATTGGTCCGACCGATCTCGGTCACGGCGACCGTTTTAAAGAAGACCCTGTTGTCGCTGGTGAGCTCGCATGTGGCTTACGTAGCCAATTTTCTTTGTGAAAGTTCTTGTGCATTGCGGGCATGTGAGCTCACCATTGACAATATTATAAGAAATAGCCGCAGGTGGACGGGCTTTCAGTTCGTCGCGCTTGGCGTCAAGCTCAGAGCGCCATTGATTTTCATAATCGTGGACTTTGGTTTGCACCAGAGTCCGCCACTCGGGTTGTTTGGCAGCCTGCTTCTCCCAGCGAGACGGCTCAATGTCGCATCTTTTCATATGCCGTTTAAGCACATCCTTGTACCTAAGGAGTTGTCCGCCATGCTTTCGCTGGCCCTCCCTGAGCTCTGAATAGAAGATGCGCTTCGCCACTCTCTGCTCCGGCATCCTGGACACATGACCACACCACCGAATAAAAATGATACCTACGGTACGGAGCCCTCGGTGTGTGAATCCGACTCGCACTTGACCGATTTTTGACATTTATTATTCAACTATAAGCCAATTTCTAATACTCTCAAAACATTCCCCATTCCCCGTCTTACCTCTCCCCATTGTGCACCTCCTCAAGTAGGTCCGCACACACCCAGAGCAATTGAATCGATACCTAATTAGCAGCAACACAATGCGTGTTGCAACGTGCAGCGATGCACCCGGCCGTTGTTTGCAACTTGTTGACTATTAGCTCCCCTTTTCAACCTGCGAGGCTTTAATGAGGAACACGTTTCTGTATTCTTGTCTAACTGGCTCGTTTGACATCGTATATTGACACTTTGTTCAATTTACTCGTATTAATACCCTTTTTACTGAACAACTCTCTTAGAAGGAGGGTAGGGTAATGTTTTGAATGTTTTTTATGAATGGTTTTTTGTTCCCTTGTAAAGGCTGAGCCGGATTTCAAACAACGCGGGTGTCGTCAGAGTCGCCTTAGCATCGCAAGAATCATATGCTACTTTTATCATGAAGAAAATACGGAAATAGTTAATTTAAAAGTAAACATATAACGTGAAAACAACCATAATTATATAAACGACGATCCAACCGTGCTTTAGAGTTATTACGCGTAATTTGGTTGTAAAATAATAATATTAATAACAAACAATTCGTCTTATAGAATATAATAGAATAACTTTATTCCACGCAATAATATACGAATACGTTGCAGACTAACATACATACAAATATTATCATCTCCTTGCCCCTATCCCTTAAAACTCTTCTCGTAACATGACTCTCATCCCTCCTCATAACATGGCCATACCATGACAACCTTACCTATTACCATACATACTTTTTACGTTGTTTTATGTTAAGTGTGTGACTTTCCGTCGCTTCACCGAGCGGTCCCAACGGAAGACCAGCGATGGCTTCACGGCTAGCGAATGCTGAGTTGGGACGGTTTCTCAAAAATTTCTGTGTCTTGATCTTTTTGTATCTATGTAATATAATTTTGTATTGTTGCGAATGAATGTGTACCTATTTGTTGTTTTTTTTTCAGAGTGTGTACTATAATCATACTAAATTGCGCTTTACGCTTGTATCTTTAACCGTTTTTACGATACCTATAACAAAAATAAAAATACTTTAAAAAAAACGATTCTTGTATGGGGAATTCATCATTTTTAGGTTTCCATAGCCAAAATGGCAAAAACTGAACCCTTATAGTTTCGTCATGTCCGTCTGACTCTGTCCGTATGTCACAGGCATTTTACTCGAAAACTACAAGTGGTATTATTGGTGAAATTTGAAGTAAGTATAGGTATCTTGTAGAAGCCGCTACTTAGTTTGGTAGTTAAATAACATACATACATACATAATTTCACGCCTTCGTTCCCAGAATAGGGTAGGCAGAGCTACAGAATTACAAACATCTTTAAAAACTTGTTGATAATTCTATAACCACAATTTGCGCAATTAGGCTAAGATGTTTACCAGCGTATTAGTGACAGGTTGCAAGCCCATCGCCTAACAGTACTACAAGCCTTTATTCCCTTAGTCGTCTCTTACGACATCCGCGGGAAGACATGGAGTGGCACTATTCTAACTCGGCAACCACACGAGGCGGGGTTTAAATAACAAAAATAAATATTTCACTCCATGCATGTAACAGAAGATAAAAAAAATATTTGGAAATAACTGTTTTTGAGCAATTGCCGAAAAACTGCGCTTCTTAACTAAATGACTTAAGTGAAGATACGTTTTCTTGCTGGTGCACTTTTTCGAAATAGTTATTGTGTAGTAACGGCTTTGGAACGCTATACTGAACATGGTCAGATACGCTCTTGTCTGGTTTATTTTATTTTATCTGTTAGTAAATCTATTTACCTACAGCTCTTTAAGGTAAGGACAGACGGACGGACAGCGCAGGCATATTAATAATGTCCCGTGGGAGCCGTCCTTCGAATACGGAACCCTAAAAACGGGCAAATATGTGCCTAAGCACAATTATTCAGACCGCTCAATCAAGTTTCTATATTTTGATCTCAATTTAAAATTAGTCATGTCATTAAAAAAACAAAAACCCGCCTTCAAAAATGCAAAAAATAACTCCTTTTAAAATGGTAGGTCAGTCCAACTGCATTCGGCTTTTGGTTTTTAAATATTGTGGGACGCCGACTTCAGTTGGACTGACCTACCATTTTAAAAGAAGTTATTTTTGCATTTTTGAAGGCGGGTTTATGTTTTTTTAAACATTTATTTTATTTTATTCTTTTTAGTGATCCTATTTATGCTGTTACGTAGCTCCACTTCTAAATATTAATGAGAAACTATAGAACATTTCAAGCTCGCCGCAGACAACGCCGCGGGAATGTCATAGTCATATTTAAACCTAAATGTGCTTCGGCATAGTCGCTCAACTACCTTAATCGAAATATCTTATCGCCACCCTTGAAATAGGTACCGTTAAGGAGTTCCGGTGGCCATCTGTGGTCTTCAACATCAGTTCCACTTCACCATATAGTACTTTTCAAAAGCAAATGCACGAGTTACAGTGAAAAATACCAAAATCGCTATAGGTGTGCCTATAATATTTGAGGAGTTCTCTTGATTTCTCCAAGATCCCATCATCAGATCCTGACGTCTTGACAATGGGACCAACTAGAAAATATACCCATTCAAACAACGAAAAAATTTTTCAAATCGGTCCAGTGGTCTTCGAGTAATCGGGGAACATACATAAAAAAAAAACCCCGACGAATTGAGAACCTCCTCCTTTTTTTGTAGTTGGTTAAAAATGAATTTAGGCATGCAGATATGAGTGCGCGCGCAAGTGGTGTGTGTGCGTGTGTGTGTGTGTGTGTGTGTGTGTGTGTGTGTGTGTGTGTGTGTGTGTGTGTGTGTGTGTGTGTGTGTGTGTGTGTGTGTTTGTGTGTGTGTGTGTGTGTGTGCTCATAAAGGAGAGCAAAGGAGCTTTTCCGTGTCGCCATAGTTCAATGAAACCAGCCACAGTCTCAGAACCCGTTTCATTTCCGAACGCCGAAGTTGCCTTACATTGCAGGACTTACACACCATGTTATACGTGTGGGGAGAGGAGAAGGATGGAAAACGTCTGGCAAAGGAGGATACAGTTTTTAAACATACATCGGGGAACATACATAAAAAAAAAAACCCAACGAATTGAGAACATCCTCCTTTTTTGAAGTCGGTTAAAAATACACTTACGGTGCGTTGCCGTAGGGTGGCCGCGGTTACGGGCTGCTGTTCTTTTAACCAGGCATAATAGCATCACGGAATATGCTAGTCTCTACGTGAATAACTTCATTACTTGATGCCGGATTGCAAATGTTTGTGTTACTCTACTTTTTATGTTTTTCTGTTGTTTATGTACATTTTTATTTTATTTTAGCACCGAATAAAGCATTTCTATTCTATTCTATTCTATTTAAATGCACATAAGTGCGTACAACAACAATAAGATTTTTTTTAAATACATAGCTTACAAAAAATCCTGCATGTAACAAACACAAAGATATAAAGATGCCAAGAATCAATCCTACTTATATTATAAATGCAAAAGTTTGTTGCTCCTTCATGCTGCAATGGCTGGACGGATTTGAATGAAATTTGAAATGGAAATAATTAGCTTATACGTTAACATAGGGTGACGGCACCAATGATGGACACTTTTAGCTGACAGGCACCAGTAATGGACACTTCACTCTTAATTCAATTTGTATACGGACCAAAATTTATTGTTATTAATTTGTTGCAAAACAAATGAACAGACCTAGGAATATACGGGGCAAAATTATATGACAGCTAGGGAGTGACTGTATCGATAAACTCAATTATCGATGCTTTTCCCATATACTAGTGATCGCTCCGAGTTTTGTTCGTAAAAATAAAATTTTATTGAAAGTATGCAAATGAAACACAATAGCAACATAATTCTGGTTATTCTTTATTTTAAAAGAATTTTTTAACCTTCACTCATCATCATATTTTTTTTCCTTATTGTGTATTTCAGAATGACTGTCCCATTTACTATTGTTAAAGTATTTATTAGGAGTAAAAAAAAAATATTTTTACAAATTAAACTTTAAGCGATCACTAGTATTATGGGAAAAGCATCGATAATTGAGTTTATCGATATAGGTAATCCCTAGCTGTCATTTATTTTTGCCCCGTATATTCCTAGGTCTGCAAATGAATAACCCTTATATTCTGTAAAATAAGAATCAAGTGTTCATTATTGGTGCTTTGTCCATTACTGGTTCCATCACCCTAATTGACAACATTTAAAAAAAAAGCCTTTTTGTTTTTTCGCGTTTATAATAGCTGGATAAAAATGAGAGTACCCGTGTTTCTAGATTTTCTTTATTTATCTTAAATTCGTCGTTAATAATTTATTAAAGAAATAGTCATTAAAAAGATCGTATATACAAAGTTAGGAATACTGATGTCGTGATCTTAGCATGATATAAAATAAAAAAGTAACTTTAAACAGAATGTCATGTCACTTGTCAACAATAACAACTGTAACAACATAAATTCGTCGACTTTGGGCAGATTGCGGATATCCGGTTTTACAAATCCGTTAGTCACTTTCATTTTAAATAGCGTATATCAAAACAATAGTGTTACAAGAATCGAAAGCGTGTCGTTAGAATCAAGTAATCCGGCAGACAGATAAAAAATTGACATGACAGTCGTATATTTTTTTGAATTCCTATGGTAATAAATGGACTAAGGGCACTATAAGTGTATTCCTAACATTCACAATCCAACTATTTTTACTGTTTTTCTTAAATATAAAAAAACTATTGCATAAAAAAATCTAAATATATTTTTAATGTTTCAGCAGTGTAAAATCTACAAACGGTATTTTAATTTACTACTTTAGCACAAATGAATTGTTGTCAATTAGGCTACTTTTCATCCCGGAAAATTTCAAAGTTCTCGAAGGGAATAATCGAATTCTACCCGAAAGAAGTCGCGGGCAGAAGATAGTAATAAAAACAAAAAAATGAGTGACCATCCATTTAACGGTGTATTCCGACACGGAGCCGATATTCAATAATTGCCGTTAATATGTTAATTTGTCCACTCGTCATAACAGTTCTAAAATTGTCAATTCCCATTCAGCTCCCAGTGAGTGAAACGCACGCGCTAATGAAGCCTTAATTCAATCCGCGAGACAATTAGCTGGTGATTTAACCGACGGTTAGTTTAACGCCCGGTTAATGGTAATCAGTTCGACGGCCAGTGATTTGCGTTAGCGCCCAATGCTGAAATTGCTTTGTAATTTTCTAGTATTCGCGGTTTAATTGTATGGAAATTTGCGTGCATACTCGTTCATACAGGTCCGTGGAAGTCTGGATGAAATTTAATAAAAATAAATAAATGAATATCAGAGGATGATTTCACATAAATTGACCTAGTCCCAAACTAAGCTATAGCATTGTACTATGGGTCCAAGACAATGGTAAAATAACCTTTTAATTTAGTTTTTATTTGGTTTCTTTTGCTTTGACCATTTTAATTTGACAAGTATTTAAAAATACTTATAATATAAAGACATGCATAGAAAACATCCTAAACCCGGAAATCGAACCCGCTAGCTTTGTAGGCAGGATGTGAAAGACACGAAGATTTATCAATTTAATGCTGTGGATGGACTTTGTTTTGTTCCTATGTAGTTTCAGTATTTCAAAAATGTAAGTAGTTAAGTATACCTACCCTGTTTCCCTGAAATGTCACTTATACATTGTAATTGTAAGCCAGGCTGTTATGTTAACAGATAATCGGAGCTTACCCTCGTCACGAAGACACTCATTTCGAAGAATAAATCAAATTGTTGAATGTATGTTTCATCGACAGGCATTTCACACTGCGGAAGTTAATTCATTTATCTATCACAACTCAAATCAAATCCAACGTTGGTACCTACTGCTTTTTTTCCCTGAAAAACAACATTAACCTAGTACAAATTGGCTTTCGGTGAAATAAATTCGGTGATTAATTCATTCTACGATGAATAAAAGAAACATCTACCAGAGCCTTCCAGTACTTTTAGGTATACAGGGCGTCCCAAGACTATGGGACATGAAGGGAAAGTACCTTAAATATCATAGATAGGATATTTTGCTGAAAGAAGACTTTATGTTATTTTTTAAAGTTAGTAATACTGCATTCAAAGATATTCTAAAAATTATTTGCTTCGTCTGGGAATCGAACCGACTTAAATGTGAAAAAAAAATCGCCCGTATTTTTATGATGCCAATCGAAAGAATGAACAAAAAATAATAATTCTTCTTAAGTAACATAGTGTCTTAAAACAAAGGAATAACGTAAAATGTTTGATTCAAATTTCAAGAAAATTATTTACTACCGAAGACGACGTCCGAAAAATTGCGATATTATCATTCCATAGATAGCATTGATTATTCGCAAATAGGTACCCACTTAATAAACGACTTACTGATATAGTTTTTCTTATTATAGGTGCACGTGCATTACTTCACCGTTACATTACTTCTTTTGGGGATAGGTGAAAGATTTGCTATACAAAAAGCAATACGACAACGTAGGCAAATAACAAACAGAATTGAGCCATAACATATCGAGTATTCACCATAATATGTTTAGAAAATCAACGGGCAGCGGACTTATTAAAAGATTGGCGATTTGCATTTGACAAGAGAGATCACATTTTGAGCATTTAATTAATTAATTTACAAGAAATTAATTAATTTACAAAAAATACTCAACTGACTTCGTCAGTTTCATGTATGTTTTTAATTTGATTATAATGATTAATTTCACGTTGTTCCTTTCTTTTAAGATACTATGTTACTTAAGAAGAATGATTACTTTTTGTTCATTCTTTCGATCGGCATCATAAAAATACGGGTGAATTTTTTTTCACATTTAAGTCGGTTCGATTCCCAGACGAAGCAAATAATTTTTAGAACATCTTTGAATGCAGTATTACTAACTTTTAAAATTAACATAAAGTCTTCTTTCAGTAAAATATCCTATCTACGATATTTAAGGTACTTTCCCTTCATGTCCCATAGTCGTGGGACGCCCTGTATGTCTGCTAAGAAGCGCCTTATAATTTATTTTAGCACGTCTAGTAAACGTGTAAATAAATAAACGCCTTCGTATAAAAATATGTTTGAACAGCTATCATATTATCCCTAAGTATACCAAAGCCCAGGGGCATACATATCCAGGAAAATGATGTTTCAACATTACCAAACAAACAAGAGAGACAGATAAACAAACACTCCTCGTGGGGAAAGGAAAATTATTACGATATATTTAGCAATACTTTACGAAATAATGTCTTAATGTTTATTTGGGCATAAACGGTACGGTAATAAAAATATAATTTGAAAATATATTATTATTAACTCATTTACCCATTTAAATCGTAAACCAAATGTCCTAGTCTCAAACTGAGCTCAAGCCTATGTTAGTATATACTAATGAGAACTAGACAGCGGTCTACCAAACATATTATAGCAACACCGGCCGGTCTAGACGTCAAATCGGCCACCGGTTTTGTTAAATGTATTTTAAGTAGTTTTAATGGTTAAATTGTTAATATTTGGGACTAAACTCGAAGATAAACACGTAAATGTTTAGTATAAATGTTATCAAGACTATAAGTGCTGTGAAGAAAGTATTATCACGAGTGCAAAATTTGACAAGTAACTGGGTCAACGACTTCGTGGTTTGAAAAATGTTTTAAAAAAGGTACACCGTTTGCTGTGCTGATGATCATCACCGAACCCAGGGGAGTATTGATATTCCATAATCTTGTTATTACTTGCTTCTGTTTTAAATTGTAACGAAAATACTGTCCATAAAGCTAAGAAAATTAATAAAATTAAGTGACACTGACAGTGAGAAAGGATATTAGTCGAGTCACATTTTAGTAGTAGGAATTGTGGCTTATTTAACCACTAAGACCACTAAATCATTACTATCATCTCCTGATAAGGCTGAAATATTATTAAAATCCAATGTTAAGGAATGCACAAATTTGTTTAAATTCTATCATGTCACCTCTAAAGTTGTGATTAAAACGTTTAGGTCCCTTAATATCAAAAAGACTGAAGATCTTTGGGGCCTCTCTGTTTCAGTACTACACTCCATTATAGAGTCAATTGCGCCTTACCTAGCTACTATGTTTAACAAGTGTGTCGATGTTGGAGTATTTCCTGATCTGATGAAACATAGTAAGATCATTCCCTTGTTTAAGTCAGGAGCAAAATCAGACCCCACAAATTTTAGACCTATTTCGATACTACCAGCATTAAGTAAAGTTTTTGAGAAATTAATTCTTAATCAAATATCCTCACACTTTAATCAATACAAGCTACTTCATAGCAGTCAATACGGATTTACCAAGGGACGGTCTACAACTGATGCCGGTTCTACTTTGGTGAAACATATCTTTGATGCCTGGGAAAGATCACTGGATGTAATTGGAGTTTTTTGTGATCTCTCCAAAGCTTTTGATTGTGTTGATCACGTTACGTTAGTGCGGAAGTTAAGCTACTATGGCATCAAAAACATTGCACTAGATCTTATTACATCTTACCTTGCTCACAGAACTCAGCGGGTAGACATTAACAAAACACAATCTTCTGGGTCATCTGTTGCTATGGGAGTGCCTCAAGGCTCTATTCTGGGTCCGTTCTTGTTTTTAATCTATATTAACGATCTCCCATATGTAGTGCGAGATAAACATGAAATAGTCTTGTTTGCTGACGATACTTCACTTATATTTAAAGCGGATAGGAAACAGGATAATTTTAATGACATTAATGATGCATTATCCACAATTGTTGACTGGTTTACGGCCAACAACTTACTTTTAAATGCCAAAAAAACCAAGTGCATTAAATTTTCATTGTCCAATGTGAAGCGAGTGAATGCGGCTAGAATAAGACTGAAGGATGAGACACTGGAATTCGAGGATAGAACAGTATTTCTAGGTGTCACTCTGGACTCAAAACTGCAATGGAGTGCGCATATATCCACACTTGCAGGTAAACTAAGTTCAGCGGCTTATGCGGTAAAGCGAATCCGACATCTTACTGACGTCGAGACGGCGAGACTTGTGTACTATAGTTATTTTCATAGTGTTATGAGTTATGGAATTTTACTGTGGGGAAGAGCGGCTGACATCCAGACCATCTTTGTATTACAGAAGCGGGCTGTACGTGCTATATATCAATTGGGGTCTCGTGTTTCGCTTAGGGATACATTTAAAGAAATCAATATTCTTACAGTCGCGTCGCAGTATATCTTTGAGAATATTATGTATGTACGCAAACACATACACGAGTTTAGGCATAACCGCGACGTTCATAATTTAAATACTAGAAATAGGGATAAGCTCGCTCTTCCAGGTCACCGTCTCCGTAAGGTAAGCACTTCGTTTGCAGGGAACTGTATACGTTTCTACAATAAGATACCATCTGATATCGTCGATATGCCGTTCAATAAATTTAAGTCTCACATCAAGCGCTGCTTGTTGGGTAGGGCATACTATACTATAAATGACTTCATTGGTGACCAAGATGTATTTAAGTAGTGTCTAGGCTATTACTTATTTAAGGTAATTTTTTTATTTCTGATATTTCTATCTTGATAAAAATGCCTTTAAGCAAACTGTGTATTCAAACACGAAATTGTATGTTTACTTTTGTACTTTATCTTTATTAGTTCTTGTGTGTACAAGACGCTTTTAAATGAGAGCACACTGTGATGTTTCTCGCCGGACAGCTATATCACACAATATTACTTTTATGTTGTCCGGCAGCATGAGCACGTCATGCTCGCTCAAAGGTCTTTGCTTACGGCGGCGTCGTTGATCGGGTCGCCACCTTCCCGAACACATGGTTGAGGGAGGCGATGGCTGAGATATGCGTCATACTCGTGAACGGGTGCTGTTTGTGGGGTCCGGTCTGTTCACGTCTGCAAGGACTTTTTGCTCAGTTAATGATTCCAGTTATGGCTTTTGACGTAGAGACCTCGTCGTGTTGTTCTCCTAGTCATTATTTTTAGTTTCATGTATTTGACATGTAATCTTGATAATTTTTACATTTATTTGTAATGTTTTTAATTTTGAATTTGTATTTTTTTTATATGTGATAGTTCTAATAATTTATATTTGTTGCTTTATTACCTTGTAATGTAACTTACTTTTAAGTATTATTGTATTTTATGTTTGAAAAAATGACCTTCTGCTGGAGTTTCTTGCGGCGCTTCTTCTCCGCAATGATGGTCTTGTCCGAAGCGCTAGTAGATTCACTGTATATTACCGACGTGTAAAAGAGCCCGTATGTGGCCAATTTACTGAATAAATATTTTGATTTTGATTTTGATTTTGATTGACATACATGGATAAAGATTCGGTACCAAATATTGATTAATTAATAAATCTCAAGGGACAATCTCGCACATACTGACCTTGTCAGCGCACTAACAATATACATATTTGTATAATTATAATATATTTTATTGAAACATGTTTATTTTTTCAACGCTTATTTTCTTCGCACCGACCTTCCGTTTTTTTCTGTTTCGCCTACTGGTTGACTGGTAGAGAATGCCACTGGGCATTAAGTGCGCCATTTGTACTTTATTGTATTTTGTGCAGATAAGTTTCAATAAATAAATAAATAAGCTCTCACGCAAAATATTTACCCTAACAAGGCAGGGCTTAATCACGTATTGTAAACCTTTTATTTTGTTTCAAAATGTAACATTGCTTCTAGAACACAAAACTCAATTTTACTGCGTGCCTAAACTAAAAGGCTTTCCCCAAACCATTCTAGTGAAACTAACCGAATGTGATTCAACGTTCTACAACCCGCGAACAAAAAGTTCCGAGTGCACAGCTCGCTACACTCGCCGTCACCCGCATACTTTGCCTCGGCAACCCTAATTTACGATCGCTGTTATTGGTGGGTTCCGTATTGTAAATCAAGGCGCTCTTAATGCGCTGTTTCGAGTTAAATTAAGATGTTTATGTTCCTGAGAGTTGTAATAACAGGATCGGTTTAATGCTCCGCGGCCTCTTTCTTCCTTTTCAGATTTTCCCTCTCTCATTCTTGCTATTAGTTCTACATGGAGGTTAGGCCACTTCCTTTTTTTTGCTTGTTGTAAGATATTGTGCTATCCAAATCCCTACCACAACTTTACCGGGTGCCATCTATTTGGCATAATTTTTAATGTCCGTAACGTATTAGGCATAAGAAGTTTCGCATAATTAATTTACGCCGAATCTTAGACTTGCCGAAATTTTATTTGGCATAAATCTATGTTAGCATAATATTGACATGGCAGAATTTCATTACGCATAATGTTGTTTAAAATAGGAATTTGTAATTTAGCAAAATTTTGATAGCCCGAAATCCTGTCCCAATTATTTCTTGATTAGTGTAATAGTACAGTCAAGGAATTTAATTTGTGACCCACCTTAGGTCCAAAGTGAATCTGACATTCTACAGCAATAAGGTTGAGTTTCCTATCAATTACAAATGACTTGGCATCTCTATTGACAATGACATCTTGAAGCAGATTTTCTTTGAAATTGGTAGCAAATTAACTTCCGTGACCGTACCTAAATGGAAAAATACTCAAATTTAAATCGTTAGGTAGATAGGTGTCCAGGCGCGAAGCGCCATACTACACTTATAGGGGCAGGCCCGTCGACACCGCCCCAGGAAGCGGGACATAAGGTGACTTTCCTCGCTTTGGTCATTATTTAGTTATGTTAATATTAAATACTTATAATAAATAAAACAAAAATATTTACTTAACGTGCTTTATTTGTTATATTACATTATCAAAAAAAAACTTTGCTACTCAGGAAACTCAATTTATTAATTCTGTGAAATAAGCTTATGCGAAAACTAACTTTCTGCGAAACAAATTTATGCGTAAGTCATTTTCTGCCAAATTATTATTCGAATTCAGAAAATATGCGCAAAACCAATTCGGCTACAATTGGATATGCGTGATAGAATTCGGCGACATCAAATTATGCGAGAACAGTTTCTGCACAAATATAATTCGGCTTAAGAAATTATGAAATATTGAAATATGACTAAAAAAATTATGCGTAAACACTTTACCATCTAAGTTGCCGGCGAAACTGTGAAAACAATTTCATTTGGGCATTTCACCTAAAGCCGGGTCCAGACGAGTGTAACGTGTCATGTAATGTAACACGAATTCTACGTGTGGACGTCACTACGAGCATTACATGTAACGCTCGCTGTTGATCCATCGGCTGTCGGTTTTTCGCGCGAACACAAAGGCGCTCGCAGTGCCGTCCACACTGTTGACGCTAAATTACACGTAATGTTACATTACACGTTACACTCGTCTGGACCCAGCTTTAGTCATTGTATATTATTTACCTTTATCTTTATCTTTATTTTGTGTTCAGTCGAGTTCATAAATATGTATTTATACACTTTAGTACCTTGTCCATTTAATCATTTTTAAACTGCCATATATGAAATGTCACAGCGATTAATGTGTACATGGGCCTCAGATTCCAATCTTCTCATCTGTTTTCTCTCTGCCTTAAAATATAATACAATTCACTAAGATTTAAAGTCATTTACTTAATTCTAACTAAAGCAGTCACGCCAGGGTTACAGAAAAAAATGGTAGGTAATAAAATAACCACCTCATCTCAGTTTCCTCGTTTGACTACGGAACGTTAAAATCCAGTTATATGAACACTGAGTTAACAGGCTACCTCATGAGATCACTGACTAAGTTTTAACTAATTAGAGGGACAATTTCTCCTTTGAACCACAAGTTCAACTACCCTTACACTATAACAGAATATTCCAAAGATCTATAAACGAAACCTTATTTCATACGCTAGTCATCCAGCCCCTATCATATATATTTAAACAATAAACTAGAGCGCGCTCGCTTCGCTCTTGTGTCTATATGGAAATGAGCTCTCGAAGTGCGCAAAGATGGCGATTTGAATACGGAGCGATTGAGCCGCGGAGTGATTTGTACCGGAATATACGAACTGCTCGCTTAACATACGAGGGGCTGAGATATGTTCTATTCGGGAAATATTTGAAGATTTCGATTCAGTTGGAATAGGAAACAGGTGATTCGTGAAAGAAAAATCTTTCGCTCGATTGAACTGACTAGACATAATATATAGGTATAGAAAGAGAAATATAGGTACAGGTAGATATTCTGGTTACTAGAACGCCTCAAAATAAAACAAATATGTAGCTATAATTCAGGCTGTGAGCTAGGACATTCTTTAAGTCTTTCTTATATTCAGAAAGTTCAATTTTGTATTTACTTAATGTGGTAGTCGTAGTGTTGAATAATTTATGAACACCAGTCACCTATGACGTGTCACGTTAAAACTCGCTAAACTAAATTTTCTTGGCGTTCCCTCTTTAATAACTCTAATTATGGGTTCAAGAACTTTAAGGTAACAAACCTCTTAGCACATGTGTGCCAGTCCATTAGCTGAAATTTGGGTTTTCTACCCGATGCGATGACAAAACAGTATTACTGTGTCTGATAATAGAGTCGGCAGGTGAAGGATCTCAGCTCTACTTGTGAGGACCCACCGAGTTGGAACTTGTTAGTTTAGTCTTATTAAGTGAATGACTGTGCACAAAACAGTTAAATTTGGTTAAATTTCGATCTTATTGTTCAGTTATCAGAAAGCCTAATCAAGATGCATAACGTTAACTTGTCGATTTTTGTAAATGGTCAAAATGTAATATTTAAGGATAGGCCACACGGGTGCGAAAAAATCGTGACGTTGATTAAAAAAAAGAATTGGTCATAGTAAGTACATGGCATTAATTTTGACGGACCGTAATTAGCGAGTGGAGCGACCACACTGCTGCTCAAAATACGGTGACGGTATGGAATCGCAGTGACGTGCTGCTGTGACAGCGGTGTGGAGAGCATGCGGCAAAGTCGTGACTTTTACGGCACGTCACTGCGATTCCGTACCGTCACCGTATTTTGAGCAGCAGCGGTGTGGTCGCTCCTTTAAGCTCTAATGTGGTTGCTCCCTGACGTAAACTGAAGACAGATCGCGTCACCCGCTTATGTCAACTCCATACATTAAGTCGATAGAAAGTACGAACGTTATCAGCATTATCATCTAGACTAGGCCTCCTGCTCTAACCACCCGCGACATGTCCTCGAGGCACTATTCCAATCCAATCTTGTTCGCTTCCTCTATAATACCTCTGTAATGCCATTTGCATGTGCGAGCAAACGAGCAATGACGTCATTAAAGGTGTTAGCGGCTTCAGACGCTCCGGGAAGCTACTTCATTGCTTCTGTCACTTACAATAATATATCTAGGGAACCCCTGTGACTGCGTTTGCGTTAATTTCGTTGTTTTACTTTGTCGACGTAAATTTTCTTAAAAAAAAAACCTACAGATAGAAAGTTTCTAAATGGTAGTGACAACCGCATATAAATTTGTTGCGTAGATTAAAAGAACTAACCAACAGGTAGAAGCATGGTAGTCACGCACTTGGTCTTATACTATCTAAAGATTAGTATGAATTAAGGGAAGGAGAGGCAGGGGAAGGCCGATGAGAAATAACTTAGAGCAAGTAAAGGAAAAGATAAGGTAGTGTCTTACCAGAAATTCAAGCAACTGACAGGAAGACTGGAGTGGTTCGCTATTTAGAAATGAGAGAGATAAAATCAAGTCACTCAAGATCACAGAATAACTGGGCTGAGATTCAACAGAATAAAACCTGATTGCTTTTTTTTTATAGCACTTATTTACCCTGATTGTGCAAAATGTGGTTACAGAATTATCAACAAGTTTTTAGAGTTGTTGGTAATTCTGTAGCTCTGCCTACCCCACTCTGGGAACGAAGGCGTGAGTTTATGTATGTATGTACTTATTTACATGACATTAATTGCGGCCGAGCTATAAACAATACGATAACAGATCATGGTTTTGTCCGGTGGAATAGAGGCCATGGTCACATGGACTCACAAATCAGGTCAACCCCTCGTTCCCTTTTGACGTGAAGGGTAAACAAACACTTGCTTCCCCGCCCTTAATTTAAATTAGTTTATCACAGTTTGTAGCAGGAATAGGACGTCACGTGTAAAAGCTGACTTAACTACTTAGAATGTTACCTAAACCAACGTCGAAAGACTTTAATCTAGTTGCTAGGTTTAAAATGGCATTCAATCCGGTTTCGTTATGACAAATTTATAAACAAAATAACGATAACATTGTTCTTATTAACCAAAAGCAAAACAGGCCTCGTAATACCACAAAATATTAAAGCAACGACAGGATAATACTTTAAGTAGACTTCAGATGCCCTCGTAAAACTAGACGGAAAACTGAAACTTATTTTTAACGCGAAACATTCTCTTTTGGAAGCAATAAATTTTCTGAACTCCGCAAATAATCCGGGCGCATATCTTTCGAATTTACTTTTAAATAAATCACACCGGATCCGAAGTGCTCATTGAAACGGGCATACCTTTAAAACTTCAGCATCTAAGAAATTCAAACTTTACCACCCCCGTTTTAGGTTTAAATTCGGCGGTGTAAAAGTAAAAGTTTAAGACGAGGAATTAATATGAAACTAGAAGCGCAATTTGTGAAAGTCGATTTTGTTTCGATCGGAAATTCAATTAAACGGTTTGATAATGGTTATCAATTACAGGTGCTCGAGGGGCGAAGAGACCGGGTTGGGGCGTATCTGGAGTTAGGGGGTGTAAATGTAAGCCTGTTTGAGATAATAACGAGGTTTATTGTCGTTTATTACGCGATAAAGTCTAAATCTGCGCAAATTTACCCGTAAAATGATATTAATCTTACTAATAATTGTATAGAGGAGGACGTGAGAAGGTTTAGATGTATGATAGAGATAGGCAATCCTTGTCTCAAAAAGAAATAGAATTGATCAAGATGGTTAGAGAACGAGAGTGTTTAGACTATTATTTAGGTCATTATGATCAACACATCACTGTGGGTCACACATAAACAGCTAAGGCAAAAGTGGGAGATCTGTTCTATAGTGGACCGATACTCAACTTAGGTACCATAAGTGAAGAAAAATGGTCTCATATTAAAATAATTCTGCAAAATACATGGATATTTAAACGTCTTTATAAGTACCAAACGTCCATTAAGGTAAAGAGTAAAGCTTGTAGAATAATGAAATGTGATTTTAGTTAAATTACAAAAACAGGCTATGCAAGGTATTCGCTGCGTCCCCCAGACAGACCATTATAACGCTATGAATAATATCGTTACCATAACGTTATATTTCGATAGTGCTCAAAATTTCGTTTAAATATATCGATATTTTTTCATAACATTAAGCTAAACCGTAGCGAAATCGTAATAACGTTATAATAACGTTATGAAACTTATGAACTACGCGCTGTTGCCGCTCCTTAGGTAGGCATTTTTGCGTGACTGGCCGACGTCCCAGAAGGGACTATTTTTGTCCGTTTAGACATCGCAACCAACGTCCTTTCGATATCCCTTCATATATTCCGTCGTTTTTCCGTCCCTTTTCAAATAGCCAGCTAAAATACTTTGCTTTACAAAAAAAGGATATTAAAATACAAATAACAAAGGCAGATTTAAAAATTACATTACACGAAAATAACGGTCATTAACGTTATTATAGCGCTTACCGAAGTATCGTTATACGTATAGCGTTTTGTTTGATAACGTTATAATAGATACCGCTACAGTTAAGGCGTCAAATAAAGTTTTAGTACAACGGCATTCGTTCAAGATAACGTTATAAAAGATAACGTTACACGAAAATAACGGTTATTAAAGGTCTGCCTCAGAGCAGCAAATAGGTATCCTTCTAAGTCTGTCAATAAGTATTGACCACGGCGTATTGGTTTGTTTTAGCTCGTGACCACGGATAGCTTATAATTGGCGTGAAAATGTAATTGATAAGGAGCCTTCGTTAAAAATTATAATTTATTCCAACGACATCAACAAAATTTTAAATATTTGCCAAAACAAAAAGGGAGAACGACATGTTAGTCATGCGGGTTTGAATGCCGGTACAATATGTATGATGAGCGGAAGTATTTGTTTCTGAGTCTTGGATATCTTCTACGTATTTAAGTATGTATTTCTCTGTATAAGGAAGTTAATCATTATCTTGTATCCTTAGTACAAGCCTAGAGCTTAGTTCGGGACGAGGTCAAGTTGTGTGACATGGTCCCCTGATATTATTTATTTATTGAAATGCGAATTCACTAAATCACTAGCATATAGGTATTAACATAATTATTTGCAATGTATAGATTGCCATCTTCACAATGCAGGGGTCTCGAACACCATGCTTACTATAGGCCGACCTAGTGTACTCATCTGACTTCTCATCATTTTCATAATCTTTATCTTTAAAGATTTATTGATTGAAAAGACATCAAAAACTGGACATAGGGCTTCTCCAAAGACGGGGGAATAGGTTTTTTTTTTTTTTTTAAACAGTACTAGTATTCTGCGATAACGTCTAACAGTGTTTCAAATAAAGTCCGCACTGTACTAGCTCATTCAACTTCAAATTATACAACGAATTGTTTGAAGGGCAGCGTGGCCGGCGTAATAAAACCGAGTTGCGAAGAACATTAAACACTTCGGTGCTCAATAACAATTAGCGAGTTTGCACGCAGCGCGTTCTTCGTGTTTGCGCCGAAACTCACCGAATTCACGCCAGCGTTCAATTCTCAACTTTGCTTGCTCCAATGAAAAGCAGAGGTCTGGGTGTTCAGAAGCTTTTGATGATATATTTTCTCATCGTTTTTTGTAACTGTTGTTATTTATTTCAATTTTAGAGTTTCAAAGACTTTGAAAAATGAACCGGAGGAGCTAAAACTTTATTTTACGAGTAAGTTTTTTTTTATTCTACTCTTTCAATTTTCTTACCTAATTGTGAAAGAAAAGTAAATTGCTATCAAGAATAAGTATAAAAAGTATTTATTGCTAGATAGTTATGCTTATTAAAAATAATAAAAAGCAAGGTAGAAATACCCTACCCCCTTTTTGATATTGTTTGATATACTATAAATTATGTTACACCTATTTCTTTGATTAAAATATTATAACCTGTCACTCCCACAACCAAGGCAAACCTAACAACACCTCATAATGTTAAAATCCATCAAGCCAGTTAGACTGCAGGGAGTGCCAAAGAAACAGAAATACATACACTCTAAAAACATACCCCTCCGTCTGACGCAGTAGGGTAATAACGGACGACCGCGGCAACGGGTTGTATTAAAATTCTTTACCCCCGTTATTTTTGCCCACCAGTGTAGTAACTCAGTAAGTGAAATCTCTATTCTCGACGAAGTGGCTAGTGTTCCGGCTATATTTCATTGTTATCGGGCGCCGGGATAGCCACTGAGTTACTCCTCCAGAGTTTATGCAATCTAAGTTTCAAAGCAAAAATTGTAATTTAGTGAAAGAGTAAAATTTCAGTGAATCTTCAGAAACAAAACGAATTATTTGGGCGATAATAATTAAGATCTAAAATCCCAACTTTCAGGACAATAGAATTCTCTTCAGAACTGGATGTTTATTCATACTTTAAGAGCATTTACCTTATTGTCTAAATTTGATTGTAAATTCGTTTCTTAACTTTTTGATTTTAATGTCTTTAATTCTGTGTTTATTTTTAAATATTCTGGATACTTCATGCATATCTACTTAGATCTAAACTAAATTCCTTTTGCAATATATAAATAACAATGCAAAAATTAAATCGTCACGTCTCGGGTGTAAAAATTACGCGAGTCTAATACTCGTAACATTGATTTTTATTAGTCATTCAAACTCAACAGTCTCAACACAGAAGGAACAAAAAGATTTAAAAAAATATGTTAATAATCTTATGGATGGGCAAGACCAGGAGATTTTGGCGTGATGTGGTGTCGGAAGCCCAGAGACACTGGTCACCGCGCTACGATGAGTCAGTACGGAAGGGATGCGAGAAGCACAAAACCTACATCACGGAGATACTCAGGGTAGACGTATATCCAGCAGAGGACGTCTTTCGGTTGACGCATTGATCCCTAAGACAGTTTTAAAAACCTCCAAGCTGTACTATTTTTCATAAAAATACTAATAAACCAGCAGAAATAATAATAATAAAAACCAAAAATCAACCTCACCTCTTTTGAAATAGAAAAGCGCTCTTTGTTCAAAGCTTCTATTATCCTGCCAAATGCGCCAAATACTTCCCTCATAACACAGCTCTTTAAACAAATCCATTTAGGTAAAAACCTGGACTTCGCTTGTTTACACGAGTTCCCGGAACTCGACCCTCAGTCCCACTCGTGGGCTGGAGGACTTAAGTAGCTTGAGTACTTCTTATCGAGGGTCGGGAGGAACAACGGGCTATGAGCATTATTGTGTTTTTGATGGGTGTACCCTTTTTAGAGCTAGGAAGTGTACTTGTTAAAATTATCAGTAACGCAGTGCTTCGCCCATTAAAATTTGTACTTTAACATTTTTTGAGATGTTTTTTTGCTTCAAATTATAAAGTTAAATTCATGACAATTATTTAATTTCGCATGCCTTTGAACAAAATTTAGATAGCATAAAGCGGTCTGTTTCACTTTAAAGCAGAAAATGGGGATTTTATTTTTCATTTCTTTATAAAAAGTCCTACGTGTATTGTAAAGTAAAAACATTATTTGTACGACCAATTTAAATCAAAGGAATAATAAAAGGCAAGCTCGCCAATTACCAAGAATGCCCGCACCATACACCTGTATTCAAACTACTATCAAAATCAAAACGCCAATTAAAACTCATCAAAAGCTCTGTGATCTCCAAATTAAGCGATGATTTTTAATTAATAAAATCGTTAATTAATAGAAAATCGTTCGTAAAGTGAACCCGATTTTGAACTAATTGGGTTCCGACGCCGAGCCCCAACTTGTTTATTTAAAAGGAAATTAGTGAGCTTAGTTGGTTCGTTCGATTCAAATTTAATTTTCCCTGTGCGGAGTAACCCGTGGCGACGGACTTTAAATGGCCAGCATTAAAATTAAATTTTATTAAGAGTTGTGTTCGACGGCGGCGGCGAGACAAATGTTTTGTTAAACTCAGTGTATAATTTTGACTTCTTCGAGTTTTTGTATTTATTAATAAGAATTGGGATAAACTTTTCAGTGTTATGCTTTATAGCATCAAAGGCAAGATTGTTTTGTGTCTTTGATATCTTTTGTTATGTAAATAGTTGTTGCTTTACGGCTAGTATTTCATTCTAATATTTTTTCGTGAAAGCAACAAAGTAATCGTAAACCTTTCCTGCATCCAAAGTAAAGTTTTGTTTTAACTTATAACTTACTCTTTACAACTTAATTTATAATGTGTGTCATTTATGTTTATTGTGTGTCTCCCCTAACAAGTTTTTATTTCTCCGGGCATTTACCGCCCTGCCGCGAGCCCTGCTACAGGGCCGTGAATGGCGCCGTTAAAGCAGACTCCGACGGTTATCGCTCTGGCAAGTCGGCTATTTCCAACGAGGTTGGTTTGGTAACGTCTTCAATTGGCTATGTTTTTAAACAAAATGGAGGGTAATTTACAATAATGTTTATTTTACCTAATTTAGGCTCAATTTAGTTTAAAAGCTGAATTGTTCCTTCCGTTTTTTAAGTAGATACTCAACCCAACTTCGCCTTACTTTACTTGAACTGTGATTATAAATGAAATTAAAGGCGTTAGAAATAGCTGGTAGAGTTTAAAGTTGTAGTTCATTAAATTATTTTTCTTAACTGTTATTTCAAAGAGTAAGTTACAATTTTAATTGATTTGAACGTTGCAAGTGGATATTATTCTTTAATATTTATCTTGTCGCTTTCACTTATTCAACAATTTATTATGTCAATTTAAAATTCAAAGCGAGAACTATTTACTATTGTAGCTACACCTGTATATCTACTTATCGCTTCCTACAGTTAAATGGCAGTGTAGTTATCTCTACACGTACGCATAAACATAATTATGAGGCTATACTTTAAGTTGTTAAGCCCTGACAAGTTTAAATCTGTGAAATAGATAAAGATTAAGGCGTCATATAATATCTCTGTTTCTTCCACTGCCTCTATCTTTTCAGGTACTGACAGCTCGTTCTACGGGCCCTGGTCTCGTCGTATAAATGATGGCGCTTGTGGCAACTGCACTATATTATCGATGGTTTACCCTTGTATCGCCGAGAATAGTTTCATAGAACATCACTACGCAGAATTTTCATTTTATCGACAGGCTTTTCTAGGCGTGGAATTTAATATTTTGTGATACTCGCCTAACCTAACGTACGTTATTATTATTTAAAATACCTGGAAACCACACGGCTTCGCGGATAGTTTTCGATGAAGTGAAATTAGGTAAAATGATACATGACAAAATTGGTCGTTAAAACAAGGGCACACAGTTTTCTATATAATTATTAGGTTTTTCTTTATGTTAGCATGTTAATCGTTGAATATCACCCATGGTACAAACGTACAGTCACGAACTTTAATTTGAGACCCACCTTAGGTCCAAAGTCATTTTGACATTCTACAACAATAAGGTTGAGTCTCCTATAACTTACAAATGTTTTGGCATCTCTATTGACACTGACGACTTCAAGCCTATTTTTCTTGAAATGGGTCACAAATTAACGATCGCGATAGTACACGGGGTTAAGTCAATTTGCGTAAGATTGTGTCGTGATACTAAAATTGTCCTCGGATAATATCAGCTGTTATTTAAAAAAAACGCAAAACACCATAATAATATGATTGTCAGTGGGTTCATGTAAGATGATTTAAAAATAAAACAATTCGTTTGTGACGGTAAGAAAAGTTCTTCAGAAAGCAATCAAAACTTCATCCCAGTTCGCCACTACACTTGTAACAAGCTGTCTCCATTAAGGTCCTGCCACGCACGACAGCTCTGCGGGACCTTTATTGCGAAAGTTATTATTTTCAAATAAACTTGCAACATTTGCGAGAGCATTCGCCATTTCTTAACGAATAACTATTGAAGAGGACTCGACCGAAGCGCTTGTGGCTAACCCCATGTGCTTCTGTTGTCCACAAGACAAATACTCGAGTGGGTCCGTCTGTTTAGTAGGGTTTTATCATATTTCCTATAATCATTGTCATTAAATTAGATGCTAAAATTCATATCATATAAAATCACTTGCTATAATCATTAATTTGCTATAATAGCCATTTCTTATAACGTTTAGTTACTATAATTTTATAATGTCTAATATTCATCGTGCATAACATTTAAAATCTATATAATGGGCAGAAATAAACTCCAAAGCTCCCGTTTCGGCCTTCTAACCTAACCTAGAAAGAGTCGGTTCTGTCCTGATTCATTTTGCTCGTTGCATTTTCTGGATATTAATGTTATTTATTTATTTATTAAAAAAAAGATACAGTAATAGTATTTACACAATTAAGATATAAAAAACATTCCTATAATATTAAAAGCCTGTGTGTAATACCGGGGCAAGTGTATACAGTTATAGAATTTGAAAGTAATAAGTTAATAACTTTAGAGCATTTAAAACTTATAGTAAGTGAAGGTTATAGAAACGAACTGTTATAGCATTTGAATGTAAAGCATTGTGATTGATTATAGTTATAGCAAATGAATTTAGAAAAAGTGTAATTATAGCCATTGATTTTACAGTTACTAAGGGGATACTGTTTAGTAGCTACGATGCTACATACAGACAAATAAATACACAGACACACACAATAAACTGATAACACCCATAATGCTCAATGTGTTTACCTGCACTACACGTGAGTGCTCGACGTCATCAGCTCGTCATGTACATCTCGGATGAACTTAAATTCACTATACTAATAAGCTAATTACTGGCTCAATCAGTGGAAATATTCTTCATCGCAATGACGTTGAACTGGATGTAGAAATCACTGTACACCATATAACTGAGACCTTTATATTCGTAACGGTTAACTGTAATCGGAGATCGAATTATTTGACTACCAGAGTTACATCACCAAAACATTTCAAACTCCATTTCCAATCAGTAACTATGAAAACAGAGGTCAAAATAGGGCGGTTCTGTAAAAAATAAAACCGCAGCTGTTCTCATGAATATTGGCCCGGGCCGCCGCATAGAAAACTGCACTTTATGTAAATTCCATACTCTAATTAACCCGTTCGACGAAGGAAAACGCAAAAAACGAAAAAGGTTTTTGCAGTTTTTAAATTATTCAGTCGTTTGTGTTCAATCTCTTTGACCAGCTTAGGAGGTAGAAATATCAGATTCTTTAAAAACCTTCTTGTTAACTGGGCTTATTATGTTGCTGCTGTGGAGGCCCAGAGGCGATATTGCCTTTGATGTGTTATCGTATTGTTTTATACTTGGCCGCCATTCTGTCGAGTGGCGCAACGTAACGTAACGTAAGAGCCTATCGTAATGTTAACAATATGACACTTTATCAAAGGCAATATGGTTTTATCGAGTCGAATATTATAAAGGCCGTAAGTGACCCTTTACTTTTATTTTACCCTTTACTTTACATTAAGCGAAGGTAGAGTTTACCGTCGCTCCTGAACGTATTTAATTTTACAAGCTTTTATTTAGTTTCACCTGTCCCGGTGTCTGTAATGAAATCTTGCACCCACTATCCGGTTTCCGATTGAGCTGACATTTTGTATACCTACGTAACTTCGATGAGAATGCAATAATATGGTACCATCGAGCTGGTTTGATGATGGAGTCGGAAGGTGGCGACAGGATCTCCGCTATACTTAGCGTAGACCCACCGCCACAGATATAAATCTGTTCGAGAAACTCAAATTCTCGCAACGGCAAGTCAGACAAGCGATACGCCTAACACATACACAACATCGTACGGCTGCTTTCCGTGCTAGCTTTCGTTTTGCTGCCACGAAGGTCTGGAATGACATACCACCACCAATACGAAATCTTAAGTCGAATGCGTCTTTCAAACATAATCTTAAGAAACTTGTCTTATCAACCCAAATATTCGGTACATAAGCAGTCGTACTGACACACATGTACACACACACACACACACACACACACACACACACGCACCCTCTCACACCCAAACAGACACACACTCGCATATGTACGTTCACTCACACGTATAGGTAGTTGTATGCAATTTTATGTAGTGTTTTGGTTTTGGTTCATTTTAAATAGTGTAAGTTATTACGGTGCGCCATTCACCTCTCCAGGTTTCACTGAAAACGAGCGTCACGGTGTATCTGATCAATATTCCGTGGCATAAAAAGCTGAGTGGAGACCATTTTGGGCTTGATGCAATTAAAGTAATAATCAAGGATAAGTTGATTTAGTTAAGCAAATTGTATTATTTTCATCTTAAGTGCTTTAAGTGCCAAATAAATTTTGATTCATTTCATTTCATAAATACACACCTTAAATAGATAACGTACAAACAAACACCTCAATCTGTATGAAAACCAACCGTGTCCGTTTTTCGTTAGAGCAGTGATCGGTGTTTTTTTCTTAAACATTACCTGCATAAGAATGGAACATTTGGTGCGTGAGTCCGACTTACACTTGGCCGGTTTTATTTATTACTCCATTCCTGTCGAAAGCGTTAACACCTATCAATGTGAAATTTTTGTTCAGGGATAGTTTATAGCTTGTAACCTTACGTAGGGTACTTTGCATCCTGGAAAATCGGATACTTCTCGAGGGAACAGGGATAAAAGCGGCTAAAACTAGTTTTAAATAATATAAATAGTTAACTTGCTAAGTTACAGACCAAGCTTCCGTAAAAATATGAAATAAAGCGTAACGAGATAAGCGTCAGCGTGGCGTGAGCCGCGCGTGTACCAACTGTTCTGTGGCAACACTTAGTAATGCATGGGGCCCAAGGGAGCGGCTGGGGCGGGCATTTTATCAGGCTCCGGGTAAACACAAGGTTTAAAACAATGACAGTATTGTTTATTTTGTTTAACACTGCGGTTTTTATACATTTACTGGAAACATTCTTATTTGGAGAGGTTGGTTGCTCTAGAATTGTACATCATCATTATCATCTCGGCCAACAGCAGTCCACTGTTGATATGCCTTCTTGGATTCCTGCCGCCCTAGTACACTCGTGGACGAAGCGTAGGTCTGTTGAAGCTATGATTTAGTGTACAGTCGACTACAAAGAGATGTATCCAATTTTTCACCTTAGTGCATTGTAATAAGGTCCAAAAGTGGACTCATTTCATGGAAATGGTTTGGTGCTTTCAATTTTACTGTACAATTATTCTTTATTGAGTAAAGAATAAAATGAAAAAATATAAATAGACACATAAAAGCGTCTACTAACCCGACCTTGCTCTTTATCGTCATTGTGAGCCAAAAGACGTCCACTGCATGACTTTTACTTCAACATGGTAGTATGGCTTACTTTAAATTGCTTCAACACCCGCGTTTTATTGGTATTTTTTCTCGCACCGCATATCGGTCTCAACCAACTCTGGTGGACAAACAGCCTTAACCTTATTGGTTATATAGCATCAGTTCTGTCCGCGCAACCCATAAAAACACGAATAGAGTGAGCGTAACGGGATAAGTGTCAGTTTGGCGTCAGCCGCGCGTGTGTACTGTTCCGTGGGAGCACTGGATGATGTAGCGGGTGCGAGGGAGCAGCGCGGGCGGGGAGTCTGCATACAAAATGAAAACAATTGTTCCACTTTGAAACCGACTGCGATTGCGAGTGCGTTAGGCAATAGTAACGCCGGTGATTAAAATTACCATATACCGAACATAGTTTTTAATAGTGGCAAGCGTATCACTATGGGAAAATTTTGTTAGAATAAGTCTGTATAACGCTTAAACATGGTAACAGGTGATCCTACCATATAAAAAAAAAACGGCGAATTGCATGTCTATATCTCACACGAAGGCCTCCGTACTAAGCCGGAAAAAACACGTTTCTTGTATGCGAGGGCTTTAATATTTAACTTTTTTTGTTTGTTAAAGCGGGTATGGTAATACAAACTCTTTTAAAATTTTAGGGCCGATGGACGGTCGGACGGATAGCCTTAGTAATAGGTAATAGCGTCCTGTTGGCACCCCTTGGTCATCATTGGTGCAACAACAGTTTAGTTAACTTTTGCCTATAGGTAATCCACAAGCTAATGACTGTCAAAATTGTGTACTACAGCAAAAGCACATTGGCAATCGCATGACCACTTCAGTCCTTTACATATTCTTTGATTTCTGACAGTTGACAACGTTTGCAGAATTCGTTTTTTTTTAATTGATAATTGGTTAGCTCTTTAGTAACTCTTGCCCTTGGAGGACGAAAATTTTTTCCACGATGAAACGAGCTCACCCAGAAGGTGCCCGCCCAACTAAGCCCGCTGTTCGCTCACGTTCCGCCTCCGCTTCCTCCTATCCCCTGCGCCACTTGGTGCGGCGCCAACAGCCTTGTCTTCGAAAAACTCGATTTGCTTCTCAAACGACCGGAGTAGATTGCTTTACTGCCCTAAACAAAAAGGCTGCATAAGCGTATGGAGTGATGAGAATTATCCTCCCTTTTGATTTTGGGTAGCCGTGGTTCTCCTCCATGTAAAAAGGTTACAACAGTGTATTAAAACCTTAGCATCATATATCCTTTTGGTTTTAAGGAGCACTGTTTTTCGTATATATAACTCGATAGCGCAGAGAGCATGAGAATGATTATATCTCGAATGGTTATTTTTGTGATTTAACTGTTTTGACGGGGGTGTTACGACTTGTTTGTAACGGGATGTTAAAGTTTGGTCGTTCGTCAAATTTATAGGAATGATATTTTCAAGGAAATGGATATTTTAACGTTGGCTTTGCTACAATATTTTTGATAAAATCATGTAAATTAGTCGTTTTATATTTTTGTAACAAAGGTGAATAGTTTGGTGGTATTTATTTTATAGAAAAACATGGACTCGTATAGAGGATGCGCGCGACGCCGTACGCTTAGAATTAGTTTCCCGCTACTCCCATATTTATTCCCGTTGGCGGTCAGTTTTCGAAAAGTCATATGTATTCCGGTGTGGGGACAAGACAACCAGTTAAATTACTAGAATAAAGGCATTCCATCTTAGTCCTCAGGATTGAAGACGCATTTGGAGTCTTAGGATTGCAGTCTTGGGATTGTAGTCTTGAGAATTTATGAGCGAGAATCTAAATGGATCCCAGATCCTACTTACCATCGAGTGGCCTGACAGAGTGCTCGTGAGCCTTCTCCTTTTCGTAAAAAAAACATGGTGATATTTTGGAACTAAGCTCATATTATAAAATTTTAAAACCTGCCAAGTATCAGTCAAAGAAAGGCATCAAGTTATGTCCCTTCGTCATCATCCGTATACCTCATCATTGGTTTTGGCATAATTATGTTGTTGACAAGAATATCGTGATTTGGAAGACTCATATAACTCTCATAGACTTATATTTGACGCATTTTTTTTGCTATTTTCGTGCCATGTGATGATTTGCCATCTACGCAATGTTTCATGGCTCCGGCCACGATGACATACATTGCAAATGCCGTGCCTGAGAATCCATAGGAGTAAAAGTTTCAGATTATTGAAAAATGGGAAATAACTTTAAATGTTGATCACCTAAATGCGGTGGAAACACATGCATACTTGCGAGTAGGTTAGGTACTCATTGAAATGCCCCATCACCACCAATGTGTCTCGTCTACACATGTGTATACCTTACAGCTCTTACTAAATAACTCTCACAATCTACTAAGCTTCAATTAGTAACAGGAATAGAGCTATAGAAGTCATATATCTCTGTCCTTTTCCTTGCTCGTCTTGACAGTTCATAATACGGCGTCAGGGCTATAAGATTTATGCATTAGTTTGTCGGCGCCACTGCTGCTGAATAGCGTGTCTTGGCAGGTGAGTCGAGCTCAATGTCAAATAAAGGTGCTTAATTGAGAATGCACGCGCTAAAATGTGTTTTGTACGTTTTGACGGGACTACTTAAACTCGCCGGTTTATATGAACTGTGTCAAGTTAAAAAGTCATACACTTTAGAGAATCACACTCCTGAAGTTGGCGTTGGATTTTTTTGCGAATAGCTGTCCAGCGAGATAAAGTGGTCCCGCGTGCTTGTTGTCATAATTAAGAGTGAGGCACTTACCAACTTTGATTGCATGTTTCATCGTTGAAATAGCGCGGACAAAGTTGGAAGGGACCTAACTCCACCTTAATCCTAAGAGCAAGCTAGACAACTTAATCTCGCTGGTAAATAATCCGTCTGGACACTGCAGCACTGGTAAGTTGTGTAAGAAAATGAACGTCTAGGCTATTAGGATATTTGAGAACAGTCATGTGGAAACCGACCGATATTGCTTAGATAACAATTACAGGCTATACCTTGTGTAGCAGCGTTGCTCGCGTTTGCGGCATCGCTGCCCAATTAGCCACATGTATGCAAGCTGGAAGCCGGAATAATCCCGCTCAGTACGTACCTGCAACAGATGAGGTAAGGTTAGAGGACTGTTGTGTAATACGGCTGGCATTTACCTGTAGGCGTGACCAAATTAAGTATGTATATCGTTGGTCCATACACACAGCTTATTTAGGAGTAGGTGTAACTTGTGTAACGTTATCCGCTGATCTTTTTAATTTATTTATTTATAGAATAAAATAGAATATAAATGTTTAATTCAAGCATCGAGTCTCATATTTGCAACAACAACTGTACTGATACATTTTTTGAAATAAACTTTTCTCTACAGTCAAAAACTGCCAAGATAAATGTTATTTTTTTCTGAAACCGTTAACTTTTCAGGATTGTTACTACCTAATGAGTAATAATGGTCTTTTAAAAAAATCTGAAAAGACTAAAGTTTCAGAAAAAAAAACACATTTATTATTATAAACATTCAGTGATAATGATACACTAGGCTTATTCATTTTAGACGTTCTGTTACGCAAACTCAAGTACGCAAAAAACGTCCAAAACTGACGACGAAATACTCGTGTTCATCACGCAATTAATCAAGTACACGATTTAAGTAAGCGGTTTTGCGTTCCTCTGTGGATTTATACGTTCTGGTTACATCACAGTCGTCAGCAAATCACTGATTATTATTTATTAGTTTTACAGTTGAAACACTGAAACGGGCTTCAACTGATCATTGACTTTATGTTGATGACTATCGATGGCCACAGATCGTCTGTGAATTGACGTGGATGCATGGAGCCGGTCGCGTGTCGCGTGTCGCGGCGACAGCCGATAGCGCTGAGTTATGCGCGCGCGGCCATAACGCGACAAACTGCCGCGACCACGACAAAAGCTACAAACTGCATGTAATAGACCAGATATCAAACTATCGGCAACTAGGTATTGCCCGTGACTTCGGCTGCGAAGAGGAAATTCCAACTGAAAATATAGTTGGTTTTCTCTTTCAGAATAATCTTTGTTTTCATTCGGGTTCTGCCATGTTTATAAATAACAAACACCCAAACACGCACAAAAACTTTTGATAGCAGGATCGTAGGATGAGCGTGTTAACATTGTTTGTAACTTCAGTTTTATTGGTGTAAAAACGCAGCCCGTTGTGTCCCATAATTTTTTTTGGTAATAATCATGATGTATTTGTTACCATACTTGCGTAGTCATAATTTTTATATCGCTGGAACTCTAATTAAACTTTTTTTAAATATCTAAGGTGTCGATTAGGCTAGGTTAGGTTAGGTTTGATTTATAAAAATCCTGAAAAAGTAATAGTTTCTTAAAAAATACGCTATGACTTGCGATAATTTATAACCTACCTATACCACATTATGATTAACATTATTATGCCAGGCGATATATTAGAACCTGTAGAAACAGCAACATAATTACCCGTCCGTTTGTGAATTTCCTTGCAATAAGGCTCATTAAATTTAGTGGTAATACTGTTAATATAGGAATCCAAATCATGAATATTTTTTTGGTTTTCAATGTACGATGAAAGGTTTTGTCGTTACCAAATTTACTTATAAAGTCGCTCGCTTTATTTGCTTGTCATTATTTCCCTGACTTTGTCCACGAGGCAATACACGGATAATGATCGCGAAAATCATGGCGCATATTAAATAAACTTCTTATCTTTATAATCTTTATAAATTTAGAAGGAAGAAGTTCTCCGGCGTAGATCCGCTGCAAGGGGACATGAATAATGATTAAAGAATTGAGTTCCGCATGGCGCACGGGCACTTTTACAAGTCCGAGACCACCAGCGCCTCCCAAGAGGGAAAAAAAGCTGAGAAAAGCGCCGCGAGAAACTCAACAGCCAGCTTGTTGAAACCAAATTACAAAACTTAACGCAACGAACAACGGAATTCTGATCATAAAATATACATCATACTTCTATAAAAAATATTAAAATGAAAACAGTAAAATTATAAAAAAATACGGTGCAAGAAAATTTTCTGACATAAACACGACAATTTTCTGACGTGTTTCCTTTACAAAATAAATTATTAAAAATAAACAAAAAAACCCGGCTGCAATAAAAAAAAAACAACTGAAAAGCGTAAAACAAGCTATATAATCTATAGAAAATTGTAAGAGCAATGTACTTATTGATATTTATAACAATTTAAATTTAACTGAATATTGGAAAAGGTTTGCAGGCGGGGACAAGCAATGAATTCCAAAACCTACTTGAAAAAAAAAATTTTGGGCTAGCTTGTCCCCGCCTGGAACACCTTTTCTAAAAATTTATTTATCTCTTTTTAGTTTTTATAACTAAAATAGTGGGTTAATTATTTATTACCAAGCGACATATGAGCTCTGGATCTCGAATTTTTAATGTCGCGAAGCTACAAGTGACAAATTATAAGCGAAACTCTTTAAGCAAAAGTAGTTTATTACTGAACATTAACGTATTTTTTGACTTCCCTGTCAAAACGGTAGGATCAAAGTGTTATAATGTATATATATTTGGAATGGGCTATTTAATAGCTTTCATTTGATACCCATATTGATATAACAAAAAATACTTTTTTTTATTCCCCCTATTTTTTTTTTTTTCGCGGACGCCATATTGAAATATTGTATACCCTATGTCACTTCGACAATTAAGACGAATCGAATGACACATACATACATACATACATACATAACATACATACTCTCGAAAAACATAACCCTCCTTCTGATGCAGTCAGGTAATAAAAACATTGAACAGTAGCTATTTATATGACAAAAGCTAGAAGACTCCTGCGACTGCCCCTATTTCTTCCCGTTGGGGGTCGATTTCAGGAAAATCATTTTTAGGATACCCAAGGAATATTCCCTCCAATTTCAAGTCTCGGGGTCCAGCAGAGGTTTTGGCTGTGCGCTGATCACTCCGCCACTCAGTTTCTCTTCTTTAATATATTATTATATACATTTGAACTTGAAGACAAGACACGGACTCATTTTAATTATCTGGTTACTCTACTTTACAATAATACGATTTTGATTAAATTGTAGTATCTCTATCATTGAGGATATCAATTGTATGAAGGCAAATGAAATACAATTTTACTTTTACCTCACTAAAAACTTTTTGCAACTCAATTATTTATAAGGACAAGCATGTGTAAAGATTGACAAATACTAAAAAATCCTCTCCGCCAGTCCATAAAAACTCATGTAGCTCTCGACAGGCTCGACAAATTTGTCAGGGCCGACGATTTGTCACGCGCGAATGACGCGAGATTGCCGCATTCAACGTAACGACGCCGCGATATCGGGAGCGGCCCGCGACGAAATATGAGGCTGATGATCGAAAAACCGTTGGAATATTGTCTTTTTAAAAGCGGGAATAAACTTTTGGCGTGGACAAATTGCAACGGTAACGCGTCTATGTGATAGAGTTAGTTTTGAGAATTGCCAGCACTTGGCCACCTATATCTATAGATACATATTACTAATAAATATATCTAGATTTTATCCAATCTTATACCTTAACACAAAGATAACTCATTAGCTAAGCTAGAACTACTTCTTCTACCAAAAGAATACAATGTAATTTCAGAAATAAATGTTGTACAACTTAAGCCTGATAAAATAAAATGTACCAAGGCGAGTGAAATGTATCCCTATAACTAATAGATCTCTTTCAGCTTACCTAGAGAATTACTAACGACATATCACAAGGATAGGCAAATGATACAATAAAGAAGTGATGTACCTACACCTGTATGACAAGTGACTGAATACTTGCAGTAAGGTAGGGTCTCTGTCATGCAAGTAAAGAAAAAATAAACAATGCGTCTCAATTATATCGAACATCAAATAAAGGGCATTGGGTAAATTTGTTTGAAAAATATTGTCTTTTTTTTTTCAGCGGCCACGGATGATTTTTACATAGTTATTTAGAGGACCTCTAAATACACATAGGTATACATAATTTAAATAATATCGGAGCGGAGATTTTAAAGATTTAAGTATTCAATTTTTAAGTACAGAAGTACGCCCAAGTATGAATATTTAAATATCTCGGCTCCGATGCGCTTAAGAGTAGCGATAGCATGACATAACAAAATATGTTTATTTTTAATAATTCTAGCATAATTTACCACTTTTACGAATGGCCGCTCACCTCGAAAATTTATGAATTTTACAAATGACAATACTTACCCAAACCGCTTTAAAAATATTTAAAACTCCCAACCCGTCAGAGCACTTGCTCGAACGGCAATTGTTGTGCGATTGAGTGCAAGTTAGAACACTCGATCGAGCGCAGCGCGGTCGAGTGCACTGCAACTGCAATAATATCTATTCGATTCTTTTCGAATTCGACGGGAAATATCTCTTGTATTTTTTACTCAATTTTGTTTGGTTGTCTATACTGTCTATTGTAAAATCGGCAAATGAAATTAATATTGTTTTGAGTGTCAGTTGTTTCTTCTTTTGATATATCTTTGTTGATGGCAGTATATCATTTGGGTCACTTTAGACCAAAAGTAAACTACATCATCGTAAGTGCGTTTAGACGTCATGTCTGAGTGCATATCTGGATACACAACTCGGACCATCGCATGTTCTTATGTTTTAAAGGTTAAGAGGGATCCTAGCAGGTGGAAAGAAGTGGTCTCTGCGTACCCCTTTGGGAAACAGGCGTGATTTAATGTATGTATAAGTCAGAACCTACGGCGTGGATGGCGAATCGCTGGGTTTTTAGTGAGTATTCCTACCACTCTCGGTTGGTGAGTCCCACATAGCCATCCCGGGTCCCATGGACCTGGATGGTATGCGTTAATTCATTTTCCGAGCGTAAAAGAACAAGCTGGTCTCGGCTGTCAGCATGAACACTCGCTCATACGACTGACAGCTTTAACCTGCGACCAAGATCTAAGAGAATCGCACTTTTTTATGGTAAACCCCCAAAAAATGATGTTAAAACGAACATGAAACATTTTATAAAATTATGAATAGCAAACATTGGAAAAAGTAAAAAGATTACAAAATGTAGCGGTAAACGTGCTTCGCATAACCACATGACGCCGGCCGTGGTAAGCCACGTTGTTTTAAAAACGAATTTTGGCATTTATTCCGGAATTTTAAAAACATTTAAATATTATACATATACACATGACAAATATGTTATAATGTGTATGTCACAATGCGTGGTGTGTATTGTTGTACACATGCGGGTATTAATATTGATTAAGTATAGAAACTCTCACGTAGTTTTCCTGAATTTTCAGGATTAACGATGTTTTTCCATCACCGTAACAGTATCAGTTACCATAAAACTAACGTGAGTTAAGTAAAAAAACTAATTGATTCAGAGCGACTGCTGAGGTTCAACTTCAGGACCTTTTGATCTCGAGTCAACAGAGTCACCTTCGGCTCCCACAAGCCAAGACGGTTTTCACGTTACCTTACTTACAGTTATAATAAAAGACAAGACGCACGAAACCATAAGCTGCTTTTATCTTCTCCTCCGGGAACAGCAGAACTATCCCGAATTAACACAGGTATAATTGTCCTACGTCGCAGCACTATAGCGTTTTAACACAGCGCTTAAAGTGCTAACTGTGCTAAGTGCGTAATTGCAGCTCCAAGTGCTCCCCGTGTCCCTGTAAATGAAAATTTCCCCAAACTCGGCATTTTTTCCTTCATTTTCATTTACCTGAAGGTGTAAGACACACGGTGCCCCCGTTATGCTAAATTCCATTCCTTTTTCAAGGAAATCAGTTAAATTTTTCTCATTTCCTCTCTAAGAATATCATAAAAAGTTCCCGACGCCGAGTTTTTAGGTCATTTATTTGTTCACTCAATTTCCGCGCTCCCTAATAAGTAATAACATTTTTCATCTACATACAAACAGGTAAAATAGCCAATTTAAATTAATTCATGTCTAAAAAACATGTTTACGTAAACAGGGGAAACAATTTTCGGTGTAAACAAGGTAAAAATTGCGGATAAGTATAAAACTTTTAATATTTTTTCTACGACCGATATTAAACGGTACCAATCCGTATCGAATTTAGCAACGGTAACGCGGTACCTATAACTCTTATTTAGATTTGCGGCCAGTAAATAAATGTCGGAGAACAAGATACACCTATTAACATAGTCCCTAACAAATTTGCAGCCTTGTACAACGGACACTAAACAATGATGTTTTTACTTCACTGAAAACATTTTACATAAAGGAGCAAATATTTGTGCTCATGATAAAAAGCTTGCCCTAATCCGCAACCAACCCCGGGACCGCTAGCATCGCACCGTAGGTACTACGAAACACGCAAACCGCGTGAATATTGCGACACATATATATTACAGTGTTCATGATCATGAGACCAATTCGACTAGCTCAATAAGCTGGGCAACATTGTAAACTGCCGTAACGTCATATCCAACTGCAGCGGCTGTGTGCATTGTATGCGTCTTGCAATTGGCCCTCGTTTATTTTAACGTCCTCGCCTTGGGGCCAGTCTCAAGCATTACCACCGCGTCGTAACCATAACACTGTTGCTGTTTGTTGCTGTTATTCGGTTCAGCCTTAGCTTATTCACGTTAGCATTTACTTATGTGTGGAATGGCATGTATTTTTGAGTCACTAATTGAATTCTGTTGCAGAAGTCAATACTTAATTTTAATTCAATGTTGAATTTTATGATTTGTTGCCGTTATTTACTTATGTCTACTCTATTTTCAAATACCAGCGAATTGCACTTACGTTCGTCAGCAGTAATGCCTCATTTAAACCGTTTATTACTTTTTAATTCGCCCAGGTACAAAAGACTAAGACTAGGACTAGGTATCGTGAAACATTATTCTGGTATTTATTATTTATTTACTTAATCTTTAAATTTTCTTGAAAGTATATCATCATACGTGCTTCAATTTTCTTTAAAATCTTATTTGTTATGGCTTTGCTACTACAGACACCCGAAACTCTGAAGTCCTTCGTCTATTGTGTCATGTGACCTACTCTAGTCTTTTACCGAAAATCTTTATCAAAATCATTGACATTATCTTTAACCTTAACGAACTTTAATAATAAACTCACAAAGCGAAGCACTAATTACAGCGCCGGCGATATTACCAAGTTCCGTTTAAATAATAATCCTAAGTCTCTCCAATTTCAATTTGCCCGTGTACTGTTTTCCAAACCAAAAGGTAGTATGCGGATATGATCTTCATATTCCTATGCTGCCTTCTACTTTTGGACGACTTTGAGCGGTTTCTCTCTGATTATTTCTTGTACAAACTCGCTTTAATTTGTTGCAAACAAACACATTTGCTGTCATTAATATTTATTTTGGTTTCCATTGAGAGATGTCTGCGAAATTGTTTGTTTGGAAATGAGTCGTGCTCGCGGATTGGATTGCTTTGTTGGTTTGGTTCATGATAAAGATAAACATGTGCATTGAAGCAAAGGTCTTATTTATCCAGTTAAAATGAGAAGGTGCACTGAAGAACTAATGTTACCGACATGCTCCTAGTTTATTGCAAACGTAGTAAGTCGTTTATGAATAGGATACCTTTTTCGATTTCCCAAATCTATCCTAGAAGGAAAAATACCAGGCAGGACTATGGCAGAAGTGAATGGACGACATCAAAAACTGGACCAAGAACACAGAAACAAAGACCACGATTAATTTGACCTGCTGACCTTTAAAGTCACATCTAAGATGAATAATGACAATGAAATGGCAGTGGGTGGGGCGCATTGTTAGCAGAACCGCCGTATCGTTTTCATATCAAACTTCTGAATAGTGTTGTTATGTAATGCTATTACTAAGAAGAAAATAAGCAACAATATTTGTAATGCCAATTCTAATTTCTTTTTCCTATTTCTAATTCTATTTTTTTTTACTTAGTGATAACAGAATTTCTGTTTGTCAGTTAACATGTGCCTAATTGTAAATTGCAAATTGTAAATGATCTTTGACATTCAAAAAGTGTTCTGTATGAATCTATATTGAATAAAAAAAACTGAATCTGAATCTGAATACGGTGAAGGGTGAGAGAGCCGATTCAAAAACTAGATTAGATGCTCTACATTGGTGCTTAGGATCAATCTTGAAATTTGTGGTAAACGATATTGATCACACATTTAATAACCTATTATTGCTAACCTAACCTAAACTAACCTAACCTATTATTGTTAAACACTTTAGTATTCTTTTTTGATGTCTTTGTTTGGGGAGCGTGCCGTTTACCCGAAATATGTTTGCTAAAATGTATCGTTTCCCAACCGTTTCATTTACCAACCCTATTTTTCCTGTAACTATATCCGTACCATCTTGTAGAACGTCTTGTATAGGTTAGGTAAGGTTAGTTTGTATAAAATCCTGAAATATTTACGGTTACAGAAATCAAAGCGGGTTGGCAAATGAAACGGTTGGGAAACGATACAATTGGCAAACATATTTCACCGAAACAAAGGTAACCCCTTTGTTTGTTTTCTTTCAAATAAAAAAGAGAGAGTCCACTTACTACCAGATGTCCTGTGTGCTCTTTCTTTATGTCATAGTAACCTTCTGCGTTAATATTCGAGAGCAGAAGCAATCAGCAAAAGTGATAAAATACCTGCAAAGCTTTTTTAATTCCAAATGGCATTCACAGAGCTAAAAGCGAGGAAAAATAATTTGAGTGACGTTGAAGCCCCCAATTTATAAATTGTCATTAATTAAAAGAAGACATCTCGTTCGTTTATAACTGATATTAAGCGCCGTTCAATTTCCCGTCGATTCGCGAAAATAGCGATGACAGACTCCTCAATAATTAATGGCGCCCTGACAATGCCTTCCTTTTCGACCGTGTTTGTATTTTCCGAAACAAAATGATATTAAAACGTTTGAATACGTTGAAATTTTAATCAGGTTTTGTTTTCAGCTCTTTTGTTGGTAGAATTTTAAGTTTATTAGTATTTGATGTTATGATGATGCAGCGACCATTGACGCATTGATGCAATTATATTAAAAAATTCAAAGGTTCACACATATTTACTAAACACTGTAATTCCATTACTTTTACACAGTATATTGCGAGTGATTAGTTCAATATAAACTCAGTTTTAAACATTCCACTTCTTGAGCCCTTTTCACTTGTGTTTTTTTTAATAACAAATCGAGTACGTTCAATATTAGCGCAGCAATGGGAATGAATGATTAGAGGGCATTCAATGTTATTAGTGTTATTACATATTTATTGCGTTATTGATAGTTGCATTTTTTTGTTTGCTATTAACGTAATGTAAATTAACATAATAGGTGGCTTGGTATTTACTGTAAACCTGTTATTTTGAATGTTAAATAAATATGTCTAATTGTCTATAAATAAAAAATCACATCTTTTACATAAAAAAACGTGGTTGTCTACACAGTGTGTAATCGTTAAGTGTGTCCAGGCGATTATTCCGTAAATATAAGAGATATCAGAAAACTTTAAACTGATATCGAAAGTACGTTACCCAATGAGTAAAATCACATCACTAACTTTTTTTTTATACAACTAGAAATATCCCAAATATTAACTTAAAACCCTCCCATACATTTAGTACGCCGATCGTTGAGGCTTTAGTTTAAAAGGCCTAGTTATTTCACCATTATCATATAATTTATGTTTATTTTTATTTATCACAGTTTATTGTTGTAAATTATGAATCTTAAACACTTGTATCTGCAGAGGGGCAAAATTTATTCGAATGACGAATAACGAATATGAATAACAAAATTATTCGCGAATAACGAATGAAATTCTCTAATGGTTATTAATTATTTATTCGAATTATTTATTTATTCGTCGAATAATTTATTTGCGAATGATTTATTCGCGACTAAATTATCTTTTCGAATAGGTAACGAATAATTTATTAATTTATTAGAGAAAAATGGAACAGGTATTTGAGTACAAAATAAATATTCGTGCCAATTCATTCAACGAATAAATCATTCGCGAATAAATTATACGCAAATAAATTATTTGACGAATAATTTGATCGAATAAGAGTAATCATTCGAGATTTTCATTCGTTATTCGCGAATAATTTGGTTATTCTTATTCGTTATTCGTCATTCGAATAAATTTTGCCCCTCTGCAGATAAAACTGTTTAAGATTCATAATTTAAACGAATACACTGTGATAAATACAAAAAACAACAGGCCTTTTATACTGAAACCTCAACGAACGGCGTGCTAAATGTATGGGAGGGTTTTAAGTTAATATTTGGGATATTTCTGATTTTATTAATAAAAAGTTAGTGATGTGATTTTACTCATTGGGTAACGTACTTTCGATATCAGTTTAAATTTTTCTGATATCTGTTATATTTACGGAATAATCGCCTGGACACACTTAACAATTACACCCTGTATATTATTACTTCATTATCTTCCTTGTTGTACATTTAAAACATATTTAAAATCAGATATGAAATTCGACTCAATAAAAGTTCTCTCAAGCATACTGACTAGTTCAGCAACACAAATGGAAGTTCCGCTTGCCGTTTATTTTGCTAATTGCTGAAGCGACAACCACAGCAAAAACTCAACAGATCTGCTAAAAGGGCTTCAGATGTTAGCTTAGATTTTAGTCCTGTGTGGTACTTATTGCAATTATGCTTTCATACATTTTTAGCGCTTTAATGGAGGAGCATTTAACTTTGTCAAGCGGCCTAATTTGCTAATTATTCATATAACATATGTACATAATCTGCTAGCGCAGATATCGGAAAAAATACTGTCTATTCTTCGGTACGGAGGCCCAATAACTATGGCTTAGTTACGGCTTAGGCCCTGTTGTTTGATCAATAGTTAAACTAAGTAATTGTTAAAATTCGAAAAAGGAATGGAAAATTTGACACATTTCCTTGAGATTTTAACCATTAGTAACGTTTTTTGACCATTAGTTAGTTTAACTACCGATCAAACAACAGGCCATTAATGGAGAAATTGTACCGTAGAAATAAATTTTTCTAACAGTTATTTATTTATGTTTTGTAAGAAATTTGCCGGAGGAGACTATGCAAGGATGAGAGAGATAACCACTTTGTCAGTTAGTCTAAATTAATTACAATAAGAGAGAGGCATATAAAAGATGTTAATTAACTAACACAAGGCTTAACAAGATTATTGAACATGAATAGATAACACCTTATCTAAATAGAAACATCAAACGTGTGATATATAAAACGTGACGACCGGCACAACAAGTGTTAAGACAAAACTTTGCAATGATAAACCTTTTTTTAGTAAGTAGCTGTTTCAGAGCTGATAACTATAAAAACGCTCCCGCCTTTTAAGAAACTAAACAGATACACAGACAAACATTTCCGGTTTCGAACAGGAAACAATTACTTATTACCCCCCTTTGTAAAACTTTTATCAATACGATCTCATTGCCACGCAGTTCCTGCCTTCAGAATCAAACGTTAGCACAATGAAGACGCCAGCCACTAAGATATTCTCGCGGCAGAGCCACCTCCCTGCGGAGAAGTTCTACGGAATAAGTCTCCAAGAAAAGAACTAGATTAAATGAAAGATTTTATTCATAAAGCTTACAGAACGGAGGAATGAATTAATAAATAGAAAGAGTACAAGTTCAAAGGCAAACTACGCTTTCCAGCCGGCATTTCTTTCATTACTGCAAAATCTCAGACGCGGTAAGTTTAAACTCGTTAGATTGGTTTCAGTTACTAAAGAAAGCCCGCGGTCTCGCATGAATTTATTAGATATTATATTTTAAATTTCATGTTTTAGGGTTCCGTTCCCGAAGGGTAAAAACGGGACCCTATTACTAAGACTGGAGTCTGACTGTCAGTCCGTCTGTCTGTCTGTCTGTCACCAGGCTGTATCTCATGAACCGTGATAGCTAGACAGTTGAAATTTAAACAGATGATGTATTTTTGCTGCCGCTATAACAACAAATACTAAAAACAGAATAAAATAAATATTTAAAGTGGGCTCCCATTCAATAAACGTGATTTTTTTGCCTTTTTTTGCTCGATATTAAAACCAACAACAGGTAGACGCTTGAAATAAACACAGAATATTTATTTGTATATTTACTATAAAAATAAAGACTTAAATTAAAATAAAATGAATATTTAAGGTGGGCTCCCACACATGAAACGTGAATCTAACTAACACTTGGCCGGTTTTTAGATTCAGTGGTGTAGGATGTGCGTTATCTGCCAGTTGTTAGTAACCGTGTAACGAAACAGCGGCTCTAGACAAGACGTTAAAAGCTAACGTAAACGATATTCGATAAACTGTCAATATAGTGTATCGAATTGTTTTAGGTGCTCGACGCGACCGTTCGGAAGCTGACGTCAATCCTATACATTTTAGACAACAATAACGTTTGTAATGTGCGGCGTTATAGCCATCGCTAATAACACGTTGTGTTCTGGGGACGATAACGACTGCTGGGCCTCTATTTTACTGGGTAAAACCATATTGATTATGACGTGTTATGGTATTGTTTTGAAGTCGGCCGCCATTACTGTCAAGCGAATAATCTATCGTAAAGCGGGTGATCGACGGGCGAGTAAGAACGCCGTACTTGGGCATTTTCACGAAAAAGTGTACCCAATTAAGGACAGAAATTAAGGAACTTTAACTTTGTCGGTTTTGTGACGAAAATTAGCTATACATCGACGGCCGCCAAAACTGACAAAGTTAAAGTTCCTTAATTGGGTATGTATGTACGATCACATCGGGGTCACCAATGTAGGAGGACGATCACGTCGGGGTCACCAATGTAGGAAGAGAGGACAATAGAGAGATCTCTCTCCAGGCGGGTGTTATGCCTGGGAACCGAAGTCCATTGGAATGAAGTTGGAAGTTGTATATATGTCATCCCACTGGAGAAACTTCGTTAGCGCTTTTTAGAACACTTAAGTTGCGCTGTCTGACGCTGGTGGCGCTAGCAAGGTAGCGAGTTGGTTGATACAAGTTGCCGTTAGAGTCGCTAGGTCGCCACAGGTACATTTTTCGTGAAAATGCCCAAGTACGGCGTTCTTACTCGCCCGTCGATCACCCCTTTAACGTTGACAAAACGATAACATGCCAAAGGCAATATGTTTTTAACGTGAAGAATAGAGGCCCGGCACCCTCGCCATGAGTTACAATTACCGTCCTCGCTAGCGAGTCGAATGCTCTGTCTCTCGCACTCTATAAGAATACTGCGAGGTCTGCGAGGAACAGATTATTCGACTCGCTGGCGAGTACGTTATTTGTAACTTATGGTAAGGGTATTGAAATCAAAGGATTGACGTCAGCTGCCGTTAGGGCTCTTCAGTCATCTACGTAAATTGGGATGCACCATTTTACAATATATTAGTTATTCAAAAGCTGTTTCAAGGACTAGGCTTTCACATACATTTAACTGTCAGATTTTCAATTGGAGTAAAATGTTTTGGTCTTTGAGTGAGGCACTCACATGAAAACTTCATCGGCAGATTTACCGGCAAACCTAAATTGACCCGTCGGTGCGTAGTAGTGGTAGTAACTAGTAGTCATTATATGTCGCATAGTTGCATATATGATAGTATAAACAACATGTTCGTTCGTATTGGTTTTACTATGGCCACAGCTCTGCCGAGCTCGTAGGTTCACGTAATGAATACAGCAGCGTTTGCCAACATAAATATTTGCTAAGCCAATATAGTGCTGATGACGTTGACTATACTTTTAATAGGTATTTCGCTCGCGGTGACCGAAAAGTTGAGTATTTACGAGCTGCGATCACTCCCCGTCCGCGCCAGGTGGGGTTCGATCCCAGGCGGCCTGAAACTTCTGCGCGTTTGTGTTGAAAACGTTTACTTTAAGGTTATAAATGCCGAGGCTATTAGAAAGATGGATAGATGATAGCTCTCTAATGAGCATGTTTAACGTTATTTTTTACTCTATAAGAAACGTTATAATATGTGTTATGTATAATCTGTTAGGTATTTGAAGAATTGTCTGTCCGTATATCCGTCGGTCTATCATTGCCTAGGGCCAATCAATTAGTTAAGGTAGCATAGCTAAAATTTATGAAATTTTGTAGAACCGTTCATGAGTAATAATTTTGAATAGAGTTCTTCAAATATTTGAGGTCTCTGGGGAGGGATTTCAAATTTTCAATTTATACAGTAGTGATTAGATTAAATTCATGCGCGACTTAGTCCGGAGTTATTTTTGGAATAAAATGTAGCTCTTGTCTCACGGGAATAATGTAGCTTTCGATCAGTAAAGCTATTTTCAGAATCGGATCCGTATTTCTGAGATTCCTTTCTACAAACAAAGTTGCTACCAATTTTACTTTTTTATCATTCCGTTTGTTGCTTAGATAATCACTTAATTGAAAAAAAAAATAGTAATCATTTACACATTTTGTATTTATTTATTTCACTCAGTTTAGAAACGCAGTAGATATATATATAGGTACGGCTACTTATATTGGGTCTACCTCACGATTCCTTTTAAACTTGTTAACCCATACGGAATGGTCAAGCAATCTCGATGCCAAAACATTAATAAAAATAAATTCCCATTTTAGTCAATTTCCGAACTTTACACATAGCATTGTAGCCCAAAGCGATCCCCATCAAAGACCAAACTGACAGTTTTCGATACATCTAAACCTCAGAGCCAAAGTGACCCACATCCGTACGGAATAAAATCCAATTCCAGAACATAAGGTTAGAGAAGTAGTGCCATAATCGCATGCAACGTTAAATGGATTTGAATCAGTTTGGTTGTAAGGTCCAGGCGTATAAAAAACAATCGAGACGAGGGTCGCGATGACAACCCCGATACACGGTAATGTACGGCCGGTTTTTAATAGCAAGGGTTAGCCCCGGGGCTGGGAATTCGATAAAAATGGTGATTCGGGATGTTCGAGGGTAGCCTCTTCGGTATGGGATACTGATTGCGTCCTTCGCAACTAAGATATTTCTGAAACTACTACATTATAATTACTTAGTTTATAACATTGAAACTGTATAAAAACAATAAATTCAAATTAATACGCAAATATGCGCACAATTTAAACGATTATGTACATCTTAGGTCGTATATTGGATCGTAAAAATCATTCTAACCTTTTTTAGATTCTGAACTCAGGTGGTTTTAATGTTCATTTTAATACTCGTATTTAATAATTTTAGTGATCTTCCCTAAACGGAATCATAAGATTGATGAGTAAATACAGTTTTGATAGGTCTACTAGGGGATATATTTAAAAACGAAATTTTACAAGTGAATAAATGCAGAAGCTATCAGAGTCAAGATGCCTCATTGCGGCTAGAGCTTCTTTTCACTCTACAGGGTTACGCCCCACTGCTTAACTTTACGAACATTCACGTAAGCGTTCAACGATCACAAGATAATACACTAATGACGACCGACAAGTCATTGACCTGATTGATATTGGATTCCCTCCAATATCATTATGAACTTATCACTAGAGGGTCCAATCGCTGGTTATTGCTACTTTATTAACATTTGACAACAAACGACCTTTTGTTTGTAGAGTAAATAGGCTGTTCTACCTACCAACCTCTTTATTTTCAGCATTTCTCTATGGCTTGAACATGGACTCTTTGCGATCGGCACAAGGCAGATAATAATCAGATTTTTCAAGTCGTATCGGGGTGGTGTTAACAGGACAGTACAATGGATTTTTTAACCGTCGATTATTTGTTGCGTTCCAATTAAGGATTGAGCCGTAATGGCCGCGGGTCCAACCATTATCGTGACCCGCAAAAAACGAGGCACGGATCCGCAGGTTCATCAGGGGTACCTTTGTTTAATTAAAACACGTGCTGGTACCTGATTAACGAACCTTTTACTGGGTACCGTTGTTTTCTTTGTAAGGATTTTATTGAATTGAAATAGGCAAACGATTAATTGGGTCACATAAAAATATTTGAGTCATGGGTACGGGATTTGTTTCTGAACGCAAAGATTAACCTGGCTTTCAGGAGAGCCAGGTGGGTTACTTGGGACAGCGTACTGTGACTTACGAAGTATAACTACATAAATTACACTATTAAGTATAAAGGGTTCAATAAAGACGTTACAAACATACATCATATAACTATTGTACTAAAACACCCTAAATAACATTCGTTACATCAACAAAATAACGTCCAGCGTTGGCTGAACTGAATGCTCGTCCAGATCAACTGCCCCAAAAACATGTCAGTTTTGACTTGGCTCGGCGAACAATCCGGCAGAAACTTTTGAACAAGTTTATGTTGAATCATTAGAATACTAGATTACTGCCTAGAATACTCGTTTCCTACCAAATATTCATGTCGTATTAGCTTTTTCATATAATGTAACATTTGCTAGAACGCTCAGATTTATCCGTGTCATGGCGTTCATTTATTATTGCTGGCCATAAACATCTGCAATGGTAATTTAACGCCATTTTTAAAAATTGAGATAAATAATTAGGAGAGAGGAAGAAAAATAGGCGATCATAACAGGGTGTTAGGTAATGAGTGGATAATCCTTGAATTATGGATAGAGGGCACTTAGGACGTTATGAAAAAGCTAAAATAGGTTAGGTAAAAGTGGCACGGTTTTCGAGATATTTGGACTTTTAGGTTTTTTTCGAAAATGAACACCCTTGTTCAACGTTTTGATCATAGCACCATTCTAAGCAAATTTTTTCCAAATTTTATTTTTTCTCAATATTTTTGAATACTTATGTTATCAGATAGGCATCACCATTAAAGTAAGACAATGCATTAAAAAAAAAAACGCAAACTTAATTTTTGCGTTTTCAATCGTACATTGATCGAACTTTCAGCTCCCATGGTGGAAAAAAATACACTACCGCCTAGTTGCCCATAAGCTTAAAAACATGCCAAATTTAAAAATAGTAATTACCTTTTGACTTTAAAACGAAAATACACGCCCACCCACACTTTTCCTGATTTACTCTTTTTATCCCGGGCGTAGAATACAAAACTTTTTGTTGCAAAAATTACATTACTGGCCACTAATTTAAATGCCATTTATTCCAAATTTAAAATAGCCTACTGCTATTTGTTTTTTTTTTCGAATTCGATTGCGAATTTCGCTATTATTGCGTTATTAATGGTGAATTGTGTGTTTAGATTGTTGTGTTGATTTTTTTTTGTTTAATAATTATTCGAAGACAATACGCACCGATAGAATATGCTCAAACGCATTACATTTATGGTGAGTGCCAAGGCAACGCTAGTGCTGCTGCAATTTTGTCCAAATATCTCGGAACCCGTGCGACTTTTACCTAACCTATTTTAGCTTTTTCATAACGTCCTAAGTGCCCTCTATCCATAATTCAAGGATTATCCACTCATTACCTAACACCCTGTAGATGCTGCCGTGTGGTTGAGTGGTCTATTTATACCACGACCAGTTATGGACTATCATTGGTAAAGCCATCAATCTTTGAGAGCCGCCAGGAAGCTTGAAACCCCATACAAAAGTTTGTTAGCTACTAAACGTATATTTTAGAATGCCTCGCCAAGTAACGATGAAACTTGGCCAATTTAAAGAGAAGAGTGGAATCACTGCCGGAAATCAGTGTTGGCTGAGAAATATAAAATAAAATGAGGAAATAAAATAGGCAAAGTGGTTTCAATTTGTTCCAAACTATAAACTTCGAAATCCGAAACGTAATACAGAATCTCACTCGATCGTGCTCTGTATGGAATTGAACCTTCTCGTATTATTTTTTTGTTAAAAGCCAAAGGACGAGAATTCTGATTGCGTATGACATGTACAAACAAACCCTCGGGCACTTGCAGACAGCGAGCGGTAGTTCAAAAGGAATCGAATATATTCCGACGAGGGCCCTCAGGATCACCAGATTTAATCCCAAATCAAATCCCGACTTGTCTCGACAGGTCATGACATTGTCTTACAAGCTTTGAGAAAAAAGTTATCGCAAATCAGTGAACTATAAATGTAAATCAAAGAAATTGATTGCTTTTATACCAATTTAAATTACATTGGAAATACGTAATTTTCATACTTTTAAAATTATCTGAGAATGGCCTCGTTATTTTCAGTTGTTTTTATGGCTTGGTTAGGTTAGGTTATATCGCTGTTGTTTCGTTATTATAAAGGAAACTTAATATAATCAACATGATGATTTGACGACGCGCTAGCATAGTTGGTAGTGACCCTGCCTATGAAGCTAGCGGTCCTGGGTTCAAATCCCAGTAAGGGCAGATATTTGTGTGATGAGCACGAGTATTTGTTTCTGAGTCTTGGATGTTTTCTTTGTATTTAAGTATATATTTCTATATGTAAGTATTTATATCGTTGTCTAGTACCCATAGTACAAGCCTAGAGCTTAGTTTGGGACTAGGTCAATTTGTGTGAGATTGTCCCTTGATATTTATTTTATTTATGATATAATACAGGATGTCCCAGAACCTAATGTAAATATTACGGGATAAGAAAGCCCCTTCTTATATTGACGTCAAGTTTTGGGAAACCCTGTATAGCACCGACCATTTTCGGATAAGTCACACACTTGTAATTTTTATCTTTGTTTACATTTCTTAAAGCTAAATCTTAACCAGATGTATGAGACTGATTATTCATTGCCGATACAGTAAGTGTATCCAATCCGAGTCGGATGCAAATGGACGCCGTGGCAACTAACGCGCCGTCACTGCGGGCGTCAGTGTCTGACGCGCGCCGCGGACGTTATTGTGCAATATTGGGTGCAGTGGCGTGTGCAATGTGCAGTGCATAGTGTCAATAAACACGACCAGTATATTTACCGTTTGTTTTTATTAATTGGTGATGGGTTTGCTCTTGACTAACTCTTGCCCTTGGTGGACGAAGATTTTGTCACCTATTCACGCTACCTATAAATAGGTTCAGATTGTATGCACTTAGAAATAAAGACGCCGGAAGTGCATTCCATTCTTTTGCAACGCATTATAAAATTAGGTAATTTTTTCGATGGCACGGAGAGGGCAAAAGAGCTACGATGGCATCTGAGACATAGACAATTGCAATTTTAAGACTTTAATCCTAAGACTGCAATTCGTTGGCAATCCTGAGAACCTCTATGCCAGGCCTTTCACTGGTTGTCTAACCCGTCTAACCCACACTGGACGGAACATTGAGAATGTTTATGCTTAATGCTGATGAATACAGGTTAAGGAAAAAAGGTGGTGGTAGCGATCCGAGCGGGCACAATAACGGTCCTACCACTACGAGCATATTTTTATAAATTCACTAAACTGCAGAACCTAAAAGTAGTAAGTGCGTACTTCGTTTGTTTCATGCATGTCTAGTAAACAAGTAACAGAGTTTATGGACCCTTTATATGATTTTCTTCAATGGCGAAAGAGTATCGCATGCATCCGACCATTTTATAAAATTATGTCTAGACACGGTCGAGTCACGGCTACTTGGGTATTTCTCATTTTGACTTTCATATTCGAGAGCGGTGAATAATGTTTTTATTTATGTACAATATCTATTTACCCAATGGAAGATTAAGTAAAAAATAGCCGAGCAAATATTATAATTTTCGTTATTAAGTAAAATGAAACCGCAGAGTTATTTTAGCCAGTATTATCGACGAAGCATTATTGAAATTTTTGGTAACAACTGCTTAATTAATATATTTATATACAAGTTTGGGTGTATATCGGATGGTCGAAAATTGTTTGGTCTATTTTTTTTGACAGCATGTTTTTTTGCATACCAACTTTTTGTCGAATGAATAAAATATCGTAAAATGTTTGATCGAAATTGTTTTAAGTAATATTGTTTGGTCGAAAAATTGTTTAGTATAACGAATGCAATAACGTTATCTTGTTCAATGCATTATTGGTATAACTAAGTAGTACCTCTGTATAAGTAAGGATGTTTATCGTTGTCTAGTGCACATAGTAACAAGCATGGAGCTTAATTTCGGATTAAAGATTTAGTGTGAGATTGTCCCAAAATATTCACTGATATATTATCTTCTATGTATACATAATAAAACTCAATCACGACTGACTGACTGATTGATTGACTGACGGATAACGCACAGCCTAAACTGCTGAACGTAGAGATTTGTAATTTGGTAAGAATAAATAAAAATATAAATTAATATCAAGGGAAAATGTCACACCAATTGACCTAGTCCCAAACTAAGCTCTAGGCTTGTACTACGGGTACTAGACAACGATATAAATACTTATATAGAGAAATATATACTTAAATACGTAGAAAACATCCATGACTCAGGAACAATATTCGCGCTCATTATACAAATATCTGCCCTTACCGGGATTTGAACCCAGGACCGCTTGCTTCGTAGCAGGGTACCAACTAGGCCAACGCGGCGTCTTTGACGTCCTCTGTTAATTTAACGATGAATGTCTCCGCATACTTCGGTAAAGCTGCTGCTATTCTTGTTGATTGCCCGTGAAGGTTTACACGCGATATCTCTGCCGCGAGAGAGACACGTCTCGCCCGTAAAATTATTATAGAATCGACGCTCCGTGCCCGGGCGAGTTTACCGAGATCGATTTATGCGCACGCGGCGTTCAAACGACGTATTGCTATTTTATAGCCGTAGAAGATTCAATCCTTTTCTGGTGATAATAGGGTCAAATATGCTTTAGCAGTTTTATGAGAGATGTGATAATTTTTTAGGAGTTTTTGTCGGTGGTTGTGGGAGATACAGGAATTGTTTGGGATGTAAATAGCGATACAATGTTCATTATATTTTTATAAGGAACGGTAAGAGAAAGGCATTTTGATAAAAGTAATTTAATTGGTACAAAAAGGACTAGCTCTTTTTTTGTATTTATTATACTAGCGTCCCGTTTATGTGAGGTTTCTTTAACACCCGTACATAAACACATTTTTATTAACATGAAAACCTTCCTCTTGCCTAATACTATGTAAAGATTATCATGACCCTCTAAGTGCAATTATATCCGCATTTGAAATTAACGCATTCCAAAGGAGTCAACTTTATATTTTGTGTGAAGGATCCGGGGATTCGGTCTGTCACCGCCATATAAGAATACTTGGCCTCTATTTTCAGTGTAAACGCTCTTACATAATGACTGCTCTTGTTAACAATGAAACTTAACGAAAAATACCTAGCTGCCTTATTTAAATTAAACTATAATAGCGACCTTTTTAGTTTTATAAATTATGCCCGCGACTCCATCCGCGTTGAAGACGTTCATTGCAATTCGCGTTCGCATATAAAGGGCCCTATATCAATATCCAGGGTATGAAGTACCTAGTCCATATCAAACAAAGTGAACACTTTCGCATTTATAATATTACTCATGATTTTTATTAATTACTCTACGTACTTAGTAGGTACAGTCCAGGATTAAGGTCATCTAACATTATAGTATAGGGTCTCGGCACCAAATCAGCGCCACCTCAGCTTAAATTGAAACATTGAAAAGTGAGCTATAGTTATAATATTATTATATTTTTCAGTGGGCAGCGCGCGGACCACGCCCGGGCATTTTTTTTACTTTATCTTTAAAAGTTAAATACATAAGTAAATATCAGGAGATAATATCACACCAATTGATCTATTCCCAAACTAAGCTCTAGGCTTGTACTATGGGTACTAAACAACGATAGGGTAAATCCGGGATAGATGCCACACCTTTTGAAAAGGTCTCCTAATTTCAAAATTATCAATTTCCCATGTATATTTTCTTTCGATATAGCTAGTTTAGTCTTTAATCTTACATTACGGCTTGTTTTTGTTGACCTAATAATGACTGATTGTGTACAAATTGAGTTTTTGCAGGACCCTTTTTTTTAGGATAGATGCCTACCTATATGGATAGATGCCCCACCATGAAAATTCTAAGGAGGATGGATGCCCTTTGGATAAGAATAATATACGCTAAAAACATATAAGCTTCGATTATTTATATAGGAGTATGGGGGGGATAGATGCCCCAAGGGCACGTATACCCCGGCGACTATCCTTTTTGATATGGAACGGTGCCTTTTTAATTTTTTATCTAAACCAAATACAAAAGAGCGATAATTAATACATAGTTGTACATTTAATGAACCAGGATATTGATATAATAAAAACAGAACAGAAGTTAATACTCATTATAAAGTTATGAAACTGTAAATACTTCCGTTTGAAAATTTGAGGCACTTTTTTGCGCTCATCGCGGAGATTTTCACACACACAAGCGAGACGCGTCTTTTCCTCGCGACGGCCTGCGGGGCCTGAGGTGTGTGGCCCTTGCACTCCCTATTTAGACTATTATTTCTTTGCTGCGATTTTCGGAAGTTAGGTTTTTGAAAAATAGGCGCCTATCCCTTTGCGGCATCTATCCCGGATTTACCCTATAATTAGAGAAATAAACACTTAAATACATAAATCACCCAAGCCTCAGAAACAAATACTCGCGCTCATCACACAAATATGTTTTCTTATCGGGATTGGAACCCAGGACCGCTAGCTTCGTAGGCAGGGTCACTACCAACTGGGCCAACGCGTCGTATCGTACCTACTGACAAATCAAAGATCACTTTTTCATGTTTCACTTTGAGATGCGGCCGTAATCGTGCCGGGGCGTTGTAGTGTGCGACGACTTGTTAACGCTTACACAGTCTAAAGTAAAGTAAAAATAAAGGTTTAAACTCAGAATGTCAAACAAGCAGCCGTTACAAATGTACCACGCGCGTCGAGTCGGGGCTCGGGTACGTTGCGGATCCTGCAGAGGCAAGAAGAAGCCAATAACAAGCGCCCCGGGGACCCACGAGCTGGCAGGTTCTCGGAACGTCCCAGAGACCGGCCAACTCAAGTGCGATAGCCGATTTGATCTCTAATGAGGCCTTTTTGGAATTTGAAGCACACATCAAAAAATTGCTTGTTAATAATGTTTTTATAGTTTTTTTACGGTTAATAGATTTAAGCTTATGTTAACCATGTTGCATCTCTCAAATTATGTTAATTAAATAAGTTCAACTTGTACTTTGAGCTTTAATGTTTAAGAATTGGTTTTTAAGTAGAATTCATAATTAATTAATTTACAAAAACGGTTTTTGTGTGAAAAAAATAATATAAACCCTGATGCAAAGAAAACGAGGACTTACGATATTTTAAAGATTTTTAAATATAATGTAACTAAATAAGATTTTAAGCCACGAAAAAAAGAAAATACTTTTTACGAAGACAAATAATAATTTAATACAAACAATTTTAGTTTCATTTCCTAACATTCAATCTCATTTAGCAACAGTATGTTTAAATTAATTGAAAAAATCGAAAGTGTTTTTCTTTGCAACAGGGTTTAATTACGGCGCCTTGTGGTCTCGCGAGCTTGTCTTTTATTTCTCGTCCATCCCGTGTAATGTCCGTCTGTATCGCTCGTAAATCAGCTGGTCGGTCAGCTGCAAACCCGCTGTATGTGTCGTTAATAGCAGTCATAAGGTAAACCAACCGTTGGGATCACTCGTTCGCGGTTTGTATTTGTTCACACTGGTTTTGTTTTACTCGTAATGGCATGAAGAAGGTAATTAAGCATACCGGCCACCTGATAGCGAAGCGTTCTGAGACTCTTGGATTTCAACACGACAATGTCAAGACTGCAATCCTAAGACTGCACTTGCATTGCCAACCATCGTAGACTAAGATGAATTCATGTATTTTGCTAGTCATTTCACTATTTTTTATCCCGACTATGCTTCTCAGAAGGTTAAAGGATAAACGTACGTATAAACATACGTAAAATAATTGAGTGGAAGTACTCTTCTAAAATCGGGAATTACTTTTATTTTAGTTTATTATTAGATATCCCATCGTTATCACCTAATGTACAGATGGTTTAACGCAGAGGTAACAAACACTTGCGTGAATATCCACCAGAGCAATGCGAGTTAACGGAGCAGAGTGTGAGGAAAAATCCGCCAATAGGAATAGTTTTTTTTCCTAGCGTCGCTTACTGCAGATCTACTATTGGTTGATTTATTCTTCGCACACCGCTACGTTACCTCGCACAGCTTTGTTAAATACTTATCTTTAGGCTGCCTATCCACTAGAGCGGAGTGAGCCAGCGGAGCGGTGAGCGATGAAAAATTCCACCAATAGGGGCTCCGCTGAGCAAGGCTAGGAAAATAAAGTATTCCTACTGGGGGATATTTTCTTCCCGTGATTTTCTTCGCTCACCGCTCCGCTCTCTCGCTCCGCTATAGTGGACAGGCAGCCTTAACCAGGGCTCGATTCTATATGGTAAAACAATAATTGCTTTTGCCATTATAGTGCTAGCGGTACACCAAAAAATGCTGCAAATCTTTATCTTTAAGCCATACGAATCAATTTGACCCGCAGCCCGAAAAAAAAAAACTAAAATGGAGACGAGTTATGACGTCATCTTTTTTTTCTTCTGAAACCTATCGTGTGTGGTATCTAATGAAAGGGCTTACTAAGCCGATTCTAAAAATATATCACATCATGATATATCAGGCACTTTTTAAATTAAAATAAAAATCATTTTCAAAGCATACAAAGTCTGGGCTCCTCCAGATATGATACGGTTGAATCAATATTTTTAAAATATACCTAAAATGATACGTAATAGCCTCATATCCAATCCCAAGAAAGCAATTTAGAAAAAATATACATTTAGTATTTTTTGATTATTTTTGAATATTACAAAGTGTGATAAAATCACAATTAGTTGAAACATGTATAAAACAGATCAATTTTAAACACTGAGGATGATAAATAATAATGCAAGAGGAGTTTTCAATATTAACATATTTATAGAAATAGAAATAGAAATAGAAACATTTATTCGAAGATCACAAGAAAAAAAAAACAAAATAAATTGAACATAAAACAAACAATGGCAACACAGAAAACAAAATTAAACAATGAAGAAAAGGAATAAAATACAATTGTAGCATAATGTTGCCATGGGTGATTCTGTGACGTCGAAATTGACGCCACTCAGTACGTCGTTTATGTTGTCGGTGTACCGCTAACACCTAATGGTCAAGTAAATAAGAGTTATCTCACCGTTAATTTTCCGATCACAATATGTCGAAAAAGCAGTAGATTGGTTTTTTCTTATTGAGTAGAATAGAACTCTAGTTTAAGGGAGCGACCACACCAGAGCTTACCTATGACCCATTCTTTTGTTTACGCGACGTCACCATATTTTACGCGTCAGTGTGGCCGATCCTTAATAAACGTTAGCCATAGTCGCAGTGCCAGTGTGGCCTAAGCACTTCACATGCATCATTGAATTTCTTTGTAAACCTGCGAAATATATTTGACTGTCAAATTCCGCAACAGGCCAACGTGGGGGGGTTCTCACGATGTTTTCCTCTCCGGGCATGTAATAAATTTTAAATACTCCGTGTGTATTTGGAGGAAAATCCAGAGCTGTTTCTACTTACGAACCTCTGCTTGCAAAGTAAATGCTTGAATGTCGCTGATGTTGAGCTACGTCTGTGCATATGTATAAACAGAGAACGCCTGCACCTTCGTACGCGTAACGCGTAGAATTAATTTCCTGCTACTCACCCTATTCTTTTCCGTTGGAGATTTATATTCAAAACATCCTTGTTTAGTGCACGGCTGTGGTAACGAAGGAATAATCCCTATACGATTTAAGTATCTAGGTTTACGTTATGCGTTGTCGGTCAGTCAGTCAGTATCTAAAAAGTTTTATTTGTGTACTAACGACCCGCCCTCGCTTCGCTCCGATTTATGTGAGTTTTCACACACGTCTACATAAACTAAAATTTATGACACCTTAATACATTCCCTGAACATTATCTAAATGATGGTGAAAACCTCATCGATATCAGTTGCGTGGTTAAGAAGGCGTTAACGGATATACAAACAGACAGACGCGGAAAGGAACTGTGTTTTGTTTTAAACTACATAATTTAAAACAAAACATACATACATAGAGAGGAGATAAAATGGATAAGATAACGATTAAGATAGTGACCTACTGCAATAATCGTAAATAACATATAATACCTAATAATCGTGCATCTTTGTGGTTGTGGTTACCTTTGTTACATAGTGCAGTAAAAAGTTCGTTCTTCATTAATAGAAGACTTAGGAGACCGAGACGAAAGAAGAATGTGTCTTATACACACTGCCAGCCAATGCTACGAGTACTACGCTGTAGCCTTCTGCTACGAACAGTGGACCCGATATCTAGTAATTAATAAATATGAAATTTCTATGTCTATGAGCCTCAAAGCTCACGTACCTTTAAGCTGCATGTCCACTGCAGCGTAGCGAAGCGGTGGAGCGGCGAGCGAGGAAAAAATCCACCTATATAAGAGTTGCGCTGAGCGAGGCTAGGAAAATAAAGTATTCTTACTGGTGGATCTTTTTCTCGCTCACCGCTCCGCTGCCTCGCTCCGCCCAGTGGACAGGCAGCCTAAGATGGGCAGTGTGCTCGTTTACTTTTATGCGTTCATTCGATTCGGTCAATTTGACTTTGAGTGACTCCTCAACCGTACTCTCACAAATCAGCCCAGCTCCATTTACTCTTAAGTAATTCGCCAAAGCTCAAACTAAATCTACAATTGACCTGAAAGTGCCCAGTTGCAGGCTCCGCCATTTTTCACTCGAACGGTATCAGATGCAATGTGCATACTTCTCGATGCACAAAGGAGTGTCAAGCCGTTCGGCGCGGGCGGCGGGCGGACGGTGCATGCACTTGCTTTCTAGATTTTACTGCGTGAAAAATGCATTTGAATTGAAGCTATATTTTATGATGAAAATAAAACATTTTGAATTGCAATCTTTTACAAACCCTGAAGTTTGTTTGTGTGATTTATTTCCAATCATGGACGCTAATTTGTTCCAGTTACCAATGGGAACATAATCAAAATCAAAAACTTGATTGCATAATATTGTCGAAAGGTGGACACAGTATATATACCAGAGTCTTTGCTCGGGAATTTAAAATAAAAGTCTTGTAACCAACATACTATAACGCTAATGCATAGTAGTATACATATAACTATACATATTTCATAAATGAGTAAGATCTAATTTGAATCAGGCATCTCTAATAAATTTGGTAGCCGATGTTGTTGTAATAATATCCCATCATTATCGACCGGCGGCTAAGTGTTACAATATCAAATAAATACTCTCAATATTTCCCAACAATATGCGGATGTTTGGTGAGACGCGACACGCGCCGAAGGTGTCGTGTTACACCATTCATTTGGCTCCTCCGGGACGAAGGTCTCTCGACCGTGACCTTGCAATACAGACGACGCTTTCCTTCGTTGTTGTTAGCTGGACGATTGTTGTTGAATGCTGCACGACTCTGCTGACAGGCAGCTGCCTGGTCTGGGATTCTAGGTGGTAAAAACCATATATCGTCTTTAACCTGTTATCGTATTGTCAACGTTTTGATAGTTCTTATTTACTTGACGGTAATGGCGGCTGAGTTAAAAACAATACCATAACTAGTCGAAGACAATATGGTTGGTGCCGCCAAGGATAGAGGCCCTGCTGTCCTTTAAGCGGCCTGTCCACTAGAGCGAGGAAAAGATCCACCAACAGGAATACTTTTTTAGGATTCCGTAGTCAAACTAGGAACCCTTATAGTTTCGCCATATCCATCCGTCCGTCAAAACTACAAATACTAAAAACCTGAAAAATATCTTAAATGAAAGCATATATAATGAATTTGGGTCTATATTGACTGACATAATTATTTTTAGTCATAATATGCTTTAGGTCATAATCATCGCAAGTCATAACGTGTTTTTTTAAAGAAACTGTTACTTTTTCATAATTTTTATAAATCAAACCTAACCTAACCTAGCCTTGTCTACACGTTAGATATTTCAGAACTTCTGAAAAGTTTACAGTTTCAGCGATATAAAAAATGATGCCTATCAAAAATTATGTCAACAATTACAATATGACCCACAAAATTATGGGAAACAAAGGGCTCCCAATGAATTTAATAGAAAAACTATCACGACTAAGTAGACTTCATTGGTTCTTGAGTTACAAAACGGTTTAAAAATGTATACCTACCGAAAACTTATTTGCGGTGTTGGTGAACTGACCGCGACCTAGTTATATCGATGTATGGCGATAACAGTTTTCCAACGGCAAAGTTAAGTTTGTCGCGAGGTCTAATTTGTTTGAAGTAACGGCTTCGGAACCCTACACTGATCATGGTCCGACATGCTCTTGCCCGGTTTTTTTCCTAGCCTTGCTCCCTTTGCTCCACTCCCGCGGAAGCCTTACACCGGCCATCTAACTAAACTTTAATAGGTTACACCCAAAAAAATACATTATCCTGTTTGTAAGTATTTTTTAATTTACATAGGTACTTACCATTAAAAAACATACGTCAATTGATGATTTACCGACAACGATAAACTTTAGTCAGTTATTGGTTGACAGATTTGATACTGGGGCTCTAGTCTACTCAGCAAAACCATGTTGATTTTCACAATAAAAGGGAGCTCCCGTAACGTTGACAAAACGATAACATGTCAGAAGCGATAGGGTTTTACCGGGTGTACCTAAGCCAGCCCTCTATTCCACGAAGCTGACAGTGACGAGTGACAGGTGACAATTTGGTAAACCTCGCATAGTTGACGAGTTCCTACATCACTGGGTTTCGTTTAATCTTCGCAATGTACATTCGCCATCACTTCCTCGAGCTCAAACACTTTAATCATAAGTAATATTTTTGAATCGCCTTTACTTTTCTAAAATATGCTCAAAACAAACTCGTATATTCATTCATTAATTTACGTAATAATAATAAAACTTAATTATTTATTTATTTCATTTTATTGCACTAAAATAATTACAAATGGCGGACCTAATGCCTAATAGCATTCTCTACCAGTCGACCAATAATCAAACAGAAATTTACATAGTGGGATATTTACATGCCTCACTTTTATTGCTCGATAACGATGCGAAAGTCAACGTCAATGTCAAATTGCTATCAAGCTTCAATGCTTGCTTGCTTCATGCTTCATCTTAAATGAAAGCACATATAACGAATTTTAAAGAAAAACTGTCACGACTAAGTAGACTTGATTGCTCTTGCCCGGTTTTGCAATGACGATACGATAATGTTATGGCTGCTCTACACAATGGCCCATCATGGGCCAACATAGGGACGGAGTGATGCGTAAGAGTGAGATGCAAGATTATGGTGCCCGCTCTAAGGTGTAGATGCGTCCCTTATGTTGGCCCATGATTGGCCATCGTGTAAAAGGGCCATTTCAGTATTCCCAGCTTCTTAATAGCTTTCGGCTGGCTATCGCTATCACGCTTGCACTCGCAACTGACAGTATATTTGTCACTCGTGTGTCATAGAAAAACGAAGATTGCCGATCGCTATTAAGAAAATGGTGGCACTGTACTTACTCGACAGAAGGCAAGAGATCGTGCCCGTACTGTAACGGATTTGTATGTAACTTCATACAAAATGCAACAGAAGGAGCTGCGAATGCAACGGCAAATTCCAAAATTGTGCGCACGCCTTTGACCCGTTAAGTGTAAACTGCGTACATAATATTGCATACCTAGTTGGATCTCAGTGTGTTAAATCCAGTCCAACTCCCGTTCACTCCAAGCCGCCGTCTGAACCTAATCAAATCCCGGGGAAGCCAGACCAAAGGCAGTTGGAAACCAATTGAGCACCATAATCGCGTTAAAAGGCCTCAGGATAATCCAATTGGTATAAAAGAATACGTGTTGAACTCCCGAATATGGACTAAATTTTTTTGTTTATCAAAGGCTTTGGGACGAGTCTAAGGGATTTTACTTAGATCTCCGGCCGGCGGGATGAAGGTTCATCCTCTGACGCATTTAGAGGCTTCTAACAAACCCGTATTTTTAGGGTTTTAGATTACCTATATTTCTGAGTTTCTATTGTTTTATTTACATTGAAGTATGTATTTAAACAACATTTTTTTGCATTAGGGTGCGGCTCCACTAAGGCGGAGACGAGCGGAGCGGGGCGGAGCTGTGCCAATATTAACCAATAGAATATAAACTAACGTGCGCAAGGCGCGCTCGACGTGACCGCATGCGCTTTCTATTGGTTAATATTTGCATAGCTCCGCTCCGCTCCTCTCGTCTCCGCCTCAGTGGAGCCACACCCTTATATTGTTGTTGAGTGCTATTCATATCACAATCCGAGAGATTAATTTCAGAAATACTACATTTTGGTTCAACGTGGTTTTTGTCTCAAATACATTATCGTCGAGATTATTCTAGATGTTGAGTTTTAATGGCCCACTTCCATTCTACCGAACAAATTTAACCACGCACGTCGACACTACCAAATTAAGATAACGGTAGACTCTATTCAGTCGCCACTTAACATTCGGTGCGCGCACGCCATCTGCCGGCGAATCTAGAGCAATAAGTCAGGCAGACGACGTCATCAGGGATCCGTCACACGGCCATCCTGGCGTCTCTCGCATTCCCCTTAAACATGTGAATTTAAACCTTGCTGTACTGCTATAAGGGGTGAAGGATTACGTTTGTGATACAGGATGTCTGGGACTTAAGATGGTAATCTCGGGGGATGGTTTGAATGTAAACGCTGTAGTTTACACGGAAATAAATAGTGTAGGCCTCTTGTTGTCACGGTTTGTTTACGGAGCTGTTGTGTGGGAACACTTTTAAGGGTTTCGTGAAGGATTTTTGTGGTAAAAGTATTAGGTATCCAGATGATAAAGATGATGGTGTACGACTGGGACAGAATATTTACAAAAATGTTGCCAAAATGAGTTGCATTTACTTTTGAAGTCTTGCACCGATCTAGTTAATACCTACTTAAGTATATCGCATTATTTTGATACTTGTCTGATATTGTTTCAATTACAACATAAGGCACAAGTCAGTTTTACTGTTATTTTCTAACGTGCATTGATCCAGACAGTCACTGTTTACTAACTGCATAGTGTTGACGTTCATCTAGCAATGTGCAAGTTGTAGAACATTCCCAGAAGTTTGAAAATCATTTCAAGAAATTATGGAGAATATTCTCGGAACCATGGCCTTGAAGGATATTTATAATGATTTCTTTCAATGCAATAATAGGAGTATTCATGTAAGAAGTTACCAAGAGTATCTCATACGAAACTGTCTAAATTGGAGAAGTTTCTTGTCGGTATAAAGCTCCATACATCTGAATTTGTACAAATTAATACGCATGAACTCTTTCAAGTGTTTTACTTGTAATAAAGACATATTCAAACTATACCGCAAATTAGTTTGGGTCGACGTTTTCCGGTACAAAAGATACACACAAATTATAATATGCGGTTCTTGAACCTTGGCTTGGGAAGTTAATATGTTCTGCACATTAAGATTAAACAGGATATTTCTCTATTCATAACATAATCATATATTTCATTATTCATAGACTTTCGAAATAATGAGCATAATGCCAGAAACATGAGCAAGAATAAAGTACTTTAAGACATCACATAGAGGAGGCATTTTCGTATCATCTATCTAGTGTCTTTAATGCTGTTTGTGCCTAGAGAGGTTGATATGTTGCGAAGGTGTAGCAGTAATTGGATATCGGAGAATATTCGGGAGTGGATTATCGGATAGTGCACGCGTCGTTACGAGGGTAGCGGGTCCCAGTTTACAGGTTGTTATGTTTGTGTAACATAACCTAAATAGTTTAGTTTTGATGGCTTAGTGGCGGCGGGCCCTGATGAATGACAAGATTGAAGGAACATTCACCATCAAATATATATCGTTCTCACGATCGGCTGAACTCAACTCTCTTGTTAAATGCGTAAGAGCGTGTTTTGATATTTTTGAGTAGTTTGTATGCTGGAATATATTTGAGTAATAGATGCACAAGATATGTCGACATACGACATGTTTTAACGGGACATTGACGTGATCATGCATGCACGTGCGCATGCGTTGAAATATCGAGAACTTGGGACAATTGCAGTCGATATTACGATAAAATCATAGAAGTGTGGTACCAAAAAATACTTTTTCAAAATCTTACTGAATCTTATTGAATGTTTTTTTTTTGTCTAAAATTTATCTAATCATGGTCGTGTATGGCTACAGATATTGATTTAAGTTTCATCTCTTCAACCATCTGCGAATTTACAAGCAACAATACAATCAAGCTCCTCATTTGACTCACCAACTTTATCCATGAAACTAAATTACATCCGACTTAACTTCCAACCAAACACGTCAGTTATCATATAAATCAGCGGCGCCGTCCGAGTCAACGCCCGCGCGCTAATATCGTGTAATGTATGTATTACGGTGTAATCGGGTGAGGACGGTGTGACAGCGGCCGACCCGACCCGGTGCGGGTCCCGACCGGGCCCGACCTGCGAGACGACGAGCAAGCGCTCAGTCTTAAGGCAAAAGGACCAATGTACCACTTAATAGCAATAGCAGAAAACACCTTTTGCGATTGAAGGTAAGGTATTTTTTGTAAAAGTCTTTGTGAAATTTGAGTCTGTTTTTTAAAGCAGCGTTATATCTGGTTGTATCTGGTTGGGTATTGACAGGTCTGGTGATCGTTTGCCGCATGTCAGTTCGGCATAATCCTGCCTTAAAGTGTTTAGATATGGATGGACATTAAATACAGATGAAGATGGAATGTATTGTATATGGGAATTGAAAGGACGCAACAGTTCTGTTGACTTTCTTACTTATGTCGATAAATAATAAACTGAACAGAACCAACTTTAACATTACGTCGATATAATAAAGAAACCAGTTGCACTAAACCCAAAAGTCCATTGAATCTAGGTCATATTATTGATGGTAAATACCATTTCATTGTATGCATGACCTGTTAGATGATAGAAAACGGATGAGTTTCACATGACGTGTATAAAGGGTCTATATTGGAATCTCTAATCGTAATTTGTTCTAATGCATCGTTTGTCCTAGTTTTCTTTTGTCCTAAAGCCATTTTGTTTTTTTTTGTGTTGTTATGATACAACCCTAACCTAACCAGACCACAAGTATTTGAATTGTAACAGCTATTAAAGTGACAAGGTACTAAAGTGTTTCTTCTTTCTTCATTATTTCAATACTTTAAAGCGTTGCACTCTCAGCATGCGGCAGCCATTAACGATTTTCAGGTCCACAGGCGTGCGCGACGAGCTCGCGGCTGAGCCAACACAGATTCCGTCTATTTACACGGAGTGGAGACTAAACAAATAGCCGGGGAATATCCTCAGCGAGCGAGTCTAGGCATGCTAGGATATCTCTTAGTGTTTTAACACGTTACGTTTATACATGAGTTTTAGTATACATCAATATGTATGTATGAAGGAATACAATGAACTACTACTTATATTATGAATTCAAAAATTTATGAGGATGTTTGGACGCCTAGCCTTGATGTTTAGATTGTTGTTTATTAAGGCTTCAACGGCTGACCAGATTTAGATAAAAGCCATTTCCTGGATAAGAACTTTTGGGAAAAAAATCTGCTCCCGAGGAACAGTGATGAATTAAACGACGCAAAAAAAACACTAGCGCATGAACAAATAGACAAAAGAACTGCTTGATAATATAAACGTACAACCCAAAACCTCTAAATCTAGAACAAAAAAAACATTACTCTGACAAGTAAATCATAGGACTCCTTAACCAGTTTTATTTTTTTAAAAAAACAACTAAGCGCACTAAGTCACGGGCAAAAGTTCATCATCTGGGATTCTGGCTTTAGTTTTATCTTGGCTCTATCGGATTTGGTTCGGTAGTGACCATTTTTGCATTATCGTTCTTTCCAGCGCCACAGCGTTAACAACGCTGGGGACAGTTTCTTTATATTCTAGAACTATTAACGTGTATAAGTATATTTTTTTGCTTGAGATTATCCAAATCATTTCAATGAAATCTACTTCCTGACCCCTTCATGACTACCCTATGTAATTTTAATTTTGTCAAGGAATTTCATTGAAATAAAGAAATATATTCATTGCTTTTCCGCACAAAACCTTGATTCACTTTAAAAGTAGGTATTAAGTTTCAATAAGTCATCCCGCGCAGTTCATTAGTCCGCAGAAAACAGTTAATTCCAGCGCAGACGTCTGCAGAATGCAAATGGCGCCGGTGAAAAGGACGCGATTCCACTATTACTCGCATTAGCATAACGCTACAAGAACTATTCATATTTCATCCGGCTGTAATGCTGGGGACTGGTTCTGCAGATGTCTGCAGCTAGAGGGCGTCTTGATATTTACATTAAGAATATCGCAAGGAAACGATTTAAATAGACATCGGTATCTATTTTTTGGCGGTAGAGCTTGAGAGAATGTAGTTAAGTTGATGTGACAAGGGATTTATGGATCAGTGAAACGAGGCCCACTTACTTTGAGCTATTGGGTGTAGAAGAAGAAGAAGAAATACATTTATTCGCTACACAGAAAATACACAAATAGACAAATAAAAGAAAACAAACAATGTGACAGAAACAGCACGGAGCGTGTGTCTTCGCAGTAGCGAATCGGACACTGGCTCATGCTTATGCTGAGGTGTCAGACACCTACAGCGCTGATTTTCAACCAGTACCGTTTTGGTGACTCACGGAACGCTGTACAAACATACTATACTATACTATACCTACTATATGCTATAAATGCTCCAACGTACTAATACACGTGTATATAATTTAATGACAAAAATATTATAAATACTGATATAAATGTGTAAAAATATAAATTCAAATACTTCAAGTTATAAGTGACAACGGTTTTTCGGCGAACTAGCACACAGGCCAGCTGATGCTAAGGTCTGAGATTCATGGACTTTCCTATGATGCAAACTCTTTGCGCTTACCTTTTTTTGTTGTACAACAAAAACACTAATTAATATTTAAATAAAACCCTCATAAAACACGCAAGGGCTTGTGCTAGAATCATTTCCCGGGTTGTCTTATACCCACCCCACTTGACGGTAGATTAAACAATGAGATGGTGTTAGCGATCCGGAAGGACCCTGCACATCTTACCACCACTACGTAAAAACTTAAGTTAATTCTGGACGTTAGATATGTTAACTACAAAGCACAGTAATAAGTCGAATGAAATTGATAAACTTAGTAGTTCATTCCGGGTACTTCTTGCGATGAGCATATTAACTGATATCGAGTTACTACTCAACCGGCCTTTGAACCAAGTTTCCAATCCGTATATAAGATTAATCTCACTGGAAACGAATCAACCTTGCAATCTTCCCGAGAACGAACCGATGCGATCCCACAATCGGCGGATAGAACGCATTACCCCTAATGAAGATGCTGTCTCGAGTTTAAGACCTGCACCCCTATCTCCGTTAATAACGGTTAATAACGGGTTATAACGGTTATAACCGTTATGGCGGTGTGCCGTTATCACGCTAATAGCGGTAGCGGGAGGGTTAATTCATTACTCGCTCGGTTTAATTGCTGTAAGCGCCGGTTCGGCAAGGGTTAATGAAGTCGACTTAAGTTACTATTTTTAATAACTTGCTTTAATTGCGGAGAAGTTAGCTTGAAGAGTTCAGGAGTTGAACGCTGGAGGCGGGGAGATGTGTTCAAAGATTTGTGATGTTGGACTAAAGTTCAACACAACATTTTAAGACTGAAAATATTTGTCTGTAGCTGAATTTGAAAACAGGCAAATAATGTTGAACATAGTCGTGCCCGGATTGGATCTCCAGGGGCATCATTTACTGAAAATTTGCCATTTCTGAGTAGGGGCAAATAATATTTACAGCTTTATTAACCTCGACGAAAGTAAGTTTCTCAACGTAATTTGCTCGTATATATAATACAAAACTTCAGGCGCATTTTTATTTTAGAAAACTTTCGTAACTCACGTTTTAAATAGTGGCTGTTTCAATAAGGTACGTTACGAGACGATTTTAACTATAGTGGAAATCAATGACGGATTTGTGTCTCCTAACTAACAGCTGGAAACGATTATAAAACGTCCCTCACTTTTAAGAATGGACTTAACTTGTGCAGTTTTGTATAGGTACTGTTACAAGTTACAAATTTCAAATGTATTTTGTTTCCGCTGAGTAGCTACAAGTGGAATTAGTTCTTGCCGTGCTGTACAAATTACGGTAATTTAATTAACACTAATCCGAATTAGTTTGTAACCACACAAATAATTGAATCCGTTAGTATTTAATTGTTAGTTAATAGTTAACAACCAGTTCATTATTTTTAATGATAAATTACACTTACGTATGCACAACCAACCCTGATACTCGTATCGAGTCCTGTCAAATGAAAAGTTTTTTTTTCTTGTATTTCTGTTGTATCTTGGGATTGTCGTCAGTTTGGGGAATTAATGAATACCACTGCAATACCGAAACACACACTTATTTATTTATGTAGTTTATATACAGTAACAGACGATATGAACACTTGAGTGACAGTTTTTGAGAAGTTAATTTTAAAAGATATGTTAGGTCACTTCAATAGAAATAAACTGCTTAACAGTAATCAGTTCGGCTTCACCAGAGGACGATCCACAACCGATGCAGCATATGTACTCATTATAATATATATACAATATTTGGGAGAAATCCTGTGATGCAATAGGAATTTTTTGTGACCTTTCCAAAGCTTTCGATTGCGTAGATCATGCGACTCTTCTATTAAAATTAGAACATTATGGTCTGTCAAATAATTCTCTAAATCATATGTCTTCATATCTTAGTGATAGAACACAAACGGTTGTTGTAAACCAAACACAGTCCATTGTAGCAACTGTTAAATTAGGTGTGCCTCAGGGCTCTATATTAGGTCCTTTCTTATTTCTGGTCTATATAAATAACTTACCACCCACGGTAGATAACCTTTGTGATATTGTGCTATTTGCTGATGATACTTCATTAATTTACAAGGTGGACCGAAAATCCGTCGATTACAGTAGGATAAACGCCACGCTGGTTAAAGTACTTAATTGGTTTACTATTAACAATTTGCTACTTAATGCTAAGAAAACTAAATGTGTTAGGTTCGTTTTGCCTAATGTTAGACCGGTAGAATCTATATATATAAAAGGCAATGTCCCGAGTGACTCATCATCGCCCAGCCAAAACTACTAATACTAGAAATATGAAAATCTGACAGTTTTTTTTTTGTGACGCAAAGATCCACTAATAAGGGATTTTTCGAAATTTAACCCCTAAAGGGATGAAACGGGGTTGCAAAGTTTGTATGGGAAAAAATATTTTTATGGTCCAATTTACTTGAAACTTAGTAGAAATGCTCTTCAATGCAAATAATGAAACACGTATTTCAGCGATTATTAAAATTCAACCCCTAGAGGGATGAAAAGGAGTTGCAAAGTTTGTATGGGAAAAAGTATTTTCATAGTCAAATTTACTTGAAACTTAGTAAAAATGCTCTTCAATAAAAATAATGAGACACTTATTTCAGTGATAACTAAAATTCAACCCCTATAGGGATGAAAGAGGGTTGCAAAGTTTGTATAAAACAAATATTTTTACGATCAAATTTACTTGAAACTTGGTAGAAATGCTCTTCAATAAAAATAATGAAACACGTATTTCAGTGATTACTAATGGAAAGGGGTTGCAAAGTTTGAGTGAGGATTTTTTTATGGTATATTTTACTTGAAACTTGGAAGAAGCTCTGCAATTCAAATAATGAGACACGTATTTCAGCGATAACTAAAATCAACCCCTATGAAAGGGGGTTGCAAAGCTTTTATACAAAATTATTTTTATGATCAATATCACAAGAAACTTGGTAGAAATGTTCTTTAATAAAAATAATGAGACATTAGCTCAGGATCCAGGACTAAAGATAAATTGTACTAAGTTAATTGCCAATAAATATTTTTCATATTTTTTTTTTTCATTTATTTCAGCTATTACTAAAATTCAACCCCTTGGTGGATGGAAAGGGGTTGCAAAGTTTGTGTGGGTATTTTTATATGGTCAATTTTACTTGAATATTGGAAAAATGCTGTGCAATACAAATAATGAGACAAGTATTTTAGCAAGTATTAAAATTCAACCCCTAGAGGGATGAAAGCGGGGTTGCAAAGTTTGTATGGGAAAAAATATTTTTATGGTCCAATATACTTAAAACTTGTTAGAAATGCTTTTCAATGAAAATAATGAGACACGTATTTCAGCGATAACTAAAATTCATCCCCTAGAGGGATGAAAGGGGGTTGCAAAGTCTGTATAGAAAAAAATTTTTTACCATCGAATTTACTTGAAAATTGTTAGAAATGCTCTACAATAAAAATATTGAGACACGTATTCGATTACTAAAATTCAACCAATTGGGTGATGGAAAGGGGTTGCAGAGTTTGTGTTATGATTTTTTTATGGTCAATTTTACTTGAAATTTGGAAGAAATGCTCTGCAATACAAATAATGAGAGACGTATTTATGCAAATACAACCCCCCTGGGGGATGGAAAGGATTTGCAAAGTTTGTGTGGGGATTTTTTTATGGTTAATTTTACTTGCAACATGAAAGAAAATGCTCTTCAAGGCAAATATAATCTACCTATGTAACACGAAAGGCAAACATATAAAAAATATTACTTTCGGTGATTCAGAAAAAACTAAATCTGAGGTGGTAAAAATGGTGGGTAGAAAATTGTATGGTAGGTATATATTTTTGAAGTGAGAAACGTAAAAAAATTTGTGTATTGCTTTTAGCGATTTTGGAAAAACATAGGGGTAAATTGGCGGTAGAAGTTTGTATGGGATTTTGGACATTTGTAAAGGGAGAAATGTGGTGAGACTACTGTTATAAAAAAAAATGTAATTTTTCGACCATTTAGGAAAAACTACCCAAAAGGTGGTAAAGGGGGGGGCAGAAGTTTCGAATTTTGGCCATTTTTGAAGTGAGAATTGTGAAAATCAGTATTTAGGCTCCTGTTTATTAATAAAAAATACAACTGCTTGCGATTTTAGCGTCTATCGAAGTTAGTAGGTAAATAAGCGAGTTCGGATATTTTTTTAAGTGAGAAACGTGTGAATTTGTGTCAGGGCTACTAAATTGCTTTCGGAGATTTTGGAAAAACTATCCCTGTAAATGGCGATGGTAAATGGGCGGTAGAAGTTGAAGTTGTGTTTTAAATGAACTATCGAAATATGTTCTGCACGATGATGTTTGGCGATTATTTTTTTTCATCTACTGTCACATGTTGTAGGGAGTGCCCAACTTAGAAATATTTATATTTGTTATTTCACTACCAAACTAAGTAGCGGCTTCTACAAGACACCTCGGTCATTCTCCAGACAGCCATTTCTGTATGTCCTCGGGCTTAAAAAATATAAAACTATTGAATTTGGTATAATTTATATTTTTTGTTCCTAGTAGGTACTCGTATTGAGGTGTACATGAATTTTCAAGTAAATATTCAATACCTTTCTAGGAGAAAAAAAAAATCAGTACCCCATTCTCCTAATTAACACCGCGCGTCCCACTTCCGAAATCACTAATATAACTATTTTCCCCGATCATATACAAGAGGAAAGATGAATGAAAGTATTTTTATTTAATGAAAGACAAGATATCCAAATTACAAAAAAAATACCAAATTTATTTAGTAATATATCACTAAGATATAAAATAAAGAAACTTTGTCCCGATACGTGTACTAATTCACGCGCCGCTTTCATTCTTGTCCGTGCAAGGCCATTGAAGAAATAGACAGACGTCTGTAATGCATTTTGCGTGAGCAGACACTCATGTCAAGACCCTCTTGAGAGAAAGACGTGTTAATGTTGTGTGGATCGCACACTACAAATGTAAGTATCTAATTCGCATGTTTTGGTTCTCGTAAATTCTAATTAACACGTTCACGTTTTTAAAATCAGCCAATAACTCTATAGCTCTGTAAATTATTGTATACATTAAGAACCTCAGTATTTAACAGTTACTGGATTATGTAGTTTATCACATGTACCTAAAAGAAGTTATATTTTTTTTATCAAGAATCCCTAATACACACGTCTAATTCACGGGCCAAAAATGAACGCGTTAATTAGTTTAAGAGTAGTAAAAAAGGTTTTTGGTACATAAAAGTATTTTATTTCTAATTGTTCGCTTAAGCTAAACCAGTTTAAATTGATTTACAGGAATAATTTTTTTACAAAAATGTAATTCCTGGAAGAAGATGGCATGATTAGAATGACATATATTATGTCAAACTGGTGTTATTAGAGGGGCCCTAACCTTAAAATCATCCTTATGATCGTATCTGTGTGCTTAAGTGTTTGGAAAACATGAAAATTTTGCTGACCGCATTAAAAAGTTGCATTTTGACAATAAGTGACAGCTGTAATTCTAATCATGTAAGGAAAATCCTAGGGACCCGGCATCATTCTTCATATTTGTATAAATTATGTATTAAAACCACCCGCAATAATTAAACTACATACTTAAAGTTGAATGTCTGAATGTTATGTTACATAACTTATGTATGTAAAGCTTAAACGGCTCGACGGATTTTAGCATTATGAATTATGAGGTGTCCTTAGATTCAATAAAATTAACTAGTTTATTTATATCCTTTTAGTTCATCGGGTTTTTAAATTTTAAATTACTTTTTTTAAAGATAGATAGGGAATGTAAAAAGTAGGAGGAAGAAGTATTATTTTTTCTTTAGCAGATACGGCAATTTATTTGTTATCGTTTGTTCATAATACCTAAGGTATAATATAAAGTTATTAATTCTGATTTTTTTTATCGTTTTCATTGTTGATTATAGAACGATTATTTCGGTGAAATATTAGTTAGCTTATTATGTATGTATATCGTGATGGATATTTTATGTTCCTAATAGTTTCAACGTTGCAATATAATAAATATGATAAAATTAATAGACAGTCTGACAGTTCTTGTCTTATTTCCTAAAAAATATATATTTCGCATGAACATTTATCTAATAAACGCGTAGTTTTTTTAATTCGCAAGCAAGTAAACCTAATTAACGCATCGCTTTTCTAATTCGCGCGTCACGCAAATATTAAAACCCGTCTAGTTATTTAACCGCTAATAGTAATTAAGTGCCCAATAAATATTAAAGTTTGAATGGTCGATATGTTACTACATTTTGCATAAATTTTATCAAAAACCAAGTGGAAAAAAAGGGCGGTGTTAATTAGACTGAGAACACAATTCTGGAGAATGACCGACCTATTCCTACTCCAAGTTTCATCAATACACCTCTGTAGATTTTGAGTAAAATGCGTGTGACATACGGAAGGACGGACGGACATGACGAAACTATAAGAGGTTTTCCATTTTTGTTACGGAACGGTAAAAAGGCGTTGGGCGATTTTGAAAAACTACCCCAAAGGTGGTAAAATTGAGGGTTAAGCCATTTTTAAAATGAGAATAGTTTACGACATAAATGATTAAAAATACGGCAATTTCGGAAAAGGGGGTAAAATGGGGGTAGAAATTTGTGTGGGAATTTGGTAATTTTTGATGAGAGAAATGTGGACATTATTGGTATTAAGGTTACTTTTTACCTATAAATAAGAATTATGACTGGGGAAGTTAGATACATGAAACTCGGTATCAACACCATTATTAATTAAATATAAAAACAGGTTTTAAAATAAGCCCTTAACAGTGTGCAAAAGCCGGGTAAAAGTTTGAATTTAAGTTTTTTTTTCCAGATACATGAATGTTAGGATCTAAAAAAGTGCAAGCTTCAGTGTTTTTTAAACACTTGCCCCTTAAAGAAACAAATAGTCAAGAACAAACCCATCATCAATAAAAAAAACTGTAGGGAAAAACTTGGGAACTTAGACTACTGACACTGAATGTAAAGATTTTATGGAAATAAAGTTACTTTCATTCAAACGTATGCAGGGTGGAAAAAACGAAAGCCACGTAAACGGGACCTACCTTAAATATTGAAAATGGCAAGTTCTACGCAAAGGAGACTCACTTTTATTTTTTTTAAACAAAAATATGCATTATTGGATTTTTGAAAAAGTCGTCTTCTTTAACCAGGAATCGAACTGGTCGAACAAAGTCGTGTTTTATGATAAATAAATAAAGACCATGAAAAAACCCTTTTTATTATTTTGTCATATTCGACCAGTTCGATTCCCGGTTAAGACAGGCAAATGTTCAAAAATCCATAAATGCAGTATTAAATGTTTTCAAAAATAAAAGTAAGTCTCCTTTGCGTAGAATTTGCTATTTCCAATATTTAAGGTAGTTGCCGTCCATGTGGCGTTCGTTTTTCCACCCTGTATACCTACAAGATATGAAAACGGGTATTGCGACTGAATAGTGAAGCATAAAGAATATCCAGCTCAGGTGTTTTTCGAAAGTCTTCTGCTAAGTGGGTTAATTGTTTGTATAGAAATTTAGTAAATAGATGAGATGACTAAATTATCAATCTATTGAATCTAGGGTCGATTAAAAAAAAACGTTATAGTGAATTTATTTTGTATGGCAATTTTGTTGTTTTAGAGTCATAAACTCATAAAATGAAAGGTGTTTGTGGACCGCTTACTTAAAATTCACGTTCTGGACTTTTAACTATAGACAAAAACTTGCAATGGAGTCCCCATATAGCAGTACTAGCAGGTAAATTAAGTTCGGCAGCTTATGCTGTTAGGAAAATCAGGCAACTTACCAATGTTGAGACAGCTCGCTTAGTTTATTATAGTTATTTTCATAGTGTTATGTCGTACGGTATTCTGGTTTGGGGAAAAGCTGCTGACATACAGACTATATTCGTGTTACAAAAAAAAGCCATTCGTTCCATATATAACCTAAACTCCCGTGATTCCTTAAGATTACTATTTAAAGAAATTAGTATTTTGACATATTAGTATTATATATATATATATATATATATATATTTAATTATTATTATTATTACTATTTATGAGTTCATCTGAACATACTGAGTTTTGACACATTTTCCTGCTCAACTACGCATGATATATATATTTTAATGTTAAATTCATTGTTTTATATAATGCTAGGTTAAGTTCTATAATTGTATAAGTAATTAAAAAAAAAAAACTGTCTGTTGAGTTTCTTGCGGCGTTTCTTCTCAGCAGTGGTCTCTTGCGAAGCGCTGGTAGATTTTTGACGTGTAAAAGTGCCCGTGCGGCCTACTTACTGAATAAACATCTTTTATCTTTTATCTTTTTTTACTTTGGGAAGCCATTTGCAAGAGAGCGAGTGAGTGAGTAACTGACTGACAGATTGTATGAAATAATGAACAATAAATTGAATATACAATAATTCCCATTATAACAATTGAAGCATGCAGCTCACGTCGACTACCTAAAACATTTTCTGTTTGGTATGATTATTACCTGCTAATAGCATGCTACTTTACCGAGCCTCTAACTCAAGCAACTAAGTATGTACCTAAGTATAGTCACGGTATAAAAACGTTGTTACTTTTCGACTCTATTTCAACACTGTTAAGGTTCAAAAGTGATGAACCTTTTCATACCGTGACTATACCTCGAAATTATAGTGCAGCGCACGCCACACACGCACACATTCGTATCAAATGTATGTAGATACTCCTACAGCAGCTCACTCACGAAATGACGTCCGTGACATGGGTACCGTGTATTTGCCATATTCTTTACTGTCCCAACATTTGACATGAAAAATATACTTTGTATAATTGATAAATATTCGAATGATTGTTTGGGCGATTTTTAAATAGTATATATTGATGAGACCGAATTTAATTAGGAATAATTTCGTTTAGGATAATGATCATAATTACATATGGGAGCAAGTGAAGCGAGCCACCCACATGGGTCGGGGCAGAAGCGACTCGGATAGGTTAGGTTGTTAGGTCTTTTTTTAGTAGGTTACCCGGGAACGTCTTGATGCCTTCCTTCCAAAGTTTGAACTTTGAAAACGTTTACGCTGAAACATTATCCTGCGTGATAAATTTTATGCGTTTCATTGTTTATTAGAATATAATAGAATAGAAAACATTTATTTCGCTTAATGTTTACATATTCTTACAGTGGGTAAAAAGTATTACTTACAAACATTCGACTCATCAATGTTATGCATATCGAGTATTCGACGAACTAAATTTATGCGTAATAATTTTTGCGTAACAATTCTGTGCCACATGCATTTCTGCTTATTGACACGTATGCTAAAAGCTTCTAATTAAAATTCTAAAATTCTAATTAAGGGGACCCCGTGACACACGTCTAGAACAATGAACGTGCTCACGTGTGTGGCGTGCGCACGCGTAGCGTAGAAATCTGGCTTAAAGGTTCTCCGCGAAACACGAAATCGATCGATTGCTCAAAACGCACTGTCGACGGTAATAAGTATCGGATTGCTCAAAAAGCGGACGCGGATGAGCCTTCGTTAGCCGGCCGGGCCGCCGGGCTCCGGCCGGCCGACACACAAACCACTCCTTCAAACATTTTACCTTTTTAAATGTTTTCATAACATGACACTAATCATTCACGCGTATAAAGTCATATTGTTTAGACCGACCATAAAATATATTTAGGACTCCTGCTTTACTATAGCGCTAATGCTTGCAATTTTGTAACTTACTTTTAAGTATTACTTATTGTATTTTATGATTGAAAAAATGACCTTCTGCTGGAGTTTCTCGCGGCGCTTCTTCTCCGCAATGACGGTCTTGTCCGAAGCGCTAGTAGATTCACTACATATTATCGACGTGTAAAAGAGCCCTCATGTGGTCAAAGTACTGAATAATTTTTTTACGAAGAGCTGGCCTAGTTGGTAGTGTCACTGCCTACGAAACCAGTGGTCCTGGGTTCAAATCCTGGTAAGTGCCTATATTTGTGTGATGAGAGCGAATATTTATTCCTGAGTCATGGATGTTTTCTATGTATTTAAGTATATATTTCTCTATATAAGTACTAACCTATATCGTTGTCTAGTACCCATAGTACAAGCCTAGAGTTTAGTTTGGGACTAGGTCAATTGGTATATCATTGTCCCCCTGATATTTATTTTTTTATATTCATATATTTTGAATTTCTATTTTAGATATAACTACGATGCAAGCATTCCATATTTTTCCTCAAATCAATCGTTGAGTCGCTTGAGATCCTAGTTACTCGCACCAACGCGTGGCCTGTGTGCTCGCTTGCGTTCTCCGTGCCATTAAAAATAACGAGCATTAAAAATCCAATTGCTGTTTGAATAATGTCGTCAATATAATATAAGTTATCATTTATCTATTTTTATTTTGCCAATTTCATATTGAAAAAAAACCCAGCGACGCTAAGACGAATTTAACGACACTCTTGTCGATATCAGGCCATTCGTTCAGCCTTTTCAAGGAAACAAAGAACCATACGTATATACAGGCCAAAAACATTATCCTCCTCCTCGGGTAAAAATGAATCGTTTACTACAAATATAGAGACTGTTTTTTTTTTATTTACAATGGATTTGCTATCTCCTTTCCTTTGAGAACATATTATATCTGCTGTTGCATTATGCAAAGTTCTGTTTGACTGGTACTTCACTCACGCGCTCTTTGATTGTTCGGGGCGATATTGTGAACGGCACATTAGTGTGCTTGTTCGTCAGTTGCAGTCGAGCCACGCGCAGCAATAATAATGGACACATTCGGTATAATTGCCCTCGCAAGACTTCATTTGAACAAGACTCGTTCTGTGTACAATTTGTTCACCGTGTGAGTCTATTTCACTTCTGGAGACAAATAAATTGGGTGTGATTGTCAGGAAACAAATTCCCATTAATAACTGTCGTGGATATTTTCTCCGATATTAATTATAGCTTTATTTATAAAAATATTTTAAATTTTGTATTTGTCTTACTGATGTTGTTTTTGGACTATTTTTAAAAGTGGGTGAATTTAGTTACCTATCCTGTTATTGTTAAGTAACATGATTTGCAATTCTTATTAGCGCCTTGGCTAAGAGCTGTAAAAGTTGAAGTAATATTGCACAAATAAATTAATAAAATCAGGAGTGTTATTTATTTCAGGTATAGAGTCACTATAGAGTGAAACGGGCATATCTGGATCTGAAACTCATAGAAGTTTGCAATCTCAACATTTCAATCTTAATCTGTTTAACCGACGATGCAAAAAGAGATGTATTATAAATTTAACGTGTGTCTGTGTACCTGTTTAAGGCTCCGTAGCTCCTAAATGAATTGACTGAATCGTAGGAAGTTTAAAAAAAAACAATTTTGTCGGTATAATTTTACAAAAATCCCAGCTCTGAAAGTAGGTATCACTATATTATGTTTATCTATTAAATATCTATTTAAACCAACGTTATTACATAATTGAAAAATCAATTAACTGAACATTTGTGTGGCACACGGCGCGAGGAGGTCCTGTCGGCACCTGCCTCCTGATTGATATCTCAATCAAGGAGGCACCAGAAGGGAGATCAAAGCTGGCGGGCCCTCGAGCCGCCCCGTGCCTCAAACCTTGTTCAATCGAGGACGTATTAAGCTCTGTATTACGTATTTTGAGATTTCTTGATTTGAAATCCTTATACCGCAATAAGCAGTGTAACCAGATACTTACGTTAAAAGTGCCGCTGTTTTTAAGCTAATTTGGACTTTATATATTTAGTTTAGGACTTCAGTTTCATTATTGTTAGATTTTTGCGGCTCTAGACTTTCAACATGCTTCATCGATCCTATGTACTTTTGATTTATCAAATCACGCATTGAAATACGTGTTTTATGTTTATTGCATAAAATCAACTACAAATTGCGATTACCATGTACAGGCTTAGGTACGCTTCTATAAACATTTGCGAATCATAATTTGTAACACCCTATTTGAGTAAGATAGACCGAGCATTACCTTGAGAGGCGGATTGGTTTCAAACAGTTAATCTTAAGTTTGAGCACTGTATCTGCGGGAGCCATCGACGGCCTATCAGCCGTATCCATCCTCTGAAATAGACGAGGGATAACTCCGCGTAGATTAAATTACAGGCCCTTTCAAATGCGTAATAACAGGGCTCTGGTAACGCACAATACGGCCCAAAGAGAACACAGACCGCGCGCGCTAGTGTCAGTTTCTAAGCAAGCTGTTCTCTTCTTTAAAATAAACAAAAGAGTGTCACGATTATTACCCATCGGCTCAGTTCCTAACTTAGCTCCAGGTTTATATAACTGGAACTATGTTATATTTATACCAATTATAACGATTTATTTTGGGTGTATTCCGTTTGGGCGAAATATTTTTGTCCAAATGCATCATTTCCCAAATTTTCATTTTGTCGTAAGTTGTTTCTCGTCGCAGTTGATTTATTTTTTACTAACCGACTTCAAAAAAGGAGGAGGTTATACGTTCCACTGTATGTTTTTTTATGTTCACCGATTACTCCGTCAATTGTCGACCGATTTCAAATATTTTTTTTTGGTTTGATAGAGTATACTTCCGAGGTGGTCCCATTGTCACCAAATCTGTATCTGATGAGGGGATCAGTAAGGAATTGAGGGAACTCCTCAAATATTGTAGGCAAACATATAGTGATTTTAGTATTTTTAGTAACAAGTCCAGCATTTGCATTCAGAAAATATCATTTGGTGTAGTGGAACTGATGATGAAGACCACAGATGGCCACCGGAACTCCTCAATGGTACCGATTTCAAGGGTGGCGATAAGATATCTCGATTAAGATAGTTGAGCGACTACCTACAACGAATAATATTTACTTGTTCAAATATGACTACGACTTTCCCGCGGCGTTGCTTGCGGCGCGCTTGATATAAGTTAAAGTTTCATTTCAACTAAGAAGTGGGACTACGTAACAGCGTATTATGATCACTAAAAGTATAAAATAAAATAAATCTTTTAAAAAACAAAAAACCGCCTTCAAAAACGCAAAAAATAACTTCTTTAAAATTGTAGGCACCTAATAGGTTAGTCCAACTGAAGTCAGCGACCACAACATTTTCAACAAAAAGCCGACATCAGTTGGACTAACCTATTAGGTGCCTACAATTTTAAAGAAGTTATTTTTTGCGTTTTTGAAGGCGGTTTTTGGTTTTTTAAAACATTTATGTAGTCACAAGTGTAACCTAACCTAATAGATGTAACAAGCTGTTTCGGAATTACGACTACAAAAAAAAAGTTATATGGGAAATAAACATTATGGGGAATGAAAATTTGGAAAAATTTTTATTATAAATAAATATGCCGTGTGGTTACCGGCGTAGAATAGTGCCTTTTCATGTCTCCCGGGGAAGTCCTATAAGAGGCGACTAAGGGAATAAAGGCTTTTAGTATTCTTAGGCGATGGGCTTGCAACCTGTCCCTAATTTACACTGGTAAACATCTTGCCTGTTTTTGCAAAATGTGGTTACATAATCAACAACAAGTTTATACAGTTGTTGGCAATCCTGTAGCTCTGCCTACCCCACTGGGAATGAAGGTGTGAGTGTATGTCATAAATAAATATCAGGGGACAATATCACACCAATTGACCTAGTCCCAAACTAAGCTAAGGCTAAATGATATGCATTCGGCCTAAAATATTAGGGCCAAACGGCATGCTCCCATTTATTCTGAGCCAAGTACTAAGTTAATACAATATGAATAAGTGGTCAACAAATCGAATTTTAAAAATCTGAATGTTAGTTAGTACTCCTCAAAACTGATTTTCAATATTATAGGAGCATCGCATAATTATGGACACACCGCTTGTAAAACTGATGGTTGTTGGGGCGGAAAGGTTTTTATGTATCTACCACGTTACCAGATACCACAAGGATTAATGCTGGTAGCCCTTCGACAAAAAGAGACTGATGGTCTGATAAACCTCGGCAGAAACAGCTGGGTGCGAGTAGGGCTATCATATCATACAAATTCCATTCCTAATCATTTAAACTAAAGTATAGGACAGCGGTAACACCTTTGAGTATAAATATAGTTCATCAAAATATTCAAGGGTTTTCCAGCAAAGAATTAGAAGTAGGATTATTTTTAGATACTGAGAATGTACACATTATGTGTATTACTGAACATTGGCTTAGACCAGATCAATTAATTTTTGATTTCGTTAATTTTAAATTAGTTAGTTTTTTTGCCAGAAAATCCGCCATTCATGGTGGTTCGTTAATAATTGTTAAAAGTACCATTAAATCCAAAGAAAGGAAAGATATTGTTAGGCTATCCATAGAGAGGCTTGTAGAAATCTCATGCATAGAATTAGAAAATTACATAATTATCTGTGTTTACAGACCACCGTCAGCTGATTTTAGCACATTTGAATCCAGTATGGAAAATGTGTTAAAATTAGTATGTAAAACCCAAAAGCATGTTATTGTCTGTGGAGATTTTAATGTTAATTTACTGGAATCTTCAAATAATACTATTAGGATCTTAAGTTTATTTAAATCTTTTAACTTAGGTAATTTGTTCTTTGAACCTACACGGATAGGAGTTTCAAGTGCTACCTGTTTAGACAATATTTATTGTAATTGCGAGTGTTTGGATAAGGAAATATTTAATTGCTTTAATTCTGATCATAGTGGCCAGAAGGCTTCTTTTTTAAATGATTTTCATCAAGAACATCAGGCAATAACATACAGACCCATAACTAGCAATCGTTTAGAATTATTCAAAAATAAAGTTGAGAGCAATCTCTGTGGGTTATCCTTTTCAAATAATGATTCAAATAGTATTTATAAAGATTTGTTTGATGTAATTCTTCATCAATTTAACAACAATTTTAAGATGAAAACTGTTTCTGGGTCAAAAACTAAGTTTAGTGAATGGGCTACTGTAGGCATCCATAGAAGTAGAAATAGGCTTTATGAACTATATAGAGAGAGGAAGGAGAACAAGAATGCTGACTTCTTAGTTTACGTTAAGAATTATTCGAGGACCTTCAAGCGAGTTTGCTTAACTGCTAAGTCAAACTTTTTAAGTCTTAAACTCAAAGCTTCTGATAATAAGGTAAAAACGGTGTGGAAAATTATAAATAGAGAAACGGGTAAATCTAAAACTCGTGATAATCAAGTCACCCTAAACAAGGGTGACAAACAAATCACGTCAAACAAAGACGTGGCCTTAGCGTTCGAAGATTATTTCTCCACTATAGCTATTAATACAACGAAATGTCTTCAATCATCTGCGATTGTAGCTCAAAAACTACTTTGTGCTAATGTTACTAAATGTAATGTAACCTTTGATTTTAGCCATGTAGATTCAATTTCTATTGTTAAGGTATTTAAATCGCTCAGTTTAAAAAAAACTGAGGATTTATGGGGAGCGTCAGTTAAAGTGATCCATCATGTCATAGATATAATTGCACCTCACTTAGCTTTAATCTACAATAATTGCATTTCAGAGGGGGTTTTTCCAAATCTTATGAAATATAGTAAAGTCATACCACTTTTTAAATCGGGCGACATGTGTGATTTAACGAATTTCCGTCCCATTTCTATTCTACCGGTTTTAAGTAAAGTTTTTGAGAAGTTAATGTTAAAAGATATGTTAGGTCACTTCAATAGAAATAAACTGCTTAACAGTAATCAGTTCGGCTTCACCAGAGGACGATCCACAACTGATGCAGCATCTGTACTCATTAAATATATATACAATATTTGGGAGAAATCCTGTGATGCAATAGGAATTTTTTGTGACCTTTCCAAAGCTTTCGATTGCGTAGATCATGCGACTCTTATATTAAAATTAGAACATTATGGTCTGTCAAATAATTCTCTAAATCTTATGTCTTCATATCTTAGCGATAGAACAAAAACGGTTGTTGTAAACCAAACACAGTCCATTGGAGCAACTGTTAAATTAGGTGTGCCTCAGGGCTCTATATTAGGTCCTTTCTTATTTCTGGTCTATATAAATGACTTACCACCCACGGTAGATAACCTTTGTGATATTGTGCTATTTGCTGATGATACTTCATTAATTTTCAAGGTGGACCGAAAATCCGTCGATTACAGTAGGATAAACGCCACGCTGGTTAAAGTACTTAATTGGTTTACTATTAACAATTTGCTACTTAACGCTAAGAAAACTAAATGTGTTAGGTTCGTTTTGCCTAATGTTAGACCGGTAAAATCTAGTATATTTCTAAATGATGAGTGTTTGGAGATGGTGGACAAGGCGCTTTTCTTAGGGATAACTATAGACAAAAACTTGCAATGGAGTCCCCATATAGCAGTACTAGCAGGTAAATTAAGTTCGGCAGCGTATGCTGTTAGGAAAATCAGGCAACTTACCAATGTTGAGACAGCTCGCTTAGTTTATTATAGTTATTTTCATAGTGTTATGTCGTACGGTATTCTGGTTTGGGGAAAAGCTGCTGACATACAGACTATATTCGTGTTACAAAAAAGAGCCATTCGTTCCATATATAACCTAAACTCCCGTGATTCCTTAAGATTACTATTTAAAGAAATTAGTATTTTGACAGTAGCGTCACAATTTATTTATGAGAATATTATTTATGTCATTAAAAATCAAGACTCTTTTGTTAAGAATTGTGATATACATAATTTGAATACAAGAAATAAAAATAAAATTGCTATTAAAAAATTTCGTGTCCGTAAGGTATATAAATCATTTGTTGGTCAATGCATTCATTTCTATAATAAATTACCTGACGAAGTTTTAAAGTTATCATTTCCAGCACTTAAAAATTACTTGAAAAAGTCGTTGATGTCGAAAGCTTATTATAGGGTCGAGGACTATCTAACAGATAAAAATGCTTGGCCTAAATTAAACACCTAAATAACTTAGTAATAGCTTAGTCAGGAAAATATCTAAACATTGTAGGTATAATTATTGTCTAGGGGACACGGTTTCTGTAGGAGAATGTATCAAAACTATGTGGTTGTTTTGCACCGTCATGGGTAAGTATATGTGTATATATATGTATATATATATATATATATATATATATATATAATTATTATTATTACCATTTAAGAGTTCATCTGAACATACTGAGTTTTGACACATTTTCCTGCTCAACTACGCATGATATATATATTTTAATGTTAAATTCATTGTTTTATATAATGCTAGGTTAAGTTCTATAATTGTATAAGTAATTTTTAAAAAAAACGACTGACTGTTGAGTTTCTTGCGGCGTTTCTTCTCAGCAGTGGTCTCTTGCGAAGCGCTGGTAGATTTTTGACGTGTAAAAGTGCCCGTGCGGCCTACTTACTGAATAAACATCTTTTATCTTTTTATCTTTATACCGAAGATCTTCGTGGAAGAGGTATGGCCAGCAGTTGCCGGAGTCTCAGCTAAAATTAAAATAATTGTTGTAATTTGTTTTCATTTCATACAGTAATCCCAAAAACAGAATACCTATTTCATTTACACATCGTTAGAATCGGCTGAAGAAATGAGCTGGATAAGTGCCCCTTAGGTCGACGAGGGCGCGGTGGTCGGCGTGACGCCTGTCGTGGCAAAAAATATGACAAGCCCGGGGCACAACCCTCGAGCGACATGCGAGTATAGAACTGGTGAGGGTTCTGATCCTTCCTTATATGCAAGACACCAGCGAGCAGACTCGAAAGACAGAGTGCCCAGTGTATACAAGGTCCGAAACTTGGTAGAGGGCTTGCTAAGACAAAGCGTTAGGCTGCCTTTCCACTGGAACGGAGCGAAACAGCGGAGCGGTGTGCGAGGAAAAAATCCACCAATAGGATTACTTAATTTTTGCTTGCCTTGCTCAGCGCAGCTCTCCTATTGGTGGACTATTCCTCACACACCACTCCGCTGCTTCACTCCGCCTCAGTGGATAGGGAGCCTAATATATATTTTATCCTGGAAACACAACTTTTCCCAATAGAATAGCGATACACGACTTCTACACGAGGAGTCGCGAGCAGAAACGTTTTTGATATACAATTGGGAATTAGCCCCTAATCCAACCAAAAAAGACGTAAATTAAGAAGTTAGTGAAGCCTATTACGAAGGTAATGCCTTAAGCCCAATCATTTCCTTGTTCATCTCTTGGTGAGGGACTGCTTTTTCCGCACTTAACCCTTGTATTTAGGGCCTTTGTGCGTAGTTGTTCGTCTCTTATCACAAATAGAGACAGGTCAATCGTTAATCAGTATCAACGTCGCTATTGCCTGTGGGTTGCGCCGGCGTCATCCCACGCGCGATTACTCGCCCAACTGCCCGCTAATCGATCTCATCCACATTCGCCGACACAATACTTCAACAATCCCCTTCAATATTACTCTCTACTTTGTGGAATACGACTCGATTGGGATAAGTGCACCATATAGTTAAATTACACCAGAAACCATTACTTTATTTCCAGAAACTAATTCCATCCCTTAAGTATTTCGTTGTTTATTTACTTGTAAATAATTTACAGAGCTCGGATCGTCACTACCAACTGAGCTGACGAGTCGTCAAAGTCACTCTGACAATTGAATATGGGTAAATAAATATATGGCTCGAAATTTTTTCAAAATACTAAACGACGTGGATTGTAAAAAATAAGATATATCGCAGTTTTACTTTGACTAAAGCGTATTCGCTTGCCTCATACTAGTTTGCCATTGTAGTTTATTATTTGTGCTGTTTGTGTCACTGAAAAAATGCTGTTATTTCTTTTCTTTCTTCATACTACACCTAAAGTTAATCAGAAGCTAATTTGAAGCAGAATGTACAGTCTGCTTAATTTCAGTCAGCCGCTCACTTGACTCCACTCTGCCGTATCTCACGGGCGTTTCCTCCAAGTGTCTAAACCTAAACAGAGCATCCTTTGATTCTGCAAAGAGGTAGCCGTAAAGCCAAAGTGACAAAGGCCAATGGGATAGAGAGCCAAGAACTTCAGGCTGGCTACTTCCCATTATATTGAAATACCTTTTATCCTATTAACTAAAGCAGGACGGAATAAGAGTTGTGAGCTAGTGTGTATCTGTGGCAGCGGTTGCACCCGCGCGCCCTCTGTTTCTTAGTTTATTAAAACAGTGTGCAACAAACTTTGGTATTACAAGTCATTGAAATTAGTGTTTATGACTTCCAATTTAACAAGGCATCCGTGTGTGTATATCAACATATATAAATTATAAAACTGACAGTCTGACTCACAGACAATGCATAGCCTATACCGCTGTACGTTCTAAGATTACACTTTAGAAAGTATTTTTCAAAAGACTTCTAACGGGAAGAAAAAGGGGGGCGTGGCGGGAAACTAATTCAACGCTTACGCGCGCGCGGTATTTTTTTAAATAATTTAATATTATTTACGTAATTACATAAGTTATTGAAGTGTGCCTAAACTTCTCCTTTTTTCAAGAGTTTGTTAAGGATGAAAGATTAAATAAATAAGGTGCGAAGGAATTAAGGAAACGGCTTTTGGATTAAAAAGGTAGCACAGACTTCGTCAGCTATGCAGGACTTCTCCATTGTCACCGACTTGAGAGCGCGACAAGTCTCAACTCCTGTTTGCGGACCCCTCAAGCGCGTAATTTGCGCTCTCACTCGTGTTTGAGCTCTCATCGGCGTATTTGCGCGCTGGGGCGTTTGCCCTTTGTGCGCTCTGACCCTAATAACGTTTGAACGCGACGCGAGTAATTACTTGAGATACTTTCACGTTTTAATGGTAAGTACGAGTATATTTTATTTCGCTCCATCTTATTTTCTCCCCGAAATTTTTTTGATTTCATACGCGTATTCACGTGAGATAAGAAAATATTTGACATGAAATATTCCTAATTTGCGTGTGGAATTATTATTTGATTTGTTCAGGCAGATGAAATCTTGTTCAACGTTTAAAAAAACAAAACTCTGTGCAGTTAAAATAAGTATCTCGCTGAGTTGCGTGGTTCAATAATCACTTACCTACTAGGAACATTAAGATCTAGGAAATGAAAAGAGTATTTTTAAACTTGGCAATGCAAAGTATGTAAGCACTTCATCTTAGCAAGGAGAACTTGGGCATACTCATGTTTCAGTAATAAAAAACTCTTTCTGCCCTTCTTGTGAGCTTAAAGTGCCGATGCCGTTGCAGGCAGTGTAAAGGACAGAATCGTAGTTTTAGGGAGTAATAATATAGCTTTATCCCTGAGTTACGCTGTCTGGAAATTAACAGCTTCTGACGGGTACTGTAAACATTACGATACCGCAGCTCTTATTATGAGGGGAGGTCCAAAAGTTCTCGGAATTAAGCAGAAAGAGATAAAATTACCTTTCTGCTTATCTGGTATTAGAACTCTTTAGAAAAAATATGTTAAATGGCAATCCAAAACCGTCAATTGTTTTAAAGGTTAATTTTTTAAAGTATTGAAGGTTTAAAGTTTAAACAAATTATTTCCGGGTAAACTTGCGACTGTAGGGCGAATTGAATATCGTGCTGTTAAAAAAATATTTTTAAGCAAGGAAAACCTCTGAAATAGAAGCTGTTTACGGGCATCAGTGCCCTGATAAAACCATGGTTTGTAAGTATAATGTATGTAGAAATTGCACAGAGTTAATTAGCGATGACACTCGCCCAGGAAGGCCGATTGAGGCGACAACGTCAGAGATTTAGTATGTAGAAATTATATAAAATTAGGAAAAAAATGTTGTAATCACAAAAAAAGTCGAACATGAACCTTATCACACTGAAATTATATTTCCCGACATGACGTCCTACAATGGAGTACGCTATAACTCATTTCGCTTTTCAATTGCTATTACAAATTAAATTCAACTTTCAACCTTATCTTGCACGTGTTTAAGTACTATGGGCTTGAATTTTTTGGGCTATTGTGACGTTTTTGCCTCAAGTTAGTGAGCATGTGTGACAACTGACAGTCAATGGCACCAATTAAGCGTCAATTAAACTTTTATTGGATTTAAAACCTTGTCGCGACTACGTGTAGGTATGTAATTCTGTAATGGTTTGAGTCTTTGCGTCGTTTTTGCCGCGAGTGGCGGCGGGTCGACCGCACCGGTGTAGGGTTGTCGATCACGATGGTGTCCACTTCTCGCCTGCCATTGTCATTGTCACTGCTATTGTTAGCGCAAGGGCTGTCACATACATTTTGTAATTTTATAAGTTATTTAGTTACCATTTTCAACATTTGTGCAGATAGGTAACTTAATGATCAATCGTACCAAGGGTTGAAATACGCTGAAACTGCGTAAATTTAGCTGCGTCAAAATCGCTTAAATTGTTTATATAGCGTGCTTTTGGACGTGACGTAAAAGATCTCGGCGTAAAAGATTTAAAAAAATAACTTGCTGGAAAAATAGGAGGTATTGTTTTAAAAATGATATTGGTTTTAAAACAAGATAAAATGCTTACTGTGATTTTTAAAAAACCCTGTCTTTGACAAGCAATTAAGAAAACGCTGCAAATTATAAAATCTTCAACTCAATTACTTCAAATAAAAGACTCTTGTCGAGTGATTTGAAACGTCTCAAATTAATTAAATTTTCTTGACGACGCTTCGTACCTTAATATCGTATCATTGTGAAATTGTAATAAAGACCTACAGAAAAAGAAACATTCCGAATGGCATATCTTCTCAAATAAGATTACGAGAGTATTGTGATCATCGGGCGGAAAATTACTCGTGCATCCCGAAGTTGGCCGAGTCGGCCCGAACGTACCCGGAGTTGTTATACTTACTGAAAGGAGCTGAAATAATTATGCTGAAGAGTTCGTATAGTTGTCTACTCGACCGGTTCTCGAAACTGGAATTATTGCAACAATTACGAGAAGCTTGAATCGGGGTCATTATCAAACGTAATCTTGTTGCGTAAGCGCCGATACCTAGAATATTTACTTAAATGAAATTAATCATTCCAAAAGAAGAACAAAGTAAAACGAGATCCTTTTTATCACGTAGAAAATTTATAATTAAAAGAATTGGACGCTACAAATAAAATAATATACGATACGAATTATCTGCAATTTCTTACGATTTTTATATTTTCTTACTTTATAGAATTTAGATAAATTATAAAATGCATAAGTGCCCAACAAACATTTAGGCGTCAATTAGAGCTTGTTTTAGAACTTAACGAGTTATTAAGGTTCTATAGCAGCAACATTTACAACTTTTGGCGACATAAGAGCGTAGATAAGCAAAATCTATCACTTAAAGTTATACAACAGATTTATAAGGGTGAGCTTAAAGGTTTAAGAGATAGAGCAGTGATTTTTAACTCTACAATACGGGCAAGGCATCTTCTGTTATAGCTTTAAGTGAATCTTACCACTATAAGATCTAAAGAAGAAGTAATAATTGACTACAACCTCCCAAAGTGCTATACAAGTGATAATAAGCTCTCGACAAGAACCAAGAGTTGCACAAAAGCATTAATTACCGCGATAAGCTCTACAACGGTGCTCATAAACTCTTTTATAGCACTAAATGCCTAAAGAAGTACAAACCTCTCTTGTATTACTTAAAGCCATATAGTAGAAATATTTTTCGCTATTATAGAACTTATAGTGCTTAATGTGACTTCTGTATAACTTTAGGTAGAGTAATAGAGCTTAATACCACTTCTGTACCCCTTATTTGATCACTCGTGACATATCAATATGGCGACACAAACAAAAAAATCCAAAGCAGCCGAAAATTCTTGGAAATGGTTTAATTTAATATTTAATTTAAGTATTTTGTTTCATTGTGTTGTAATAATAGTTGCACGATACCTTAAAAATAGTATAGATAACGTTTTATTAGATTATTCTAAAAGTTTAATGTCACTCCATATCTAGTAAAATATTCTTCTCAGCAAATAGAGAACAGACATAGGGCGCTTAAATTATTTGTTAATAATACATATGCTTATTCACAGTGTACTTACCTTCGCAGTAAAAAGTCAACTTTTATCCACTTGCAAAACGTACGCGTTGGTATATATCATTCACTTTTACAAATCCGCCATTCGTGATGGTTCCATTTATCTTATTAGATGTTAAAAATTTCTTAGAACCTGAGGCCGTTTTTTAACCTTTGTGGATCTATACTAGAACTGAAAGCGTTAATAATCACCTATTTGCAACCCTCTTAACACTTAAAGATATAGTGAGCGACATTGTAGTTCTACTGTACCGCTTAAGGAGTTATTATTCACTTATTTGCAGCCTTCTTAGCGCCTAAAGAGTTAATAAGCGTTATTTCACTCTATTGTACCACTAAAGGAGTTAATTTTCGCCTATTTACCACCTTTTTATCCCTTGTAGTTTCAGTTATCGCTATTATAGCTCTCTTATAGCTTTATTATACCTCTTATTCCATTCCTTAACTCTGCTTTACCGCCATTAAAGAACCTAAGGTGATTAAAAAGTGTGCCCAATTCGGGGGTATAGTAGAGTTATAGCGCGCTCTAACTCCAAATCGTAACACTTATTTATAACCTTAGGATCTGGTTAGTGCTCTTATAGATTTCCTATAACTCTTTTCTTAGCGCCTACGTGTTACTTGGGTGTTCACGAGTCATCACGGGCTCATCCAGAAAAGGGTACAAAATTCAGGAAGCAATATAATATTATTCATATTTTCTTAACATCATTATAAGATGCAGTCCTTAGTGTGAATCAAGGATATAATGTTCAACTTGTGTGCCGTTATTCCGCCAAATATTTAAGTATCTAGTATGCACAAACAGCTCAAAGCTTCACTATCCACTTGTGTTATTGTAAAGGTTTAGAAGAGTTTACTAAGGGTGCACCTATCACTATCTGAGGCAAGCTTTTCCACACTTTAACAACGCGGTCAGGCAAGAAATGGTACTATAATACGTCACCCATATTTCTGTATTAACGTAACAAACATCATCACCACATTTATAATTATTGGTGTGATTTCCATACATCGGCTACATTTACACACTACGAAACGCCAACATTAACACACTAACCCATCGCACGCGCATGTCTTCTCGAAACAAAATTACATCTAATACCAAATCTCTATTAGAAAACAGCCTTGTTTAAAACTGTTGAGGTTCAATATTGCTTGGCTATTGAATTGTAGATGTTCCCTTATAGCTGAGAAAGGAAGACAACATGCCGTCGTTTAAATGCAAAGCACGCGCCATCCCTGCGCGATTATTAGGGTCGTCACAGCGATGGTGCAGGGCTGTCACACGCACTGAGTCGACATAATAGACGCTCTCTTAATAGCTACCTTAGATTAGGTACAGTCGAGGACAAAGATTATACAAGATATAGGGAATAAAGTTCAAAAGTATACATATTTTTGTACTCGACTGTATACCTTGCTTAGAATTGCTGGCAAAATGATTCTAAACGTATGGGTGGAGACAACCTTGTGTTTTTATTAGGGTTATCACACGCTTCGACCCTATAGAATAGATGCTCTCTAAATATCTAACTTCGATTATCTCGTGTAGAAGTTAGAACTGCTTTCAAAATGATTTGAGAGCATGAGACAGCCCTACTCGATTATTAGGGCTATCACACGCTCTCTCGCATCAATGTAAGAGACCTTTGGCGCACCTGGATGATGCCTTGAAGAGGCAGTTTAAACGACAAATATGGAATTCAAATGCCAGGGAAGGACAACCCACTGCAATTACCGACAACGACTGCGACGACACCAATAGTGTCGATGCCACAGGGCCTATCGCACGCAGTTGATCGATACAATTGCCGTTGGTATTGTGCCGTCCGCATTGTTTATGATCCCACAGTTTCAGACCGTTTTGAGATGCTTAGCCTCCGGAGAGACTTTGCATCTCTCTGCATTTTCTACCGTCTGTATAATGGGGAGTGTTCCGAGGAACTGTTTAGACTGGTGCCAACGGCCTCGTTCTACCGTCTCGCACTTCTCGTCATCGGCCGGGTGTTCATTCCCATTTTCTTGAGTCACTGCGCTCAACTACGCGCCGGTTTTCTAGAACGTTTCTGGCGCGTACTATAGGAATTAGGAATGAGCTTCCTGTTGAGACTTTCCCAATGCGCTACAATATGGGGCTTTTTGAAAAGGGTATCATTAAATTTCTTCGAGTCCGGCAAGGCATTGGTGACGCCTCCAGTGTTGCAAATGTCCACAGGCGGCGGTGACCACTTTCCATCAGGTGGGCTGTCTGCCTGATTGCCCGTAGACGGCAATAAAAAAAAAACAATAAGATTTATTGGATTGTGACTCTTAACTTAATAGCCGCTGGCGATAAAGAGGGGTGTCATTGGTGTAATATCTTTATGATGTGTCTGTTTGTGTGTATATCTGTGTCTGGCTGTAGCACCGTACCTCCCAAACAAGGTGATTAGTATGCGATATTAAAAAAATGATTCATCAGGATGGGTTCTTAGCTAGGTTTCATGATAACAGGTGGAGGCATTTAACAAAGAAAGGGTAGCCATTCTGTCGGGGCTTATCATATACTTTTTTAATTAGCAACTATTTCATTTAAATTATCCTTATCCACGTGGTAAGTAAAATAAATACTACTTTACTTACTTTAATAGGATTGGAAACTTGCATAATTTTATTATACAGGGTGTTAGGTAATGAGTGGATAATCCTTGAATTATGGATAGAGGGCACTTAGGACGCTATGAGAAAGCTAAAATAGGTTAAGTAAAAGTCGCACGGTTTTCGACATATTTGGACATTTAGGTTTTTTTCGAAAATGAACACACTTGTTCAATGTTTTGATCATAGCACCATTCTAAGCTAATTTTTTTTAAATTTTATTTTTTCTCAATATTCTTGAATACTTATGTTATCAGATAGGCATCACCATTAATGTGAGACTACAATGAATTTTTGAAAAAAAAAACTCAAACTTAATTTTTGCGTTTTCAATCGTATATTCATCGAACTTTAGGCTCCCATGGTGAAAAAAAATATACTACGGTCTAGTTGATCATAAGCTTACAAACATGCCAATTTATTAAAAATTCAAAAATAGTAATTATCTTTTGAATTTAAAATCAAAATACCAAAATAATAAAAAAAATACACGCCCACCCACACTTTTCCTGATTTACTTTTTGTTTCCCGGGCGTAGAATTCAAAACTTTTTATTGCAAAAATGACGTTACTGGCCATTAATTTAAATGCCATTTATTCCAAATCTAAAAAATATGCCGACTGCTTTGTGTTTTTTTTTCGAATTCGATTTTGAATTTCACTATTATTGCGTAATGAATGGTGAATTATGTGTTTAGATTGTTGTATTATTTTTTTGTTTACTAATTATTCGAACACAATACACACGTTTTCGAAAAAAACCCAATAGTCCAAATATCTCGAAAACCGTGCGACTTTTACTTAACCTATTTTAGCTTTTTCATAACGTCCTAAATGCCCTCTATCCATAATTCAAGGATTATCCACTCATTACCTAACACCCTGTAAACACCAACAACATAAATATAAAATATACCGGTAAGAATCCTTACCGGATATACCGCCCCATATATTATATATGGGGCGGTATATATTCAAAAAATATTAAATCTTTTTCAACGTTTAGGTATATTTTTGTTATCTTGTTCACATTTTATAAATCTGACAATTGTAATTATACGTGAACTGCTGGCTCAAAGATATGTTAAAAAAGACATTATTTCTAGCTGTTGACACCCCTGTGCATTATTAGAGCCGACAGTATTGAGCGACCCGCGGGCATTCACACGGCACAAAACACGACTTCTAACACTTCCTGGTGGTCAGCGCGCTTGCTGCTGTCTGTGGGGTATTTATCTATCGTCTGGAAAAATGAATTGAAACTAAATATAACGAACTAAGAAAAACTCACGATCTTTCAGAATTTATTCGTTACAGGCTCACACGGTTTTATTTTTATTGAAACAATTAATCGACAGCACCAACTACAATAAAAGCTTATTTCAGAAATAATTACAAATCATGGGCTAGTTACGGATTTTCATTATTTTAAAGGGTAAGGTACAAGAAACTAATATTATAGGTATATGAGGCGGTACTCCACTTTGTTAAATTAACAAATTGTATACCAAGATTTTGACATTTATTTGTATCTGTGGGGACAGACTTCTCTTGCATTATCATAGCCGATCAAGCAACATGGCGTCATCATTTTTGTCGTAATTTATATGTTTAATAATATGAAATGAGTTCTTCTAGAAAGTTATTATGTTCTTATTAATGAATCCCACCACACATTCAACACACTTGACGTTAATTTCACACAAAAACAATTCACAATACAGGTGTATGTCCTAGGATATCCTCGATCTTCGAACCAATTTGAATCAGGCGACAGCTCTGCTCGGCTATTAGGGTCATCGCGCCGCCGCAGGGTTGCCGCACGCGCGGACAGGACGCTGCACTAATGGAGGCTCTCACGCCGCTCGCGAAGATCACGAGTAACTGTCGCTTTATCTGGCAGTTTAGTTCGAGGCGACAATTTTTCACGTCACTTCGCAGAGTGTGGAACGGTTCTGTCGCCTATTCTATAACAATTGTATCCTGTATAAATGTATGGAGTAACAAAACGTAATCGTACTGTGTCTGATAATTCTATGTCTGTCTTGCTTTCTCAGTAAATACAATACTATAACCACCCTTTTAACACTACAAGTGTGTATGTACTCTTTCGGTCCACACTCGTAGTGCTGACAGCTTTGAGTAGACTGTATAATTAGTTAACTTATGTCGAGGTCGAGCTTAGATTTAAGACTAAAAGTATGTTTTTTTTTTAATTTAACAGAAACCTCTGTTACGAAATTATAAATAATATTAAAGGGAAAAGAATTCGTCGGTCTTAGGCAGGATTCGAACCTACATCTCCTCTGGCTCTCCGGGCCGATGCAGGCGCATTACCACTTATGCCACCAAGACCCTACTTAAGATCCACGAAATTTGTGATCGCTTACTTTTTCATACTTGGAAGGTATGCTCACGCCATCTATCGTTGTTTATTAACAAACGACTTTTTCGCTTTAATATAGTTTACTAAAATTATGATTTTTTACAATAGAAGACAAAACCCCACACGGTGAGCGGTTGGTTACTGGAAGCCTACTCAGGATTCCTTAACATCTGTATTTTAGTAATGTAATCGCAAACACTGAAATAAGTTAGCTCTGATCGAATTTTCATTTCCATTCAGAAAAAAGTGGAAGTATTTTCGCAGCTGTGGGATACAACCCAGGCTTTATAAGTCTCTCCCAAACGATAGAATAATCAGCATGGTGTAAGTTAAAAATTGAATTATAACGTCCAGTTTGACAGACTTCCATTCTGGCTTAGAATCAAATTCGTTGAGTGTACTTGCATCATACCCACTAACGTAACGTCGCAAGTCAAACAAAACTCGACAAAAGATCTGAACAAGGGCCGCTCGAAAGGAAAGTTACACCTCGCCGCTTTCATACGAAATGCACATAACTTGGTAACTCGCCCGCGGCGGCGCAGCCCCAATCCTGCATTATTCGATTCGTCTTAGTGGAAGAATATGTAAATAGTTTTCTTTCTACGCCACTGCGCGCTGTGTCAGCTGTGCCCGACTAGAGTTACCAAAAATTACAACTTTTTGAAACAAAATATGAACATTTTTTTACAACACACGGGTATTTGAATATAAATTGCCTGCGGACTTAAACAAGATGCAATGTTGGTGCCGTTAACGTCAATTTGCATATAAAATGATTAAAAATGAAGACGAGCAATGAAAGTTTGTTTGGTCCAGATATCGCGGTTCTGCATGAATCAAATATAAAAGAATAGACTTAATTCACAAATTGCGAACTAAATATCGTACTTAAATTATTCTTTACCAGTCAACCTTTAGGTAAAGCAGAGATTGTAGTGGCAGTACAACATTGGGTCTAACTATACATTTACACTTCCAAATCAATCATAATTATGTAATCTTTATTTAAATAAGAAACATCCTGACGTCTTTAAATTACCTTTTTATTTCAGAAAATAAAATATCTTCAAAAAATTTGGACGCGTGGCCACACTACGCCTGACTCGGTAGAACTCTTTATACCGTAGTTGAGTCGAGTGGCGTTCTCGGTAAGTGTTAGAATTTTTATTACCACTGAACAGTGAAAAGCGTTGCATTGATTAGTGTGATAAGAAAAGCAGTGTCAGAGTGACACTATTTTTAAACTTAGAAAGTATGAATTTATTTCAAATTAAGTTTGAAATAACGAATTATAGCTATTTATAGCCAAGAGTGCCAAAGGTGTACCGCAAGGCAGTGTTCTTTACCAATATAATTAAATCCTTAATAATTTCTGAAGTAATGAACAATATTAGAAAGTAAAAACTATATTGTGGACCGGTAAAGAAAGGGCTTTCTTATGCTGTAATGTTTAAGTCAAATTCTAGGACACCCTATATGTAGATGTAATAAATACTTTCACTGACTAACTTCTAACAAAATTACTGTTCGCATAACATCATATCCGTACAGTTACAAACAGAAATGGGAACCAATAAGTCGTTTTAAGATGAATTTTATGGTCTCTTATTGAATAAGCTAAGTGATAAGTTGGATGACGGACGTTCGCCGCTCGTGTGTGGTCGTATATCGTCGGCTCCGCGACGAGCGCTGGAGTCGACGCGATGTTTCATCGCCGACGACTCATAAATTGTGCGGCACTCAAATTACGTAAAATAATAATATTATGGAATAATATTGTTGCCGCGCATTTAATAAACTCGTCAAAAACATCTAAGGATCAAAAATATTACATTGTACTGCAACACAGTAGGTACTTTGCAAATATTTAAAATAATGTGGATAATTCTGATCCTTTGACATATTTGACCACAGATCTATTCTATTACAGCAAACAATATCGCTTAAGTTATGACCTATTATAGTCTTGTTAACGTTTTGATAGCTCTCATTTTGACAAGAGGCATAGGTCGTAGCATGTAAGTTTAACTCGCCGGTGAAATGAGACACTTTTTTTGAAAAGAAAACTTACACCACGAGCAGATTATCAGTCACTTGGATTGTTCACATTTTGCAGACGCTTGGAAAAAGGGGATGGGGCCTAAGCTTTGCAGTATGTAGATGTGGGCAGAAATGCCAATATTTATGATTTGGTTTTAATTAAAAGAAAGAGCAATATAAACGAATATTTATAAAGTACTAACTTTTGCCCGCGGCTCCGTCCGCGTAGAAGTTGCTGTGTGCTATTCCTGACTATAATCTATCTATGTGCCAAATTTCACCCAGATCCATTCAGCCGTTCTGGCATGATTGAGTAACAATCATACAACTAATATTAGTAAGATATAAGAGTATACCTAACCGGTATCAGCGGATGATAAAAACAGAGATAGAGATTCAAAATAATTGAGTGGTTTGAACACTACTTGCGTTTTTACTATCAAATTGGTCAAAAACACTGTTTTAAATAGCATCAGAACAGGCCATTTAGTATTCGGTTGTAACACTTTATTTTCGCCCGCGGCATGAGACTTGGGTCGTGTGTCGCTTGGCTCGAGGGCCAATCGCTAGAGTTTGGGCGCCGTAGGAAGAACGACCGGCCACAAACAGGATCGATGGTGGTGTTGTTAAAAAAGATAAACTTTTCTTATTGAGTGTTGTTTAATATCCGCTTCTCCACAAGTACAATAAAATTAGGTTTTTATATAATTAAGACTAAGCATAGTCAGAACAGAGGGCGTCCCCCCTGCTTGGTACTTAAATGTTAATTAACCACGCCTTTAGGCTCACAGCGGTTGTGGTTACTAAAATAGTTACCAATGGGTAAGTAAAGAGAGGTCCGGGTTACCTACGAGGTTAGCATCAGTAAACCCGTGATAAACTCATCTCCTAATAAGACAAAAGAGGCGCTTATTACCTACGCGGTCTAAGGATGGCTAAAGTAGCATAAGAGGTTCATTTAGAAAAGTTAAAAAGAAAATAAGGAAAACAGGTCAACGTCACGCGTCATCCAGAAAGGTGTAGCATCAGGAAACCATGGGAGTTGAGCGCATGCTGCTCAGCCCTCATGCTCGGACACGACGCGTCACCCACGTGCATGTAGAACGCAGGACGATAACCTCCGTCTTGAGATTTCCAGGGTAACCTTGAAGCCCTGAAATGTACAATAAGTATAACACCTCAGAAAAGAAACAAACTCAGACGCCTCACTTGACAAATCTTCACTTTTAATGAATAAAGTTTACCTTTTCGGGTATGAAATTAGACGTAATTGGCTTTTATACTCAGAGACCGCGGAGTTGGTGTAGCTATAACACCGTATTAAACATCTGAAACAAAGCGGACGCATTACAGAAACAGAACAAGGTGAATACGTAACACAATTATGACGCAACACTTTCAACATGAAAATTTACCTTAAAGATGCGTGACAGTGCTCGTTAAAGCTTTAGGCATAGGCACAGTAGTTATTCCTGATGCGAAAGAGGCATCCTGACCTGAAACAAACCGACAACAGTCTTTACTTAAAAGCCGGCGTCGGCGCGGCCGCGTGAACAGTATACGCGATTGGTATAACGTACTCACCATTAAAGCCAACGGCGAGAGTAAAGGAAGCGCCTAGGCGTAATTTCCACTGATATTATGTGCTGGGCCGCTGCATTCTCGGCTATTTACTTGAAGTCACAGCAAAAGACACGAAGCCTCTCACAATGAAACACTCCGCTAACCAAAGGACGCCGTAGTGATGTTCCTCTGCCGCATTCCAATGCAATTTCCGGCCTTGCAACACTATCGCTTCAAATCGAAGAGTTAAATCCTACCACTTCCGAACTCTCCCATTAAAGAAAGACTTTTTATTAGCTGAGAATAAATAAATAAACCATCTGTAACGAGTAAATTAGATTTTAAGGTGGAAATCGGTAATCGACCAAGCTCAAAACGCAGACGTGGCGACCGCCCTTAGCCTTTTGCCAAACGTCAAGTTGACGTTTCATACAATAACAACATTTGCCGTCACAAAGACTTCGGTTCATCTTTGCATTGAAAATAAAGAGGAATTACCTAGATATGTTGATTAAATATGAGTTTAGAATGTGGACACAGGAACTAAGTCTAGGACACACGCGCTCCGTGTGGAAATGCGTGAGATAAAGTGAGCATCTAAGAGTGAATCGAACGGGCTCAGTGTCGACGGCTGATGGTCCCAGATGAGAGAGTAATTTACAAGTTATTAGAAGTACCTCGGTTCCCACGAGTATGCGGCGTGAAGCTCGTTAGCTCATTAAACAGCCGCCACGAAACTCAGCCAGGAACCAGCAAGGTAAGCTTCCAAATACAAGAAGGAATGAACAAAATGATCCGGTATCGTATCGACAGTCCTTGTTGAATACTATTCTGTAAGTAGTCAACGGTAGGCGCCTAAATAGAACTCTTAGCGCGCCAGGCGGCCACCTTCATCGTTTTGACACCAATTAACAAAAAAAAGTGACATTCCACTTTTGGGATGTTACACGGTACAATCTCAAAAACTACCCTCCACCTGAGTAATACGAGTATATCCGTGTTTCGTATTTGTGTTCAGTTTGGATGAAAAATATGCTTCGATGGTGTTGTCTGTCGCCGGAGCTGTATGTGTTGTCGGGAGTTGTTTTATTGAGTAAAGTTTATTTATTTATTTATTTATTTATTTATTTATTTATTATCATCATCAACTTATCTATCATTACAGGTTTAATACCCAATGCGATAGAAAAGGCCAACCAAACCCCCTTAAGTACTAAAACATATAACGTGCAAGGCCGTTTTTTTAAAATCGCTCAGAGTGCAATGGAACATGTCAATCTGAATGGCTATACGGTTGAGAGTAGCGAGTGCGCGCGTGAGCGGCGCCCGCGCCAGCAGCTTGCTTTGATTGCTAGGCACTTTAGATCATACCACTTCTGGCACTTTTTGTTTGAGCACTCCATAAAGAGTATATCTTTTATAGTTCCGTCACAAGCATTGCACTTAGAGGACATTTTGATTTAACAAAAAAAAAATATTTTTTCAGACAAGAGTACGCTAAAAAACACGTCCGCTCCCTATGAGTGCGGCGACGCGACTAGTTGGGATCCTCTGGCGCGGAGTAGCTCGCGTACTGCCGTAAACCCACTTCGGGCTTGTTGTTGGCTTGTTGGCCGCCAGCCGGAGTCGCGGCGGCGGGCGGTCACTCGGACAGCTTTCAACTTTATTCAATCTACGCATATAGATAATAATAACTTTAATACTTTATTTACATCCAACGAAGTACAGAATTCAACATTAATACAATTAAAAATTAAAACTAAAAGTATTTAAAATTAAAATTAAACTAAGCTACTCAAATATTAAAGATATAAATAATAATCACCACTATAAAAAGAACACTCTAGCAGGTCCGCTTGCGGCATGGTCCCCATGACACTGGCTGCATTACCTCTCTGGATAGCTAGCCCAATCCTTTGGGAGAGGTAAGCACCAGCTCTAGGATCTCCGGAGGATTCTATGAGCCGGGAGGACAGGGCCTTAATAAAGCTTTTCATATCAGCTGACCAAAGTCCCATGGTTTCCACTGCAAGCGCCACAAATTCGTTATTATAAAATAGACAAAAAAACTCGATAATAATAATAGCAACCTTTACTTTCAGAGCTCAAACTTAAATATCTCTTAAACGGCTAAAGCGGTTTTCACAGGACCTATATCTCAGAACCATCTCGGTTAAACGAGACTATTATTTAGGTTGTCGAGAAGATAAGACCGCCTATATTTGCCATCTTACTTCTTTCTTATTTTAATATTATAAATGAGAAAGTTTGGATGTTTTGATGTTTATTAGTCAATGACGCTTCAACCACTGAACGGATCGGGATGAAACTTGGTACACATATAGGTTAGGTCCTGAAATAGGACGTAGGATAGTTTTAGCTAAGCACACTGCACAGGCACCATTATATAAATGAATTAAGTCCAAAACTCAGCTCTAGGCCTTCTCCAGGCAAACACAGTCAGCCGATAAAAATGTGAAGCACACATACATCATTGTAATTTGAAATGTCATTGTTCTTATCGTGCTTGCAGTTTGTAGTTCGTTACGACAAGATACTGAAAATGTTGTGAATAATCAAACTCCCTCGTACTTTGTTTCGAACTCTATTTATCTTGCAATCTTAGTTAGGTTTAGTGTCAGTGATAAAAACTGGTTATTAAAATTACGCTTTCGTTTCATTATTTACTACGTTCTATATTGAAGTCATAACAATGCACTGCTAAAGCTTGACAATTTCCAGGCAGCAAGGAGACGGCGGAACACTACATGACTGCTATTAGTATTTCTCCATCGGATAAAAATTAAAACAATTTAATAGCTGAAAATATTCAAATACAAGTACTAAGCGCGGAAACTATCGTGAGCTGGCATAATTACAAAGTAACACACACACACACACACACACACACACACAATTACAGTAAGTTCATGCTCATGGCAAGAAATGTCATTTAAAGAGAGCAAAATAAATACACAGTTTACAAAAAGTGTTTACACATATAAATTTATTAATCTTGCCAAATAGATGTCATTGACCTTAGGAGTTTTTTAATAAACATCAACATGTTTCAGATATTTTGCTGCTTCAGGCGCCATCTTTATAATGCACAAACAATAAAGTTTTAGATCGTGTCGTCAAGTTTACATTAAATTAGTTAAAAGTTATATTTCCGTTGTTTTCAAGCTGCCTGGAGGGAAATGCTAAAGTCTCGACAGTATATAAAAGTTACCTGACTATGGGCAAACAAGGCAAGATATTATAACATTGTGCTGTAGATACTGGAGTAAGTATCTACTTTAATTGGTGAAGAACTGCGAAACAGAATCACCTAATTAATAACCTTCATGAAACTTTACTTCATTTGTAAGTAATTAATAAAATTGTTAACAAAGAAACGACGTGGTGGGGTCCAACAGCGCCACGTGGTTTGGTTATTTGCTTTACATCGTACCATAATATTAACCTTATTACAGCTCTTACTGTTAATAAGAACTTCCATTACGTAAACAATATGATTATGCTATAGAAAGATGATATGCTTAATGAAAGTGGAATAGAGACCTAATTGTTTTTTGTTGCAAATTAACATTGAGAAATGCGTAAGGAAGCTCGGTCGGTTTAAGTGCTTTAGCCAAGTAAGTTGTTGTAGACACAATGTGCTCGCTTATACATTAGTGACGAGGGTCCCCGCAACCGACGGAGATCTTAGCCAGGCTTATAATACTATTATAATGACAATACCGGGGCCGCCGGTGCCGTTCACGGACAATCTTAAACTGGGACGGTGAACTATTGCAAAGATGCTCCTAAAATGAGAAGGAGGTATTTTAAACATGATGCTATTAATACGTATGAAATGATGGGGAGTTATTAGCGGTTTTTCTAAACCGTCTTCCAAAAAAAAAACCGTGCAATTGCGAGTGGGACTCGGGCACTCGGGTATGGTATTATTTATATTCCAATTTTAATTCGATTTCGAACCTAATAAGCGTGAGCTCAACTCACACTTGACCATTTTTTTGAATTTGTTGTTTTTCTTCAGGGTTTGTTCTATTCATACCAAATTTGAGGCACGTGACGAATACGTTGAAAAAAACGTTTCATCAACGGGAACGCCCTTTAGTATCTTACTTTTTTTTGTTACTTCATCCTCCGTTATTACACATATTCTGAAAAAAAAACGCGCTTTCTTTTATGGTTCAAAAGATGCAGCTTTTTAAAGTTAGGACGGATGGACGGACGGACGGACGACGGAGGCATATTTATAGGGTCCTGTTGGACTACTCTTCTACGCAACACTAAAAATTAGGTTCTTTACTTGTTCAGTTTGTACGTATATTTGTTTATTTGTAGGTATCTTAATGATTAAGTAGGTATTTCAAAAAGTCCGTGCATCTATTAGTAAAATTATACAATGATTATAATTGTTCTTAAGAATATTTAAAACTATATAAAACTATCATATTAACGTACTAATTCAATGGACACCGATTTCCTTCACTCTCATGTCCGTAACACATCTACAACGTTTACACAAACAAATTTTCTCCCATAACACGCTTCAGTGTGTTCAAGGCTTCGCTCTTGCCCTCCCGCAACCGATCAGGAGAACCGCCTCAATCCAATATCAACTATATCTAATATTCATTGCAAATAACCGACCGAGGATTACCTGACGCGAGATACGAACTCGTAATCATCGCTATACACGTCTACCTATAACGTGGAGGTTATATATAGTTGTTAAATGCGGGCACGGGATAATGCTAGTGTAAAGATATTACTGGAGGGATGAGGTTTGGTGTGAAGCCAGTATAATTATTATTTAGAACAATATTGACGTACACACGTCGTCCTTGAGCTTAAGTAAGAATAATAAAGAGAAATATCATACAAAAATTACCCCCTGTCCCAAAATAAGCTCTAGAATTTTACTATGCGTACTAGACAGCGATAAACATATTAATTATTCAAAAAATATTCATAGAAAATCCTTTTTTATTTACAGTGTGGTTGCCAGGTTAAAACAGTGCCACTCCATGTCTTCCAGTGCATGTCTTAAGAAGGCGACTAAGACAATAAAGGCTTATAGTACTGTTTGGTCACAGAGAAATCAACAAGTTTTTAGAGGTGTTGGTAATTCTGTAGCTCTGCCTACCTCATTCTGGGAATGAAGGCGTGAAGGTATGTATGTACTAGTAGTAGATTTCGATTATTGTAATTCCCTCGGGAACTTTTAAGTTTTCCGGGATCAAAAGTAGCCTGTGTATTAATCCAGGGTATAACCTATCTCCATTCCAAATTTCATCTAAATCTGTTTAGCCGTTGAAGCGTGAAGGAGTAACAAACTAACACACACACACACACACACACACAAACTTTCGCATTTATATGCATATTAAGTAGGAAGTATGTATGTATTCAGAAAATCTCCAAGACTCACGAACAGATACTTGTGTTTATCATACAAATATTTGCCCTCATCAGGAGTCGTACCCGCAACCGTTAGCTTTATAGGCAAGCTCACTACCAACTAGGCTCTCTGCAGCGTCAATGACACGCGATCGTCATCTATTTGTACTACGCTTACCTCAAGCACAATGTTAACATGTCAGATATTTTCATTGTTTTAATAGTTTAACACCAAACCAAAGGATAAAAACAAGTTCCCAATAACAGCAATAGAAGCCCGCGTTGAATTGGAGTAACCTGAAGAGAAACCAATCCCCGTTCAACTTTCCAAATCAATTATCCTGTTGAAAGTTCCGAGTATTTGTATGGTTGAACAAACAGATTGAGCAAGCCGACTAATCCAAGGCTTCTATTATTAACAAATATATATTTGATTTATCTTAGCAGTATTGTTGAGAGAAGCATTTTTGTTGACTGTATTTCTAGTTAGTAGTTTCCTAGGAAAATACTACAAATGAACTATACGTCCACGTAGAGTCGCGGGCGGGCCGCAAGCTTTCTCATAAATATGGATAAGGGAATAGCGATACCACCATTTCAAATTTCGAGTAGGTAGATGAAGCAAGAAAAATAAACTAGTTGATATCTAATATTAAAAATAATATTAAATATTTAAATTTCTAATTGCTGTTACCTAAATTAGGTAACAGCAATTATTAAATAATACCATCGAAACCCCTTGGGCTAGACAAACAGAACTTGTGTAAACACTAAACTTAGGCCCTGAGCCGTCCCGCGACCGACCAACTCAGCCAAGCGCCGCGGCTCGTCGGATAAACATTCCAAACTGGCAAGTGTCCACTTGAGGAGATTAACTTGAAGTTTTTCGCGAGTTCCGGCCTTTAATAGTCCGGAGATTATCCGCGATGGACGACATGGACACGTTTTATGAGTTTCGATAGTTTATTTTGAACGATGAACAAGTTTGAAGGTTTTATTTGAGTGGTCGTTGTATAATAGCGATTGTGTTGGTAATAGATGAGCAGCCCATCAATGATTCAGGAGATAATTGACGCGCGTCACAGCACTGGTGCGGGGTCGATCGTCAGGTGCGATTGGCGTCGGTTTGTAAACGCAACGCACACGCACACAGTCTCGGGCAAACGCACGGTTACAAATATACCAAGTTAGCTATCTAGTTTAAGTGTTAGTTTAAAGCAAGGCCATTTAAGTCGTTTAGGTTTTCTATTCTACCAGAATAAAATAAAATGCCTTTGACGTATTACCGTACTGTTTTTAACTCGGCCACCATTACTGTCAGGTAAATAAGAGATTTCGTTACGTTGACAAAACGATAACATGTCAAAAGCAATATTTTTTTACCGAGTATCTAAGGAAAGGACTGCTTATGTTAAGAGTTTCTCTTAAGAATTGGGCCCGTAGCGTGGTAATCGGATGAGTTACGATTGTATTTCTCAGTCATCAACGTACATGACTGACTGAGAAACAAAGTCATTTACTTAGCTCGTCGAATTAGCTAGCTGAGGTGGCGCCCTTACATAAATTAGAGCCGCGATCTTCGCACTGTGGCTGACGAAAGCTGAAAGAGAATCAAATCGTGATTCATGGCGATAAAGATCGCGCTTGGTCTCGTACAAAGGTATCCTGCAATGGACTAGTGCATGATGATCGAAATAGCTGACCAAGAAGAGTTTTAAAGCCACGGGATGCACAGAAATTTATTTTTAAGGTCCACGCCATTGATTATAAAATAAAGGAAAACTGCATTCAAAGATTTTACAAACTGATAGTTTCAAAAAGAAAAAATATTTTGTAGCCAATCCAAGACTATAATATTATGTGTGCCATTCCATCGTAAGCCAGAAAATAACGACCCGTGAACTTGGCCTGATATAAAAAGATATGCAACTAATTTGAAGCAAGCAACTAACCAGTCCATAAATCAGAGCGATCTCTCGCCGTAAAAAGGGCACGTTTATCTGTACAAAACGTTCGGAATGCAAAAACCTCTTTATTATTACACGAACAAAACCGGCGGGAGGCGGGAGCGGCGCGGGCCCGGGGGAGCGGCGTGGGAGCTGAGGCCGGCTTTAGTCCCACCAGCGGTCTGGCAAGTGGCTTTCACGAAAGCGGACAACGTATGAAAACTGTCAATTTTTATTGAATTAGCAACATAGGTGACCACCGCGGCTGTAAGCTTACGATATTTCTAATCATTTTCTTCGACTTTGGCAGTCGTTAGGCTCTTCTGTCAGGCTCGTACGGAATCAAGACGCCTAAGCATAACAATCACAATCTTGTAAGAAGCGATCAGTTTATTTTCAGTAAAACTGTATAAAGCCGTGTTTTATTCGCATCGGAAATGATGTGTCTTATCGCAGCAAAGAAAAATCTTCATGTATTTTCTTAACCCCTGAGTCAATAACGGTGTTTTTTGTCGACGTCGTCTAGAGGTTGAACGAAAGTACTGATTGCAATTCGAATTTTTCATTTGGAACTTTATTTAAGCTTAATATAACTAATTAATTTTATCAGCTTTCAAGCGAAGTTGTGTGGGATTGTCAATTTTATTTGCAATTTATCAAATTAGTCGTCATAACTTTAAGATTTCGTGTATTTCGAGAAGTTTCATTTATCGAAATGTTGATTTGAAGAAGTATGAGCAGTAAGAGTAATATTCCCGCATTTCTATTTGATTACCCGACGAAGTGTTCGCGGGCCCACTTCACTATAATATCCCCGTCAACTCCGCGACCGCGTTCATAACCTCAACGAATGTTCATATCCCCTCTATCTATTTTATGCGCTTGTGCAAATGTGCAGCGAAGTGCATTTCATCTCGTCGCTCTATGGCCGTTTTAAATTTCATTAACTACAAAAAATCCTATTTATTTTATACTGGCGTAACATTACGGTAGCAGAATCGTCTTCCGTTTTAATATTTTACGTGTGTATAATTTAAATCAATTTCTGCATTTTGTATAGTTTATGTAGCTGCGGAATGTATTATGAATTAATTATCATAACACTTTATTAAATGCTGTGGGGCAATAAGTAGCTTATGACGCGCTACAAATTATAACATTACAGGATATCATAACATTAGTATTTTACAGGTGCTGTGTATCAAAAGTGCGGAGCGGGAAACTAACGAGCATCTAATTAGGTATCACTTTTGTATTTACGAGTTCTTGCATTAATTAATTAAAAAATAATGTTGTGATATTTCTTATAACTCACTATTAGATGTGTTAAACTAGCATTTTACCTACTGGCTGAAGCACGTTTCAGATGATTTTATAATCACCGAATACAATACAATACCCTGCTTCAGTCACAAAGAGTTAAAGTTAAAACAAAATAATAACAAGTTTATTTGACATAGTAAATAACAGGCGGTCATAATGCTTCATATCAATCTCTACCAGATAACCTGGATAATATGAGAGACTAGTAACATATTACGTACTCGCATCCGCGCCGCATGGTTGTGAGTAATGTTACAAATGTTCATTATTTCCAGCCGTTCCAGAATATTTCTAGAAATAAAGGGCATATTAGAGAGCAGGTAAAAAATCCCGCCGATGATTTTCCCGGGATTTTCCTTTAACATAATAACGCGGGATCCCGGCGTAATAAGGAAAACGGGACATGTCCCGCGCCGCAGCGCACAAGACAGCGGGGCCACTCCGTGTTGGAACATGTTCATTGTTTTTTGTTATTGTTATTATCTTACTTTATCTAATGTTTTTTGCTACCGTCACTTTTGTAATTTTTCTTGGTCTACTGCTCTAATGTCCGTGATAAAGGGCCCCACTGAAAATCAGCGTCATGGCTTGCCTCAGCAGAGTATTGAGTTGGTCCCTTATTGATGCAACGTATGGCACGGATGAAAAATATTATCGTTTTAATTCTTTGTTATTGTAAACCGTATCGTTTTTGTGTGAATGAATTTATTTTCTTTCTTTCTTCTTTCTTTCTTCCTATCAATAATCAGTCAGTGTGGGTACAAAATTCGATGTTTATAAAATCAATGAACTGAATGAAATAACTCTTTTGCACATCATCCTAGGTCAGCCATAATTAATCTCTTTTTTAACATTGTTCTTTAAAACATAATTATTTGTTTACTTTTCAGTTCCTATAATATGGCCTCATTTTGTAATACTTCTTAATGAATAACAACGAACACAGCCGCAGAAACGTCAATGTGTATTGTAATGTTTAATTATTTTTTTATCGGCATTTAGGATATTTTAAGCTTGCCACAAGCATCGCCGCGTGATAAAGTATATGTTTAAGCAATGTCAGATTAATACATACAGTATTATATAAAAAATACTTCAATGTACAAACAGAAAAATAGCCAACCATAATATAGACGAAAACAGACCATATAACATTATTATTATTTAATTGTCTCTGAGGTCCCACTGTAGTTGGTTGCGCTATACCGGAAGCATTCCGTTGATTCTCGCGACTATTCTGCACTTCAAACCTAAAGTGGCTTATATCCATACTGAAAGCTCACGCAATCCACAGACATAATGACCTAACAACTGGTGCCACAATCGCGTGTAACATGAAACGGGCATGTATCGCTTTAGGTGTGAGCTACAGTGTTTGTGCCAATATCGCGCGTAATTGGCGTCCACGTGGCGGCCACACGAGCTGCAGGAGGGCGCGGACGGCGCGGAGGGCTGCGGACACTCCTCGCTAAACAAAGCCACAGATCAAACATACATTTGACAAAAGGACGGTACGGCTTTGCCTTCTTTGTTTTTGGTTGACATGGCGGGGGCACTACTAACGTGCTCCTAGATATCAGGGGACAAACTCACAAAAAATGTCCCTGAGCCAAACTAAGCTTTAGGTTTGTATGGGTACTAGGCAACTATTAACTTACTTATACAGAGAAATACATACCTACTAAATATAATCCAAAACGTTCCACGATCAGGAACGTATCAAGAAAAGGCCAGGTCAGGAGTACCCTACACCGACGCACGTGTGTGAAGAGACTATTGAGTGTGGACGAAGCGAGGGTAGTTTTTCTAGATTGTAGCAAGTTGAAGGAATTGGTGTCAGCCTACCCATACGGGAAAGAGGCGTGATTGTAATGTATGTACTTATGTTTCTGTGTAAAATCACAAATACTTGCGCTACCCACGCAACTTGTTGCACATCGAACCCGGGACCACTAGCTTTGTAGGCAAGCTCACTACATACTATACTCGAAAATATAATTTAAGACCAAAATCCTAACCTCAACCGGCGCACATTCGCTGTGATTACTGCATTTTGGTTTAAGTGTAGGTATTTTTATCAATAAAATTTACCGTAATATTACTGGTTACACGAGTTCTCATTAATATTTTTATGCAATAATGTTAAAATAACGAAATAATCAAGATGGGAACTGTCAGATTTTGGTCTTTAATTAGATTTTCGTGTATATGTAGGCTCTAACCCCGCAACTAACCACGCCGTCGATAAATAAAGTAAAGTAAATTATTTTTTGTTTTCCTCGATTCCCAGGGGAATAAATATACTATAAAAACTAGCGGCCGTCCCCAATCCCCAATTTCAAATGAGTGCAGAAATATCCGGATAAAAAAACTTGCGAAATCTACCTTCTCCTTTCTAGAGGTACTATGACGGAAATAGATTAGAACTGTATTATGTCCATTCTAACACACATTTTATTTTCCTTGATAGTAATTAGATAAGTTAGTATATATCGATGTACAAGCTTACACAAATTGAGCTAGTTTAGTCCCCAAACATCCGAGCGAATCTCTATATAACGGGAGCGATACGAGTAGGTATTAGAAATCGAAGTGAAGACACATACTCTATGTAGACACCGGTCTAACCCACACAGACCGCGGTACAAAGCCCTAATCAAGGCATTCAAGGCATTCCGATTACTAGTCCTCAGTGGGCTGCTCGGTCACATCCGAGTTCGGCATGCTCGGGGAGGTGTTCGCCAAAGGGCCCCACACAAGCCGCCCGCCATGACGCGCCGGTGGATCTCTTGCTTACGAAACGGCGACAAGGAAGGTGTCGCGTCTACCAAATGTAACCAAATCGTCTTGGTCTTGCTTTGGGTATGACATGTATGTATACAAAATCTTTGTTGTATCAAAACAGTCATATTACTCGTAGATAGCTTCAGTTTGCATACTTGCAGGATATATACTGCTTGGTAAAACCATATCCTTTTTGACCTGGTTATCGTATGGTTTTTAACTCGGCCGCCATTATACGTACAACACAATAACTTGATTTAATTAATATAGTTTTATTGAGTAAAATAGAGCCCCTGCGAACAAAAGAGTATAACTGGAAAAAAATTAAGATATACTTTTACACGACTCCTTCAGAAGTTTTTATATTAATATTTTTTTCAATTAACATAATTATTATATAGGTAATATTTGAGATTCTGAACCTTTAGTTAAACTGTTGCAGTTTTGTAAGTCCTTATTATTTATTAATAATATTAATATTATGAATTTAAAAAGGTTCAAGTATTAAATAATTCAATAATACTTGTGTGTAAGAAAGTGCAGATAGATGATGTTACATTACCGAACACCGAGACATTTAGGTGATTTTCCAATACCGACCTAAGTTGTCCCGTTAGGTCGGTAATAGGAAAGCATTGCCCGTTAATTTGTATTTAGTAGTCGTTCGTTTCTTTGCTGTTTTGTCTTAATGTATTGTCCTCTGAAATATGCTAATTTTTATAGTATTTTTGTTAATTTACGAGTGTGCGTTCCACTACAAATTTTATTTATATTGACACAACTCTCCACCTTTTTTTATTTAATTGAAAATGAAATGGTTAGATTAGTGCCACTCCATGTCGTCCCGTGGATGTCGTAAGAGGTGACGAAGAGAATATACTTTAGGCTTGTAGTATATCTAGTCGGCTTGCAAACTTTCACTAATACGTTGGTAAACATCTTAGCTTATTTTTGCAAAATGTGGTTCCAGAAATATCAACAAGTTTTTAAAGTTGTAGGTAATTCTGTAGCTCTACCTACCCCACTCTGGGCTTACAGGCGAGTAGGTACATATGTACTAGTATGTATGTTTGTATGAAAATGGGTTTGCTCTTGACTAACTCTTGCCCTTGGAGGACGAAGATTTTATCGATGATGAAGCGAGCTCACCCAGAAGATGCCTCACACGACTAGCGGAACAACTTCTTGGATTAAAAACGCTGTATGTAAAATTATTATAATAAGAGTAAATTATTATAGTAGATATGTATTCAAATCGGAAAATAATCCTTTTAAATAATTCCATGTAATGTAATCCTTTCGGATTTTTGGTCGTTTTGATCGAGCTGTCTGTTGGTTGATGCAGATTCATGTCGGACGTGTCCCTTGCTCCGAGTGCTCTCCCTCACCCATCGCCCGCCAGGATTTATGCTCGGAGGCTTTCACGCCGGCTCCGGATTCCTGACGCGCGCGGGATGCCGCTGCGAGTGCGCGGTGTTTTTTTTCGGAGACAACGCTGCTTGCTGTGGCGGCCTAGATATGTGCATAAGGTATGTTTTTAACCATAAAAAACCTCGACAGAGCTTGAATAATAAAAAACTTTCATATTTTATCTAACTAAAAGTTAGCATTGACGCCTAAAACTCTGTCTTCAGGCTTGAGCTTTCCGCGCGAAAAGTGATTGACGTAAAATTACATCACTGTATTGCTAAATTTACTAATAAATCTTAATGCAAAAATGAAATAAAATACGAATGAAAATAACAAAATAATGTCAACATTATTTTATTGGTCGGATACAATGTGTACACTTAAATAAACCTTCTCCCCTGAAAAGAACTTATCATCGAAACATGAATGAGTAAATTCCCCGCATAAAAAACCGACACAACTGAACTGACTCCCCCGAGCGACGCATATCTCCACCGAAGCGACAAATTAAATGCTAGCACATAAGTATCTCCTCGGTCTTCAAAGGGCATGTATTTCCTCGGCGCTATTCAAATCTATTAGTTCTCATTCAAAACTGTTGCTTTCACGAAGTTGAAAAGCAATAGTAGAGGGCATCGCTATCTCGTTAAATAGGATTTAAAGCTATATTTTTCCACGCAGTGTTCAATAGAGTTTAATTTCGTTGACAAATTTAAATAACTCGTAGATAACTTGAATTGTGGCGAGTTGACGACGAAAACGGTGGAGTGCGCTGCTTTGTCGTCGCAAAAATGTCACACTATTTGGTTAATAGTGGCTAAATTATCTTGAAATACGTAAACAATTTATCTCTGTCTCCATCTGCGGTTCATCAAAACCTTGTTTTATTTTATTTTCATCCAAATAATTCTATAATATTAGTAACTTACTTTACCTATAACATTCAGTATGCCACACCCTTAAGTAGTGATAAAGTTTCATCACCACGTATTACGTCGTTAACAATAAGTCTCACAGTTCGCAGCGCCCGCCACGTGACTTCGACCCTCTAATGAGCGACTAATTGCATGTAAGCACGCTGAGGTTTTGGTGCAAATCAGCCAATTATTAGCCTCAAACTCCATTCGGACACCATATGTTCTTGTATGTAAGGATATTAAATTACGGTGAGCGTAAACTACTGCTATGAACGCGAGTTTACTTCTTAGAACGTATCCGTTAAAGGCAGTCCGCTTGCAGCGGCGCTTGCAATATTGCATTACGCTGCAGTATTTGAAGCCGGTTGAGTGACTCGTTGCCGGAACTATAGTAAAATGCACAATTTATTGAAACTAAGTGCAAGGCGTTTTGCTGCGTGTTAAAGTTTATAATCCTGTTCAATTTAACAAAAGCGTACATTGCAAATGAAAATCAGGTCTTCTTACAAGAATGTGATTCCATACGAGCCTAACAAAATGTTATTTACTACATCAACTAAGATGTTTTTTAAATCACTACAGAACTTGCTGTTGTTACTCTCAACTTTGGTTAACTATTGTATTCATTTTTTGTCACCTAAAAAAATCTGTCTTGGTTGGCTTCTATTTTTTTGAGTGTCGCAAACAAGCAAGTGTCGTCGTCGTGTGGTGACTCTACCATGTCGACGGTGACGGTGACCTTACAGCGACAACTTCCCGCCGGCGTGGAACAACGGCAACTGTCGCCGGCAGGTTAACTCCGTCCTAAACCGGCCCGGCGCTCGCCGCTTGTCGCCAACATGTAATTACACTACACTGGTTATTATTGTATGAATACCGAATAGCAGCACGACTGCTTAGGGCGGGAACTCTATGTAATTACTTATTTAAAATATGAAAATCCCGTCGTAATTGTCAAGGTGCTGAAACCCTTTGGTAAGTTATACAGCTATTTTGATCAAACGTGGCAAAGCACCACCTTGCGGGCTTGGTAAAATTTACTACTAAATAAAACACCTCATTAGAATCGACTATTCGTTTCGCGTCGGAAGGCGTGTTCTTCTGTCTTATTATATTTTAGCTAGGTCGTCGTCGTAGTCTACAACTTTAATTCTTGAACCGTCATAACGCCCCGTCTTATTGACCGCGTCAAGTTACGAGGAAGAAATGACCTCAAAATTAATCATCAACAATAGAGTATTTGCCTGATATTAAATTTCATATATTAATTTGGATAACATATCAATATACGTAGTATGATAAAATAATTCAAAATCAAGTTTGAAATTGGTAATAAAATAAAAAAGTTATAGCCTTTTAAAGTTTTTTGTCTATCTCTTTCTCACGAAACGATGTTTTGCGTGTAGTTCATATGGCGGTTGAGTAATAGGATATCATATTACTGTATTTTCCCCTCTGTCTAAAAGCGAGTTTTAAACATTTATATCTTTCTTTTTTTTAAAGATATTAAAAAAACTATTTATATTAGGCTATTCGGAAGGTAAAAAAACTTCAATTTAAATACTAATAAAAAATTAGGCAAATACCCTATCAAGTGGTTGACCGGACATTATTTCCTTTCATTCTGCAGCTATCTCTAAACCCAAAGGTACTTTGATCTTCTTCTATCGAAATGTAAAATTTCAGTGAGTGACCGACCGATGACTGAGGTTTCTTGGGGCTCCTGGGGGTGCAATTGGTTGGGATTTTTTCCAAAATTCCCGCGACACCCGTGAGATGGAGCGCGGGGGGGAGCGGGAAACTATTTCCACGCGCGCGAAGGTTTTCTCTAGTGTAGTCAAACTATAATGGGCCTCAAATGATCTTATCCGTATTATATATTAGTAACACTGTCATCAAACAAAAGTGTTTTCATTAAAATTCAAAATTATTTTTTTGTATTCCGATTGTGTGTTTGCCCCAAACATGTTCCTAATAGTTAAAATACCATTATCTGGTTTATTTTAATATTTAACCACGTAATTGTTCCGAAAATACAAAGAGTATAATTTCATTCGTATCATTAACATCGTATTCCGTTATAAAATGAACGTGTAACCTACTAATTATGTAAAAATATAATGTTTTATGGAACATTTCGCTCTGAATATGCATGGTTGAAAGGTTCCACAAAAGACATTGATCATTATAATGGATTTAACGTCGGTCTTCGATACTTTGTATTACAATTCGTAATTTCAAGCTTGGTACGAGTATAACGATATTTTGGACATTCACCCGTACATATCACCTCATACTTACGACCTTTATAAATTGCAATAATTATAATTTAAAATAGTTAGAACTTATTCAATTGTTGTGCCCTTACAGGGTTCCTGTTGAAATGTAGTTTAAACTAACGAGTACATAAGTGCATTAAATGATATGATATATTATGATACGTCCCAATCTCGTAAAAATTAGAGACTACTTCTATGTGACACCTGTCTAACAATAATTTGGTAAAAGTAGCTACACCTTTTTATAAAGAAACTTTGTATGTAGCTTAGATTTTACCTACTGAAACAAATGTGGTTTTTGTAACTAATACGTATGTAGAAGCGCTATAATAGTGTAAGTTAGCTTAAGTTTATGTGTAATCGAAACCTAACCGTTCTTGTTATTGTCAACCAATTTATGTATTCATTTATCAAACTACAAAATGAAAATAAACTTAACTACACGCAAAATAAAGGTTCTGAGGTTTATAACAATGGGAAACGGACAAATACGAAGTAATATTTGAATGATACGTGATAATAGTTTGATGAGTTTACGATCTGAATGACTGTTCGACCACCCTCGTCGGCCGGCAGATGGAAACTGTGGATAAGTACTGCAGGATAGTTATCATAAAAAAACTGGATATGCAGTACCCATATAGGAAAAACAAAAACCTAAAAAGAAATTTAATCAATTTTATCGTATCTTATCTCACAATATCTTTTTACAAAAGTAGCTACAACTAAGTAGTATGTAAAAGTATAAAAACCCATTAGTGAAACAAAGGTGATTTTTAAAACTTTCACAGACAAATTCCTGGTAAAAGTTAGGTAAAAGATTTAAAAAGCTCAAAGTCTAGAAGCGTTGATAATAAGCTTAGTGATATTTTCAGCAAACGGTTGAAATAAGAAGACGAAGAGTCCACCAAAGTCCTAGAAGTTACGTAAGTCCCGCCGGGAATACAACAGACCCGCGGGAAAATGAGAAAGTGGTCGTGATTCTTCATTTCATCTTCATTTTTAAAAAGAAATTGCAGATTCTTAATATTATGTTTAAATTATTGTGTCCGTATTTGTAAAAGTTTTGTGATGATGATGAAAAACAAGAGTATTAAACACATACAATAAAAGAAAACCAAAATAATTAACTTTAGTAAACCCATACAATTGTACTTGAAACTATTGCCGAATAAGTGTTTTCTTATTATTTTATTTAACTTAGGTATAATTACTTGAATTAATAAATTATTACTTACTAACATAATAATAACGAATAAATTGGTATTACCATTTTATTACGATACAAAAAAAGTCCGTTTATTCATCACCATAACATTGTTATTGCTAAACTCACCGTCAAGCAGGAACAGCAGCCGGAACAGAATCCCGATCCGCCTCATCCTGCACATGCCACCACCACTCAACTATCGCGACACCAACTTACATCACAAACTACGCGCTCAATATTTCGCCTACTCTTTAATACTTCGATTACGTCTCTTATATTTTCGGCTTCGTCTCTTATGTTTCCGACTACGATACTTTAACACATCGACTACGGCTTCGGCTACGTGCGCTCGCCGCGCGGTCCCGCGGAGACTGGCGTAGCGCCGCTACGCGCCGTAGAGCCGCTACGACTTACATACAGGATGATTTGGTTTAATAAGTCGCTGCAGTTTGCGTATGAATTTAGAGCGACAAGTTCGTTACTCCGTGAGTCGAAGCGTAGCTCCCGGCCTTGCTCACGTTTTGATGAATTTTCGGAGAAAATGTAATGTGTCCTTTCTAAAGCCTTTGTAGTGCTTTAATAAGTATGTTCTCCGCGTAGACGTCTTTATAGTCGTTTTTGAACAGGATTCACGATTGATATTTGATAATTTAAAAAAATTTGTTACTCGATCTTATTGTTCTAGGTCTTAAAAAACGGACTAATTGTTACACGTTTTTAACAATAATCTTGTGTATATTGTTTTGATACATTCAATATTCAATACACACAACATACAGACAAATCAGTCTTACTTGTGTTCATCTTTATTTATGATGCCATTTTTTACTTACTCGATATCGTTTTTACGTTGTAGTGAAATCAAGCTCTGCTTGTCACTGAACGGGTTAACACCCACGATGCAATTTATCGAGAGGTTTACGTCAGTTTTTTACTAATTTTATTTAGTGAATTACATACAAGACAAGCTTTTTCGGTCATATGTACTCGTACCGTATCTTTAATGCGACATTTAATGAAACGTTATAGGTTTTCAGCAGACCAGAACGATCCTTTTGTCAAAACCACCCCCTCCGCGACCAACCGCCTTCTCTGAGTGACACGTCCGATATTACTGAACCCCCTGTAGCTCCAGGTTCATTCACACTGTCAACAACTACGCAAGGTAACTATTAACGCATTTGTATTAATAGACGCGGAACCGAGGCGCCTCGCCTGGCGTTACGTAAGTCATAACAGTAATGTACACTTATACACAGGGTGGAGATTAAGAGGGCTCTGAAACCTGATAGTCTGTTCCGAGAAAATGACCACAACTTTTATTAATATTGGAAACCGATGCACAAAGGACGAGTTAGACATCTTAAATCCGGGAATTTCATCACTGAAAAAAAAAGTTACTTCTATCAAGATTGTGATTGTTGTGCTGATGTTGATTCCATACGAGCCTAACAAGACGTTAGATAAAGAATTTACTGTTGTTACTATCCGCTTTTTTTGTCAACTAAGAGAAAATCTCACTTAGTTGGATCACTTTTTTTTAGTGCTGCATTAATTTGATCAAACGGCTAGGGCACACAAGTTGAACTCAGCCGGATCTTTGGATAGATATATAGCTACTCAAATGCCCAGTTAATACAACTGAGTATTACAATTATGATATTTTTGTTGTCCTTTTAACAAGGAACCAAAAATAAGGAACGCGAGCGAGATCTTCCTTAAAATAATGTTTTGTCCCGCTAGAGGACGCCCGTGACTTAGTGCTCCCCCTAATTTCTTCCTGTGTGGTGTCGTTTTTTAATAACCATTTTTTTTCCTGGACCCCTACAGTGCCCAAGGAATATTACCTCCAAATTTCAAGTCCTGAAATCTAGCGGTGAGGCTGTCAATTTTAGTCGGTCGGTCACAAAATATTTTTTTTATTTAAATATAGATTATAGTTGGGCTCAGGCTTTTTCTCGTGTTTTAAATACTGGATGGTAAACGGGTGACTACTGACTTTACATCTCGCTTTTATCCAGTCTTCTGTTTTGCTAAACCTATGTTAGAAATTTCAAGTACAAATTCTATAATTTAATAATCATAATTAAAAATTTAAGGATAACGAATGAAAATACTAAAATGGTCCTGGGCTGGACATGTCTGCCGTATGCATCCGGACCGACGGAGCAAGATCACCATCGACTGGATCCCGAGAAACGGCAGCCGGAGTAGAGGCGGACCAAGAAGAAGATGGTGGGATAAATATAAATTCAGACCAGACTGGAAAGGATTAGCCAGAACAAGATATGAATGGAGAAATGAGGGGGATGTCTTTGCCAAGCAGTGCAGTGCAACACTAAATAGGGTAAAATTAGATAGATAGATGGAATAAATAAAAAAAAAACAATTTTAGTAATAAACACAATTTTATTTTATGTCAATGGGCATTCTTGTTCGAATTGACCTAGTCCCAAACTCGGTTCTAGGCTTGTCCTATGGGTACGAGGCAACAAAAAACCAATTTTTACAGTGAAAAACATACTTAAATATATAAAAACAGTCAAGGCTTAAAAACAAATACTCGCGTTCATCACAAAATTATTAGCCCATATCGGCAATCGAATCTAGGGCCGCTATAGGTGAAAAACTTAAGTAAATGGCCTCTTGCATGTAGTTGTGTACACAACTTATATAGAATTTAAGTCAAATTCAAATAAAGAATGATGAACGGTCTCTACAGATGTGTTACAACTACAATCATGCAAGAGGTCATTTACTTAAGTTTTTCACCTATAACTAACTATAACTTCCTATTTAGGCCCAAAAGTCTTTTATTTATTGCCTTTCAAAGGTATTCTTTGCAGCATTCGTTCAGTATAGCTCAGTCGAAAACGACATGTTCCATCATACTCAATTTTATTATTATCTTTAGTTATTCAAAAACAGATTCAGACTTTTTAATACATATAGCTATTTATTTTATTCACAGCTAATGACATTAAAAATCATCAATTTCAATTAAATTAAATGACATCAAAACATTACGGAAAAAATAATTAAGTAAGTCATTGCATTGCAAAAATTATAGTTTTGTAAAAGGTTCTTCCTTAACCCTATAGGGTGAATATCCTTAAATCGAAGATCTTGCAGAAATAGTTATAATTGAGCTTTAAACGGACGAAGTGGCATGTAAATACTATATTATAATATAAATTTCGTCAGGTAGCAGGCGTCGATCTCGTATGACATCGAATCGCGACTTATCGGCGCCGGGCGTTAATAGCCCCCCGGCACGCCGGGGTCCCGCGCCGTGCTCTCGCCGGCAACCTGACGAGTTCCGGCCAGGCGCGCGCTCATTAGCGATTGGTTTACTCATCTCGAAATTTGTGCTTACAAGTCAATTTCACTGAAATTACAGCGCTATAGCTCTGAAAAGGTCATTCAGGTTAAGATTGAATCGGTTAGACCGGCGTCAGGGCGGGTGGGAGCGAGAGAAAAGAAAGTACACACCCAAAGGTATGTCTTATGCATTGATTGCACTGGTACTCACAGGGGCTCTATTCTACTCGGTATAACAATATCGCTTTTGACATGTTACCGTATTGTCAACGTTATGATAACTCTTATTCACTTGACAGTAATGGCGGCCGAGTTGAAAACAATACGATGACAAAAGCAGTATGGCTGTGCCGGGTAGAATAAAGCCCTGGATGAAATGCATACTCATAATTATGATATAGTATTTTGTTAAATAAGTTTGTATTCGTCTTGCTTTTTTAATTTGCTGACCAATCGGCACTAAAACTGATTGAAAAAATAAATACAAACTAATATTACCGACAAAAAAATTGTGCTATCCGTAAGTCTTTTTGAAATGATTGTGATCATAGAGTATTTAGAAAGCATAATTTATAACCATTATCACTGTGTTAGCCGAAAGACGGTTACTTCAAAAGTTCAAACAAAAACATGGCCCTGAAGCCGAATTACAAACTGTTCTACCTATCCAGCCAAATACCAGGCAGTAAAAGGGACAAAGTAATAGCAGTCTTATAACTCTATCCCTTCCGCTCTTTGGAATGTGGCAGGTTTTCGCAGCCCTGAACAGACTTGACTCTATCCTTTTGTGTTCCAGCAACACGCTCCAACAAACTTTGTTTTAGATTCTAATTTGATTCGATTCCCGATCCGCCGTAATGAGCGCCGCGAAGAATCCGCCGCATTAGTTCCAGCCTGAGTTCAGGCACTAATTATAATATAAGTTGACTACCCTCGGATACTTCGGGTCTCGGTCGCCCCGCAGGGCCGCGAGCACTAATTAATACTCGGAGATCAATCATCAGTAGCTTACGTTTTAGGTGTAACCAAACCGGAGTACATTTCCTAGGTACATATTATGTGTACGTAATAAATTTATTTAATATTTTCGCATCGTTATAATTTATAAATAGCCTACAACCCTAACACCTCCACGACAATTTTTATAACACCCTGTTGATTAAAATCGGACTACTTAATACAATGAAACATCCAATGTTTGATAGACTGTGAAACATATAATCATTATTTTGGCTTTGCACAGTAGGGAAAAAATGGGCGGGAAGCACGATCGATCGTCCAGTCATCGAGTAGGTAATAAAATCATTGTAATAAAATTGGTTTGTGTGTCGATTTCCGGAACCAGCCGGCGTCCGGCGGTGATTGCGCTCGTCACTTTGTCGCCGTGAGTCATCGCGTATATAGGCCCACTTAACGTTGCTTAACGAGTCGACATATTTTCAGTTTATCAGAGTAATTCTGCGAAACGGAAATCAAGAAGTATGTTTAATTGTACATTTTTGCAGGTCAGTTAAATATTAAGGGAGAATCAGGGGACAAACTCATAAAAATACCTGGTCCGAAGGTAAGCTCAAAGCTTGAGCTATGGATACTAGACAACAACAGTAAACAAACTTATATTGAGAAAAAGATACACAAATACTTTGCTTATACCGGAAATCAAACCCGGCTAGCTTCGTAGCCAGAGTCTCTACCAACTAGACCGATCGCGTTGTAAAAAGTCAAAGTTGTGAGCAATGTTGCAGGGCAAGATCATTTGGAGCATGCTGTATATAAAGTTGTGAATGAATAGTAACTTTTACTCGTTTTTGCTGGACTGCTCCACGATTCGAATAATATTCGTTGATTTTAAGTTTTGGGTAACCTTATTTTTCATTAATATATAAAAGTATTAGTGTCAAAGGTTTCGTTTCGACTTTTAGTTGCTTACATTATTAGACAACGTATAACCATGGATAATTAGTAGTTAATGACATGTATTGTTTTATATTTATTTTGTTTAATTAATATCTCTCTCTGAATAAAGATTAAACAAAGATCAAAGCAAAAAAATAATAAAGCAGAAAAAGTTACGTACTCTCCACAGGTGCTTAATGCAATACGATATAATTATTTTTAGCAACCCAGTAACCTAATGAGCTCCCACCTGAGACGCCCCCCCCCCCCCCCGTTACATTCCCCCTCACGTAACGAAGATACATTTCTGGCGAATACGGCTCGTTATCCGGCCGCTACTGACGAGTGGAAATACTGCGGTACGCTGCGACGGGGAGACTTCGCCGAATATGTGAGGAGTTCATACCAACAGTGTTTGACCCTGGGGGTATTTGCATGGGAAGTTTTAGTAGACCAACTTAAATATACAGTTTTTACTGTATTTATTCGCCCTTGTTATTCTGAGTTTAGAAAATTTTCCTGCCCAACTTATATAATTTATTATATTCATCCGAATTCTAGGATAAGTATTATCATTGTAATAAGCAATATTTTTAAAATATGTGTTTCTTGCGGCGTTTCTTCTCAGCAGTGATTCTCTTGGGAAGGTAGATTTTCGACGAATAAAAGTGCTTGTGCGGCCTCCTTGATGAATAAAATAATTAAGTTATGTACTATGAAATCTAGTCGCAAAAAATAAACGACACAATGTTAACATACAAGATGTTTTACTTTTCCTTTTTTATATTTTTTAGTTATTTAACGAGCTGAGTACCTACTGAAGTTAACTGAAAAAGTATGTTCTCATCCGACAAGTTGTGTCTTGTGGTTGATGTCACTTCATTAAAGTGTTTCAATGCATGAGGGCGCGCCCAGCCATTCAAATTGACGTTACACGGTTGCATCAATGTACGTAAAGGTGGTGAGGCATAGCTTCGTAAGTTAAATTAAAAAACAGGTTAAATAGAATCCTAAAGTGGTTCAACATTTTAAGGCCCGTGATGATACAGCTGAATTCAGTAGTAGTAGTAGTATTGTCGCAGCTATTGATTAACTGAATTCAAACCACTCTCACTTTAATACATTTTTTTTATGGCAAGGAGAAGGCACGCGAGCACTCAGGCCACCTCATGGTAAGTGGGGATCTGAGACCCATAGACATTTGAAATCTAAAGACTACAATCTCAAAACTGCAATCCTAAGACTTCAAATGCGTTGCCAACCCTGAGGACTAAGATGGAATGCCTCCATGCTAGTAATTTCACCGGTTGTCCTATCCCCACACAGGAACACAGCAATGCAAACACTGCTGGGGTTAATGGGTAAGATGGTGGTAGCTATCCAGACGGACCTTGCACAAGGTCCTATCACCACTACTACCCCCACCACTTTACTTCGACAAGGTACTAAATTGAACAGGTACCAACGAGTTGCACTGTACCTAGCCGCCAGTACGCAGAACAAAACGGAAGTCCGCGACACGAACGTTATTTATAGCAAATGCAGCATTAAGGCCGTAAGCCCTGTCCCGAGGTCGGAGCCGGCCCGAGCGAGACAGCCAGTGAGCGAGTGGACACAATGACACGCATCAGATATGTATTAAGATGGGAATGTTGCTGGTTTTAGCAAAAAATGGTTTCTTATACCTACCGGAATTTTTCGTAGATTTTTATTATTTCCTTAAGAAACATTGTGATAATTTCCACTAAGTAACTACCACGGTCAATAACAATTTTAAAAAACCTCTCCTGAACGGCTGTAGGGACGAGAGTTGGAGACAAGTAATAACACCGAAAGTCATCGGTGAACTCAGCTTTATTAGTAAGGTATCAATCTTATTATACTAGATTACATACATAGGAACAACAGTTCATATAATTATGATGTGTTTACACTACTACACGGCTCAAACAATTTTCATGAAACTAAACTAAAAACGTGCCGAACTAGCTTTAAAAAAGAAGAACGCGTCCAAATCGGTCCATCCGTTTGGGAACTACGATGCCACAGACAGATAAACAGACACACACGTTAAACTGATAACAACCCTCTTATTTTTTCGGAGGGTAAAAATTAGAGTCCTGTAAGCTCTAGCCGTCGATAGGGTCCTGTTCGTAGAAATAGATTGAATCATCATCATCATCATCATGAGCCGAGTGACGTCCACAACATTTTAACAGCATTATTTGTACAAAATTTATTTTCATCAGTCTATAAACCAACACGAATCATATGGTTTCAGTGGCGTTTTATACTTTTAATAAGAATAGAAATTGAAAGTGAACCCGCTGGAAGGACCGAACATCAACGTGCACACAAGGGTTATAATCGTGAATAAAATATCCTCATTTGCATTTCATAATGTTTTAACGATGCTGCAGGAAAATATTTGTATGCAATCGTATCAAATTAAAGATTGCATTAATATTTTGTGTATAAATTAGAACAGGTTAAAATTATAATAAAGTGGCTGTCAGACTCCAAACTAGCATTCCCTATACAGGTGGAAAGTTGAGATGGGGCATTAAAGGCAGCTACCAGATCCCTCGCTGCCACGCGAAAATGATCTTAGGAGACCTTTCCCAACTTTTTGAGTGATGACAATCGACATTCACAGATTTTTGATAAAATGTACAGTCAGCGAGAAAATCGTCAGAATTGAGTAATTTTTTTTTTAATGCCAAATGATCCCATTCCCATAAAGGATTAAAACACTCTTTGAGACCAACTGAGGTTAGAGTACTAGAACACCCACAAATCAAAGAAAACTTTTTCTTTGGGGGATCTGGTAGCTGCCCTTAATGCCCCACCTCAACTTTCCACCCTGTATATCTTGGACTCTCAAATTTTCCGGAATAAATAGAGAGCCTATTTGCTATTCCATGCTATAATCAATTTTTGCGCCCAATTTTATCAAAATCCGTTGTGCCGTTTCAGCGTCATTGAGTAACAAACGCCCAAACTTTCGCATTTATATTATAAGTTAGATAAGATAAACGTCATACATATTTTATGTAGTTATGAATATGAAAGCCGGAGACGTAACTAAGAGTAGTTTTGGCTTAAGCACGAACCCCGTCCGTCCGCCGCGGCTCGCCGCCGCCGGAACTGGCGCTGAACTCAAATAAATTAAATTTGTCTCGCGACTCGAGCCGCTTTAGCGATCGTTTAAAAGCGCAATTTTTTGATAAGCGCTAATTCAGAGCGCTGTTTGCGCAAACAGTAATTCACTCGGCGGACAAACACAATTTAAGAGAGCCAACAGCTTCCGATCGCATCTCCTCCGCGAATTGCAACTAAATCAACATTATTTAAAAATCCAGTCAAAAGTCAGACTCGAGCATCGAGGGTTCCGCAACAACGCCTTATTTCCATGGAATATTAGAAACGTAGTAGTCCTACTAATGCTTCGTGTAATTATATTTATTTTAATAGCCACGCCTTACCGGACACATCTACAGCTCTTTCAAATTAACAGAACGCCGAGAGACTATTTTACAACCGCAACACAAAGTTTTTGACATTTTTCGTCCTTTATCTGAGTTTCTAATGATCCGATCTTGTGCAAACTACTAAATCCTACAACTATTCTAACGCTCAGGACGATAGCTTCTGTCATTTCTGGTTAAAATGGTCTTGACAGACAAACGGACATACGGACAAGAAAATCACCTTATGAAGGTTCTGTATTTCAGTTTTAGGTATGTAACCTTGGAAAATCGTTCAAGGGCGAGCGTTCAAGAGATTCTTTAACTTTCACGATATTTACACAAGGACATACCTAGTAATTTGTAGTTAAAAGGGACTTAATCGCGTAAAATTAACATTATTAATTATTACCCCGACGGTTCTATGGTGGTCACGAGTAGACTCAATCGCAATATCTTACGTATTTTCTTAACTTTATTTTCCAAGTAAGTCCTTTTTTTTTTCCGTCCTCGAGTCGATCATAGTGGACGTGTCGCTAGTTCTAACAAATTGCACTTTAAAATAATAAATCATTTTTAATTCTCATTCGCCGGTAATTAGACCTTATTATCATTATGTATAAAGTCCTATTTAAAAAATAAATAGTGTTGGACTAAAGTCATTATCGTGTGTGCGTCTTAGTAACAACGGCAGCTTAATCACCCTGAGTAAACGAGAAGGACTCTGATTTTTCATCCCTTTCATCGCATCAGTTATCAAGCAATAAGCGAACCTCGCACCAGGAAACAAGGTTGACATTGCATACAGCAACCATGAGCCTTATGAGATCACCGAACAAAACTAGCCTAAGTAGTAATCCTACAGGCTCCCAGCCAGATCTAAGCAAACTTACAGAAACCTATGCCAGCGACTCGCAAATCACCCTACGTAAACGTAAACAACCAGATTTCGAAAGTGAAATAAAAAATGACCTTCATGGATTTCGTCAGGATATGAAAACACTTATGGATTTATGCAGGTCTCAAAAGGATGACCTACAGGGGGTGAGGTCGGATGTGTCTGAAATTAAAGACCAGCTTACAAATATAAGGTCTACGACCGAAAACCTCATCATCGAACACAATCAATTCAAGGCCGATATGGCCGACTTCAAAGAATCTCTTAACTTTCATTCCCAGAGGCAGGATGCTTTGAATACCCGCGTGGAGTCAATTGAAATCAGCACTATCAGAATCGAATCTTTAGAGCAAGATGTATCCGGCTTAAAAACGGCCTACGACGAGCTGCAAGTTGAACACTATATGCTACAGCAGCGGGAGCGCCTACATAACCTAGAAATTGCAGGAATCCCGGAGAACCAAACAGAAAATCTCACCATAAGCGTTATAAATATTGCAAAAGCCGCTGGTGTAGAAATAACCGCCGAAAGCATTCGTCATGTTAACCGTGTGCAGCCCCGGGTGGAAGTTGCTGGCAGGCCACGAAATATCGTCGTGCAATTGAACTCCCTACTTATTAAGGATAGCATTATATCCGGTATCCGCAGGAAGAAAGGTCTTACTACCTCAGACATTGGCAGACCAGGTGAACCACTGAAGATTTATGTAAATGAACATCTGATCCCGTTTTATAAACAACTACGCAAGGAGACCAAAAACGCGGCGGACGCGGCCGGCTATAAGTATGTGTGGGTACGGAATTGCAAGATTTTTGTGAGGAAATCAGACAAGTCGGCTATTATTTACGTGCAGAAAATGAGTGATCTAAAAAAAATAAGGTGACTTTTCTTTAGTAACATATGTGTATTAAATTTCACGCAGTTAACATTAATACTTATTAATATTCTCGTCATGATTTTATGTAAAGTAATCCTTATATTATCATATATTGTCGTAACTATAATTAACCTGCTGCTTACAACTTCAAATTATTATTATTTCTGCAACAAAACGGCGATCTGTACCCACATTTATAATTATAAACTTAAACTTGATCAGAGTAATATTGTTGTGCTTGCTCGTAGACCCCGAGTTAACTTATCGTTTACTATCGAAATACTCTCAATCTGTGCTTATAGTACTCGTAAGATAAACATCCATAGATCAGTAACTATTTATTATACTTCAATACTACGTCATCGACTAGCTTTTTCCTTGTATCTCGCCCACAGGTATCACTCCACAAATCACCCTGTTGCATATAAAATAGGGTTTATATTTCATCACCATGTCACGAAATTGGTACGTGTATATGTATATAAAGGTAGCAAATTAAATTTACTATTAATACCCCGTATTATGTTACAACCGATTATGAACTATTTTCGCGAGTCTGTCAGTTACTATTGCATAATCGTCTTAAAACTCACTAAACCAATACATTATGTTGTAATTATAAAGATCACACTACCAGTTTATGAAATGGCTGTAATATTAATTGTTATTTATAAAGTTTGCAATGGCTAGTACATCAAATAGTTACACGAAACTAAATATTATCTATCAAAACGTCCGTGGACTTCGAACGAAATGTCTTGATATCTATAACAACATACTTCAAAATGATTATGACCTAATATTTTTGACTGAAACTTGGTTACAGAGCGACATTTTGGACTCCGAACTTTGTGATTTTAGATACGACGTATTTCGTTGTGATAGGAACCTTCAACTCTCAAACAAATGCACGGGTGGCGGCGTAATGGTGTGCGCCCGCCGCAACCTTTGTGCCGCGGTGCGCCGCGAGTGGTCATGCTCGGGCATCGAATCGCTGTGTGTGAGCATACCCGCCCGCGCGCTCGGTGCCTCGGCCGACCTTATCGCGGCCGTAGCATACCTTCCACCAGTTGAGGATAACTTGCCTTACAACATAGATAATATAAAGACCAATATAACGCATATGTTTGAAATTTACCCAAAATGCAATTATCTATTGTTAGGTGACTTTAATTTGCCTTGTATATCATGGAGCAATGATTTAGGTTTTTCTTTGCTAAGTCAGGGCAAAACCGATTATCAAAACGCTGCGTTATCATTCGTGGAAGAAATGCAATACTTGGGGCTGTCTCAATACAATTTTATTGTAAACTCGTGCAACAATATTTTAGACCTATGTTTTAGTAATCTCCCTTTGTCCGTGTCTCAGTGTCTGCCAATCTCTAAGTTAGACGTTTATCACCCTTCGCTCTCTATTGACATTCTGGACCTTTATGTAAAACCATTAAAAAATAGTAAGATCCCAAGGTTCAACTTTTTTAAAAGCGATTATGGAAAAATAAACGCATACTTAAAACGAATTGACTGGGTAAACCTTTTAGATACTGATGACGTAAACAAAGCTGTAGATATTTTTTATAATAGGCTTAATGAGTGTTTCTCGTTATTCGTCCCTATATCATACCCAAATAATGATTCCTATCCCATATGGTACAGTTCCTCTCTTATCAAAATAATACGTGAAAAAACAAAACTACATCGTAAATGGAAAAGGTTCTCAAATCCGCGCGATTACGATGAGTTTTCATTACTCAGGGCTAGACAAAAACGTGTGCAGGATCATTGTTTTCAATCTTTTACTAATAACACGGAAACATACATCAAACGCTCTCCAAAATTTTTTTGGAAGTACGTTAAATCCAAACGCGGAGGCTCCAGTTATCCTAATTGCTTCAGTCTAGGAAACGATACTTACAGTAATGGTAGGGAAATCTGTAACGCATTTAATACTTTCTTTGAAAGCGTGTTTGAAACCTCAAACTCATCGTCTAATCCTTTAAATAGCCCTCAGTGCAGTAATCAGTGCGATGTTTTGTCCGGCATTGAAGTAACACGTGACATCGTCCTAAAGTTCTTAAAGCGCTTGGATAAATCTAAGGGACCAGGATGCGATGGTGTTCCACCAATTTTTCTGTTTTCATGTGCTGAAAGCCTTGCATATCCGTTATCTATTCTCTTCCGTCAGTCATTAAAGGATTGTATTTTCCCTCCGATCTGGAAAAAAGCTTATATCGTACCCATACACAAAAAAGGTTCAAAGTCAAATATAGAAAACTATCGACCCATCTCTATCCTCAATACCATAGGTAAAGTATTTGAATCAATTGTTTTCGATGGTATTTATCCTCTTGTAACTCATAGCATCTCAGATAAACAACACGGTTTTCTAAAAAGACGCTCAACTGTTTCCAATTTGGCCTGTTTCTCGAATTTTGTCCTGACTGAAATGGAAGGTGGTGGACAGGTTGACGTGATATACACGGACTTCGAGAAAGCGTTTGACCGAGTGGATCACGTCATCCTCCTCACAAAGCTTGAAGCTATAGGAATCCACGGTGACTTACTTAGATGGGTCAAGTCTTACCTCACCAGGCGTTCTCAGGCTGTGGTTCTTGGTGGTTATAGGTCCGATTATATTGATATTCCATCTGGCGTGCCTCAGGGTTCTCACCTCGGACCTCTCTTCTATAATGCGTATATATATGACATAAACACATGCTTTGTCAACGCTCGCCATTTACTATATGCAGACGATAAAAAAGTATTTATGCGTGTACAATCTCTAGCTGACTGCGAGCTACTGCAAAGCGATCTCAATAACCTTAACGTTTATTACTCACTAAATAAGATCACACTGAGCATTAGTAAGTGTCAGTGCATTAGTTTCACTCGCAGCCCTAAGCCAATAAATTTCTCATATAGCTTCAATGGCGTTGCGGTGAAGAGAGTCGTCGTTGTGCGGGACCTAGGGGTGATGCTAGACTCAAAAATGACCATGAGAGACCACGTAGACCTTATAGTGAATAGATCTTTTCGCAATCTAGGTTTCGTAATAAGAACCTGTAAACCCTTTCAAAGCTTATTAAGTCTCAAGATTGTATACTATGCGTATGTAAGAAGTATCCTTGAATATGCCTCTCCTGTATGGTCAGTCTGTTACGCCACTCATAAAGACCGTATTGAGAGAATCCAGAAAAAATTCTTATCACATCTAAATTACAAGTTCAGAAAACCTAATCTAACCTACACTGATAACTGCCAGGAGTACAACTTACTCACGCTTGACGAGAGACGTAAATTGGCTGACATGACCCTACTTTACGATATAATTAGAGATCGCATTGATTGTCCTGAACTACTATCGAGCCTGTCGCTCCGTGCCCCAAGGCGCCGCACCAGACATACCACCCTGTTTCATGTCCCCTCTCACTCGACAAACTATGGTGCCAATGCAGTGCTGTCTCGCATCCCTCGTCTGTATAACACGGAGTTTTACAGTACTGATCCATTTTTGGGATCCAAACACAAGTTTAAAAAAGATGTTTTCACGATTTTATTAAAGAAAAAACTAAATAGGTAGAATAGAATAGAATAGAAATAATTTGTATTACACTTTAAATGAGTTTAAGTCATAAAAAAAAAAGAGAAGAAAAAATGTAGATTTCAATTTTCTGGTAGGTAGGTTGTAACATTTTTAAGTGAGTTCCTGACGGTAAAAAAACTTGGGATAGCATTTTATTACATTGTAGCTACTTAACTGGTTTGCAAGATGACAAACACGCGAAAAGAAATGAAGTAAAGTTGAATGAAATCAAGTATTTAGATATTTTAATCTTCATTCTCTTAAATATTAACTATTTGGATGTTTTAATAGTTTTAAAAAATAATTATATCCTCATAAGATTAAACTCGGCATAGCTTGGAATTAAAAGACTGTGGGTGCTGGTTTGTTTTTGCTTTGCTTCATTTCCTGTACCAACAGAATTGTATGAAATCTAAAGAACATAATTTCAACTGATTTGAATGGGTGGGTACCATCTGTGGGCAGGTGCAGGCAAATTAATTACTTAATAACTTAATTAGTTTCCATTCGACTGGGTCTGCGGGCAATGCAAAGCATAAACATTTCTGAAACAAAGACCCTTTGTATCTTGTTTGTTTTAAGCATTTTTCTTAAGTTACATTTTCACTATGTTTGTATTCTCTTTAATTAAGTAAGTGATGGATAACTGTCATTGGCCTTCTTTTATGTAACGAATACTATGTAATAAGTATATTTAAGGCTGTTGTTGTCCTGAATAAAATAAAATAAAATAAATAAAAAATAAAATACAATAAGGTTCGCTTTGTTTTCGATAACATTAAAACGAAATGACACATCTAAATTTGAAATGTACTGACATGAGACTTATCAAATGTAAAATTAAGCCGTGACCTCAAACCGAAGTTACTTAGCACCTCCGTACACATACCACATCAAAATCGTTTCGAGCTTGCGCTAGCAAACGTGTACGTAAGATGAACCAACAGATGACAAAGGCAATTGCCACCTAACCACACACGGGCGCCGGGATGTGTGTGCGTCAATTGTATCACAATTCGACGCCGGCCCGACTCCACTACTACACACGAACACCGCAATCCATGTGATTTGTCCGTACCCGTGTAGAATCATTGTATTAACGCTCCTCCTCAGTGTTTAATGGATCAAAATTCGCGAGCGCTAAGCGCCGATTAAATCGGAAATGAGCGCGATTGCCGGCGCCAGTCCCGCGGCCCGGCGGCCCCGCAGCCCCATAGCCGGAGGCCCTCGGTGCCTCTCGGAGGAGTTTTTCGCGAGGCTCATTTCCGCGCATCCGTCTCCACCTAAAATTACCATTTGGAATGAATTTTGCATTGTTCTATTAAGAAATTAATCATGCAAAGTTTTTAAAGAAAAATTGGTTCAAAGAATGTATAATACATATAATATGTATAATTTCTATGTCTATACGCCGAACTTAGAAAGATTTTAGAGAAAATTGACTTGTTCTTTTTCAAACTGTTATAAGAAAAATCGTTATTAAGGAATGATTTAATCGTTATTAACCAACCGAGTGCAGTCGTATTAAGTGATGTTTTTAACTAATTTAATTAATAAGCTACAAATGAATGTAAATCCACTAATGCGTGTTTGTATTATGTACGACGGAGCAATTGGGGATGCCTCGAGACAAAATGTAACCATTAGGAACCATGTAACTATCACCTCGCGTATCTTGCCATTAGTTAAATAATGAAAGGACAAATTCAAGTCCACACAAAAGTCATCAACATAAGCAAGAAGGAAGCAGTTTAAAAGAAGTTCGTAATAGAGTAATACTGGTTCTACAAAACCACCTGCAATCGGAAACAAAATAATTGAGTGTGTTCATCTCACCACAGACCCACCAATATAGCAAAACAGGGCACCATAAAAGAGCGACACGAGCTCCAAAGTCCACCCTGCCCCGCCACGACACAACTCAGTCTCTGCGACAAACTGCGCGCGGTGCGACACATTTCTTAGAATACTTTTGACCCGTGACTGCTTCTCATTTACTAACTCTCTGTTAATAAGCAACTCTCAAATTGTAGGTACTACGAAACCAAATCGAATACTGCAAGAGTCTCATTTGTACTAACTAGGTTCTATCAGCAAGAATTTCGAGACTGATCTATTCAGACAACAGCGCTGATTGTGAACCTGCTAACGACTGGTCTGTTGACAGTGCGACTCGCCGACAGCCACGGCCGACGCGACACGCGCCGTAACGAGCGACGCGCGACAATTACTCGCTCGTCGCCTGTCGCGGTTGCCGCCCGCGGCGATAGCCATGTATTTCGATCACGTGCCTCGGCCAGTTTAATGCGAAATGTTTAAATGCAAGTTGTTTTCGGCGCTCGGCAGTTCTATTAGAACTTGAGTTTTGGTTAATGATGTAACGTTATGTGCGACGGAGAATGACGTCTAATGTTAACTTTCGGGGAAAGACATTCCACGATTACTAAATAAAAGGCAATTTCAAATGATATGAAGCGCTAGTCCATATTACTCCATGTTACCGACGTGTAACAGAGCCCTCATGTGGCCAATAAACTGAATAAATATTATTTTGAATTTTGAATTTTGATGCTAAATTTCATTAGGGTCACTATATCCCACAATAATTTTATGTGGAACCAAGGGACTTTGAATTTTAGCGCACTTTAGGATGTCTTTACCCCCGACGCAAACAGAGGTTTGTTATAAGTTTGACGTGTGTAACTGTACGTCTGTCCATGGCATCGTAGATCCCAAACGGTAGACCGATTCAGAAGAGAAAAAAATAAGTTTATTCGGGTCGGTTCTTAGCTAGTTTTGATGAAACTCAGTCGTTCCATTTAAAAATTATCAGCTCTGACAGTAGCGGCATTATATTAAGGGTTTTTATCTATTCTAATAGTTATTACCCCTACTAAGGTTGTCTGGAAGAGATCACTAATCAGCGATTAGACCGCGTGTTGTTTACCTGTGTTATTTTTAATTGTACTGCTTCTCTGTAGTTTTTTTATCTGGTATACAATAAAGTGTTTTGTATTTTAAATATTGTACCTATTGTTATTCTAATATCGTTAACCTAAAAAAGTTCTTAATCTTTACTAAGTAAACATTTTGGACAATAATTAGTACTCGTAACCCATACGACTTGTGATTTACTGTCTCATTCTTAAGCGTAATATTGCGAGTGATCGTGTGTCGTCTGTCGGCGCGATTTGGTCAGTTATCGCATAAATCCTTCCGCGAACGGCCGATAAATCCGTCGGCGGCCGCGGCGGCCGTGCTTCACGATCGAGGGCGCGCTGTCCGGCCGCGACAACTGCTGTCAGATGAGGCGCTCTACATTGCGCGCTACTTACAAAAAAATATGGGATGGGTAGTTTAAAGGTTCCGTGCCGAAAGGGTAGCAACTTTGTTGTTTTTATTACTAAGCTAACTTCTATCCATGTAATGTAACTTGAACTATTTTCACAAAATATTTACATACATACATAATTATAATTACATACAATAACTCTAAAAACTTTTTGTTAATTCTGTAACCTGGGTGAGCTGTTGATTATAGCAAACGGAGTGTCATTATGAAAAGGCTCAATCTGCAAATTACAAAACTATTTTTTTATAATTTTCCGCGAAGTACTTTATCCCCTCCTTATCTCCGAAGTTTATGGACCAAACAATCCTGAGTTAAGGATAATTATTTTAATATTATCCACGTGAAAACTGAAATGAAGTTGTGAAATTTTACAGTTTTGGAAAAATTTGCATAAAGCCTTATAAATCTGTATTAAAATTTAGGTTAGTCAAAACGGACTTTGATTGCGTGGAAAAGTTCATAACCAAATGAGTTTTATTCGGTGCTTAATCGGTTTTTTTTGCAGTTGAAAGACTTTGTTACGTTTCTCGTTATGCCTTACTTTGTCTTATAATATACCCTAATGACAGCAAAAGTGTTACTGGTGTAACTTAGGTGTTCGGTAAAAAAAAGATAAACTAACAAACCGTTAATGGACTACGTCCATATCCATCAGATCATTTACAGTGGAGATCTAACGTCACGACGAGCCTTGAGATGCACTGCCCGCGACGTGCTGCTCCCGACAGCTCGCGCGATTATAGCCTTTAACAACATAAAGCCGCGCCAGCAAACCCCACCTATATCCCGATTTATGAACCGAACCCGTTAGCTCCCAAACCCGCATTATAACTAAGTGATTGCGCCGGCGTCGCCCGATATCAGCCGATATGAATCTCATTACCGCGACAATTTGCCGATGCTAATTTTAACCCAGTTAAAGCTAATATTGCCGGGCAAATTAGGACTAATTTATGCTACAAATATCAAACGAGTGAATTGCCATATCGGAGATGTCAAGTTGATATTTTTAGTGTTAAAAATATTATCTTTTATCAAGAAAGTGTGTCGTGGAGCGACATATGAAAGCGAGGACGCGGGCGCGGGAAGAACCGTCTAGCATGTAACTCATGAAATAAAACTTGTTCACGACTTTGTTTCATCTATATCCTGGACTTTAATAACGCTATTGCTTTATATGAAAACATTTCCGAGCTAATTTATCCGGCTTTTAAACTTCATGATGAGAAAATGATTAAATCTGGTTCATGGTAACATTATTTAACCATTTCAAAAAATGTTATGTACTTTTACGAATCTTTGTTAATACTTAATATAATTTACACCACAGTTCTATGTAGATTTTTTCCAGATGTTCTCCTTCACTGAAAACGGGTAGTAATATAAGTTTTTGAAAAGCCACACTAGCGCCCCGCGCCCCCCGCGCCGCCTGCTGGGGAACGCAAGCTCAGTGGCGGCTCGAGAATTTCATTTAGCCTTTATTTCCTTCGAGCCAATACACCGGCATTGTGAATCTGCCTTAATTTGGAACTCCCATCAATGAACTCGCCACTGCACCCTCAATTTGTTTCTGTATGATAATAAGGGAGAACTATTACCGAAGTGAAGGTCGAGGGGTGTACTCGTATGTCCTATGAAGATCCTCGACTATTTGTCCTCTGACAGCACACCGAGTGACTCTCACGTATTTGAGCGTTTTCCAAAAAAAGTGCTCATTAAGGACTAAAATTAACAACGGTAACTTTTCCATTACGTTACGACAATTAATTATACTACTTATAGTAGCGGCATCACAAACAATTCCTGTAGCAAATGCAATCTTTTTACTAACGAGTGAGGATTGAAACTGCTTCGGTTATTGAAAGTGAGATACCACATGTTGGGTGTGAGGAGTTGAGGACTGTACACAAATGTATGACTAATTGTGGTTACCGCTGTTAATTGGACGATGCGGTGGCTTAGTTGGTAGTGACCCTGCCTACGAAGCTAGCGGTCCTGGGCTCAAATCCCGGTAAGGGCAGATATTTGTGATGAGCGCGAATATATGTTTCTGAGTCATGGATGTTTTCTATGTATTTAAGTATATATTTCTCTATATAAGTATTTACATCTTTGTTTAGTACCCATAGTACAAGCCTAGAGCTTAGTTTGGGACAAGGTCAATTGGTGTGACATTGTCCCCTGATATAAATTTATTAATTTTAATTTATTTCAATTTTAGTGCATGCACATACACACGTGCGTGTACATGCACTTTATCCCATTTACCAGATTAGTTCACGAGCAATTTTAATGTCATAATTTAGCTTACCTACTCATAAATACGACGGGTATTTCAAACTAAAACACAACTAGACTAGAAGCTTCATTTCACGCTGACATTAGTTACGACTACCTATGTAAATAGTGTAAATACCTCCCCGACCCGCGGCCGGCCGACCGCCGTCGCAGGGTCCGACAAGAACCACACTACGTCGCTGTCGGTCCGCAGACGCGACTTTACTATTTTAAACCCTAAATGTCGGGGTTGCCTGATCCTTACTACCACGCCCATACCAGTGCGTTAGGGTTGGTAGGGTGTTTCATATTTGATTGGAAAAAAACGAATGTCATATCTTTTGCAGACTTCGCTTATGCTTTAAATCTTTATAATGTATAATACGTAACTGTCTAGTTTCAAGGTGATCGGAAAATATTTAGAGGTTGAACAAATTGACCACTTTCGCGATAAGTAGCAGATTTTTAATGTTTATTGTACTGCCAAAAACTAACTTTCTTGTCAGTTTATGTGACAAGAAAGTTAGTTAACATAAATGACATTAACCATCATCACCATTTTTTCCGCCTGTTGCAGCTTCGGTGAATGGCATAATCATAAAAAATGGGTTCCCTCTATTACGCCGAAACTTTTTACGCCGAATGTATAGTTAAGCTGAATTATGTTTTCGCATAATTTTTCTCCAGCTTAAACGAAAAATATTTTTAAAAATATTTTATGTAATCCTGCTAGAATAAAGTAGGTTAGGTTAGGTTTATTTTATAACTTTTCAAAAAAGTTAAAGGTATCAGTAGAAAAACAATTATGCGAAATTAGTATTCTGAGAAATCATACATTCGGAAAATCGTGATTATGCGTAAACAAGGGAAACCAAAAAAATTATTAAAAAGTGGCCGAAGTGCAATCCCTATTTACCTACTTATTTTATTACAGTTTTGAATACTGGTCTTTTAGATATGTAGGACCAAGAATTCAAGCAAATTTATTAATAATTGCGGTCTGAAAAATTAAACACCCTATTATGTAGGGAGGTCGAAGTAATCGTGTTTCACTTGTTGCTTGAGCGCGTCCCTCATTCTCTGCATCAACGCGGCCGTAAGGCTTTCACTGCTGCTAACACGTGGGATAACTTATTGTAAGTTATGCTGATTTCAATCAGGTAAAAAAATACTTACTTTTTAATAGCATGGCTTTGCACAACAAGAGAATGGGGAAAATTACAAAATGAAGAGATGTTAAACTGAACTAACTTTAGAAAAATTTAAAAATATGAAAAACTAGACGACGCCCGTGACTTCGTAAGCGTAAAGTCGGTTTCCCACTACCCCCCTACTTAAACCCCTTAGGGGTGGAATTGCCAAAAAACCCCTCAATGGTCCCGTCAGTCAGTTTTGTCTTTTATATAAGATAGATATAAACCTTGCTCTTAGGTTTGCTAATACTGGTGGATATTGCAAAACCTATTAAGCTGATGCAAACTTTTTCGCGAGTTTGCGTAGTGTCGGAGACGCGTCGGTGTGTGCCCGGGTTTACTGCGGCCGGTATCGGCGGGACCACTCCGTCCAAGCCGCGGCGGCGCCCGGACGACAAGGCCGTAGACAGCTTCTCTTTTCTCGTGAGACACATATTACATCGCGTATAAAGGTTACACTTTTGAAACATCACAAATAGTTTTTGATTTAAATTTTGCGTGATTGATTATGCACATCTTAATGTTATAGTTGGAAGTTGTAGACAACAATACGACATTTGATTATCAACAGAATTGTCTGTTGCAATAACCTAAATAACTTTAAAGCCAGATAAATCATGAGACTTACGTTATAAGACGTGCACCAACGCCTCTGGCTCTCAGAACAGGCTCAAACTCACTAATATGCAGTATTTAGTCAGTATGGCTTTAATACCAAATGTCTCATAAATATTAACATATTACATGAGAACAAATAGAACAAATAAAAAAATCTTCGTAAAATATACGCGGCGCTGCCGACCCCAAACGAATACGGTAAGACAAGCAATAATGATGATACCGGATGGACATAATTGTTTCGCCGTAAGCATTTCGGAAATGGTAAGTATTGGTAAGTTCTACTGAGCCTGTATCTGGGTCTTCGCGTGCGATAATTCAACAAATAAAGAGTCCCAAAAATATTCAGCCCCAAATGTATTATTGTCGGACACGAGCGCGCGCGCCGAGTGCAGTGTTTGTTGTTAATCGCCGGCGCCCCGTCGCGCGCCGCGCGGTGTGCCGTCGGACAACATTTGCGCTCGGATGGGACGCTAAAACAATCGATTTTTCCAGCGCGCGCTCACTGAAAGCTGGTCGCAGCCGCAACAGTACAGCTACTTTACTAAAGCGTCGGCACAAACGCCCACAAAAGCCTATACAAATATTCTGCGCTTTGTTTTGAACTGGCTTTGGCTTTGCCTTTAATCCCCTTCTTGGTCGTACGAGTATGAGCGTCTTGGTTCCTATTATTAAATGGTGTGTGTAAAATTGAATAAATAATTATCATAGCCATAACAACCTGAACCAGTCACTAGAGCGGTCACGAATGAATAACATGGAAAAATAAAGTCCTGCATCAAAAAAATGTTTTAAAAATGAAGCGACTGTTACGAAATTGAATACAAAAACTGTGAGCTTATGAATTTGAATAGAACTGACCTTTGTTCGGCCTATCTGCGCCAATGCAGGCGTTCTACCGCCTGTGTCACCGAGACCAGTATTCACCGTCAACTCAAGTCAGTTGAATGGAAACGCACTCTCTGGCTTACGAGTTTTGTGGAGGTTTCAAATAAACTTCTTTCTAAATTTGAATTAGTGAGGCATCTGAGTTTCTCTGTTGCGCGCTAGTGTTTGCCAGTCGGTGATTGGGAATTCGATTAAAAACGGTGAAAAACACGACACACACACACACACACACACACACACACGACACACACACACAGACACAGTGCACGCGTATGTGGGTCTCGCGCCGCGCGGGCACTCGACGCCGGAGTTATTACGGTACAAGGCTCTTTTTAAATTTTGTTTCTGGGCAGGGTGAAGGAAGATGTTGTAGTCAACTGATTTAACTCATTCGTGTTGTGGAGCAATCGGACAGAACTATAAAGACGGTCCGTAAAAAGATATGTGACAATACGCCGGTAACTGACATCTAAAAACGTAGGTATTAACAAAGTGGAAACTAGATTTTCCCTGATTTTTTTAAACTTCTTGCGAAGTTAGAGAGCATGTTAAATTTTAACAGCCACATATTTGATAAAAAAATAGTTGAAAAAAATCTCGATATCGTTTTAAAGACCTATCCAGCAACTTTCCATGTTATGTACGAAAAAATATGGTGTTAATATACCACTTCCACTTGTTCTTGCCTGTCCTACCCTCGAGGGTTCTTGCAAAGCGCCGAGTAGAGGATCGCTCGTCGCTCCTCCACTCTGCCCTCCTTACGAAAAGTGCAGTAACTCGTATTTTTGTCAGAATTGAGTTGAATACATATTCGTAATCAGCTAAACGAGCTCTACAATTCCTTCTTTGACATGTTTCTCGGAAAAATCGGGATCATCAGTTTTCGGTAACGAAGAGTGCAGTAACTGTGAATTCTAAGAATAGTTTCCTAAACATAAGTGCAGTAACTGTAGATACTGCACAGGTTTTTTAAATAGTTTCATATCAACTCTAGTAATTGCTTAACATAAGAGCAGTATCTATAGTTACTTCACTTATCATTAGGAAAAGCCTCCTTTAATATTATGGAGTACACCTAGTCATAAGTGCAGGTAGTATAGTTACTGCGCTTTTGATTAGGAGGAACAATGCTAAATGTTGTTGTTCTATAGTTATTAATGCAGTAAAATGGCTTTTACTGCGGTTATGCTAAGGAAATATAATCATAATTTTGTAAACATTATTAAGATTTTTTGTAGTATATCAGAGTTACTGCATTTATATTTAGAACAAAACTAAGTGCTCCATACATTTTTCCCTTTGGTTCTGTATAAACAAACACCTGAATTTTTACAACCGTGTTATAGTCTCTTACAAAAAACGTCATCTTTGAATCCCTAACTTGTTTATCCCGGTGATGACAGATATTTGGGTGCGTAACGATAGATATAAAAATATTTCATATAATATCAGTCGCTATAACGCTCATTTGATATAATTATTGAATCATATAACATCAATTAATATATTTAAATATGATTTAATTATTATTTTATATAATGATTATTTGATTTAATAATATTTTGTATAAAATACTTTAAGTATAATGCATATTTACTATAATTAACTTATGATATAAAATAATTTCATCTAAAGTACAGTTGGAATAACCATTTTTGTACGAGATATAATCATAAATTTACTAGGTACCCCACAAAAATTACTTAGGCTAAAGAATAAATGGGGGACGGGGTGGCGTAACTCGTACAGCCACTTGGGTAGGTTCGTTAGGGCCTGGACACACTGGCCCTTGAACCCCTTGCCCGTGCTCAAAACTAAGTGCTACCAGAAATGTAGGTTAGGTTAGGTTAGAATTGCGACTCCTGCACATAACAAAGTGCTACCGGAAAAATAGTTTAGGTTAGGTAAATAATACAATACGATTTTTATATCAAATGATGTTTATACCAAATGATGTTTATATAAAATGAGTGATGATATCCTTTAAAATTATATCAATTATTATATTATTTGTCAGGATCGTAGCAGGTGGAAAGAAGTGGTCTCTGCCTACCCCTCTGGGAAACAGGCGTGATTTAATGTATGTATGTATGTATATCAATTATTATTATATCAAATGAAATTATGAAATTATATATATGCGTGTAAATAGAAGATACTGCGTTTATGTTTAGGAACGCCTTTCATCATTCGGAGAAATCACTGCAGTAAACCTTTTTCCTAATCATAAGTGCAGCAAATCGAGTACTTACTGCAGTTATGGTTAGGGATTGACACATTCAAATAAAAGGTATACCTAGCGATTAATGCATTTATAAGTTATTTTACTTCATACTAATATTTTTTTAAATTTTATGAATAAATATCCATTCTGTACATGCTCACGATTATTTTGATATAAGTTTCATATCTGTAACTAAAATAGTTTACGAGATACGCGTAAAATAAAAACTCAATCATTTTACCGCTTTTACTCGAAAACTGCTTTGATCGAGATACTGCACTTTTCATAAGGAGGGCAGCACTGCTCTCGCGATAACCGCAATAACACTGCGAGTAGGACATCATAGTACAAGAACAGGTGGAAAGGAAATAACCGCTTATATTGGCTGTAATTTTCACGCCTTTATCGTCCACCGCTCCTAATTTTACGGACATTGACGATTTTTCAACGGAAAACGCAGTTTAATTTAAGAAATGGTTTAAGATGTAGTTTTTCTCGTGTGCAATTTTGCTTTTCTTACTTATTGAGTAAATTTATTAAAGGCGAGGCGAGGTTAAGAGGCGCCGGCGTTTAACTAACAAAAACACACCAAAAAACTATTAAATATATCATGACTTTACTAAATGTACTACTGAATCTAAATAAATTAACTTAAGTAACTATTACGTATAGACAACAACTCCAATAGTGGAGCCACCATAGAACTCTGTCATAATAAATCACAAGAAAAAAATTACTCGTTTTTTAACATACATACTTTAGTTTTTTTTTTGAGGTGTAATTAAGAGTTTATTATATAGTCTCAAAAAACGTATTTTAGCTTTTGAGTCAGGGTTATGTAGAGGCTCAATGATTAAAGTTCATGCTGATCAAATGATATACCTAACTGCAATTTTTGTTTGGTTACCAAATGTATATTATATTAATTACAAACTAAAAAAAATACTTGGTTTTAAATATCTTGTGTATGTTCTAGGTGGTCACTTTTGTAGTAATATTCAGATCCTAACAGCCAGGTAGGTAGACCTACACTACTGACGAGCATTATCGATCACTCGCCTGATCACAACCGTCTCATAGCACATGAGTCAGCCGCTTGATTGCTACGAGCAGAAACATACAAGCGTCCACACAACTATAACCGCTGTAATGTCGTTCTTGACTCTCATCGAAGGAGGCATTGGTGCCTTTTAGAAAATAAAGGTTACTTTGAGCCGCCGCAATAACGGAGACTTTCAATCTATCTCTCAGATCATTTTCAAATATTGTGGTCTTTAGGATTTAGAACCTGATAAGAAGGCTCAAGGTTGCCAAAATGCAATGAAAGCGCTAGAAAGTAAGAGATACTCAGAAAAACTTAAAACTGCCTACCTAACTCTGCGAATAGCAATCATTAAGTGGCAGTTGGGTGGGGTACATTGCTCTCAGAACCAACGGCCCCAACAGCAAGGTGGACCGACAGATCATTTGATGACTATCACGGGAATCAGTATGATGCGAGTAGTACAGAAGATCATGGTGGAGGTGTTTGGAGAAAGACTACGTCGAGTAGTGACTTGTTTTGGCTGACATGTCGAGGATGATGATGATCCAAGAAATAATGGTAGCCATGGAACGGATCTATGGCGCCGGTTTAAATAAGATCCACCAAAGTTCCGGGCTCTCGGCTATTCTCATAAAACGTCCCGATTTGAACCGCCGACGCATAAAGAAGGACGTTATACGTTTCGTGTGTGTTTGTGTGTCTGTGACATCATTATTCATAGCTAGGTTCCATGGATATCAGGCCATTGTAGAGATATCAGCTGAAGGTAGGGTCGCCATGATATCGGTGTTTTTTTTCTAATTGAAGTGGAGCATATCACGGCTCGCGCCGCGACCCGGCTTATCCCTGACGGCGCGCGGCCCGCGCCCGCGGCGCGCGTGTTATTGAATATCTGTCCCGACGGGTGTTTTCAAAGGAGGGCTTTGCGGGTCCCGGTATTGATGGCCCTCCGAAGCGCATTATGAATAAACGCTCTTTTCAGCCTTTCTGCCTCGAGGGGGCCGGGACCGCTTGTTTTTTTGACATTTTTACCGAAAGAATTTTACTTTACTACATACCTATTGGATGTTAACGTGTACCTTGTGACATTTACATGTAGCACTACAATCTGGCATATGTTAGTTGAGTGGCGTTAAGCTTAAATAACTTGCTGTATCAATAAATTGGTTTTGAGTGAGATACCCGTCTCGAGACATATCAGAAATGTCCGTTTCCTATGACTTGAATGCCAAGTCTGTCAGGTCACCGGACAAACCAAACTCAAAGACACATCAAACGATTTATGCCGACAATATTCGTTCGGCTTTGAAACTGCCGGTCTCTACATATTTTCAGTTCTTTAACGACAGTTTGAGATAGACCTACCACCAAGTGACGATGATTGTCAGGCAGCCGGCCGCGGTAGTCCGTAAATGTATAGCGCATTTAATCGTGAGGCGTAGGACTGGCCGTCGAGGTCACAGCGCGCCCCGTACTTGCAGTCCGAAGAAATCATCAGGGGCACTGTTAGTCTGTGTTCTTATAAGATGGAGTGGCAGCTAACTGTTGGTTTATGTTGTATTTAGATTTTCTATTAGACTAACCGATTTAAATAGTGTTTTCCATGCACGAAGTCTCGCTCCTCTAATTAATTTTCCGTCCATCGCTGACCCATCCGTGCTAGTCAAATTTGAGTGACGCAGGCGCACCTTCATGAATCGGGAACACTAGAGACCTTTGTGACCAAGCTAGCAGTCCCGGGTTCGATCCCCGGTAAAGGTTAATACTTTTATGATAAGCACAAATATTTTTTTCCAAGGCTTAGATGTTTTCTACGCACGTTTTTTGTTTATTATTGACTGATGACGATATTCTTTACAACCCTACAGCTTAGTAGAAGCTAAATGTATGGCTAACCCTTGAATTATATTTTTTTTCTCTTAAAACCTTCGGATAGTTGCAATCCGCGTTAATGATTCCTTTTAACTGGCTCTGGCTTAAGACGAAGAGAAGTGCAATCGGCATCGCTGTGAGCGCAGCGGGACGCGACACCCGCGCGCTAATTGTGTTGACGAAGACTCTTCCCCCTCAGCGGTTACAACGAGATACAACGGGAATGAGGGGTATTTGTGTTGTACCAAGCACATTAAGTAACAGTAGTTTCATAAGTTTTATTATAGTTGTGATTGGCTTAAATCTGAAAACCCGGTAAGTCCTACCCCGCTTACAAATCTAGCGGCTCTCGGTTCGAACAGATAGTCGTCCAATAAACACTTTTTCTTAAGTATGGATGATTTCTAGATTGTTGTTGTACTTCTGCAAGAAATGCGGATTACTTATGTTCAAAGTTAACATCTGTTTATTTTACAGCGCCTACTTATCCCTGCGCTATGTTCAATGATTAACAATGCAGTGAGTTTCAATTTAATGGAGAATCATTAGAACGGCACAGTATTCTTAGAGTATTCGTAGTCTTGGAGAGGGTCCTCCCGCATGCCCTGATTACGGGTTGTCAAACAGACAAGGCAGCGGGCGGAAGCAGAATGTGCAAATAAATTAACTCGGACAAAGCCTCGCCTCACCTCGTCTCACCTTGCCTCTTCTTGCCTCGTCCCGCTCTGCTGGCAACGTAATGAAGTGCGGAGCTCTTTGGGAGGTATTCTCTGAGAGACCGTACCGAAGTCGACAGTTCATCGATGACGTTGCAACCGCACAGACTGGTAGTAACCGAGCAAGTCCACTGGTGACCTCGTCTATCCGCGATAATAACTTAAGTAACTGTGTTCAAATATGGAAAAAGTGTGGTATACATTTTGTAAGGGAGTTTTGTTTGCAACCAGTCAAAATCTCACAATTTTTGTCATATATTTGGTCTTTGATTTCAAACTGTACAGCAAGGTCACACGGGTCGAAATACCACCGGAAAACTTATCATGGCCTAAATTCTAAAATGATCTCATGTTCATTGTTAAAAATTCGTTTACTACAGCTTATGGGTGTTAGACAGATACTAATAAGCAATACGACAAAGTTGTATAAAACAAGACTAATTAAAAGTCGAAACAAACCGTAAACGCGTCGGTAAGGAATAGCGGCGGCGGCGCGCGGCGCGTGTTTGTACAATACTTCAGCGAGTGAATTAGAAGCGCGGGATGCCCGCAGACACACGGAGCCCCCCTTTAATCCACTAAAAAACGGCACATACAGAATTTTTTTTCAACATTCAGCTTAGCTGTGCCTACGCCCTTTTCATTACCGCAATCTATGCAACCTGTGTTTGGAAAATGTCTAAATGTAATAAAATAAATGAAATAAATTAATTTGATTTGATTTGACATCAACCCTCCCCCCCCCCCGTAGGCGTAGGCAGAGACCACTTCCTCCACTGGCTACGATCCAGACCAACTTTCCTCGCTTTCTCCACACTCATATATAATTTACTGTTAGTAATAACAAAAACATATTCTAAAATTTGTTAATAACATGTTTGTTCAGTAAGGACGCCAATCCTACGTAAATACTCAATGTGACGTAACTGGCGATATTTTTAGAAAGGGACGCAAAGCTACTTAACTCCTTGTCTACAGACTCACTCGCCTACTATAATTGGCAGATCTAAGAAATATTTTAAACGTCTTAACACTTTGTAGGATTCCGTAATCAAAGGGGAACAAAAACGGAACCCTATTAATAAGGCTTCGCTGTCCATCATTCAATCAAAAAACATCTAAGATAGCACCAAATAACTTTAATTAGGAAATTCTTTAATGCTTATTGTTTCTCAAGACATTTTTTTGTGTTTGTGGTAACGTCGTCGGAACCCTGCTCTGAGCATGCTCCGACATGCTCTTGCCCGGTTTCATGACTTGTATTGCTCAAGTATCAACCTCGTAGGCGGGCAGACATTGTTATTGAGATTTATAATACCACTAGCTACTGCCCGCGACCTCGACTGCAAGGATTTAATTAAATATTTAAAATATCACAAGTATCCCGGATGACTATGCCGAAGATATCGCCAACGTCAGCCTGTACGAGACTAGTGATCCTGAAACAGTTTAACGATAAACAGGCGTCGGGGAGGACCGATCCACGGCTGAGCTTCTGAAAGCATGTGGAATGGCTTATTAAAAGCTCTCTAGAGGCTATTGAAGGATAAAACGCCACAGGTATTGCACAGACGTGTGGCGGCGCTTCTCTTCAAAAAGGCCGATCGTGGAAAACTTTAGATACCGTCGCAATTCTGAGCCATGACTTTAACCAAGTATTCAAGAGTAGTTAAAATTCGTCGCATACAGGTTTGAGAACCTTCAGCCTACTGAATAAGGCGAATTTTAGAAAGGCTTCGCACCTTATACCACATCCATCGCTGCGGCAGATATACAAAATACCAAAGAGTAGGTATATCAATAATTACGATTGGCCGTTGTGAGAATTTCGATTGGTATTTCTATCGCTATGTCTATTTGACGTGTAATAATATGTATGTATGTATGTCTCTTTATTGCACAAACATAATATAACAAAATAAACAGAAACACCGGTTAACCTTTGAGCGTTTGAGAGATAAATACTCGTATATAAAAACAACGGATGGCTAAACGTACAACAATTAAAGATACCGTAGATAAAAATTAAACTGGCAAATATAGGTAGGTAATAGGTAATATTAGGTATGGTAATAGGGGCATTGGTGTTTTTAGCCGGTGCGAGCCCGGCAGTACCTGGGCCCTCCACTCCCAGATCTCCGGAAGGGATTTTCACCTCTGCCCCTTTTTCTTAAAGTAATTAAAGCAAAAAGCAAACAAAAGCAAGGACTTTTGTCTTTGGCCCTTCAGGCGATTACTAAAAAAAAAACTGACAAATAAATATGAAGAAAATAGATTAAAAACGCTGTAACGGCGCCTCCCATTCAGAGCCAACCACACATAAATGGCTTAACCGATTATGATCAAACCTAGCTAAGAACCAAATAAACTAGCTCACTATTAAAAAAATGATCTGTGTGTGTGTTTGTGGTACATCAGGTACGATGCCACAGACAGACGTACAGATATGTGCACGTTAAACTTACAACAACTTGATAGTTTTTGAGAAAAAAAATACTGTGATATTCAGACCGACGGCGAACATGAATAACCTATGCTGTTTAGATGTTTGTTTTCTAACAAAGGTTACACTACGACGACGCGCTGGCCTCGTTGGTAGTATCCCTGCCTACGAAACTAGTGCTTCTGGGTTCAAATCCCCGTAAGGGCAGATATTTGTGTGATGAGCGCGAATATTTGTTCCTGAGTCATGGATGTTTTCTATGTATTTAAGTATATATTTCTCTATGTAAGTATTTATATGGTTGTCTAGTACCAATAGTACAAGCCTAGAGCTTAGTTTGGAACTAGGTCAATTGGTGTTACATTTTTCCTCTGATATTTATTATTATTTACTATCGCAAAACTTAATAAAGTGCATATTCTTATAGTTATTGCAAGTCAGGGAGCAGTGCGGGGCGGGACCTCCTCGAGCCGTAGCAAGCAGCATAATTAGATATTATTAGCATAATACTCAATCGGCGGAGTGGCCGAGCCGCCGAGCCGCCGCGGCGCCGCGCGCCGTGTGGTCTGCCTTAGCACGAGGCATAAAGCACCGCATCTACATATCTATGACGATAAAACAAACCGGGTCGTAAACGTTCATACGCGAAGTCGTGACTTGCGCCATCGATTTGCGTAGACGACCGTCGCCGAAAACTATGGTCAGCAGTTTTGGGGAAATGTTAGCTAGGTATGTGTATAAAATATTCATAGCTCATGAACATACATTGTAAACTTAAGATAAGAATAGAAATAAATATCAGGGGACAATTTTACACAAATTGACCTAGCGCCAAACTAATCTCTAGGCTTATATACTAACAAAAACAATATTATAGAAAGGGGACGACGACAAACATACTTATAAAGAGAAATGAAAACGTAAATATATAGAAAATATCCAAGACTGAGGAACAAATACTCGCGCTCTTCACACAAATATTTACCCGTACTGGGAATCGAACCAACTAGGCTTACCGCGTCAACAAAAATATCACGCACCATATTTTACTAAAATTAACGTCCTGTTACATAACATACATAATCTCACGCCTTCGTTTCCAGAGTGGGGTAGGCAGAGCTACAGAATTACAAACATCTCTAAAAACTTGTTGATAATTCTATAACCACAATTTGCACAATTAGGCTAAGATGTTTACCAGCGTATTAGTGACGGGTTGCAAGCCCATCGCCTAACAGTACTACAAGCCTTTATTCCCTTAGTCGTCTCTTACGACATCCACGGGAAGACATGGAGTGCCACTATTCTAACCCGGCAACCACACGAGGACCAGCAACCTCACATTTAGCAATTAAGTATTTTGAAAAAGAATGAGCCTATCTTACGACGGTTATACACAGTGTAAAAAAAGTTTTACAACTACTACAGGGCACCGAGTACGCTACCAGCACGTGCCCGCGCCCGGAAGATCCATCTTAATATTAAAATTGTTCACGGGTGTTTCTCTGTAAACTTGGAACTCATTGTCTTGGTTACATTTTGGCAAAATTACTGAAAGTAATTAATAATCAAAACTATTTTTTAAATAACACAAAAGTGATGTTCATGGTCCGGTTAGTTTTTTTTACAAATATTAACTCATTTATTTATTATATATTTTTTAACACCTTCAAAAACAGTACCCTGGCGTGTCCCAAACCCAGAATTCTTATTATAGGGCTAATTATTGGCTATTTGTTGCAATTTGGCAAGACCTTATTATGAAACTTTAAAAGTGTATTACATGCTGGATATTAATTGTTTATTATTTTCATTCTAATGTATTTAGATTTTATTCTAACCTGATTTAAAATCTGTCCCTCGGCTTAAAAAACAGTCCCCTGTAGCAAATTTAACAATAATATAGACATATTTGTAAAAGTCTATTGCATTATAGATATTGCAATGGGCAAAAACAATACTAATATAATAAAGCAAAATTCATAACTTCTTTTTATTCGTGTTAATTTATAGATAAACTTGACAGGGGACTGTTCAAAATTACGAGTTTACAGAGAAACGCCCTCACAAAGTAACGGTCAACCAGTACTTCATAATCGTGTGTTAATGTTACTGATTAACATAATTGTTCTTCTCATCGCATAACGCTAATAACATGGATCGTAAAATTTTAATGTAGGTATTGATAATTATACTATAATAGATATACTTATCTAATATATAAAATTCTCGTGTCACAGTGTTTGTAACAAAACTCCTCCGAAACAGCCTCACTGATTCTTATGAGATTTTGCGTGTATATTCAATAGTTCTGAGAATAGGACTTAAACAATTTTTCATAAAATGTGTATAAAAAAAATGACTCCCGGGCGGCGCCGGGCGCGGACAGCCAGTATAATAATATTATAAATAATAAAGTTTGGACGTTTGTTACTCAATAACGCTTCAACCACAGAACGGATCGGGATGAAAATTGGCACACATATAGGTTAGGTTCTGGAATAAGACATAGGGTAGTTTTTTTTGTTAACATCTCATTCCTACGGGAAGTCAAATTATCGTTAAAAGCGAAGTCCACGCAGACAAAGTCGCGGGCAGAAGCTAGTACTAGGTAATGCCCAAATCGAAGTAAAACTTATTTAGCGCGTTCTGAATTGAAAAAACATTGTCCTTCGTCCCTTAGGCCCCGCCTGTGCCGCCTTGCACCACCGATGGTGCAGAGCGGACTGTAATTGAAGCAGACATCAGGGATCTTTTAGAACGGTGCCCGCGTCCTGAATGGAGGGTTCTGTTGGCGTAATCCGCGTCCTGAAAGCTCAAAACGACCGATGGTGACTTAGGCTACGCACGCACTATGCTGTTGACCGCATGCGGCTAGCCGCACAGCGGGTCAAAACGTATGAAACCGCAAAACCGGAACCTAAACGCATTGAGCGGCTAGCCGCAATCGCATGCGACTAGCCGCTCAGTGCGTACGTAGCCTTAGTCGATGTGTGGAGCGGCCCAGCCCGGCGTCGGCGACACCAGCCACCTTTTTCCACCTTTTCTTCACGAAGAACTTGCAATAAAAAAGGGAAATGGATTTACGCCACAAAAAACAATTTAATTTAAATTGACCTAGTCCCAAATTAACTTTAAAGCTTGTAGGAACTATGGGTAACAGATACCGATAAACTTACTTAAATATAGAAATACGTCCCTACTTAAATAGTTACATAGAAAACATGCAAGACTCAGAAACAAGTACTCGAGCTTATCACATATTTGCCCTTGCCGGGATTCAAACCCAGGAGCGCAAACTTCGTAGTCAAGTCAGTACCACTAGGTGCCGAGTCGTTCGGTTTTAAACTACGATCAAGTGTGGAGAAACTTCTCGAAGGGTAATTAAATATTTTCATGCAAAATCTTCCACGAGGTATTTGCGGTTCACCCTGTTGTGGCATAATTTTGTAAGTAATAATTCTTTGTGGCATAATCTATATAGCCATATTAGGCTTTACGCATAATCTGGTGTCGCAGAATCTACATTCGCATAGTTTGATTACGCAGAATTTCGTTAGTCCGAATACATAAATTGTCCGAATGTATGATTTCGCAGAATACTAATTTCGCATAATTGTTATTCTACTGATACCTTTGACTTTTTTGAAAAGTTATAAAATAAACCGAACCTCACCTACTCTATTCTGCGAGGATTACGCAAAGCATTTAAAAAATTATGTCCGTTTAATCTGGAGAAAAATTATGCGAAAACAAAATTCGGGGTAACTATACATTCGGCGTAAAAAGTTTCGGACTAACTGATTTTCGGGATGTTACAAATTACGCTAAATAAGGTTTCTGCCACATTACCATTCGGCGAGAACCGATTATGCCAAGTCTGTTATGCTAAAACAGTTTCGGACAATACATTTTATGCCACATAGAGGGAACCCGGTATTTGCACTTGCTTTTATCCGATATAGGGTAAAGCAAACCCCGTTATTTTCCATAAGTCTGTAACCAGCCTGACCGGTTTAACGTCCCTCTGAATATTAAATAATAAGACGAAAACGCAATATCTGCGACTCATTTAAATATTGATACTATTTTTCAAATCTCGTTTCCGATTGCTTCAAAATCAAACAGGGAACTTTTGTATTATGATGAAATATCGTTCGTGTCTTCGCTGCATTGTTTACAGGTGCAGCGAGAGCAGCGTGCTCGTGTGTGCCTCAAACGCTATTGTCAGCGCTTCCTGCGCCACAAGCAAATTAATGAAAAATATCTCCGAGTGCAACAACAGCGCGTTCCCTATTGAAGCTGAGACGCGCCGGGGTTATTATTTAAGCCGCAAACGCACGGAGAGCGGAGGTGGCGCGTTCGAATACTAAAAACGCCTCCGCCACGCTTTGAGAACGCTTAATAGTAAGGTAATAATGTGCCTTAGTGCCCCGCCTCTACTTTTAGTGCATAGGCGATCCAACTAGACTCACTTGGCCCCTGCACGCGCTAACAATGAGCAACTAATTAGTGTCTAAATCGTTGGTTAGTTCGAATGAGCTAGGCTTACCTCCTTCTAACATCTTACTTTAATTTGACCTACAAGCGCAAACTCGGATAAACAAATATTTAGTACAAACACCATTCGTAATCAAACGTCACGTTGCGTGCCATCTACCCCCGATCCCTGTCATATCTTTCCTATGCAAAACGCGGGTAGAAACCTGACAGCAGCGCGGACGGCCTTCCAACAACTGACAGTTCAGCTAGTGAAACGGTGCGAGTCAATCAATGTGGAGTACGATCTCCAATCCACCATCCCCCTAAATCTACAGAATAGTGAACATTACACAAGGCACATCAGCTACGCCACCGTTGCGTACAGCCGGGTGACTTTACGCTAAATTAACGCAAAGGTGAAAGGAATAGAAGAGCGTAAAACCAGCAGCCACATACTTACCACCTCCACCAGCCTCTCAACCATAATTCATAATTACATAATTTCGTAAAACCAGTTATGCGTTCTTTCCCATTTAAACGGTTGAGAGTACCGACCAAAGCTCTGTTGACCTTTTTAAAGGAGGAATTCTGGCCGAGGTGTGTCATATTTCGTCGATTTACTGGCCGCCGGCTGAAAGCTGAAAGTGTTACAGTTTTTATGTTAATTTTAAGTTATATAATATAGACTTTGTTGTCTGTGATAAAGTATATTATATTGTATTCTATTTTCCTTGGCATGTCATCTTCAGCAAGCAATGCTCGCGCGCGCGGCCGAGCCACGTCAGTTCGAAGCAGAATAAGCCCGCGCCGGCTTATTGGAACACTCGCCGCGCCTGCAATCATAAATATTTGCCGCGGCATATTAACCCGCGAGGCCCCGCGGAGCTTCTTACTCGGCCGCCGAGATCGGAACAACAATCGCAACCGATATTAACGTTTTCAGACGGTTTGCTATGGGTATTTCTATAATTCCTCTTAAAAAATAACATAGTTACGATAGAATGTCGAGATTAATTTCAACATAATTACCTATAGGGTGACTCAAGTAGAATACGACCACACTATTTTGGGTGAGTGATGGCCCGTGCCGACAAGGAAAATCGTTGTCATTATTAAAGTCTATCGCGGACGATCGATAACGCAATGACACCAACACACTAACAATTCCACACTGATGACTCCTCCAATTATATTCAAACGGCCATTTTTAATTGCTGACCCTGCGTTAGACGCACTATTAACATTTGAGTTAACATCATTAAGAAATAGTCAATAAATGTGTTTAAAGACGACTCCAATAACCGACGACCTGCCGTTAATATTTCTTGATGACGACGTCGCATCATTACCAAAGCAATTCTAAACAAATTACACCGTAATTACCTCTGTTCATGTTGTTAAGCGTTTTGAAAACTTTTTCCAATTTGTCCATCACCCAAATCAAATAATGGGTGGCAGCCGCAGACGGGCAGTCGTAGCTCGGAAAAAAATAGTTTAACATGTTTTTTCGCTTTGGAAATTGTACAATAATTTTGTATCGAAAATAATCTGGCTTCTTGAAGACATATGTAGCTCTCTCACGTACATATCCAATACATTGAAGTCGATGCAGTAACGAGGATGCATAACAATGCAATCAACCCGATGCACTCCCGCAGCTCGTCAGTAGCGGTGCTCTCTGGAGGTAACGCCGGAACTCGTATCTGATCTCGAAACCGCTGCGATACGCGTGAAGTTGGCACCACTCGGGAAGGAGATGGCACACAGCAACCGTGTTCGAGATATCAACGCAAGCTATACTATATTACAATACTTGAATCGTACTTTAGAAATACTCCACATTTTCATTTCACACGACTACTTTGTGAATAATACTTGGTACAATGTAGATTAATTTGTATGAGGAAGCATTATCGATTTATATAATTCTGGGATTTGATTCTCTTAAGCGTATCGCTTTTCAATTTGATTCAGTTCATATCAACCGGCGAGTTCAAGTAGTTCCGTCAGAGCGCACATTTTAGCGAGTGCATTCAATTAGGCGGCTTTATACGACATAAAGAACGACTCACCTCTCAGCGAACGCTATTCAAATTTCCGTCCATAAATAGTACGGTAATAATAATACAATAAAAATCATCTATGACCCGTGACAGTTGAGGTTCCGTCGAATCCCGTCCGCGGCTCGTCTCCGCGCAGCGATCACTCAGCGAATTGAATCTGAGCTCTGTACTAAGTTGTTGAATTTCGTGGTAATGAACAAACAAAGTAAAATCCTGCGCAAAGCGAACGTTTCCGGAATGTGCCGCCGAGCATACTGAACTCACAGTGTACCGGTCCGTGGATAATTTGTTACTGATATGCTTTGTTCCTTTCTTAATTAATTAAATGATTTGCTTAATTAAATATGGTCTGATTGTTGTACTGCTGAGTGCAGCTCCGACCTCCCCTTTTCGTTGCTTATCGGCACCAGCATTTCCAATAATATTAATGTATGCGATGGTGGCATTTATTAACAAATTCTTTATGAGAAATAAAGCTCTTTAAAAATAACGAATCAAAAATAAATAGCTATGTCAGGGTACAATCCCGGACGCCTTCGTAAATGTTACGATTACGTTCGTAACATTTTGATCAAATCGTATCGTAATTTTTAACCGACTTAAAAAAAAGGAAGGAGGTTCTCAATTCGTCTATTGATTTTTGTGCGTATTACTCGATTTTTCCTCCAGCTGCAACTTTCGAAATGGTATAACTGTCACCAAGAAAGAATCTGATCAGGGGAACGCCTCAAATATTATAGGCATACACAGCAATTTTGGTATTTTCAGTAACAAGACTAGCATTTGCATTCAGAAAATATCATTTTTTGAAGTGAAACGACGACGAAGGTGGCGGTAAGATATCTCGATTAAGATATTTAAGCGAGGCAAATTTAAATCGATTAAATATATACTTAATACAGTATAAATTTCCCGCAGCTTTGCTTGCAGTGAGGTTGAAATATTAAAGTTTTTTTTTATAAAAAGTTGGATTACATAACACATTACAGAATAGTATCTGTAAAAGGTATAAAATAACTGACTGACTTAACTATCATTTGATAATAAATTAATTTTCACTTTATTGAAAAAAAATTTTTTTTTTTTTACTAGCTTTTATATTATGATATATATGTAAACTTGAGGAAAGATGGCCTCCGCTTCCAAAATTCTCAAATTATGAAAGTTTTTTATAAGAAATTCTTGGCAACCGTGAAGGAATATTCCTGATTTGTGTATGGAAAAAGAACATTCTGAATGTCTCCGCCCCGAGCATCACTCGGACGGACATCGTTTACCAGACCCAATACCCAACTTTTTTTTTCTATATCGACATTTCTTCTTTAATTAAGAAGCTATTGTCATATTGTTCGAACGCAGGGATACACTCTCACGCGGGATGTCTTGCCCTAAAATTGACGATATAACTTGTTCTCTTTAGGTAACTATAAAATCTAAAAAATACTCAATGATATTCAATTTAATACCAAACACTAACAAGTCGGGAAAACTCGTACAACAACAGTATCGACGGTGGAGACATCGACAATGTCTCCGCGCTTCTACGAGTGCCTCTAAACAAATTAATTTATAACAGAGATTTAACATTGTTGGAGTCGCACTGTCTACTTCACAGTATTTATTTTTATTGTATAATATCAAAGCAAATATGTACTTTAAATGTTGAGAAACATGAGATTATTAAACAAACAGTCAAAGCTATTATTTCCGTTAGCTAAAAAAACAAATTTCACAAATTTTGTCATCAAACTCGTACTTTTTATTTTACGACTAAAAAAACACTGTTCGTCAAAATAGATGCGGGCAAGCCACTATGCCAACTTTCAAGCCGATAGTTTCAATTGTTGCCGAAAAAAACAGCTGTCATTCCAACTGACAGACACTGGTAATGATTTGTTACGGAAACCTAAAACCTGGTCAACATGGTTCCGTCCTTTGAATCGTCACATTATTACTTTGTTTCTTATTTTATTAAGTACTATTAACAAAGTAACTACTAAAAAAAGTATAAAACTTTTAATTACACGAAAGCTGTTGAAGTCCAAACCGAGCGGTGGTTAATCGACGAATCATACGAGAATGCTCAAACAAAACGGATGTAATCAACGGTGTCCGGCAACAATCGCGACACGACACGTCAGGCGCGGGCCGCGCGGGCCGCAGGGACAAAGGGTTCGATCAACACGTTTAAAAAGTTTTTTGTACCTAGTCACGTAAATAATATAGGTGTGGAAATGTCGTCAATGTAATCTGACTTAAAGAATACATATATTGACACAAACTTTAGATACCTAAGTCTTGACATTGTGTCACTGCCGTCTTAATGATGAACTGTTTTTATATACTCAGTGTCGTCACTGAGTGTCGCTGTGCTATTACTGAGGTACGGTTGAACTCAGAAGTAGTTGTAAATTTAAGTACGAGTACCTTGTCGCAGCTATTGATGTACGTTACTGCAACAAGGTACTAAAATGTTCAGTAACTTTTGAATTTTAACTGTACCTTAATACGACTCTGCTAGACCAATTAAGGTTATTGTCACTCATTATATTCTCATTATATCTGTCCATTACCTTTGGTCATGGTACGGCATCTGATCTTAAGTACCTAGCTCTTATGATCAGTTAGAACGAAAATGCTTATAATTGGAATGCAACTGGTCGTGCCCTCCCCCGCGGCCCCCCTCGCGGCCGCAGCACGTCGCGCGAAGCCTAATTTGTTTACTCGCAGTAATCCCGCGCCCCGGGCCCCCCGCGCCGCACTCCGATGAGACCCTTTAATCCCCACCCCGCCATCGAATCTCCGAATTCATATTTTTTTGCCTCCGACATATTTTTATCCGCTTAAGTAAGGAGAAATCCGTAAACAGAGTTACCGCCCGCCGGAGAACATAAAAGAGCCTAAAGCATATCGGCTCCCGCTTTAATCTGCCATAAACAATCGCACGAACAAAACCTCGCAATAGTAAATTTCACGAAAAGTCATCCGAGGGAGTAATGGCTGAATTTTCTGATCGGCCTCCTCGCGTCCACAAATATCGCCTTTACAGCCAAGCGCATATGACTCTTAACCGCGTGGAGTGTTCTCAATATCCTGAACGCAGTTTTCTCGATATTTCGAATACAAACCGACCTTGTACCCCCGCGTGAAGGTAGAGTTTCCCTCGTCGGGGTTGGGAGACGTAAGTCGCCATTTAATCTGGAACTGTTATTTTTCCGGTAATACATCAAAGCGGCGACTTTCCGCGGCAAATTGTATCAAAGTCGCTGATGTATGTGCGGCGCGCGTGTGTGCGTGTGTGTGCGCGCCGCGCGGCTGTGTGCGTGTGGTGCGTCGCCGCGGACATGCTGGGACTGGGTCTTTTCCTGCCTGTTTTGGTATTGTACTGTATGGGTGACATCTAAATAATTTTACATACACTTAATACATGTGCAACATAAACTAATAAATATAATCTCAGATAACAAGCTTAAGTCTCTTGGGTAGTTATCCTCAAGTTGCTGTGCCCAACAGGGTCCACATTTAGATTACATTTATTACTGAATTAGGTCAACCTAACACCCTGAAACTGTATTTGTGGAATGCTATAAACATATTGAGTATTAGGTATTAAAATGCCATCATGACCGGCCAGTAGCTGGACGACTAGATCGTGAGCAACTGTCCCGAGCTTGCAACTGAATAATAAAGCCGATGCTTTGGATTAAAACTGGGTAACCAATATAACCTACTTATAACGCCGCGGTCTAGTCGCTATTGAATTGATTAAATCCCAGTTATAGCGGTGACCTCTACTTTTAGAACTGATAACTCCTTAACAGCCTAGCTCATTTTAATAAAATAGTTATGATCCAGAATAAACAAGATTTATTTAAAAAAAAACCGCGTTCAAAACAGTACTTCTGTTTAGGAGATACGATGTCACAGACCGACGACATACAAATACACTCCTCTTTCCGCATCGAAGGTAAAAATAAAGTGAAACAAATCATGCCGATATAGATACCGACCATCTAGAACATCACTTAGACAAATGTAACACTATCCCTGTGCCCTGCGGCCGCCACACCGCGGTCATCGTTGCGCTCGTCTCGGCCTTCCTGCACCTCCTGTAAGTTGCGCGGTTGTTTAGATTAGTTTAGTTAAGTTTATTTGTTCCGGCCATCTAGAATAGGTTAGAGTTGAGGGCAACAATCACGCCCCGGGCTCTGTTCGACTTCTGACTGATGGTCACAGCCAGTATGGGACAGTGACTAAGCTTGCACGGCAAGATAAGAGATTGAGGAATAGGAGATGCAGGCGGATAGGGACGACATACCCATAAACGTCACAGTTAACATGTATCATTGCTATCACCAAACTGCGCGATCTCGACACAGCCTCGCCATGTCGCGCTATTTGCCCGCGGCGCGATATCTCGCGATTTACGATAACGCGCGTATCGCGCCATCAATATCGCTGACCCGCTTGTTTATGATTTGTGTGTTATGGCGGTTTCTTTGTCTCCGAAGAGCGTTATTTTACTGAACTCAGCCGCAATTTAATCTTGTTGTGGCGAGTTACTCAACAACAAAACACTTGTTTACTATCAATAGATAGAGATTGCTGCGGCTGTTTTACTTTGTTTGAAAATAGAAGAATCTAGGATTATTTTGCTATTAGATCGGTGGAATAAATGATGATTGGATACGTGCCATTGCAACCTTTTTGGGTAAGCCAGTGCAGTGACGGGGAAGCACGACGATTCTTTCGAGGACATTCGTGTTTTGAGAAATCGTAACCGATTTTCTATGTCATGAAAGCGCACCCCGCCACCTGTTTGGGGTTGCACGACTGCGTCAATGTACTCGTAGTGGATTGAAAAGACTGGACGAACGAACGGTTCCATAATGGCATGAGTTCTCCGATGTCTATTCCATAGCCTTTTCAAGTTCCTAGACGTACCGCTTAGCAGCATTCTAGGCCAGGTATTTAGGAATAACATCCTGGACCTACTTACACGACTGCGTGTTTCTCTCTGATTTAGCGTACGATTGTTCTTAACGCAATTTCAATTATTTTTTACTCTGTAATGACACCTTTACAAGCGTCACTTATGATTAACAAATAAAATAAAGCTGTATGTTCTTTATCTGTACGCTTCTAAACTTGTAAATCGTTCTTCTACTACGACAGACTTAATAACGTTTAATTAGACAAAAGATAGAGTGCCTATAGATATTTAATTCGGCGTCGCGTCTCCAGAGACGGCTCTCATGTGACGCGCCCGCCCCGCTCGCGCCCCGCTCCCGTCCCGCACTCGTTCACGCACAATCACGCCGCAAAAGAAGCGCTAATGACGGGTATTGTGATCGCAGCGACTCGATATTAATTGACTCCGGATTGAAATGGCTCCGGGGCGATAACACGCCGAGCGTGTCGTCTCATCCCACGCGTTTCTTTAACGTGTCGCTAACGAGGACGCGCGGCCGCCGGAGCCTATCCCTGTTGGGCCAAGTTCCACAATATTGACATCTCGCTTCCAACTATAAATATAAGACATGCAAAGTTAGTATGGAAATTGTTTGTCTTGGGAAAAGTACTTCTTTCTCGTATTTATAGCACGGTTCTTGGGGGAATCATTAAATATTATCTCATCTTGATAAATGAGTTAGGTAGTAGATAATCTATCATTTCTTTGCAATAACATGAGTAGTGACACTATATTTAATGGCAGTATGACGCCTTAATTAACTCTTTAACGTCTTTTTTATTGTAGGTCTGTTTTGCAAGACTCACAATATTATCGCGAAACAGGGAACTCTTCTTAGAGCAAGGCATGATCTCCATAACTTTTCGTTGCGTGCGTTCAGAGTGTTAAACGCGTTAAGTGTAAAAGACATGAAATAATTTGCAAACAACTCAGTAACATACAAAGGCAAAAAGAGGTTTGGCGTTTGCTTTAGGTGCCATAAATAATTAAATTATATTTTTAAATGTGAAGTGGTGGTATCCAGCGGCGCGCGATTTATCGCGGCGTCGTGCGCTTCCGCGACGGGAGAACGACGGGAGCGCGACGGGAGCGCGGCGGGAGCGCGGCAGCGGAAGCGCACTCCGCGTCGAGCGGGACACACCAGCGTCGATGCCAAATGCACTTAAAGACGAAAACTAGTCTCACGCACAGTCGGTTAGAGTGCATGTTACTCCAAGTGTTACTGCCCCACTATACAAGTAATAATAAATGCGATATTATTTGGATGTTTGTCTCCCAACACGCCGAGACGACGATCGTATATTGTATTTTTTTAACTCGGCAGCCACTACTACTGTCAAGTAAGCAAAAGTAATCCTTCACAACATTAAAAATACAATACTATGTCAAAATTAGTACTATTTTACTGAGTAAAAAATCAATGAAAGAAAACCCAGAAAACATCTATCTGTTGAGTATTGTGTTTGTCAGATTCGTCATACATACATTATTCCGAAATAATATGCAGTGGTTTTCTCTCGTGGCGGTTGCCAGCGTTATATCTTGAGCTTAAGGAGAACAAGAGACACCTCGTATAAAGAAGGAAAAACTACACACGTACTCCAATATTTAAAGACGATGAAGTACTCTCGTTGTCTTAAAGGCGTAATCATTGGTTCTCTGAGACTATAAATCAGTGGCTACAAAGTACTATTAGTATAGTGTGCAGTTTTTAAATCAGAGTCATCTATTTAACGAGTATCTCGCTCTTAAGATCACACTTTTCAGTATGCCAAAGAAAACGACGGGAAGTGAACAGATACCAAATTGACTTGGAAGCAAATTTCAAGCCGCTAGCGTATTTTAGGGAGGTAGCACACGGCGACTATTTGTAGAGATGCAGTCGCGCGTTTCGTATCGCTGTCACTCTGTCGCCGTGTGCTACCTCCCTTAGAGTATTCCTGTCTTTGTCGTCATGCATGAGTCTTGCACGATATGATAAGATCGCTAGGCGTTGAGTTCCCGTGCAGGCGTGGCTCCCCGCGGCGCTGCTGGCGGCCGCGAGCCGCGAGACAAAGGTCGCGCTGCTCAAACATCGTTAGCGCCGCTAATTGTGTTGACTCGGCGCGAGCACTTTTAATCTGCGCCGACACTGATCACCTCGTCAAACAACCGTTCCAATAACATTATGCGCCGTGAAACTAATGGCAGATAAATGAGTTTGTCGAATTAAGATGTGGAATGTTCTCGTCGCGTCAAGTCCATTCGCTTTAGCAATTAACAAATATCATTCAATTATTAGAAAAACAGACGGTACATTATTTAATAACAACAATTAGCCTGCGATTATTTCCGCGTAGCAGTTGCTTATTGTTTTTTTCTTAGAAGCCATCGAACTTTCCGGAGTTAAAGTGTCCCATGACGTTCTCCGTACCAAATACCCGGCACATGCCGTACTTTGCTGCTGATTGGCATCGATCGATCTAATTCATGCATGGATCTAATTACCACTCACTATCAAGTAGAAATGCAGATATATTTATATGTATATAGATATATTTCGTGCTCCAATAAAAAATATCTTCACCTACCTGATTGTGCAGTTTGGTGAATAATTATAATATACCACGCCGGTTTTTTTGAATAAATGATTTAATATTAAGATTTGTTTAATTAATTAACCGACACCTTCTTTTTAAAGAAAGAAAGAAATAACAAGGGTCTATATTGGCTCATATAAAATTGGTCTTTACATTTTTTATACAAATAAAGATTTGTGTCTATACCCATCTTTCCTTCGAAAAATTTTGCTCATACTTTTTTGTTCATACTTTTTTAAGTCGTAATTATCGCAACTCATAATGCGTTTTTTTAATAAACTGTTACTTTTTGAAGATTGTTATAAATCTAACCTAACCTAACCTAATTTTATCTACAGGTAAGATATTTAAGAAATTCTGATAAGTGTACGGTTCCATGAATATTGGCGTTATAAGTTCAGATGAGTATAAGTTCCGATCATTAGTATAAAAAAATATTATGAAGAGTATGAAGAGTGGTCATTATGATGTAAAATGGTATGAGAAAAAAAATCGGAGTTCCAATAATCGGAGTTGCAATTTTATATGAACTTTGGCGCACCCGAATAACAAGCATTTATTCAGTGATACATATAGGTACAGCGCCTAAGTGCAAACAGAAAGTACAAAGGATAAAAAAAAGAATAAAACACAATGGAGAACTTACTACTAACAGAATAGAAAAAAACAAATTAAGGGTTAGGTAAATTAAGTGTTTTAATTATCAAGCGGACGTTCAACCTTAAGTAGTATTTTCCAATGTGTAGTTTTACACCTTTCTATACTATCGTGGTTATTATTCATAACGCTAACAAAAAGGAATCAACCCAACCTTCACGCAAACTTCATTTTCCCAATCATAACGTTTGCGCCCTCTTTAAAGTATGGGAAACCAATAAAGAATTCAAACCGCGGTATTAGTACTTTTACGATAAAAATAATACCTAAATCGATTTCATTGTGTCAGCATAAAGCGGGACATGTCTGGCGCAGCGCTGGGAGTACCTAGTACAGAAATGGAAACCTAAAATGGATTCCGGCTCCTCTGTTTATTCGTGCCGAGTCAAACGCGTACAAACAAAACGCATTTCTTATTGATACTCGACGCTAAGTGTTTCCCGTCTTATCTCATAAGTGAGTCAGGAAGCGTGCAGACGACGCACCGCGCGGCGGCGGGGCGGGAGCCGGGCGGCGCGGCGGCGGGGCGGGAGCGGGCCGGCTCGAGATACCATCGCGCCGCGCCAGCACAGATTCCGTGACGTCATAGGAATAAATGTTATTGGTGATTTTACCTCGACTTCATCAGTGTCGAAACACGCGGTGTACAGCCCCGTGGGAACCGGCAGGGACGAGCGGCCAAATGGAACCCTGACCCATCATGGAACTCTGTTACGTTGACGTTATAATCATCACTCGTAAGACTTAATATAAATAAATAAATATCAGGGGACAATGTCACACCAATTGCCCTAGTCACAAACTAAACTTTAGACTTGTACTGTTATAGAAAAATATACCTACATACTTAAATACAAAGAAAACATCCATGACTCAGGAACAAAATATCCGCGCTCATCACACAAATAACTGCCCTTACCGGGATTTGAACCCAGGACGACTTGCTTCGTAGGCAGGGTCACTACCAACTATAGGTAGGCCAACGCGTCAATTGCCAAACAAGGTGTCACGTTGATAGTGTTGTGTGGAGAGTCAGGCTTCCACTTTGCCGACCGTGCATCTTCATAGCGTGTAGAGCACGAGAGAAACAAGGTGCAAATAATATCAGTATTATAGTAAAAACATCTTACGAGACTTATGTTTTCAGTCGCAAAAATAACACGTCCCGAAATGCTGCGGAATCTCAAAAGAGCCTGCGGCTAATGAGGGCAGCTCATACAATTACGAGATTATTTTTTCCCATCACAAGTAAGGAGCTCATACATTACTCCCCCCCCCCCCCCCCCTCACGCGGGAATTCCCGACGCGCGAAACAATCGCTTATTTTCTCCGAGTCGTGACTCGAACCAACTTTCTCTTGCAGTTGACTAAATTTTAAACCTTTACCAGCTTCAAACAGTTAAGGTGACGGTGGCGCCGCTCTCGACCGCACCTGTATCTTGGCAGTTGTGTAAATGCCCTTTTTAAGGCGCTTAATGCGCGCAAAAACCCACGTGCGTCAGACAAATGACCGACGAGAAAAAATATACGAGTGTAGCGAGGTGGCACCGGCTACCTGCCGCGCTGCGACACCGTTACACACCACACCATCCATTGCTGCTTTCAAAACAATAGTCCAAGCAACGTTTAAACAAAATACGCAGTGTACACCACCCTGTTAGTTCATTCCACATTTTAACTGATCTAAGGATTTGTCCTAAAATAGCTTCGATTCGAAATATATTTACTCAAGAACATATAAAATGGAAGAAATGGCCGTTTTTATTCTCTATTAAAGGCCAAAGTGCCGCGGAAGTGTTTTACGGAATCACTGCGTGGGGTTTATTGAGCGAATTACAGCGGCTACGGATGGGTGCTACGGCGTAGCGCGCTACAAGGTGCAATCCTATCCTACTACAGCTAATAATTACTATAGAATACTATTGTGAAAGCTTATGGCAATGTCTGCACGATTGTCTTTCAATAACGCACAAACGGATTTGAAAGCACGGTCGGCCTTAGAAGAAGCGACACAATTTAGTGCTTTGTCACTTTAACGTCATGTTTGAGCTGCTACACTAATCTGTGAACGGTGTTATAATGACAAAGTACAAAAGTATGGATCTATTTATAAGGCTGACTATACATGAAAACTTTACTTTTTATCTCGACAATTATAATAACAGTTTCACACGGCCAAAGTCGCGCGTAAAAGTTTGCTTCTAATACTTTTATATCTCGTTATAGGTGTAGCTACTGTCTTTGTAAGAAAAGTACTAACTTCTAATATTTTTGTAACCCGCTCAGTAGTACTTCAAAGTGTAGGGGCATCCTTCAACTAGGTCTAATAAAAATTGCGTTGAAAAAAAATAACATGACCGTTTTAAAATTAAGTCTAATTTTACATCAAATAAAGATTGAGTATTTACTCTCTCACATCTTATTAACCTCCTTTAATTTAAAAAGATTAGGCATTCTACAAAAGGTTGTTCAAAACGCCAGCCACAGGTTGCCGCGCGGCGGCCGGCCGGCGCGCCGCGCCTCGTGTTGCAGCGCCCAGTCGCGGGAGAGCCCTGTTTCGACGCCGTCACTCTTGACTTCGTCACGAAAGCAAAATAATAATAAATAGACAGTACAGAAAACGACCGAAAAGCAACATTTGATTGTTTATGCAAATTCGAATATAAGCAAAGCAAATTATAAGTTTTCCATAGTTTCTGCCTACCCCATTGGGAGACAGGCGTAAAGGTAAATGAATGTATGTCAGTATAAAATCAAAACAATATTATAAAGACTATAAGAAGTGGCTGCTCCAATTATTCAAATTCAAATTCAAATGCAAAATGTTTATTGCACTTTGCAATGCATTAAAATAGTTTCCTTAACTCACGCTGCCTGCTCACCGCTCCGCCCCGCGACCGACGAACACAGTACGCGAGCCGGCTGGGGCAGCCGGGCCGCCGCGGAGGAGATATAGCAGCCGGGATACACCAACACAGCGTCAAGGCCTGAGAAGAGTCATCAATGTAGTCTATCTGTAAGTCAAGTGCGAGTCAGACTCGCGCACTGAGGGTCGCGAACTGTCCTCCTGACTCTTGGTCAGATGTTACTCAGGGGGGCAATCTCACACAAACTGATCTAGTCCCAAACTAAGATCTAGGCTTCAACAAAAAATCGGTATTTCGTGAACATGATATGCTGTTATGTAGAGCAAGTTCTCAATTAATAAGAAACTATAGGATATTTCAAGCTCGCCGCAAGCAACGCCCCGGGAAAGTCATAGCAAGTAAGTAAGTATAATCTTTATTACACAAAAAAAAACATTTTACAAAAAAACACGTATATGAATTTAAATAATGTATAAAGGCGAACTTATCCCTATAAGGGATATCTCTTCCAGCTAACCTGTAATGACTGGGTGAGAACAACGCACGTGGATGGCAAAAAACAAGTTAAAGGAAAAAAAATATTACTTTATACATACAACGCAATTACATAACATTAAGTATTATATTAACTACATAAATAAACTAATATATAAATACAATAATAATACAGATACAATATTATTATATACAGTGTAAACGATTTGAATTCGTTTCGTCACAAGACGGGGCAGCGACTGTTGGTGTTTATACGGTACAGATAATGGAGGTCTTTATTCGGTTTTTACATAAATGCAACTGCTCGAACAATTTGATACCTCACACAAATCTAACATACATTCTGTATCATCAAATATTATCATCACAAGGTACAATTTGGAATTAAGCCATCAACATACTTAATGAAATAGTACATTATTGCCTAGGCCCGGAAAGTAGCGGATTGCCTGACGAGGTGGTTGGCGGGCCGAGTCCTGGCGAGGCCTGCTAAAATTCGAGTCAGGTAATCCCTGTTTCTGCCCAGGTATAATAATGCTTTTCTCAAACAATAATAGAAATACAAATACATAATTGTAAGTATTTGTAAAAAGCTTTGGACAAATTGAAAGAGAATCTTTAGAAATAGAAATAGAAATAGAAAATTTTATTTGCTAGAATGCGTTTTACAGGGTCTTAAAAAATAACATGGGTTAGATCGTACATTCAGTGTCATTCAGTTTTTTTGAAAACTACGAGTATTAATATTGTTTAAAGCACAATGAAGGGCCGCCGCCCGCCGCCGCCCAGCATTGCACCCACCCACAAGTTGGGTGTATAGGATTTTTTCATGGTCCTTTCGATTTTTTTCGCAATAGAGAGATCATTTTTAAATAAAATAAAGCAGCGGACAGGAATGTGTTTTCATACGTTTACTTTACTCCGAGGAAGAAAATGTCGCTCTTTCTGCTTTCGTTTTTCAAAAGAAAAGTCATCCTTTCCGAGTTTGAGAAAATAACATTAGCCTGTCAAGTTGGTGAGCACATCACAGCAAAATAATCTGTTATGTATATAGTTCAGTAACCGCCCTGGGGCCTATTGCATAATATAGTACAAGCCCAAACGGCCCAAGCGGCAACGTTATTGCAGCTCTTACGTCAAGTAATTAAGAGCTACCGTAACGTCAACAATAATATGATTATGATATCTATGAGATAGGATAGGAGGAAGATTGGCTAAAACCCATTGCTGGTGGCTTGGGGGTTCCCAGAAGGGAAACAAAAAATATCCGTGCTCTCTGTCTCGACGGTTGGGTCTCCCGCCGCCGCTGCCAATGTTACACATCTCACACGTGCTCACATCACAGTCACAGCAAGGCTTACTGGGTCGGTTTGCATTCGTAATAAGTATATCTAAAAGCCGTACCTTTGTTTAAGTAGGTACGCGACTAACGCAACGAAGAATTGATTTAAATTCAAATTCAAATTCAAATTTCCTTTATATCGTCAACATAGGTAACAGGTAGGTGGCAAAGGTTTATGTTGTACAACCATGCTGAGCCGTGTAGGCGTACGAAATCTTGTTTAAGGCAAGCATCTTTTGAGGCATGCTAGTTTTTCTTGATTGACCTTAAGTGTATAAAACCGTCTTGTTTGATACCCGACCTCGCGCAGATGTTGGACATGACATGAGCCGTGGGATTATATCTCCTTTGCGCATGAATTTTCCCCTTCTATGAATGAGTGGATGCGGCAAATATCAATCAAGTTCGTTTACATTTTGTATGAAAATAGAGTAAAGTGGGCAATACGAATGTAAACGGATGTGATTTACCTGCGGAGGGCGGGTGTCAGGTCGAGTGTCGCGCACCATCTGTCCCGAACGAGTTTATTTCGCCGTCTTTGAGAGTGATTTGATTTTCCACGCGAAGTCATGCATAAGCAACACCGCGGGGCGGAGCGATCGTCGAACGATGATCGACCTTGGGACATTTAGATTGAAAATGTAAAAGAACAGCAAATCGCTCCGCTCCGTGCGGTTGCGGCGCGAGTAAATTTTGGATGAATGTTTTCGCGCGTATCGGCTGCGGAGTGCTTCATAAATATGTGAGGCCGCCCCGATACAGCGGAACGCTTTTTATTCACCCGTGAGCCACCAGATTACTCGGCTTATCAAAATTGCAAACCACAGCATAGAAACGTTAAACTTAGTGAGTGTTGATACTGGTGTCCGGCGGTTCGCGGCCGCCGCGCCTCGCCCGTCTGTGGCGCGCGCGGCGCAGCAGCGACACGGTGGGCGCGCGCACCGCGGCGAACCTCATCAATCAACAGTCAATATGAAAGTAGTTCGATTTGAAAGCGCGTTCCCGCGCGGCGGCCGCGCGTGTGTACAGCGGATAAATGAGCGCGACGTGTCATATTTGTCAACGTCCCGGGAACATTGGCTCGACATTTGTCGAGAAATTTGTCGGGAATTTGTTCCTCACCCGCGGCTGATACCGCCGGCACACTCGCCCGCTCCATTTCACCGAGTCGATGTATTCGTCTGCGATATGTTGAGCCATAAAGCTCCCGCCGCACCTGGCGAGCTGCTGCTCGCGCGACGTGGGTTTACATTTGATTTTAATCAATTTTGCCGGAATGGAAAGGAACGGCCATCGCTTGTCGAGAGACACTAGACGAGCGCTTATATATTAAAAAATTTTCATAGCGTTAAGACGTCAAAACGATTCATGAATATGTGACATTCTAAACCTCTTCCAGCAAAATTCTCATAACAGTCGCCGGTGTCAGGTCGATTAATCAAAATAAAATAATAAAAACAAAAAAGTAGCTCATACATTCGATAAAATTAGAAATTATCTTTCGTGTTGTGCATTAAAACTTGTAGAAATACAGTATTTCAACTGTAAAATGACGTAAATCAGCGAAATCGGCAAAATGTCGGGTACGGCCTCTTAAACCAAACTTATAGAAAATATTTAAGTTTATCATAAAATTACAAGTTAAACGTAAATAATTATCCCCAACTGTGGCCGATCGGTAACAGCGCGAATTGTCAACTAACAGCAAATAAAGTCTTAATTTTCCTCCTGCTTCTTTGTATTGACTACTCCTTCTTGCGGCAAGACAACGGCATTAATGCTGCTTGTCGGGGTCCCCACTTTACCGGAGGTGTCCATAGTGGCAGGGGTGACAGAGATAACCACTCTGTCAGTCAGATACAATCATTTAATTACAATAACACATGCGAATACAGGGTGTCCGGTATATAGTGGACTACGACTGCGTTTACGCACTTCATCCCGTATTGCAGACAGTCATCGCCATTTAAACATTTCAGACCCTATATACTAGGAGCCGATGTGCAAAAAGGCCTTGTTTTAGTATGCGATCCCGGTTTTAAATAAAACGTAAAAGCCTAAATAAGCATCGGGCCGCTGCTGTGGCGCGGAGGGGGCGCTGCTAACGAGCGTGCGCGGCGCCGGCGTCGCGTCGCCAGGCTCCCGCGGTATATAACCGGCGCGCGCACACCCGTCCACACTCGCCGACATGCAGCGGACTCTGGTAAGTCGCCACTCTGATCTCACTTGGTCATCAGGGGAACAGCAACGTGACGAATACATCTGCTCGCACTGTTCCAGTGATATAAATAGGGAAACTATAAACGATTAGAATGACTAAGCCTGTGTTCTTTGTGTCCATTGTTATTTTCCAATAACTAATTTACCTACTAACCGTTCTATGATTAACTGTGTAAAATTATATATTCCAACTTAGTCAAAGTCAAAGTTCTTTATTCTTCAATTAAGGCATAATATAATGCACCAGTGAATGTCAAGAACCGGTTCGAAAAATAAAACCTTTGCCCCGAGAAGAACCGGCGTAACAAACTCGGCAAGGTATAATATTTTCAAAAAAGGTTACACCATACATAAGTTTACAATATCACAGTATCATTGCACAGTAGGTGCACCTTTTTAAGCGTAGGTATTTTTAAGCGTAGATTACTCATGCAGGATGCACGACTCGTCGAACGTCGTCGCACGAGTCTTCGTGAGAATATAAACGGAGTATTGATTTGATTCGTTCGAATGCTGAAAATGGATGAATTATCGTTGCAGATCGTAGTTTGTTTGGCGGTCTCGACGCAGGCGCAGTCATCGAGCGTGGCAACAGAGCTGGCGCCCACTGCGGCGGCCGAGCCGGCGCCCACTGTTGCGCCTTCGTTCCTCGGTGACAATGTGCCGGACGTACACCGCTCGCGCGGCTGGGCCCTGCCAGCATTCATTGCCGGCACGAGTGACGCGCGCGCCGCGCCCGTGCCGGCGTTGGTGGGGGGAAAGGCGGAGCTCACAGGTCCGGCTAGCTGGTTTGACCCGCAGCCTGGTGAGTGGCCGCCACGAGCTGGCATGGCCGGGCCGCGGGTCGCACGCGAGTGGCCGCCCCGAGCTGGCGCAGCCGGGCCGCGGGTCGCCCGCGAGTGGCCGCCCCGAGCTGGCGTGGCCTGGCCGCGGGTCGCGCGCGTGTGGCCGTCCCGAGCTGGCGTGGCCGGTCCGCGGGTCGCGCGCGTGTGGCCGCCCCGAGCTGGCGTGGCCGGGCGGGGCGAATACCCACGCCGGGCCCGCGAGGCGCCCGAGCCGGCGCCGGTGACGGAGGCGGCTGAGCCCTCAGCCTCGGCGCCCCTCGGCGCCGACTTACTGGCCCGGAACCGCGCGCGCAGCGCTTTGACACGAAAAATGATGTACTGATGTACTCGCATAACGCCGTTTATGCTTTTTTTGGAATATGTAAGAATGGCATGTAAATTAAAAAAAAAAGAAAATGTTTTAATCAATATGTATGGCATTTACCTCTTCTATAAAACCCAAATAAAGTTAATAACTTTAAATATATACAACGTTCCATGTACGACTAATAATACCAGATTGTTCTATATTAAATACTTACGTCGACTGGTCTCCGGCGACTCGGTACGCACTTGGTCTGCAGTGTTGACTAATTGATGACTTTCAAATGACGTACAAACGAGTGCACTGTGGTCACTCGCCGGCGATGATGTCTTATCCACCACGAGCCGCAAACATATCTGACACGTCTTTATTACTCGACGCATTAGAGCGCGGCACATAGGTATTTATGCGCCCCCTGTTGTGTACTATGTCGCCGGTGACTGTATGTAGTGTCAATAACGACGCATTCGATTTATTCGATATTTACTCGTTTTATCACGTGTATATATAGGTGCTGAATTTCGAGCAAATATGCAATATGCACATTTGAATGTTTAAAACTGCATTACACACTGGAGAACTCTGCGTTTGAATTTTGGCTTTAGTTGTAAGTTATTGTAAAACAAGTAGTGCCTCTGAATACATTTCTAGATTTGGCATGTAGTTTGACCAAATTTGAAAATAGAAGTCGCGAAAAGTAAATATTGTATCTATCATGATAAAGTTTTAATATTTCTTATAGTAAAGTTAATTACAACTTTTAAGAAAAGGTAAAAAGGAGATAGTGGTAGATAGTCAAAGTTCTTAAAAAACAGATTTATCTTTAGCCTTCATTATTGGGTCCAGAAAAAAATATCCCAATGGACAGATTGACTATGTAAATCCAGTAACTACACATCCTTTGTTTTTTGACACGATAATCTATGTAATTTATCTTTTACTAGCGACCCGCCCTCGCTTCGCTTCGGTTTATGTGAGTTTTCAGTAAAACCCATTCATAATCCAAGATTTATTATACAAAAAACCTTCCTCTCGAATCACTCCATCTAATGCTGCATTCAAATTCGTTGAGTAGTTTAAAAGATCTATAGCGAACAGACAGCAGTAGTGACTTCATTTTATACTATGTAAGAAAAGAAGCCGTATATTTTATGTCCAAACCATATGAAAAAACGTAATGCTTAGTAAATACTTTCAATGAAAATTATTTTCAACATGATTGAATATAATCGTTTTTGAGTCATTAAAAAAAAACTGCGCTTCTCAACAAGAGGATGTAAGTGCCATGAAGATAATGAAACTGCGCTTCTCAACAAGAGGATGTAAGTGCCATGAAGATACGTTCTTTTGGTGGTGCACGTTTTGTGTTATAGTAACGGCATCGGAATCCTACGCCGAGCATGGTCCAATATCATGCTCCCGCCCATATTTATTATTTATCGAGTGGTTGTAGACCCACCAAGCAACCTTCACCGCCGGTCGCATGCCTAGTGCCAGGCAGCGCCGCCGCGGGCAGGGGCGGGGGTGCGGGTCGGGGGGGCGGTAACCCGATAACTGCTGCAATTACCGCTCGCCGCAATTAAAACTCGCCGTCTCCGCGACGCTCAAAAACTTCGCAACTTTCCTTTTGAATTCCGACGATGAGCTGTTTCATTCGACGTTTGAATTCATTACACCGTGGGGGGGAGCTCCCCGCGCCCCCGGCCGTCGCCGGCTCAGATGAATATTTATGACGCTGCTTATCAAATTAATGTTTTAAAAGTTCCCGCGCCGCGTCCCGTCTGATGGTTTTATCACCCTTTTTGACAGTTCTTTCCTGCCTTCTGGTTCTTATAAGTTATTCAAAGATTGTTCCATAAAGACGAGACGCATTGATTATATTTTAGCCACCTTGGTCAGTTTTACTACATATAGGCAGACGCGACGGATCCTGGCACGTTAGTTTTACACGCGTGACTACGAACAAGCGACTAATTCTAAAAAAGAGCTTTTTGTAACACTATTTATGGCATGAATAAAACAAACGAACATGCAGGCCCCGCGAACAGTGGGTTCCGCAGCCAATAGACCTTTATTGTGTCAACCGAAATCAAAATCAAAATTAAAATATTTATTCAGTAAATTGGCCACATACGGGCTCTTTTACATGTCGTAAATATAGAGTGAATCTACTAGCGCTTCGGACAAGACCATCATTGCGGGGAAGATGCGAAGCAAAAAACTCCAGCAGGAGGTTATTTTTTCAAACATAAAATACAACAATACCCAAAAAAAATACATTACAAGGTAACAAAGTAACAATTATATTAATTATTAGAACTAGCACAAACAAAAACGTTACAAATGTAAGGTCAAATACATTACACTAAAAATAATGACTATTAGAACAACACGACGAGGTCTCTACGTCAGAAGCCATAACTGGAATAATTAACACTGCGAATGTTTTGCCGACCCTCAGGGCTAAGGTGGAATGCCTCTCATTTAAGACATGAAGATTAAAAGATTTATAGCCTTAGTTACAGTTCTCTCATAATGGACATATTATTAGTACAGCCGAGAATAATGCAGATATTCCTGAGCTAGTTTTTTAGACTGACAGTCGTGGGATTGACATATCAATTCAACATCATTGCGATGCTGGCAAAGGCTGTAAAGGATCGCGCAGGTGACGACGGTGCTGTGGGCGAGGGAGGGGGAGGGGTGACATGCATTCAAAGGTTTTTTCCAGTTTACACATTAAATTTGGCGCCGTCAGAGTTCGTTAGTTGGCCTGTCGGGCGCCAACTCCGTGACTTGCTCTTATTAAGCGCGCGGGAAGAATTTAAATGTATGATTTGTCGATGACCGCGAAGAGCTCGCCGACCGCAAGCACAGAGGTTTGCCTTCTAACGAGGGAGTAACGTTGACGTGTTGTAATCGAAAAAATGTGTATTGGTCTAAGATCCGAATAGGAGACGTTCTTCACCCAGCTGTTTATTCGATAAAAAGTATTTTATGTCAAATTTAATATGAAAAGTAATATATAATGAATAGGTAATTTCAGTCCAGTATATAATTACTTAATTGAAAATTAAAAAATGCTTTTTTTTAAATTGCAGTTGCTTGTTTAATAGACAAATTACATACCAATCGAAAGTATGAAGATTAAACAATCGGTGGCAATTTAAAAAAAGTACCTTTTTTAATTTTTTATTAAGTTATTATATACTGGACCGAAATTTTTCAGCATACCTATTCGCCATATATTACTTAACATATTAAATTTGATATAAAATACTTTTATCGAATAAACAGCCTGGTGAAGTTCGTCTCGTATTCGGTTCCTCTACTACATGGAAATGGGTGTCAGCGTCCCGTGTCCGTAGGTATTTATAGAAAATTAGAACTAAAATTTGATTGAAAATTGACGTTAACATTGTCTTTTGTATCGTCATCGAGCAGTAAACGTGAGGTTTACATAAAACAATGTATGAAAATGTAAATCAAATTAATGGTTTCATGCTACAGATAGGATAAGGACACGTTTCAAATACTAAAGGCGATTCAAAACGTGATGGATGATTAAAATCTTTATGCTCGAGCCACTGCCTTAGAATGTCAACGGACAGAGTCGCGAGGTCTGAACACTTTACAAAACACGTGGACATTCAGAAGCAGGTGCTTGATAAGATAACTGTTTTCTCTGCAACAACACTCTCCTCTATATTCGACGAACAAATATTTTATTTTGTCGTCAAGTAACTTATTTACATTTGTTTACAATCGTTGTTGTATTTATCCATATGGAAATTTTGCTTATATCGCGTTAATCAAAACTACATTTAATTTGTGCTAGCCACACTTTTTCCGTACAAAATACTTTAATTCCATATAAAAAATGAGTACAGCATGCGCCATCTGTCGTCAAGTAGCTAAATTACATTTGTTAACAATCGTTTTTGTACTTTGCTATGTATCACGCCAGAAACAAATATAAATTTAATTTGTGTTGTAGAAAGCGCTAACTACACTTGGTCCCGTGAACAATACTTTAATTTCATATCAAAAATGAGTACAGCTTGCGCCATCTGTTGACAAGTAGCTCAATTAGGTACTGTCATTAACAATCATATTGTTTTGTATTTATATGGTAATTTTGCCGTGCAACGAGCCAGAATTAAGTTTAACTAAATTCCTATAGTAGGTAGATGGATCTAGTCGCACTCGCTTTTGTAAAAAATAGTTTAATTGCATATCGAAAATGAGTACAGCTTGCGCCACCTGTCGTCAAGTCCCTAGCTAAATTACATTTGCTAACGATCGTTGTTGTAGTGATTCATATGGAAATTTCGCTATGTATCGCGCCAGAATCAAATCCAAAGGGGTTTGGGTAAACGTGTTGTCATTTGTAAAATTCATACATTTTCAAGGTGAGCGGCCATTCGTAAAAGTGGTAAATTATGATATAATTATTAAAAATAAACATATTTTGTTATGTAATGTAATACTCTTATTAATAATCGGAGCCGAGATATTTAAATATTCATACTTGGGCGTACTTTTGTACTAAAAGCTGAATACTTAAATCTTTAAAATCTCCGCTCCGATATTACTTAACGCCATAAATTATATATATCTATGTGTATTCAGAGGTCCTCTTAATAACTACGTAAAAATCATCCGCGGCTGCTGAAAAAAAAAATGAAAATATTCTTCAAACAAATTTACCCAATGCCCTTTAAATCTTGTTGAAGATAGCGCCAGCCATACTTGGTCCCGTAAAAAAAAATTTAATTTCATATCAAAAAGGAGTACAGCTTGCGCCATCTGTCATCAAATAGCTAAATTACGGTCGTAACCAATCATGTTTTGATTCATATGGAAATTTTGCCGTGTATTGCGCCAGAATGAAACCGAACTTTAGTTCGTATTATAGATGGCGCTTGCAGCACTCGTTCATGTACAAAACACTTTAATCCCATATTTAAAATAAGTACAGCTTACGCCCTCTATTTTCAAGTAGCTAATAATTATAGTCGTTAACAATCATCATGTTGTTTTGATTCATATGGAAACTTTGCCGTGTATCGCACCAGAATAAAATTGAACTTTAATTCGTATTATTGTAGCCGAATTCATTCCCGTAAAAAATACTTGAATTCCTAAGTAAAATTAAGTGCTACTGGCGCCATCTGTCGTCAAATTGCTAAAATTAGCTAATTTTGTTAATATCTCGAAGACTGTTGATTTTGACGACATGGTTTATGGATTAAAATATTATTTCTCACTTTTTTTACAAAATCACTTACTGAGAATACATATTTGTCTTAAATGTATGTAAGAGAGGGTATCGTCCATGTTTATGTAATATCCAAGTCCAAAATGAATAAGGTAGGTGATAGCTGCGAGAACAAGTTATGCGAAAATAATTTCATATAAATTGGAATATCGTTATACTTTTCCTATAAAAAATAGATTAACGTATATCAATCTGAATAATGTCCGATTTTGTGCCCGTAAACCCAGGTAAGGGGGGGGCGGTCGTTTTTGCGCGTTTTGAGTCATTAATATGACATTTAAATAATAGCTTATAATATAAATAGATGCGGGTAAGCAAATAGGGTAGAAGTACCAGTTTTGGCCACTCTAAACTAATATCTAAAGCATTATGAAATTACTAAAATATTTATATATTTCATTTTGATATTAATCTTCAGTCTGAACTATTTATGAATATTATTTTTAATTTTACAGTATTTTTGATACTCATTTCAATCTTAAATGGCCAAAAAGGGTACAGTGGCTACAAACGGTACTTCAACAATACACACAAATATCAACCAAAATACATCTATGCCAAATTTCAATGTGATAGGTTGCTGTGACACATAGGCAGCCAGAGACCGAAGTCTCCCTGAGGGTTCCTTTTTTATCATTTTGGTAATGGAACCCCAAAAATCGAAGTAGCGAAGAGCTTGCATGAGCAACGAGCAGTGCAGCGGTAATCGAGGGCCGATAGCCAGTTGGACACGAGAGCGGTCGCGCGGGTCGTGATGTTGCATTACGAGCGATAGTGTTATCGAGTGGTATTCACTCCGCTATCGCGCGGTTTCCACGCGGCCGCGCCCGCGCTGCGGGCCGCCCCACCAGCCCACTCGCCTGCGTTCATGCTTTTTAGTAGGGCACGGGGAAGGCAAACGAGCGCACAGCCCACCTGATCACAAGAGGGATCGGAAACCCATAAGCATTTACATTTTCAAGACTACACTCCAAGACTGCAATCCTCCGTGCAGCTGTTTAATTAAGGTAGCCCTAATTAACGTCATAGTTACTGCCTGATCGAACACACATTCATTATCAACATACATCGGACCCAAAACTAACAGAATTTATAAATACCAGATTACTCTGCACATGCATGTATCATAATATCTTAATTTATTTTTATGTTTTGGAATTTCTAGCTCCTCCCTCTCAATCGGAAATCGCTTCATAATAACCAGCGTAAGTCCCGGGCATCACCGCGGCGATGAGCTCCATTTGACGCCGCGTCGAGCGACCCGCCGCCGGCGCCGGTCGCACTATTTGCTTCACTTGTGACTGAATTTTATCAAGCCTTTGTGAAGCCCGGCTGATCAAATAACACGTAATCGATTCTATCGAAGCCGACAATAAACGTGAATTATTGACGATATAAACACAGCAGAGAACCGCGCGCCATTCATCGAGCTGGCTCAGCGGGCACGTCATCGCGATAATACATGGTATTTTTTTAAAACATGGTGATAATATTATTTAATTTACTGCCTTCAATTTAATAATTAAAATTCAAAGTTGGCCTTCAACAGCTAAGCAATCGGCGTAACTTGCAGAATGCAATTAAAATGCTCAACCAAGATTTAAAAAAAACTAATTTATTTGGGAAAAATGTCAGCGTACTCGAGTCAGGCTCACTCGGGCCCGGCGGTCCTTGTCGGCGGGGCTGACGACGCCGCGCGGCTCAAATACGGGCGCTGATTGCCGCAAACAGCCCGCATCCGCGCGTCTCCTGTTTGCCGCAACTTTCGCTCATCACGCACTCGCGACCCGCGGACCGCGGGGCGGGAGTGGGAGGACGCTTCTCAAGTTTCACAATTAAAACTTACTTCCCCACGCTCCGATATAACACTATAATCGCGCTTAATGAGGCCTCGGAAAAATGATTTTTTTAGGAACGCGCCATTCAGAAAGTGCACTTTTTATGCAATTATGATTCAAAAGCATCTCCCGAATTGTGGAAGATCCCCGGCGCTGTGCCGGTGGCAATTTCCTGAAGACGTTGCAGGCGGCGTGCGGGGGGCGGGGGGGGCTGCCTCTGAGGGCTGCCGAAACCAAATAAATTTGATCATTATTACTTTTTATTCGGTCGCAGCTTGATGCGCAATCCAACATTTATTTTAATAAATGGAGTATGAGCAGAAATGTATGGACCCCAGCCTAGGAACCAAAAGCAATAAGAAATATCTTATCAGATAGGTAATTGTATTTTTTTATGGCAGCAAATATCAAGTCGCTGCGAGATATTTTAATGACTAAACTAAAATATGACATAAACAATGTGTTATTATGTTCGAACTCTCCCGCTATCTTTATGTGGCGATAACGTTTTAGCACAAAATTTTGGGCCTACCCATCGTAGTAAAAGTTTTAGAACTTAAAATGACCTATCCGGTGACGTATCGTTTGTCGCTATTGCTCACGTGGGCTTATTTGTCCAATTTCCTTTAGAATTTCAAAATGATTTTGAGACCTCAGTAAGTAGCCCTAGCACAAAAATTTCAATCATACGTCATCACGTTTCCAAATGGGTTTTACTATTCAGAAACGTTTACTATACTTTAATAAAATCAATCCCTAGCACGAACTTCTTAAACAGACTTAGGTACGTTTCCATAGATTATTTTTTTACTTTACCTCTCGACGAGGATACGAAAGCCATCGTCCTAATATCCATTTCCTAGGAAATTTTTGTAGGAAATACACGGGTGTTGATTCCAATCGCCAGACAAACTTTGAATTAAATCTTTACTTACTAGGAAGAAGAAACGTTAGTGCTCGCGGTACAGAGGTCTCTTAATCTGCGCAGCTGCAGAATCTTTTATATTTGAACAGAATCCCGAACCCTTCTAAGGCGGGAGCCTCGTTATCATCGCGATATTTTTAAAATCTTTGCGTTTAAAAAGGTAAACAAAAGAAATGCTTTCTTCGGAGAGAGAATATTTATTTAAGGAGTAATTGCGGCGCCGGCCGTAACGAGCGCAGCGAGCGGCACAAAGGGCGCGAGCATCCCGCGCCGCGCTTTGTCCGCGGCGACCGTCGTGCAGCGGCGTACTGTCACGGCATTAACTGTGTCAATTCTTCTGTAATCAAAGTTCGGTTTTCTTTATGTGCCACGTCTCGCCAGGCCGCTGACCTCGCGCTAACACTTCAAGTTCTGCTCTCACTATTCCTAATCCATTATTAAGGGAGCCCCCCACCCTCCCTCGTTGGTAGCGTAAGCGGCTAGTTTGCAGCGGTTTCGTGACTCGCTGATTAAAAAAGTTCATCAACGCATCTCTTTTTAGTTTTCCCAGCGAACGCCTTTCTCCACCGCCAACTTTGGTAATAAAAAGTTGTAGAGAGTTAGCGAGGCGGCGGCGGCGCGCGCTGCGCCGGCGGCAGCACGCACCTTATGAATATTTCAACAATAACCAGGTGCCGTAAAACTACAATAAACCACATTATATTGCTCACTTATGCTTTCAAGGAGGATGGAATGAAATGTTGGATGCGCCCCATTAACTAGTACCACCCATGTATAAAATATGTCACGACTAGAAATTGTAACTATAGTAGGTAGTCAGACCTAAATATTCGCGGCAAAAAGTAAAGGTAAAGCCTAAAATTTATTTCAAAAAACGTTCAATTGCGAGTCAACTTCGTGCACTGAGAGCTCATTATGATTATGATGATGATCCCAAAAGGTACCTTTTAAAACTATAAATAATTATCTAATATCAACAGTCGACTCTTCAAGGCACTTCTCCGACTAAGCAAATTTCGACTAAGGTCGGTAAATAGTGTTTTAACTGGGAATGGACCATTTAACAAACATCTTTTTGATTTAGGTGTTACAGACAGTCCTCTATTCCGTGCGTGTATGGAGCCAGAGGAGACAGCCGCCCACGTAGTGCTGAATTGCACCGAGGTGGCGCAGTACAGGGCTAAATACCTCGGTTCGCTGAGGTGTCTTCCCGAGGCAATCACCAACATTAAAGGTTTGGTGGGCTTCCTCGAGGAGTTGGGATGGCTTGACTGAACATATGTGGTAATCCCACCCACACGCATAATAGGCGTTAGACGTCGAGTTGCGGAAACCAGTCCGCTTATAAAATACAAATTAAAAAAAACCCTAATATAAACTATTGCCTACAAAACAATTCTAAGAAAACGGAGACAAAGCAATTCCAAGGAACTAACTAAACCAACCACCCGGCCACGTGAAATCTATAACTATTACTTTGGATAACACCGGCCGATATAATGGCGATCCCTATTTTTTAGGACAGATATATTATTTTTTGCAGGGCCGAGCCACTTTTCATCAAACCTTAATAATTACTCGATTAAACTAGCGTCCTTAAAAAATCGCTTTTGTATCGATCCATCCGTTTGGAAGCTACGATGCTACAGACACACACAGAGACAGGCAGATACACAGATACACAGATTTAAGTACAGTTCAAATTATAACACCCTCTCTTTCTGCGCTGGGGGTTAAAATTATGACGGGCCCGACAGTCTGCAGCAATACAGCGGGCGTCTTCAACTCGTAGTTATTATACAAAGAGATAATTCCTGTTGGTTAAAGAAATAGGAGTACCCTTTAAAACTTATAGCGCCATCTGTTATGATTATGAACAGATTCGATGGCGTTGAGTTGTTCTGTGTGGTACTTTCCTTCCTCTTTTTTGTTATTGGGGGGGGAATCTTTCGCAAGATACCCAGTGGCTTGGGGAGACGCAAGGCTATGAAGGATTTTCACCCACTAAAACATACCCACAACATATTTTTTTATATAATTGTGCTGTAAAACATTGTTACTTTCGCTCTGTGTGCGTTCTCTTTGAATAAATTGTTTTTCTTTCTTTCAAAACCCACGCGTTTCCGTTTCCGCTCTGCGTGAAACTTCGATACAGATATCAGTCATAGCATCCCATGCGTCTTGACTCGCTACCATCGCTGTAACAATCGCCAATAGAGATCCAGTCCTTCTTTTTGTACTAACACCTGCCTCTGGGAATGCCAAACTGGGCAGTGTTCAGAAATGTTTGTTGGGAATAGTCTAGGTCGTTCCCACAGTGATGACTTTGGACAGTCTTCCGGTCCGGTCAAGTGCGAGTCACACTCGCGCCGTATTCCGTATTACATAAAGTTCGCATCAGAAGTATTTCCCAATTTCGAATGTTTTGTTATCTTTTATTTTTATTGAATGAAGCAGTGTATACAAAATCTATTTACAACGGAAGTATAAATTATTTATAAGAAATCAAGTTATAAACTAGCCAGCTACCCTGAAAAAAAAATGTACTTACTACTTGTGTGCTTCCTGTTTTTTTTTTTTTTACCCCTCCTTTTAAAGCCAACTACTTGTTGTTACTAAATATCACCACAGGTTCAAAAAAATTGCAAAAGAAACGGTAAGTACTATACGAAACGAAACTTAGGCGTGTGGTGCCATGTATCGAACCAGAATCCATATATGCAATATAATTTTCGAATATCAAACATGAGTTCCGCTTGCGCCATCTGTCGTTAACTAGCTAAATAACATTCGTTGACGATCATAGTGTTTTAATTCATACAAATTTATTGGTACTTATGTGTTGCACCAGAATGAAATTTAACTTTTTATACGTATTGAAGATAGCGCTTGCCACAATCGTTCCCGTAAAGAATACCTTCTTAAATTCAGTAACGAAAACGTGTACAACTTGCGCCATCTGTCGCCAAATAGCTAAACTACATTCGTTAATAAACAAGTTGAATTGATTCATATGGAATGATTGCTATGTATCGTAACAAAATTAAATTAAACTTTAATTTGTGTTGTAGATATCGCTAAGCGTACTCGTTCCCATAAAAACAGGCAGTTAGTGGTCAAGTGTGAGGAGTATTCCGCAACGCATTGTCTCTTGTATAACGCCACCAAGAGTGAAGTTATGGTTTTTAAAGCGGGGAAAATTATACCATATTTTATCCCACCAGTGTCTCTTGGTGGGGTTGTACTCAAAGTTGTGAGCCGCGTTAAGTACCTGGGCCACATTATAAAGGATGACCTATCTGATGACAGTGACATTGAGAGGGAGCGTAGGGCGTTGTCAATGAGGAGAAATATACTGGCTCGCAGATTCGCTAGATGCTCGGCAGAAGTAAAAATAACGCTTTTCAAAGCATATTGCCAGTCTTTTTACTCTGGCGGGCTATGGGTTCGGTATACCAAACGAGCTTACAACGCCCTACGCATACAATACAACAACGCCTTTAGAATGCTGTTAAGACTCCAAAAATGATGCAGAGCTTCGGAAATGTTCTCCGAGACGCACACGAACGGTTTCCACGCGGTAATGCGTAAAAAAAAAATACATCTTTGATGGGTCGCGTCAGGGGTAGTCGGAATGGCACTCTGAAGGTGATTATTGCTAGAATAAAATTGAACTTTAATTCGTATTATAGATAGCTAGTTGCGCTCGTTCCCGTAAACGAAAACTTGAACAACTGGCACCATCTGTCATCAAGAAGCTAAATAACACTCGATAAAAATCACGTTGATTTTATTTATATGAAATTGATTAAATAAAGAATAAAAAATATATATTAGGGGACAATGTCACACCAATAAAATTGACCTAGTCCCAAAATAAGCTCTAGGCTTGTACTATGCGTACTAAATATCAACTTAAATACAAAGAAAATATCCATGACTCAGGAACAAAATAATCGCGCTAATCACACAAATACCTGCCCTTACCGGAATTTGAACCCAGGACCGCTAGCTTCGTAGGCAGGGTCACTACGAACTAAGCCAACACGACGTCAAATTAATATTTGCAATTTACTACACCAGAATTAAATAAAATAGAACTTTAATTCATACTGTAGATAGCGCTAGTTGCACACGTTCCCGTAAATGAATACAAGTACAGCTGGCGCCATCTATCATTAAGAAGCCAAATAAAAATCATTAACAAAAATGTTAATTTGATTTGAGTTATTGCTATTTATTGCAGCAGAATTAAATAAAAACATTAATTCATACTGTATTATAGATAGCGCTAGCAGACCTAGTTTTTTTTTTTTTTTTTTTTTTTTAGTATCGTAATCGAAATTTCGTATCGGAAACGTATACAACTAGCGCCAGCCGTCGTATAATAGCTAAATTATTTACACTGTTAATAATGTTGTTTCGATTCATACGAAATAAGTGCTACGTATTGCACCAGAAATAAATAAACATTTATTTGTGTGTTGTAGATAGCGCCAGCTACTCCCAATCCTATAAAGAATACTTGCACCACCTGGTGTCAAATCGCTAAATGACGTTCAATAACAAAAATACAAACTTGATTCATATGGTATTATTGCTATATGCTCCGCCTGAAGAAAAAAAAAAAAAAAAAAAAAAAAAAAAAAAAAAGAGTCGAAAGATGGCGCTACGAGTCGATTAGATCGCGCAATCGTTTGGTTTCTCAAGAATAACTATAGCAATTGTGGCAAACATTTGTAACCTCCGGTTAGGTTAGGTTAGGTTAGGTTAGGTTAGGTTAGGTTAGGTTAGGTTAGGTTAGGTTAGGTTAGGTTAGGTTAGGTTAGGTTAGGTTAGGTTAGGTTAGGTTAGGTTAGGTTAGGTTAGGTTAGGTTAGGTTAGGTTAGGTTAGGTTAGGTTAGGTTAGGTTAGGTTAGGTTAGGTTAGGTTAGGTTAGGTTAGGTTAGGTTAGGTTAGGTTAGGTTAGGTTAGGTTAGGTTAGGTTAGGTTAGGTTAGGTTAGGTTAGGTTAGGTTAGGTTAGGTTAGGTTAGGTTAGGTTAGGTTAGGTTAGGTTAGGTTAGGTTAGGTTAGGTTAGGTTAGGTTAGGTTAGGTTAGGTTAGGTTAGGTTAGGTTAGGTTAGGTTAGGTTAGGTTAGGTTAGGTTAGGTTAGGTTAGGTTAGGTTAGGTTGAGGTCTATTTTGGAGGTGCTTGCACGGATTATTGCGATTTTCGGAACCATAATACTACATTTTTTTGGCATTCGTTTTCGGTTTTTGATCCTGCATTACACGTTGATTTGGCTTTGTTATTCGGTTTTTTGGTTTTTGCACTTGGTTGGTTTTCGTCGGTTTGTTTACCTTTTTCTAACGCAGAAATAAAATTGTTGCCGTTGTCGTACCGAGCCCTTTTTAGGGCTGGGAGGTAGCGGCAATAGTCGACTTTCGCGTGGAAAGGGTGGCAAGATTGTCGAATTTTTTGTTTTGGTTTTTTAGGTTTTTGAAAATTGTAAATTTTTGCCCTTAATTTTTTATAAATTTTGGGTTTGTTTACATTTTTCAAAAATAGTTTTGTCGGGGTTGCCAACATCCTTAATTGCCCATTTTTTTGGGCGGGTATAGCGGCAACGGTTCCGCAAACTATAGAGTCGGTCCCGTTTATTTCGGTTTAAGGAGACTAGAATTATAAAATTTCGGAAATTGTGAGTTTTTGCTCAAAATTTTCGGAAGGATTTTTCTAGTCCCTTCAGTTTGGGGGTAGTTTTAAAAAAGTTGCGCTTCTCGTATCTTTTTGAAACTTTTTGTAGGTGTAGTAAATTTTGTTTTCTAAATTTTCGTGAAAGATCCAAGACTCTGTGATTTTTGAGTCAAGAGTTATTGACCTACTAGTGAGGAGAGGGATCAATTTCTTGGACTTCACTTTTTTCAAAATTTTACCTTTTTAGTTTTTTGTTAATTTCTTTTAACCTATTCATCTTTGGTGAATACAAGACGTATTAGAAAATAGACCAAAAAATCTTCTATTTTTTGGTCATTTTTCTAGGTCGCTACGACCTCGGGAAGTGGCCCGAAAAAAGCGGCAAACTTTTTCTCTGATTGCTCAGAGGAAAATTTCAGGCGCTAAATCGGGTTTTATATGGGAAAGTCTAAATCCGACTCGCACTTGACCATTTCAAGGTTAGGTTAGGTCTTAGTTTTGATCGTAGTAGTCGGATTTAGACCAAATTTGGGAATTAGGTGGAAGGGGTCAGTATGGCTTCTGACACTGAGAAAGGGGGGGATCCACTGGAGGAAGGGGGAGAAATCCTCACCTCTGGGTGTGAGTCGGAGGACTCGTTAGATGTTTATGAGAGGGTCCCTCATGCCTCTAAGAGGGGTCATAAGGATGATGAGGAGGGTGATCTAAGGCACGTGTACGGGCCAAAGATCAACTCCGCCCGTAGAGGAAAGCCCAAGGGGGCATATGCGGGGTTGGCTGCAGCAAGGGCCAAGCTACAAGAGTCGGACATTTATCAGTTCGAGGAAGAAGCGGACGCTGCCGCCGCATACCGAAAGGACTTTCCTGAGCTCCGCCCCAAGGGGGGGAAGGAGGTTAAGGGAACGAATGGAGGGAAAAAGGGAGGAAAGGTGCGCTCGCGTTCGCGATCACCAACCTCCCCCTCGCGCCGGGAAAGCCCGATAGAATTTCTGCGGTTTTCAGATCCAATCGAGGCAACCCGACAGGCAGCGAGGGAGATTTTAGAGGGGGCCCGAAGATCCGGTAATTTGAAGGGAGATGTGTGGGGCGCGATGAATCGTGCCTGCCACACGATTTTAGACTCGATGGACGACGTCGAGGCCGCCAAGTCGGAAAGTGAGGAGATCCGCATCCTTAAAGCGGACAATAAGAGGATGCGGGAGCAACTCACTCACTGCTTGGCGGAACTGAAGGCGCTCCGGACTGCGTTCTCGGAGCGGGAGATTCCGGCGTCTCCGGCCCCGCCACCCAAAGCGTCCTTGCAGTTTTCTGCTGCGGACCTGGCGGAGGCGATCGGAGAACTAAAGAAGGAACTGTTCGTCTCCTTGGGGGGCATGATCAATGCCCGCCTTGAGGAGGTGAACAGGCGCCTGCCGCCTGAGCCGATTTTCCGCCCCCCGTTGGCGGCTGATAGGAGGGTGGTGGGATCGGCTGTGCCAGCCCTTCCCAAAGTGAGGACGGTCTCACCTGCCCCACCTAGGATGAGGACTGCTTCGCCTGCCCCACCTAAGGTGAGGACTACTCAGCCTGAGGCAGTAGCAAGACTGGGGGACGGGAGGCCGCAAAAGGCCAAGACTGCCAAAAAGGCAGTTGCCCCCGCCCGCCAAGCTCCAGTCCCGGCCCCGCGAGCCGCCCCGAGAGTTGCTCGGTCGTCGGAAGGAGGATCATGCCCCTCGACCCAAACGCCACGTCCACCTAAGGAATCCTGGGTGGATGTGGTAAAGAAGGGGAAAGGGAAGGGGAAGGGCACGGCGAAGGCCAAGCCTGCCCCCTCGACAAGAGCGCCCAAAGCGCCACCCAAGAAAAAGACGGCAGCGCCTAAGGTGAGGGCGCTGGCCGTTCCAAGGACGGCGGCGGTGGTGGTTTCATTAAAAAAGGATGCCACCAACACCACCACGCTACAGGCCACTATGGCCAGGGCGATCAACGCCCTGAGCTTGGAGGAAGTGGGCCTGCAGCATGTAAAGGTCAGGTCCTCTATGACGGGGGCCCGTGTAATCGAAGTCCCCGGAGAGGACCAGGAGAATGCGGCTGATAATCTTGCTGCTAAACTGCAGCAGATTGTAGGTGACGTGGCCGACGTGAGCCGCGTAACAAAAAAGACCGGACTCCAAATCGCCGGCCTAGATGAGTCGGCGACAAAGGAGTCCGTGGCGCTGGCCGTTGCCAATGCAGGAGCCTGTGACCAGGCCCAAATAAAGGTAGGGGGCATTCGCCCCCTGTACGACGGAACTGGATCTGTTTTGATCCAGTGCCCAGTGCGGGTGGCCAAAGCCCTCCTGGCGATAGGGCGGATCAAGGTGGGTTGGGCGTCCGCCAAGATCAATAGGATCGGACCAGCACCTATGCGGTGCTACAGATGCATGGGTGTTGGTCACACACGAGAGACATGCCCCTCCAGCGTTGACCGGTCAAAATCCTGCTACCGGTGCAGCAGGGAGGGGCACATAGCAAGAGAATGCTGGGAAGAAAAGGCATGGTGCGTGGTGTGCGCCCATGCAAAACTTCCAGCTGACCACTCTATGGGGGGAGATAGTTGTTTCCCCCCGGAAACTAGAGGTAGGGACCTAAGGACGCGACCCCCCCGTCGTCCTCAGCCTCCCCCTTCCCACACAGAGGTAGCCGCTGGCCGGCTAGCAGAGGACAACCGCATGGACCACTAAATGCCAGCACACCGGCATTTAGAGGTCCTGCAGATAAACGCCAACCACTCCGCCAGAGCTCAAGATCTGCTCATGCAGACTATGGCGGAGTGGGCGATTGGCGTGGCGGTTGTTGCGGAGCCCTATTTCGTCCCCCCTCTACCTAATTGGGTAGGGGCGTCGGATGAAATGGTGGCTATCGTAGTGCCGGTGGTTGGGGACTTCCCCGCCTTGTCGAAGATTGAGGGCGGCCCAGGATTTGTGGCGGCCAAGTGGGGGAATGACACCGTACTATTGGCGGTGTACTTCTCCCCCAATAGGCCGCTACGTGCTTTTGAACAATTCCTGGGAGTCCTGGGGGGGGTGGTCAGGAGGGCTGCTCCGAGACAAGTGATGGTCCTGGGGGACCTCAATGCCAAGAGCTCGGCATGGGGTTCCCCCATCACGGACCCGCGAGGGGCGGTCCTCAGGGATTGGGTGGTGGCAACAGGACTCGAGGTTCTGAATCAGGGCGGCGCAAATACATGCGTGCGGCGGCAGGGGGGTTCGGTCGTGGACGTGACGTTCGCGACCACTGCCATTGCCGCGCGCGTGGAAGACTGGCGCGTCCTGGAGGACGTGGAGACCCTCTCCGATCACCTATATATTAGGATGAGGGTCTCCACAGGAGGGGTGCAGTCACTGCCCATCCCCGGGGGGAGGGCAAACGGGAGCAGGGGAGGAGGGTTCCCAAAATGGTCCCTGTCCCTTTTGGACAGGGCCAAGGCGGACGAGGCGGCGATGGTGGAGGCTTGGTGTGCTGCCCCACCCGCCGCCCTCGGAGTCGAGGAAAGGGCTGTCCGGTTCCGCATCGCACTGCAGGCGGTGTGCGATGCGGCTATGCCCCGGGCGAAACGCCTGACTTCTCGGAAGAGGGTGTACTGGTGGTCCGCAGAGATTGCGGCCCTGCGGATCACCAGCAATAGTGCCCGCCACGCCTACCAGCACTGTAGGCGTAGGCGGCACACCCCCCAAGAGGAAGAGGGTCTCCACCAGGCCCTCAAGGTGGCAAAGAAGGCCCTCCAGGTGGCGATCGCCAAGGCCAAGGATGAGGGACAAGCCTCGTTCTTGGCCACCCTGGATAAGGACCCATGGGGGCGGCCCTACAGGGTAGTGCGCAACAAGATGTGCACTGCCCCCCCCATGGACTCCCTTGAACCCGCCTTACTGCAGAGGGTCATCGAGGGGCTGTTCCCTCCAGCCCCTGCGATCACCCCTCCATCGATGGCTGAGCCCGTGGAGGAGCCGGATACCGAACTCGTCATTGCGCCAATTAGCGATGACGAGTTCGAGAGGGTAGAGGACCGACTCCGGGGCTGTAAAAAAGCCCCGGGCCCCGATGGAGTCCCCGGTCGCGTCCTCTTCATCAGTCTAAAACATCTCGGGAACCGCCTCAGGCAGATCATGGATGACTGCCTGAGGGAGGGAAGGTTCCCGAGGATATGGAAGGAGGGGAGGGTATGCCTCCTCCGTAAAGAGGGTCGACCCCCCGACTGCCCGTCCGCCTACCGCCCCATCGTGCTGCTGGATGAGGCCGGGAAAATGTTTGAACGTATCCTGGCCTCCCGGATCCTGCAGCACCTGGAGACCGCCGGCCCGAACGTCTCGGAGAGACAGTTCGGGTTCCGGGAGGGGCGGTCTACGCTCGACGCGCTGAAGTCCTTAAGGGACTTCTGTGAAGACGCGTCGGGCAGGGGAGAGGGTGTCGTGGCGGTGTCTTTAGACATCGCCAATGCCTTCGGCACCCTCCCCTATGAGGTGATAAGTGAGGCACTTCGGTATCACGAAGTGCCTCACTACCTGCGGCGGGTCATAGAGCACTACCTTACCGAGAGGGTAGTGCTCTATGAGGGCAAGGAGGGTCGACGGGGGGAAAGGAGGATGGCCTGCGGCGTGCCCCAGGGTTCCGTTCTCGGTCCACTTCTTTGGAACCTGGGGTACGACTGGGCCATCAGGGGGGAATTGCTTCCGCGCACAGTCGCAATCTGTTATGCGGACGACACGATGGTGGCTGCGCGCGGAAGCAACCTGAGGGAGACCTCAAGGAGGGCGGAGGTGGCGGCCGAGCTGGCGATTCATCGCATTGAGCGGCTCGGATTAAAGGTGGCCCTCCCGAAGACTGAGGGCATAGTCTTCGGGGGGCGAGGGTGGAGGCTGCCGGCGGGCGCGGCGCTCACCCTGGGGGGGGAGGCGGTCATAATTAAGCCCCATATAAAATATCTGGGGCTAATATTGGACCGCAAATGGGATTTCGGGGAGCATTTCTCCAAACTTGCTCCCCGAATAGTGGGTGCCGCCTCGGCACTGGGGCGGCTATTGCCCAATGTGGGTGGGCCAGGCTCCTTATGCCGGCGTTTATACGCCGGCGTGACAAGGAGCATGGCCCTCTACGGGGCCCCAATCTGGGCGGACAAGCTGTCCGCCCGGAACAGAGCCCTGCTGCGGAGGCCCCAGAGGGTTGTGGCCCTCCGGATGGTGAGGGCCTACGTAACCGTGGCCCACGCAGCGGCCTGCCTCCTCGCCTGCACCCCGCCCTGGGAATTGGATGCAGAGGTGCAGGCGGAGACCTATAGGGTTAGGTCTAGGGCCCGGGCGAGGGGTGAACGCCCGGACCCTGAGGAGGTAGAGGAGACGCGCCGAATGACGGAGCGTCGACTGCGGGAACGATGGAAGGCCGACCTGGAGGACTCCCCCTATGGTACTCGTACTATAGGGGCGATCCTCCCGTCGGTTGACCTGTGGTTAGAGAGGGCAGTCGGCGCTACGTCGTTCCGGCTTGTGCAGGTAATGACCGGACATGGGTGTTTCGGTCATTACCTGCACAAAATTGGGAGGGAGCCTACCCCGCAGTGCCATGAGTGCGGCGATCCGGACGACACGGCTCGGCACACCTTTGAGGTGTGCAGCCGTTGGAGTTCGGAGCGCGGCGCCATGGCACTCGCTATACAGCGGGAGGACCTCTCGCTCTACAGCATTGTCTCGGCAATGCTCTGCAGCGAGAGGTCTTGGGAGGCTGTGGCCTCTTTTTGCGAGACGGTTATCTCGCAGAAGGAGGCCGCGGAGCGGGAGCGCGAGGAGTCTCCTCTCGCGCATCCGCTCCGGCGCAGACGGCAGGGGTTGAGGCGGCGGCGTTTTGCCGCGCGCCTCAACCCTTAGTGGCTGCAGGTGGGGGATGGGAGTCCCCTGCCTGCTGTAGGCAAGTCACTCAGCGGTCTGGGAGGGGGGCCACGCGTGCTCGGCCCTTCTCCCCTTTGGCGCGGGGAGCCCCGGCAATGGCTGGGGCAGCCGGACGACGTCGTGGGGAATGCCAATCGCGGGTTCCACGGCGTCCAACCAAACCGGTTTGAGGGTACGCCAAGGTGTTTTTTAGTGGGTAACACTCCCCTACTCCTTCTCGCTCGGAGAAGGGGAGGGGATGTGAGTCCCACATACCCCCCCGTCACTCCCATGGCGGGGGAAATGCGTAAAGCATTTTTCACCTTGCAAAAAAAAAAAAAAAAAAGGTTAGGTTAGGTTAGGTTAGGTTAGGTTAGGTTAGGTTAGGTTAGGTTAGGTTAGGTTAGGTTAGGTTAGGTTAGGTTAGGTTAGGTTAGGTTAGGTTAGGTTAGGTTAGGTTAGGTTAGGTTAGGTTAGGTTAGGTTAGGTTAGGTTAGGTTAGGTTAGGTTAGGTTAGGTTAGGTTAGGTTGGGGTGCGGGCCGGATTCCTCCACGTTGGCCTGGGTGTTGCAGTCTCTCTTGATCTCGATCCGGACCTTGAACGCAGCACCTGGGCTGGTGCACCCTGGGCATTGGTTGAAACTATCTCCTTATAGGGGATTCTTTCAGCCCATGGCTAATATCCGGCAGGGGGGGGGTAGGTTAGGGGGCGGGCTCGGCGTGCACTTACACTGCCGTCGAGCACTTACCGCCCAAAACTAGAGGAGGACGTCGACTCCTCTAGTACCCGTACTCTGGCGTCTTGCTTCAACAACCCCATCCAGCGACGTAATGGGGTAGTTGCAAGTTGCTAGAACGGAGGGCTTGCCTTCATTGGCCGGCCCGCGAGATGGAAAACTCTATAAAACCCGACAGCAAAGTCGTAAAAACCTGCAGACACCAGGCGACCTCTGCTAGTATATAGCCTTACTCCTGGGATGGGCGTCACCCGGGAGTGGACTAGTAACGACCCGACTCGTGGGATTCAAAATGGAATACAAAACAACAAAAAACAAAACCAAAAAGTCGAAGGACAGCAGTGAAGAGGGTGATAGTGACTCGATGCTTAGCGTTGAGTCACTGCCGGATACCAGTCTTAGGACTAAAGAACGGCGGTATAGAAAAAATGGAGGCTCGGACCCGGAAACAAGTCTGGATGGGGTTGCGAGCCCAATGAGGAAAAGGCGAGGTCGGCCGCCAACTACAGGTCATTACGTTGGTCTGGCCAAGGCGAAGTTGGCGCTTGTGGAAGCGCAAAGGGAGGAGGAGCAGATGAGGGCAGAGGTGGAAATTACTGCAGCTTCTCGAGAGGCCCGGGCCCGGGCCAGGGCTCTCACTCTATCGGAGTCGTCTTCTAACGGAGACGACTTCCAGACGGCAACATCACTGAGCCGTACGATTGACGATAATATCAATATTATCAGAAAGGTGGCCACTTCCTCCAAAAATCTAAAAGGAGGCTTCGTGAAGTCTTTGAAGGATGCAGCGGACGAGATCGGCAAAGTGGCTCTTATCCTACAGAGCCGCTGCACCTCAGAAGAGACGAGAGGGCTGCAGGCTGACAACGCCCGCCTGCAAACGGAGGTCGCGCAGCTTCGCAAGGAGGTGGCGGAAATGCGCGAGCGCCTTGATCGGCCACAACAACAGGCTGCTGTACTTCTGCCTAGTCAGCCTGTAGAGAAACCACCGGATACTGAAGACCTGGTGCGCACCATCCTCTGCCAGGTGGGCACGATGGTAAATGCCAGGTTCGAGGCATTTGAAGATAGGCTACTGCCCGAGAAGAGACTCCGCCCTCCGTTGGCAGCGGACAGGCGGGCTAACGATCTCCCCGAGATCTCTCCTGGGCCATCAAATACCCCAACTAAGGCTACAGTGAAGGCAAAAAAGACCACGGCTGCTTCGATAAAAGCTGTTTCTGGAGCACTGGAGGCTCCAAAGCCGCAAAAGGCCAAAAAGCAAAAGAAGAGGAAGGCGGAAAGGAAGGGGCGGCGCTCCGAGCCCCAACCCTTACCATCAGCGTCGGATCCAAGCCCCGCCCAGCCAGAGGAGTTGCCCTGGACCGAGGTGCTCAAGAAGGGGCTCAAGAAGAGGGAGGGAAAAGGGCAGGCAAAGCGGGGACCGCGAGGGGCTGCCACTGCCACTGCCACGGGACTGGCGCGACTCAGGCCTCCAAAATCAGCTGCGGTAGTTGTTACTCTTACACCGGAGGCCATCGAAAAAGGCTTAACTTACGACACAGTAATCGCGGAGGCTAAGGCCAAAATTAAGCTGACGGATCTGGGTATCACTACTGGGGTTCGTTTCCGCGTGTGTGCCACAGGAGCGCGGATGTTTGAGGTAATTGGCACAGACAACGGCCCACAAGCAGACGCGCTGGCCGAAAAGTTGAGACAAGTCCTTAGCCAGGACATAGTCCGTGTCTCTAGGCCGGTCAAGACGACGGAAATCAAAATCTCTGGCCTGGATGACTCCACTTCTGCTGATGAGGTATTAAATGCGGTTGCTGAGGCCGGGAGCTGTCCCAAAGATAGCCTCAAAAGCGGCGGGGTCGTAAAGGATCCATTTGGCGTGGGACACATTTGGGTCGAATGCCCGGTGGCAACTGCAAAACGCATTGCTGCAGCAGGTCGTCTTACATTGTCTTGGGTGTCAGCCTCCGTGAAACTTCTCGAGCCTAGGTCTCGACGCTGTTTCAGATGTCTGCAGAAGGGGCACATCAGAGCACAATGCAGTGCGGAGGTCGATAGAAGCCAAGAGTGCTTTCGCTGTGGAGTAGTTGGCCATAAATCCAGGGAGTGCTCGGCCAAACCGCACTGCTCTATCTGTGCTGCAGCCAAAAAACCGGCAGACCACCAACTCGGGGGCAGAGCTTGCTCAGCACCAGCCCCCAAAATTTCACGACGGAAGACTGCTCTGCAGTCACAACCGACACGCCAGCTATCAGTCGAGGTGGCTATGGAGACGGAATCACAAACACTAAACGATAATGGCCCTTAAAGTCCTTCAAGCCAACATTAACCACTGCGCGCGAGCTCAAGACTTGCTCCTTCAGAGCATGGCTGAGTGGATGACGCAAGTGGCTGTGGTTGCGGAACCATATTTTATCCCCGACAGGGATGATTGGGCGGGTGATGCGGACGACCTTGTTGCCCTAGTCGTGTCGAGGTCCTCAACACTCGAAAATGTGCAAAAGGGTCGTGGTTGCGTTGCGGCAACTATTGGAGGGATTTTTACGGTTGGCATATACTGTCCCCCTAGCAGAAGCCTTGCAGAGTTTGAGGGTCTCCTTAGCCAGGTCGAGACGCTCATCGGCAGAAATCACCCACATCCTGTAATGGTAGTGGGTGATTTCAATGCCAAAAGCTCAGCCTGGGGTTGCCCAGTCACTGATGCACGAGGGGCAGTATTAGAGGAGTGGGCGCTGACGTCGGGACTCTGTCTCTTAAACCGGGGCTCGCAACCGACCTGTGTTCGGTCACAGGGCAGTTCGATTGTCGATCTATCGTTTGCTAGCCCTACGGTAGCGCGCCGAGTCTGCGGGTGGGAAGTTGTGGAGAGCGTGGAGACATTATCGGACCACCGCTATATCCGATTTGAAGTCTCCGCTCCTTCAATGACCCCAAACAGCCCAAGCCGGAGTGCGCCATTCTTGCACGGCCCTCGCTGGGCGCTGACAAGGATGGATAGAGAGCTCCTCAAAGAGGCCGCCATCGTGCAATCATGGCTACCCGTGCCTGAGGGCACTGTGGAGGTCGAGGATGAGGCGGAATGGTTCCGAAACGCGATGACGCAAATATGCGACGCAGCGATGCCCCGGACCAGGCGCCAACCTCCACGGCGTCGCTTGTACTGGTGGACTGCGGAGCTAACGCAACTACGCGAGCAATGCGTAGCGGCAAGGCGCCGGTACCAGGCACAGAGGCGAAGGCGAATCCGCGACGAGTTGGTGGAAACTGCTCTTTATGGAGTGTATAAGGAGGCTAAAAAGGAACTCAAGGCGGTCATTCGCCAAGCCATCGAGTTGTCGAGGGAACAGCTGTTGGAGACCCTAAACAGTGACCCTTGGGGGAGGCCATACAAGATGGTAAGAAACAAACTCCGGCCTTGGGCCCCTCCGCTCACTGAGAGCCTGCAGCCGGATTTCGTCAACCAAGTGGTAGCAACCCTGTTTCCTCACAGAGCGGAATTCCAATCGCCAACTATGGCGTCTATGACAGTGGAGACTCGAGATGAGGATGAGGATGTGCCAGCCGTCTCGGAAGGGGAGCTGGGAGCAGCCGTCCTGCGCCTACGGGCGAAAAACACGGCTCCTGGACCAGACGGCATTCCGGGTCGAGCGTGGGTCCTAGCGATGGGAGAAATCGAGCCCAGACTCCGGCGCATGTTTAGCGCATGCATGGAGCAGGCCCGTTTTCCCAAACAGTGGAAAACGGGTCGGCTGGTGCTCCTGAAGAAGGAAGGTCGTCCAGCGGACTCCCCATCAGCCTACAGGCCGATCGTTCTGCTTGACGAGGTGAGCAAGCTCTTCGAACGCGTGGTAGCGGCTCGTCTCGTCAAGCACCTCACCAACGATGGACCAGACTTGGCAGACTGCCAGTATGGCTTCCGCACCGGCAGATCAACGGTGAGTGCGATCCTGGCAGTTAAGAGCCTGGCGCAAAATGCTGTCTCCCGGGGTGATGTTGTTTTGGCGGTGTCCTTAGACATCGCCAACGCTTTTAACTCCATCCCCTGGGAGTGCATACAGGAGGCGTTACGGTACCACCGGGTCCCGCGGTATCTGAGCCGAGTTATTGGCTCTTACCTGTCAGAAAGGTTTGTAACCTACCCTGGACCACGGGAGTGGTGTCAGAAAGAGATGGTGTGCGGCGTTCCACAGGGGTCAGTTCTTGGGCCGCTCCTGTGGAACATCGGATACGATTGGGTACTCCGGGGCGCTCGCCTGCGTGGAGTGAGCGTAACCTGTTACGCTGATGACACGTTGGTGACCGCTCAGGGGGCCACCTTCAGGGAGGCGGCCATACTAGCGACGGCGGGTGTAGCACAGGTGGTTGACAGGATCAGGCGGCTGGGGCTGGAGGTGGCATTAAGCAAGTCTGAGGCCATCTGCTTCCATGGCCCTCGAAGAGCACCTCCGGTGGGTGCGCACATTGTGGTGGGAGGAGTCACCATCGAAGTCGAGTCGACGATGCGGTACCTAGGCATTGTCCTTGACAGCCGGTGGAGCTTCCTGCCACACTTCCAGCGTCTAATGCCGAAGTTGTTAGGTGCAGCTGCTGCTCTTGGGCGTATACTCCCAAACATGGGGGGGCCCAAGACTTCGTGCAGGCGGCTGTACATGGGCGTGGTTCGATCGATGGCCTTGTATGGAGCACCAGTGTGGGTGGATGCCTTGAATAGCCGGATCTCTGCCTTGCTGCTTAAACCGCAGCGGGCCATGGCTATCAGGGCCATACGAGGCTATCGTACAATATCTACAGAGGCGGCCTGTGTCCTGGCTGGCTCAATGCCCTGGGACTTGGAGGCAAAAACCCTTGCCGAAGTGCATGCCTGGCAGGAGGATGCTAGAGACCGTGGTCATTGGCCAGCACCACGTGAGATCCAGGCGCGACGCGACGAACTGCGCCTTGAGGCAGTTGCGGATTGGGGAATGAGGTTGCAGGCTCCAACTGCGGGCCTCCTTACGGTGGACGCCATACGACCGATCCTATCAGAATGGCTCGACCGCGATCACGGGCAGCTGACCTTCCGGCTGACACAGGTGCTTTCCGGGCACGGGTGCTTCGGAAAGTACCTTTGCCGCATAGCCGGAAGAGAGCCGACGGCGGAGTGCCATGACTGTGGCGAAACCGAAGACACTGCTCAGCACACCTTAGAGCAGTGTCCAGCTTGGGGAGAACCGCGCGCAGACCTGGTCGCGGTTGTCGGTGACGACTTGACGTTGCCGACAGTGGTAAGGGCCATGGTCAGGAGTGATGATGCGTGGCGGGCAGCGTGCTCTTTCTGCGAGGACGTAATGACGCAGAAGGAGTGCGCAGAGCGTGCGAGAGAGGACGCTGAGGGAGCGTCCCAACAACGGCGCAAGAGAGTGGGCCGCAGGCGACTGGCTCACGACCGTCGCCTGCCGCCATAGAGAGGACTTCCGGACGGTAGAAACGGGGACGTTCTATCGTCGTCCGGACTAGGGTCCTCGAGTCGGGTGGCGTGCCAAGTGTTCCCGGCACGCTACTAAAGGTGGAAGGGACTAACGGGAAAAGCTGCAGGGCCTGCAGTGCAGGCAACCACCTGGCAGGGAATCGAAAGCAGGCGAAAGCGCTACTCGTACCCTGCCACATGGTGGAGAGAGGAACACCCGGGGGTTTTTAGTGAGTAGGAGTCTCACATAACCACCACGCCCCCCCGTGACGTGGTGGTATCCATGAGGATTTTCCCCCGGACAAAAAAAAAAAAAAAAAAAAAAAAAAAAAAAAAAAAAAAAAAAAAAAAAAAAAAAAAAAAAAAAGGTTAGGTTAGGTTAGGTTAGGTTAGGTTAGGTTAGGTTAGGTTAGGTTAGGTTAGGTTAGGTTAGGTTAGGTTAGGTTAGGTTAGGTTAGGTTAGGTTGGGGTGCGGGCCGGATTCCTCCACGTTGGCCTGGGTGTTGCAGTCTCTCTTGATCTCGATCCGGAGAGAACGCAGCACCTGGGCTGGTGCACCCTGGGCATTGGTTGAAACTATCTCCTTATGGGGGATTCTTTCAGCCCATGGCTAATATCCGGCAGGGGGGGGGTAGGTTAGGGGGCGGGCTCGGCGTGCACTTACACTGCCGTCGAGCACTTACCGCCCAAAACTAGAGGAGGACGTCGACTCCTCTAGTACCCGTACTCTGGCGTCTTGCTTCAATAACCCCATCCAGCGACGTAATGGGGTAGTTGCAAGTTGCTAGAACGGAGGGCTTGCCTTCATTGGCCGGCCCGCGAGATGGAAAACTCTATAAAACCCGACAGCAAAGTCGTAAAAACCTGCAGACACCAGGCGACCTCTGCTAGTATATAGCCTTACTCCTGGGATGGGCGTCACCCGGGAGTGGACTAGTAACGACCCGACTCGTGGGACTAAAATGGATAAATATAAAAACAAAAACTTTACATACACAGATGAAGAGGTAGACGACAGTACGTACAGTACTAGTGAAGAGGAGGGGAACTCGGAAACGAGTGTCCGAAATTTCGAAGGACGTTCAGAACAACGGCGAAAACGTCGAATTGTGGATACCGGAGACGGTGAGGAGGAAACGCGTGCTGGCGCTGGGCCAAATAAGCCGCTTTTAAAAAGAGGGCGAGGCCGCCCCCCCACAACTGGGGAGTATGTTGGCTTAGCGAAAGCGAAGATAGCGTTGGTAGAGGCCGAACGAGAAAGAATGATGCTCGAAGCAGAGTCGGAGCTCATTGCCTCAACCCGCCAATTGAGGAACAAATCTGCTCCCTCGTCTCAGCTTCCTGAGACGAGCGTCGATGCTGATAGCGCCAACTCGTTGATTAAGTTGGTACAGGAGAGTGTGGTCGCCATCCATAAGGTGGCAACTTCCTCGAAAAACTTGAAAGGGACATACGTACGTGTCCTCAAAGACGCAGCGGACAATATTAAGGACGCGTGTGAGGTCCTGATGGTCCGCTGCGTCTCAGACGAGACGGTGCGAATGCACGCTGAAAATAAAAGGCTGCGGGAGGAGATGGAGGGGCTACGCAAGGAGCTGGCAGACCTCCGAACACAAGTGGAGGAAGATAGGAGAAGGCAAAAGGTGGTGGTAGATCCGCCACCTCGAGCCGCCTCTCCGCCTAGGATTGAAACCGAAGAACTGGTGCGCACCATCATGTGTCAGGTGGGTACCATGATCAGCGCCCGGTTCGACGGTATAGAGGCCAGACTGCTCCCGGAGATGCGCTTGCGACCCTTGCTGGCGGCAGATAGAAGGTTATCGGGATGCGTGGACGATTTCTCTGCTGCCGACACGTCGTACCATCCAGAGCCTTGCACTGGTGAGAACTCTATACCTCCCATGCACCCTAAGGCGAAAAACGCGAAGACGATACGGAGCACGCCCACACAGTCATCACCCAAGGCATTGCACCAAGCCTATTCGACTGTTGTCAAGGAAGGCTTTAAGAGGAAAAAGAGTAAAGGAAAGAAGGATGGCCAGGGCCCGTCTACTTCCTCCGCCCCAGCTCCGAAGGCTGCGCCTCCAGCCCAAAAGAAGCAGAAGGGCAAGAAAAAGAAGAGGAAGAGGAAGCGTAAATCGCGTATAGTCACTCCTCAAACAACAGCGGTGGTAATTACCCTTAAGCCGGAGGCGTCACAGAAAGGGTTGACCTATAGAGACGTAATGGTGAAGGCAATAAAGTCATTCAAACTAAGTGAGGTAGGCTTAGAACACATCAAGGCTCGTAACACTGTTAGCGGAGCCCGATTGATAGAGGTGTCGGGTGCTGACAGTGGCTCGAAAGCGGATAAGTTGGCGGCTAAATTACGCAGTGTCCTCAGTGATATGGCGGAGGTAGCCCGACCACTGAAGACTGTTGCTCTGCGCGCGTCTGGCTTGGACGAATCCGTCGGGCCTGATGACATAGCCGCTGCAGTCTCAAAGACGACTGGGTGCCAGCCTGAACACGTAAAGGTAGGCATCATCCGCGCGGGGCCATTTGGTGCTGGCACCGCAGTGATTAAATGCCCGCCGGAACCTGCAAAGGTTCTGGCTGCGGCAGCAAGACTCTTGGTGGGCTGGTCATCAGCTCGGATCAAACTACTTGATCCCTTACCCATGCGCTGTTTTAAGTGCATGGGCCTAGGCCACGTAAGAGCTACATGCCCATCCCAAGTCGACCGTGGTACGATTTGCTACCGATGTGGCGAAGAGGGACACATGTCTGCCGGCTGCAAGGCCAAACCGCACTGCGTGGCTTGCGCTCAAGCAAAAAGGCGGGCAGGACACATCATGGGCGGAAAACGCTGCAGGCCTCCTCGAAAGAGGAACAAGTCGGTGCCCCCACAAGGGGCTGCACCACAGGAGACCTGCAGAAGTTCTCCACAGGAGATGGAGTCATAACGTCTCCCCCGTGTAAAACGAGTGGAAAGGAGTAGAGCCTATACTCAATGTGAGACGCGGGCAGAGATGGGCGTCTTTAGCCCGCATTGCACGATCTCACGTGCCGTCGGGGATGTCATTCGAGCTTGACACCCCCAGCCTCTGGCGAGACGAGTCCCGGTCTCTATGACCAGGGCAGCTTTGGCCGTCGTCTTGGAAGAATTCACTTTGACTCCCACGGCGGCCAACACTTAAAGCGGTTGAGGACCAGCAGAGGGGTTTTAGTGGGTAGGCTTCCTGCCCTTTTCCCATTAGGGGGGAGGGGCGGGGGGAGAGTCCCACATAACCACCGCGTTCGCCCAAGCGCGGTGGTATGCGGAAAGCATTTCCCCTCTTAAAAAAAAAAAAAAAAAAAAAAAAAAAAAAAAAAAGGTTAGGTTAGGTTAGGTTAGGTTAGGTTAGGTTAGGTTAGGTTAGGTTAGGTTAGGTTAGGTTAGGTTAGGTTAGGTTAGGTTAGGTTAGGTTAGGTTAGGTTGGGGTGCGGGCCGGATTCCTCCACGTTGGCCTGGGTGTTGCAGTCTCTCTTGATCTCGATCCGGAGAGAACGCAGCACCTGGGCTGGTGCACCCTGGGCATTGGTTGAAACTATCTCCTTATGGGGGATTCTTTCAGCCCATGGCTAATATCCGGCAGGGGGGGGTAGGTTAGGGGACGGGCTCGGCGTGCACTTACACTGCCGTCGAGCACTTACCGCCCAAAACTAGAGGAGGACGTCGACTCCTCTAGTACCCGTACTCTGGCGTCTTGCTTCAACAACCCCATCCAGCGACGTAATGGGGTAGTTGCAAGTTGCTAGAACGGAGGGCTTGCCTTCATTGGCCGGCCCGCGAGATGGAAAACTCTATAAAACCCGACAGCAAAGTCGTAAAAACCTGCAGACACCAGGCGACCTCTGCTAGTATATAGCCTTACTCCTGGGATGGGCGTCACCCGGGAGTGGACTAGTAACGACCCGACTCGTGGGACTAAAATGGATAAATATAAAAACAAAAACTTTACATACACAGATGAAGAGGTAGACGACAGTACGTACAGTACTAGTGAAGAGGAGGGGAACTCGGAAACGAGTATCCGAAATTTCGAAGGACGTTCAGAACAACGGCGAAAACGTCGAATTGTGGATACCGGAGACGGTGAGGAGGAAAGGCGTGCTGGCGCTGGGCCAAATAAGCCGCTTTTAAAAAGAGGGCGAGGCCGCCCCCCCACAACTGGGGAGTATGTTGGCTTAGCGAAAGCGAAGATGGCGTTGGTAGAGGCCGAACGAGAAAGAATGATGCTCGAAGCAGAGTCGGAGCTCATTGCCTCAACCCGCCAATTGAGGAACAAATCTGCTCCCTCGTCTCAGCTTCCTGAGACGAGCGTCGATGCTGATAGCGCCAACTCGTTGATTAAGTTGGTACAGGAGAGTGTGGTCGCCATCCATAAGGTGGCAACTTCCTCGAAAAACTTGAAAGGGACATACGTACGTGTCCTCAAAGACGCAGCGGACAATATTAAGGACGCGTGTGAGGTCCTGATGGTCCGCTGCGTCTCAGACGAGACGGTGCGAATGCACGCTGAAAATAAAAGGCTGCGGGAGGAGATGGAGGGGCTACGCAAGGAGCTGGCAGACCTCCGAACACAAGTGGAGGAAGATAGGAGAAGGCAAAAGTTGGTGGTAGATCCGCCACCTCGAGCCGCCTCTCCGCCTAGGATTGAAACCGAAGAACTGGTGCGCACCATCATGTGTCAGGTGGGTACCATGATCAGCGCCCGGTTCGACGGTATAGAGGCCAGACTGCTCCCGGAGGTGCGCTTGCGACCCTTGTTGGCGGCAGATAGAAGGTTATCGGGATGCGTGGACGATTTCTCTGCTGATGACACGTCGTACCATCCGGAGCCTTGCACTGGTGAGAACTCTATACCTCCCATGCACCCTAAGGCGAAAAACGCGAAGACAATACGGAGCACGCCCACACAGTCATCACCCAAGGCATTGCACCAGGCCTATTCGACTGTTGTCAAGGAAGGCTCTAAGAGGAAAAAGAGTAAAGGAAAGAAGGATGGCCAGGGCCCGTCTATTTCCTCCGCCCCAACTCCGAAGGCTGCGCCTCCAGCCCAAAAGAAGCAGAAGGGCAAGAAAAAGAAGAAGAAGAGGAAGCGTAAACCGCGTATAGTCACTCCTCAAACAACAGCGGTGGTAATTACCCTTAAGCCGGAGGCGTCACAGAAAGGGTTGACCTATAGAGACGTAATGGTGAAGGCAATAAAGTCATTCAAACTAAGTGAGGTAGGCTTAGAACACATCAAGGCTCGTAACACTGTTAGCGGAGCCCGATTGATAGAGGTGTCGGGTGCTGACAGTGGCTCGAAAGCGGATAAGTTGGCGGCTAAATTACGCAGTGTCCTCAGTGATATAGCGGAGGTAGCCCGACCACTGAAGACTGTTGCTCTGCGCGCGTCTGGCTTGGACGAATCCGTCGGGCCTGATGACATAGCCGCTGCAGTCTCAACGACGACTGGGTGCCACCCCGAACACGTAAAGGTAGGCATCATCCGCGCGGGGCCATTTGGTGCTGGTACCGCAGTGATTAAATGCCCGCCGGAACCTGCAAAGGTTCTGGCTGCGGCAGCAAGACTCTTGGTGGGCTGGTCATCAGCTCGGATCAAACTACTTGATCCCTTACCCATGCGCTGTTTTAAGTGCATGGGCCTAGGCCACGTAAGAGCTACATGCCCATCCCAAGTCGACCGTGGTACGATTTGCTACCGATGTGGCGAAGAGGGACACATGTCTGCCAGCTGCAAGGCCAAACCGCACTGCGTGGCTTGCGCTCAAGCAAAGAGGCGGGCAGGACACATCATGGGCGGAAAACGCTGCAGGCCTCCTCGAAAGAGGAACAAGTCGGTGCCCCCACAAGGGGCTGCACCACAGGAGACCTGCAGAAGTTCTCCACAGGAGATGGAGTCATAACGTCTCCCCCGTGTAAAACGAATGGAAAGGAGTAGAGCCTATACTCAGTGTGAGACGCGGGCAGAGATGGGCGTCTTTAGCCCGCATTGCACGATCTCACGTGCCGTCGGGGATGTCATTCGAGCTTGACACCCCCAGCCTCTGGCGAGACGAGTCCCGGTCTCTATGACCAGGGCAGCTTTGGCCGTCGTCTTGGAAGAATTCACTTTGACTCCCACGGCGGCCAACACTTAAAGCGGTTGAGGACCAGCAGAGGGGTTTTAGTGGGTAGGCTTCCTGCCCTTTTCCCATTAGGGGGAAGGGGCGGGGGGAGAGTCCCACATAACCACCGCGTTCGCCCAAGCGCAGTGGTATGCGGAAAGCATTTCCCCTCTTAAAAAAAAAAAAAAAAAAAAAAAAAAAAAAAAAAAAAAAAAAAAAAAAAAAAGGTTAGGTTAGGTTAGGTTAGGTTAGGTTAGGTTAGGTTAGGTTAGGTTAGGTTAGGTTAGGTTAGGTTAGGTTAGGTTAGGTTAGGTTAGGTTAGGTTAGGTTCCCCCCCGACTGTGCTGCCACCTTGCTGTGGTGGGGGGGCTTGCGTGTCTCAATGATCCCCGAGGCTATACCGGACAGGGCTACCCATACCGGAAAGGCTCGGGGTGAGGGACCAGACTAAGAGCGGCACTGGGGAGGTGACAGGGGTTTCTTGATGGGTTGCGGTTGCGTGTGCCCTGAGGCCGCTTCTGCCCCGGAAAGTTTCCTTCTGTCACCTGGGGAGGGATGGTGACGAGCGGCTTTTCTTCGGAAAAGCTGCTTCGTCACCAGTTGAGGGCGGCGACAGAGGTCGTTGGAAGGGGCGGTTGCCCTAGACAGCTTCCTTCTGTTGCCTATTGAGGATTGGTGACTGGGGTAGTTTGAAGGGTCAGTTGCGTGTGCCTTCGAGGCCGTTTCTGTTCCCGGAAAGCTTAACCAGCCACCTGGAGGGGGCAGTGACAGAGGTTGTTGAAAGGGGCGGTTGCGTGTGCCTTCGAGGCCGTTTCTGCCCTGGACAGCTTCTTTCTGTCACTTTTGCGGTTGGTGACTGGGTTTACTGGAAGGGACGGCGCGCCAGGGGGGCGTGACTCTTCGCCCTGAAAGTACTCCCATGTCACCCGAGGGTCCTTCTACGTGTCTCTTGGAATCCCGGGGGGCACTGTAGTTATTGAGGGGACAGCTGTGGTGGGGCGTGTTTGAAGGGTATGGGACCAACCCATTGGGGTTGGGTATCCGGAAAGCACCATCCACCACAGGCAGACCGTTGAAGGGAAGGCGAACTCAGTGGACTTCGGTTCGCTGCTCGCCCGAACTTCTTGTAGAGCCAGTGGGTTGGGGGCCCACCTTGCACGGCTTTACCGGTCTGGGGAGACGGTCGCGGGCTGTTCACAGTCGTCTCCTCCTTAGGCGGAGAGAAGGGGGGGCTCTTCGGAGCAGGCCGGGAGGCGTGTCAGTGGCGTATGCTTAGGCAGGTACCGCGGCGCCTCACAACCGGCAAGGGAGTTAAACGCCGGAGTGGTTTTAGACGGTAGTTCTTTTGAGAGTCCGTCATACCTCCCATTGCACAGCCGTCCCCAGGCTGGGAGGATGCGTAAATGCATTTCCACTCCGTCAACAAAAAAAAAAAAAAAAAAAAAAAAAAAAAAAGGTTAGGTTAGGTTAGGTTAGGTTAGGTTAGGTTAGGTTAGGTTAGGTTAGGTTAGGTTAGGTTAGGTTAGGTTAGGTTAGGTTAGGTTAGGTTAGGTTAGGTTAGGTTGAGGTCTATTTTGGAGGTGCTTGCACGGATTATTGCGATTTTCGGAACCATAATACTACATTTTTTTGGCATTCGTTTTCGGTTTTTGATCCTGCATTACACGTTGATTTGGCTTTGTTATTCGGTTTTTTGGTTTTTGCACTTGGTTGGTTTTCGTCGGTTTGTTTACCTTTTTCTAACGCAGAAATAAAATTGTTGCCGTTGTCGTACCGAGCCCTTTTTAGGGCTGGGAGGTAGCGGCAATAGTCGACTTTCGCGTGGAAAGGGTGGCAAGATTGTCGAATTTTTTGTTTTGGTTTTTTAGGTTTTTGAAAATTGTAAATTTTTGCCCTTAATTTTTTATAAATTTTGGGTTTGTTTACATTTTTCAAAAATAGTTTTGTCGGGGTTGCCAACATCCTTAATTGCCCATTTTTTGGGTGGGTATAGCGGCAACGGTTCCGCAAACTATAGAGTCGGTCCCGTTTATTTCGGTTTAAGGAGACTAGAATTATAAAATTTTGGAAATTGTGAGTTTTTGCTCAAAATTTTCGGAAGGATTTTTCTAGTCCCTTCAGTTTGGGGGTAGTTTTAAAAAAGTTGCGCTTCTCGTATCTTTTTGAAACTTTTTGTAGGTGTAGTAAATTTTGTTTTTTAAATCTTCATGAAAGATCCAAGACTCTGTGATTTTTGAGTCAAGAGTTATTGACCTACTAGTGAGGAGAGGGATCAATTTCTTGGACTTCACTTTTTTCAAAATTTTACCTTTTTAGTTTTTTGTTAATTTCTTTTAACCTATTCATTTTTGGTGAATACTAGACGTATTACAAAATAGACCAAAAAATCTTCTATTTTTTGGTTATTTTTCTAGGTCGCTACGACCTCGGGAAGTGGCCCGAAAAAAGCGGCAAACTTTTTCTCTGATTGCTCAGAGGAAAATTTCAGGCGCTAAATCGGGTTTTATATGGGAAAGTCTAAATCCGACTCGCACTTGACCATTTCAAGGTTAGGTTAGGTCTTAGTTTTGATCGTAGTAGTCGGATTTAGACCAAATTTGGGAATTAGGTGGAAGGGGTCAGTATGGCTTCTGACACTGAGAAAGGGGGGGATCCACTGGAGGAAGGGGGAGAAATCCTCACCTCTGGGTGTGAGTCGGAGGACTCGTTAGATGTTTATGAGAGGGTCCCTCATGCCTCTAAGAGGGGTCATGAGGATGATGAGGAGGGTGATCTAAGGCACGTGTACGGGCCAAAGATCAACTCCGCCCGTAGAGGAAAGCCCAAGGGGGCATATGCGGGGTTGGCTGCAGCAAGGGCCAAGCTACAAGAGCCGGACATTTATCAGTTCGAGGAAGAAGCGGACGCTGCTGCCGCATACCGAAAGGACTTTCCTGAGCTCCGCCCCAAGGGGGGGAAGGAGGTTAAGGGAACGAATGGAGGGAAAAAGGGAGGAAAGGTGCGCTCGCGTTCGCGATCACCAACCTCCCCCTCGCGCCGGGAAAGCCCGATAGAATTTCTGCGGTTTTCAGATCCAATCGAGGCAACCCGACAGGCAGCGAGGGAGATTTTAGAGGGGGCCCGAAGATCCGGTAATTTGAAGGGAGATGTGTGGGGCGCGATGAATCGTGCCTGCCACACGATTTTAGACTCGATGGACGACGTCGAGGCCGCCAAGTCGGAAAGTGAGGAGATCCGCATCCTTAAAGCGGACAATAAGAGGATGCGGGAGCAACTCACTCACTGCTTGGCGGAACTGAAGGCGCTCCGGACTGCGTTCTCGGAGCGGGAGATTCCGGCGTCTCCGGCCCCGCCACCCAAAGCGTCCTTGCAGTTTTCTGCTGCGGACCTGGCGGAGGCGATCGGAGAACTAAAGAAGGAACTGTTCGTCTCCTTGGGGGGCATGATCAATGCCCGCCTTGAGGAGGTGAACAGGCGCCTGCCGCCTGAGCCGATTTTCCGCCCCCCGTTGGCGGCTGATAGGAGGGTGGTGGGATCGGCTGTGCCAGCCCTTCCCAAAGTGAGGACGGTCTCACCTGCCCCACCTAGGATGAGGACTGCTTCGCCTGCCCCACCTAAGGTGAGGACTACTCAGCCTGAGGCAGTAGCAAGACTGGGGGACGGGAGGCCGCAAAAGGCCAAGACTGCCAAAAAGGCAGTTGCCCCCGCCCGCCAAGCTCCAGTCCCGGCCCCGCGAGCCGCCCCGAGAGTTGCTCGGTCGTCGGAAGGAGGATCATGCCCCTCGACCCAAACGCCACGTCCACCTAAGGAATCCTGGGTGGATGTGGTAAAGAAGGGGAAAGGGAAGGGGAAGGGCACGGCGAAGGCCAAGCCTGCCCCCTCGACAAGAGAGCCCAAAGCGCCACCCAAGAAAAAGACGGCAGCGCCTAAGGTGAGGGCGCTGGCCGTTCCAAGGACGGCGGCGGTGGTGGTTTCATTAAAAAAGGATGCCACCAACACCACCACGCTACAGGCCACTATGGCCAGGGCGATCAACGCCCTGAGCTTGGAGGAAGTGGGCCTGCAGCATGTAAAGGTCAGGTCCTCTATGACGGGGGCCCGTGTAATCGAAGTCCCCGGAGAGGACCAGGAGAATGCGGCTGATAATCTTGCTGCTAAACTGCAGCAGATTGTAGGTGACGTGGCCGACGTGAGCCGCGTAACAAAAAAGACCGGACTCCAAATCGCCGGCCTAGATGAGTCGGCGACAAAGGAGTCCGTGGCGCTGGCCGTTGCCAATGCAGGAGCCTGTGACCAGGCCCAAATAAAGGTAGGGGGCATTCGCCCCCTGTACGACGGAACTGGATCTGTTTTGATCCAGTGCCCAGTGCGGGTGGCCAAAGCCCTCCTGGCGATAGGGCGGATCAAGGTGGGTTGGGCGTCCGCCAAGATCAATAGGATCGGACCAGCACCTATGCGGTGCTACAGATGCATGGGTGTTGGTCACACACGAGAGACATGCCCCTCCAGCGTTGACCGGTCAAAATCCTGCTACCGGTGCAGCAGGGAGGGGCACATAGCAAGAGAATGCTGGGAAGAAAAGGCATGGTGCGTGGTGTGCGCCCATGCAAAACTTCCAGCTGACCACTCTATGGGGGGAGATAGTTGTTTCCCCCCGGAAACTAGAGGTAGGGACCTAAGGACGCGACCCCCCCGTCGTCCTCAGCCTCCCCCTTCCCACACAGAGGTAGCCGCTGGCCGGCTAGCAGAGGACAACCGCATGGACCACTAAATGCCAGCACACCGGCATTTAGAGGTCCTGCAGATAAACGCCAACCACTCCGCCAGAGCTCAAGATCTGCTCATGCAGACTATGGCGGAGTGGGCGATTGGCGTGGCGGTTGTTGCGGAGCCCTATTTCGTCCCCCCTCTACCTAATTGGGTAGGGGCGTCGGATGAAATGGTGGCTATCGTAGTGCCGGTGGTTGGGGACTTCCCCGCCTTGTCGAAGATTGAGGGCGGCCCAGGATTTGTGGCGGCCAAGTGGGGGAATGACACCGTACTATTGGCGGTGTACTTCTCCCCCAATAGGCCGCTACGTGCTTTTGAACAATTCCTGGGAGTCCTGGGGGGGGTGGTCAGGAGGGCTGCTCCGAGACAAGTGATGGTCCTGGGGGACCTCAATGCCAAGAGCTCGGCATGGGGTTCCCCCATCACGGACCCGCGAGGGGCGGTCCTCAGGGATTGGGTGGTGGCAACAGGACTCGAGGTTCTGAATCAGGGCGGCGCAAATACATGCGTGCGGCGGCAGGGGGGTTCGGTCGTGGACGTGACGTTCGCGACCACTGCCATTGCCGCGCGCGTGGAAGACTGGCGCGTCCTGGAGGACGTGGAGACCCTCTCCGATCACCTATATATTAGGATGAGGGTCTCCACAGGAGGGGTGCAGTCACTGCCCATCCCCGGGGGGAGGGCAAACGGGATCAGGGGAGGAGGGTTCCCAAAATGGTCCCTGTCCCTTTTGGACAGGGCCAAGGCGGACGAGGCGGCGATGGTGGAGGCTTGGTGTGCTGCCCCACCCGCCGCCCTCGGAGTCGAGGAAAGGGCCGTCCGGTTCCGCATCGCACTGCAGGCGGTGTGCGATGCGGCTATGCCCCGGGCGAAACGCCTGACTTCTCGGAAGAGGGTGTACTGGTGGTCCGCAGAGATTGCGGCCCTGCGGATCACCAGCAATAGTGCCCGCCACGCCTACCAGCACTGTAGGCGTAGGCGGCACACCCCCCAAGAGGAAGAGGGTCTCCACCAGGCCCTCAAGGTGGCAAAGAAGGCCCTCCAGGTGGCGATCGCCAAGGCCAAGGATGAGGGACAAGCCTCGTTCTTGGCCACCCTGGATAAGGACCCATGGGGGCGGCCCTACAGGGTAGTGCGCAACAAGATGCGCACTGCCCCCCCCATGGACTCCCTTGAACCCGCCTTACTGCAGAGGGTCATTGAGGGGCTGTTCCCTCCAGCCCCTGCGATCACCCCTCCATCGATGGCTGAGCCCGTGGAGGAGCCGGATACCGAACTCGTCATTGCGCCAATTAGCGATGACGAGTTCGAGAGGGTAGAGGACCGACTCCGGGGCTGTAAAAAAGCCCCGGGCCCCGATGGAGTCCCCGGTCGCGTCCTCTTCATCAGTCTAAAACATCTCGGGAACCGCCTCAGGCAGATCATGGATGACTGCCTGAGGGAGGGAAGGTTCCCGAGGATATGGAAGGAGGGGAGGGTATGCCTCCTCCGTAAAGAGGGTCGACCCCCCGACTGCCCGTCCGCCTACCGCCCCATCGTGCTGCTGGATGAGGCCGGGAAAATGTTCGAACGTATCCTGGCCTCCCGGATCCTGCAGCACCTGGAGACCGCCGGCCCGAACGTCTCGGAGAGACAGTTCGGGTTCCGGGAGGGGCGGTCTACGCTCGACGCGCTGAAGTCCTTAAGGGACTTCTGTGAAGACGCGTCGGGCAGGGGAGAGGGTGTCGTGGCGGTGTCTTTAGACATCGCCAATGCCTTCGGCACCCTCCCCTATGAGGTGATAAGTGAGGCACTTCGGTATCACGAAGTGCCTCACTACCTGCGGCGGGTCATAGAGCACTACCTTACCGAGAGGGTAGTGCTCTATGAGGGCAAGGAGGGTCGACGGGGGGAAAGGAGGATGGCCTGCGGCGTACCCCAGGGTTCCGTTCTCGGTCCACTTCTTTGGAACCTGGGGTACGACTGGGCCATCAGGGGGGAATTGCTTCCGCGCACAGTCACAATCTGTTATGCGGACGACACGATGGTGGCTGCGCGCGGAAGCAACCTGAGGGAGACCTCAAGGAGGGCGGAGGTGGCGGCCGAGCTGGCGATTCATCGCATTGAGCGGCTCGGATTAAAGGTGGCCCTCCCGAAGACTGAGGGCATAGTCTTCGGGGGGCGAGGGTGGAGGCTGCCGGCGGGCGCGGCGCTCACCCTGGGGGGGGAGGCGGTCATAATTAAGCCCCATATAAAATATCTGGGGCTAATATTGGACCGCAAATGGGATTTCGGGGAGCATTTCTCCAAACTTGCTCCCCGAATAGTGGGTGCCGCCTCGGCACTGGGGCGGCTATTGCCCAATGTGGGTGGGCCAGGCTCCTTATGCCGGCGTTTATACGCCGGCGTGACAAGGAGCATGGCCCTCTACGGGGCCCCAATCTGGGCGGACAAGCTGTCCGCCCGGAACAGGGCCCTGCTGCGGAGGCCCCAGAGGGTTGTGGCCCTCCGGATGGTGAGGGCCTACGTAACCGTGGCCCACGCAGCGGCCTGCCTCCTCGCCTGCACCCCGCCCTGGGAATTGGATGCAGAGGTGCAGGCGGAGACCTATAGGGTTAGGTCTAGGGCCCGGGCGAGGGGTGAACGCCCGGACCCTGAGGAGGTAGAGGAGACGCGCCGAATGACGGAGCGTCGACTGCGGGAACGATGGAAGGCCGACCTGGAGGACTCCCCCTATGGTACTCGTACTATAGGGGCGATCCTCCCGTCGGTTGACCTGTGGTTAGAGAGGGCAGTCGGCGCTACGTCGTTCCGGCTTGTGCAGGTAATGACCGGACATGGGTGTTTCGGTCATTACCTGCACAAAATTGGGAGGGAGCCTACCCCGCAGTGCCATGAGTGCGGCGATCCGGACGACACGGCTAGGCACACCTTTGAGGTGTGCAGCCGTTGGAGTTCGGAGCGCGGCGCCATGGCACTCGCTATTCAGCGGGAGGACCTCTCGCTCTACAGCATTGTCTCGGCAATGCTCTGCAGCGAGAGGTCTTGGGAGGCTGTGGCCTCCTTTTGCGAGACGGTTATCTCGCAGAAGGAGGCCGCGGAGCGGGAGCGCGAGGAGTCTCCTCTCGCGCATCCGCTCCGGCGCAGACGGCAGGGGTTGAGGCGGCGGCGTTTTGCCGCGCGCCTCAACCCTTAGTGGCTGCAGGTGGGGGATGGGAGTCCCCTGCCTGCTGTAGGCAAGTCACTCAGCGGTCTGGGAGGGGGGCCACGCGTGCTCGGCCCTTCTCCCCTTTGGCGCGGGGAGCCCCGGCAATGGCTGGGGCAGCCGGAGGACGTCGTGGGGAATGCCAATCGCGGGTTCCACGGCGCCCAACCAAACCGGTTTGAGGGTACGCCAAGGTGTTTTTTAGTGGGTAACACTCCCCTACTCCTTCTCGCTCGGAGAAGGGGAGGGGATGTGAGTCCCACATACCCCCCCGTCACTCCCATGGCGGGGGAAATGCGTAAAGCATTTTTCACCTTGCAAAAAAAAAAAAAAAAAAAAAAAAAAAAAAAAAAGGTTAGGTTAGGTTAGGTTAGGTTAGGTTAGGTTAGGTTAGGTTAGGTTAGGTTAGGTTAGGTTAGGTTAGGTTAGGTTAGGTTAGGTTAGGTTAGGTTGGGGTGCGGGCCGGATTCCTCCACGTTGGCCTGGGTGTTGCAGTCTCTCTTGATCTCGATCCGGAGAGAACGCAGCACCTGGGCTGGTGCACCCTGGGCATTGGTTGAAACTATCTCCTTATGGGGGATTCTTTCAGCCCATGGCTAATATCCGGCAGGGGGGGGGGTAGGTTAGGGGGCGGGCTCGGCGTGCACTTACACTGCCGTCGAGCACTTACCGCCCAAAACTAGAGGAGGACGTCGACTCCTCTAGTACCCGTACTCTGGCGTCTTGCTTCAACAACCCCATCCAGCGACGTAATGGGGTAGTTGCAAGTTGCTAGAACGGAGGGCTTGCCTTCATTGGCCGGCCCGCGAGATGGAAAACTCTATAAAACCCGACAGCAAAGTCGTAAAAACCTGCAGACACCAGGCGACCTCTGCTAGTATATAGCCTTACTCCTGGGATGGGCGTCACCCGGGAGTGGACTAGTAACGACCCGACTCGTGGGACTAAAATGGATAAATATAAAAACAAAAACTTTACATACACAGATGAAGAGGTAGACGACAGTACGTACAGTACTAGTGAAGAGGAGGGGAACTCGGAAACGAGTGTCCGAAATTTCGAAGGACGTTCAGAACAACGGCGAAAACGTCGAATTGTGGATACCGGAGACGGTGAGGAGGAAACGCGTGCTGGCGCTGGGCCAAATAAGCCGCTTTTAAAAAGAGGGCGAGGCCGCCCCCCCACAACTGGGGAGTATGTTGGCTTAGCGAAAGCGAAGATGGCGTTGGTAGAGGCCGAACGAGAAAGAATGATGCTCGAAGCAGAGTCGGAGCTCATTGCCTCAACCCGCCAATTGAGGAACAAATCTGCTCCCTCGTCTCAGCTTCCTGAGATGAGCGTCGATGCTGATAGCGCCAACTCGTTGATTAAGTTGGTACAGGAGAGTGTGGTCGCCATCCATAAGGTGGCAACTTCCTCGAAAAACTTGAAAGGGACATACGTACGTGTCCTCAAAGACGCAGCGGACAATATTAAGGACGCGTGTGAGGTCCTGATGGTCCGCTGCGTCTCAGACGAGACGGTGCGAATGCACGCTGAAAATAAAAGGCTGCGGGAGGAGATGGAGGGGCTACGCAAAGAGCTGGCAGACCTCCGAACACAAGTGGAGGAAGATAGGAGAAGGCAAAAGTTGGTGGTAGATCCGCCACCTCGAGCCGCCTCTCCGCCTAGGATTGAAACCGAAGAACTGGTGCGCACCATCATGTGTCAGGTGGGTACCATGATCAGCGCCCGGTTCGACGGTATAGAGGCCAGACTGCTCCCGGAGGTGCGCTTGCGACCCTTGCTGGCGGCAGATAGAAGGTTATCGGGATGCGTGGACGATTTCTCTGCTGCCGACACGTCGTACCATCCAGAGCCTTGCACTGGTGAGAACTCTATACCTCCCATGCACCCTAAGGCGAAAAACGCGAAGACGATACGGAGCACGCCCACACAGTCATCACCCAAGGCATTGCACCAAGCCTATTCGACTGTTGTCAAGGAAGGCTCTAAGAGGAAAAAGAGTAAAGGAAAGAAGGATGGCCAGGGCCCGTCTACTTCCTCCGCCCCAGCTCCGAAGGCTGCGCCTCCAGCCCAAAAGAAGCAGAAGGGCAAGAAAAAGAAGAGGAAGAGGAAGCGTAAACCGCGTATAGTCACTCCTCAAACAACAGCGGTGGTAATTACCCTTAAGCCGGAGGCGTCACAGAAAGGGTTGACCTATAGAGACGTAATGGTGAAGGCAATAAAGTCATTCAAACTAAGTGAGGTAGGCTTAGAACACATCAAGGCTCGTAACACTGTTAGCGGAGCCCGATTGATAGAGGTGTCGGGTGCTGACAGTGGCTCGAAAGCGGATAAGTTGGCGGCTAAATTACGCAGTGTCCTCAGTGATATGGCGGAGGTAGCCCGACCACTGAAGACTGTTGCTCTGCGCGCGTCTGGCTTGGACGAATCCGTCGGGCCTGATGACATAGCCGCTGCAGTCTCAAAGACGACTGGGTGCCAGCCTGAACACGTAAAGGTAGGCATCATCCGCGCGGGGCCATTTGGTGCTGGCACCGCAGTGATTAAATGCCCGCCGGAACCTGCAAAGGTTCTGGCTGCGGCAGCAAGACTCTTGGTGGGCTGGTCATCAGCTCGGATCAAACTACTTGATCCCTTACCCATGCGCTGTTTTAAGTGCATGGGCCTAGGCCACGTAAGAGCTACATGCCCATCCCAAGTCGACCGTGGTACGATTTGCTACCGATGTGGCGAAGAGGGACACATGTCTGCCGGCTGCAAGGCCAAACCGCACTGCGTGGCTTGCGCTCAAGCAAAGAGGCGGGCAGGACACATCATGGGCGGAAAACGCTGCAGGCCTCCTCGAAAGAGGAACAAGTCGGTGCCCCCACAAGGGGCTACACCACAGGAGACCTGCAGAAGTTCTCCACAGGAGATGGAGTCATAACGTCTCCCCCGTGTAAAACGAGTGGAAAGGAGTAGAGCCTATACTCAGTGTGAGACGCGGGCAGAGATGGGCGTCTTTAGCCCGCATTGCACGATCTCACGTGCCGTCGGGGATGTCATTCGAGCTTGACACCCCCAGCCTCTGGCGAGACGAGTCCCGGTCTCTATGACCAGGGCAGCTTTGGCCGTCGTCTTGGAAGAATTCACTTTGACTCCCACGGCGGCCAACACTTAAAGCGGTTGAGGACCAGCAGAGGGGTTTTAGTGGGTAGGCTTCCTGCCCTTTTCCCATTAGGGGGGAGGGGCGGGGGGAGAGTCCCACATAACCACCGCGTTCGCCCAAGCGCGGTGGTATGCGGAAAGCATTTCCCCTCTTAAAAAAAAAAAAAAAAAAAAAAAAAAAAAGGTTAGGTTAGGTTAGGTTAGGTTAGGTTAGGTTAGGTTAGGTTAGGTTAGGTTAGGTTAGGTTAGGTTAGGTTAGGTTAGGTTGGGGTGCGGGCCGGATTCCTCCACGTTGGCCTGGGTGTTGCAGTCTCTCTTGATCTCGATCCGGAGAGAACGCAGCACCTGGGCTGGTGCACCCTGGGCATTGGTTGAAACTATCTCCTTATGGGGGATTCTTTCAGCCCATGGCTAATATCCGGCAGGGGGGGGGGTAGGTTAGGGGGCGGGCTCGGCGTGCACTTACACTGCCGTCGAGCACTTACCGCCCAAAACTAGAGGAGGACGTCGACTCCTCTAGTACCCGTACTCTGGCGTCTTGCTTCAACAACCCCATCCAGCGACGTAATGGGGTAGTTGCAAGTTGCTAAAACGGAGGGCTTGCCTTCATTGGCCGGCCCGCGAGATGGAAAACTCTATAAAACCCGACAGCAAAGTCGTAAAAACCTGCAGACACCAGGCGACCTCTGCTAGTATATAGCCTTACTCCTGGGATGGGCGTCACCCGGGAGTGGACTAGTAACGACCCGACTCGTGGGACTAAAATGGATAAATATAAAAACAAAAACTTTACATACACAGATGAAGAGGTAGACGACAGTACGTACAGTACTAGTGAAGAGGAGGGGAACTCGGAAACGAGTGTCCGAAATTTCGAAGGACGTTCAGAACAACGGCGAAAACGTCGAATTGTGGATACCGGAGACGGTGAGGAGGAAACGCGTGCTGGCGCTGGGCCAAATAAGCCGCTTTTAAAAAGAGGGCGAGGCCGCCCCCCCACAACTGGGGAGTATGTTGGCTTAGCGAAAGCGAAGATGGCGTTGGTAGAGGCCGAACGAGAAAGAATGATGCTCGAAGCAGAGTCGGAGCTCATTGCCTCAACCCGCCAATTGAGGAACAAATCTGCTCCCTCGTCTCAGCTTCCTGAGACGAGCGTCGATGCTGATAGCGCCAACTCGTTGATTAAGTTGGTGCAGGAGAGTGTGGTCGCCATCCATAAGGTGGCAACTTCCTCGAAAAACTTGAAAGGGACATACGTACGTGTCCTCAAAGACGCAGCGGACAATATTAAGGACGCGTGTGAGGTCCTGATGGTCCGCTGCGTCTCAGACGAGACGGTGCGAATGCACGCTGAAAATAAAAGGCTGCGGGAGGAGATGGAGGGGCTACGCAAGGAGCTGGCAGACCTCCGAACACAAGTGGAGGAAGATAGGAGAAGGCAAAAGTTGGTGGTAGATCCGCCACCTCGAGCCGCCTCTCCGCCTAGGATTGAAACCGAAGAACTGGTGCGCACCATCATGTGTCAGGTGGGTACCATGATCAGCGCCCGGTTCGACGGTATAGAGGCCAGACTGCTCCCGGAGGTGCGCTTGCGACCCTTGCTGGCGGCAGATAGAAGGTTATCGGGATGCGTGGACGATTTCTCTGCTGCCGACACGTCGTACCATCCAGAGCCTTGCACTGGTGAGAACTCTATACCTCCCATGCACCCTAAGGCGAAAAACGCGAAGACGATACGGAGCACGCCCACACAGTCATCACCCAAGGCATTGCACCAAGCCTATTCGACTGTTGTCAAGGAAGGCTCTAAGAGGAAAAAGAGTAAAGGAAAGAAGGATGGCCAGGGCCCGTCTACTTCCTCCACCCCAGCTCCGAAGGCTGCGCCTCCAGCCCAAAAGAAGCAGAAGGGCAAGAAAAAGAAGAGGAAGAGGAAGCGTAAACCGCGTATAGTCACTCCTCAAACAACAGCGGTGGTAATTACCCTTAAGCCGGAGGCGTCACAGAAAGGGTTGACCTATAGAGACGTAATGGTGAAGGCAATAAAGTCATTCAAACTAAGTGAGGTAGGCTTAGAACACATCAAGGCTCGTAACACTGTTAGCGGAGCCCGATTGATAGAGGTGTCGGGTGCTGACAGTGGCTCGAAAGCGGATAAGTTGGCGGCTAAATTACGCAGTGTCCTCAGTGATATGGCGGAGGTAGCCCGACCACTGAAGACTGTTGCTCTGCGCGCGTCTGGCTTGGACGAATCCGTCGGGCCTGATGACATAGCCGCTGCAGTCTCAAAGACGACTGGGTGCCAGCCTGAACACGTAAAGGTAGGCATCATCCGCGCGGGGCCATTTGGTGCTGGCACCGCAGTGATTAAATGCCCGCCGGAACCTGCAAAGGTTCTGGCTGCGGCAGCAAGACTCTTGGTGGGCTGGTCATCAGCTCGGATCAAACTACTTGATCCCTTACCCATGCGCTGTTTTAAGTGCATGGGCCTAGGCCACGTAAGAGCTACATGCCCATCCCAAGTCGACCGTGGTACGATTTGCTACCGATGTGGCGAAGAGGGACACATGTCTGCCGGCTGCAAGGCCAAACCGCACTGCGTGGCTTGCGCTCAAGCAAAGAGGCGGGCAGGACACATCATGGGCGGAAAACGCTGCAGGCCTCCTCGAAAGAGGAACAAGTCGGTGCCCCCACAAGGGGCTGCACCACAGGAGACCTGCAGAAGTTCTCCACAGGAGATGGAGTCATAACGTCTCCCCCGTGTAAAACGAGTGGAAAGGAGTAGAGCCTATACTCAATGTGAGACGCGGGCAGAGATGGGCGTCTTTAGCCCGCATTGCACGATCTCACGTGCCGTCGGGGATGTCACTCGAGCTTGACACCCCCAGCCTCTGGCGAGACGAGTCCCGGTCTCTATGACCAGGGCAGCTTTGGCCGTCGTCTTGGAAGAATTCACTTTGACTCCCACGGCGGCCAACACTTAAAGCGGTTGAGGACCAGCAGAGGGGTTTTAGTGGGTAGGCTTCCTGCCCTTTTCCCATTAGGGGGGAGGGGCGGGGGGAGAGTCCCACATAACCACCGCGTTCGCCCAAGCGCGGTGGTATGCGGAAAGCATTTCCCCTCTTAAAAAAAAAAAAAAAAAAAAAAAAAAAAAAAAAAAAAAAAAAAAAAAAAAAAAAAAAAAAAAAAAAAAAAAAAAAAAAAAAAAAAAAAAAAAAAAGGTTAGGTTAGGTTAGGTTAGGTTAGGTTAGGTTAGGTTAGGTTAGGTTAGGTTAGGTTAGGTTAGGTTAGGTTAGGTTAGGTTAGGTTGAGGTCTATTTTGGAGGTGCTTGCACGGATTATTGCGATTTTCGGAACCATAATACTACATTTTTTTGGCATTCGTTTTCGGTTTTTGATTCTGCATTACACGTTGATTTGGCTTTGTTATTCGGTTTTTTGGTTTTTGCACTTGGTTGGTTTTCGTTGGTTTGTTTACCTTTTTCAAACGCAGAAATAAAATTGTTGCCGTTGTCGTACCGAGCCCTTTTTAGGGCTGGGAGGTAGCGGCAATAGTCGACTTTCGCGTGGAAGGGGTGGCAAGATTGTCGAATTTTTTGTTTTTGGGTTATAAGTTTTTGAAAATTGTAAATTTTTGCCCTTAATTTTTTATAAATTTTGGGTTTGTTTACATTTTTCAAAAATAGTTTTGTCGGGGTTGCCAACATCCTTAATTGCCCATTTTTTGGGCGGGTATAGCGGCAACGGTGCCACAAACTATAGAGTCGGTCCCGTTTATTTCGGTCTGAGGAGACTGGAGAAATAAAATTTCGGAAATTGTGAGTTTTTGCTCAAAATTTTCGGAAGTATTTTTCTAGTCCCTTCAGTTTGGGGGTAGTTTAAAAAAGGTTGCGCTTCTCGTATCTTTTTGAAACTTTTTGTAGTTATAGGAAATTTTGTTTTTTAAATCTTTGTGAAAGATCCAAGACTCTGTGATTTTTGAGTCAAGAGTTATTGACCCACTAGTGAGGAGAGGGATCAATTTCTTGGACTTCACTTTTTTCAAAATTTTCCATTTTTTGTTTTTTGTTAATATCTTTTAACTTATTCATCTTTGGTGAATACTTGAAGTATTCAAAAATAGTCCAAAAAATCTTCTATTTTTTGGTTATTTTTCTAGGTCGCTACGACCTCGGGAAGTGGCCCAAAAAAGCGTCAAACTTTTGCTCTGATTGCTCAGAGGAAAATTTCAGGCGCTAAATCGGGTTTTATATGGGAAAGTCTAAATCCGACTCGCACTTGACCATTTCAAGGTTAGGTTAGGTCTTAGTTTTGATCATAGTAGTCGGATTTAGACCAAATTTGGTAATAAGGTAGAAGGGGTCAGTATGGCTTCTGACACTGAGAAAGGGGGGGATCCACTGGAGGGAGGGGGAGAAATCCTCACCTCTGGGTGTGAGTCGGAGGACTCTTTAGATGTTTATGAGAGGGTCCCTCATGCCTCTAAGAGGGGTCATGAGGACGATGAGGAGGGTGATCTAAGGCACGTGTACGGGCCAAAGATCAACTCCGCCCGTAGAGGAAAGCCCAAGGGGGCATATGCGGGGTTGGCTGCAGCAAGGGCCAAGCTTCAAGAGCCGGACATTTACCAGTTCGAGGAAGAAGCGGACGCTGCCGCCGCATACCGAAAGGACTTTCCTGAGCTCCGCCCCAGGGGGGGGAAGGAGGTTAAGGGAACGAATGGAGGGAAAAAGGGAGGAAAGGTGCGATCGCGTTCGCGATCACCAACCTCCCCCTCGCGCCGGGAAAGCCCGACAGAATTTCTGCGGTTTTCGGATCCAATCGAGGCAGCCCGACAGGCAGCGAGGGAGATTTTAGAGGGGGCCCGAAGATCCGGGAACTTGAAGGGAGACGTGTGGGGCGCGATGAATCGTGCCTGCCACACGATTTTAGACTCGATGGACGACGTCGAGGCCGCCAAGTCGGAAAGTGAGGAGATCCGCATCCTTAAAGCGGACAATAAGAGGATGCGGGAGCAACTCACTCACTGCTTGGCGGAACTGAAGGCGCTCCGGACTGCGTTCTCGGAGCGGGAGATTCCGGCGTCTCTGGCCCCGCCACCCAAACCGTCCTTGCAGTTTTCTGCTGCGGACCTGGCGGAGGCGATCGGAGAGCTAAAGAAGGAACTGTTCGTCTCCTTGGGGAGCATGATCAATGCCCGCCTTGAGGAGGTGAACAGGCGCCTGCCGCCTGAGCCGATTTTGCGCCCCCCGTTGGCGGCTGATAGGAGGGTGGTGGGATCGGCTGTGCCGGCCCTTCCCAAAGTGAGGACGGTCTCACCTGCCCCACCTAGGATGAGGACTGCTTCGCCTGCCCCACCTAAGGTGAGGACTACTCAGCCTGAGGCAGTAGCAAGACTGGGGGACGGGAGGCCGCAAAAGGCCAAGACTGCCAAAAAGGCAGTTGCCCCCGCCCGCCAAGCTCCAGTCCCGGCCCCGCGAGCCGCCCCGAGAGTTGCTCGGTCTTCGGAAGGAGGATCATGCCCCTCGACCCAAACGCCACGTCCACCTAAGGAATCCTGGGTGGATGTGGTAAAGAAGGGGAAAGGGAAGGGGAAGGGCATGGCGAAGGCCAAGCCTGCCCCCTCGACAAGAGCGCCCAAAGCGCCACCCAAGAAAAAGACGGCAGCGCCTAAAGTGAGGGCGCTGGCCGTTCCAAGGACGGCGGCGGTGGTGGTGTCATTAAAAAAGGATGCCACCAACACCACCACGCTACAGGCCACTATGGCCAGGGCGATCAACGCCCTGAGCTTGGAGGAAGTGGGCCTGCAGCATGTAAAGGTCAGGTCCTCTATGACGGGGGCCCGTGTAATCGAAGTCCCCGGAGAGGACCAGGAGAATGCGGCTGATAATCTGGCTGCTAAACTGCAGCAGATTGTAGGTGACGTGGCCGACGTGAGCCGCGTTACAAAAAAGACCGGACTCCAAATCGCCGGCCTAGATGAGTCGGCGACAAAGGAGTCCGTGGCGCTGGCCGTTGCCAATGCAGGAGCCTGTGACCAGGCCCAAATAAAGGTAGGCGGCATTCGCCCCCTGTACGACGGAACTGGATCTGTTTTGATCCAGTGCCCAGTGCGGGTGGCCAAAGCCCTCCTGGCGATAGGGCGGATCAAGGTGGGTTGGGCGTCCGCCAAGATCAATAGGATCGGACCAGCACCTATGCGGTGCTACAGATGCATGGGTGTTGGTCACACACGAGAGACATGCCCCTCCAGCGTTGACCGGTCAAAATCCTGCTACCGGTGCAGCAGGGAGGGGCACATAGCAAGAGAGTGTTGGGAAGAAAAGGCATGGTGCGTGGTGTGCGCCCATGCAAAACTTCCAGCTGACCACTCTATGGGGGGAGATAGTTGTTTCCCCCCGGAAACTAGAGGTAGGGACCTGAGGACGCGACCCCCCCGTCGTCCTCAGCCTCCCCCTTCCCACACAGAGGTAGCCGCCGGCCGGCTAGCAGAGGACAACCGCATGGACCACTAAATGCCAGCACACCGGCATTTAGAGGTCCTGCAGATAAACGCCAACCACTCCGCCAGAGCTCAAGATCTGCTCATGCAGACTATGGCGGAGTGGGCGATTGGCGTGGCGGTTGTTGCGGAGCCCTATTTCGTCCCCCCTCTACCTAATTGGGTAGGGGCGTCGGATGAAATGGTGGCTATCGTAGTGCCGGTGGTTGGGGACTTCCCCGCCTTGTCGAAGATTGAGGGCGGCCCGGGATTTGTGGCGGCCAAGTGGGGGAGTGACACCGTACTATTGGCGGTGTACTTCTCCCCCAATAGGCCGCTACGTGCTTTTGAACAATTCCTGGGAGTCCTAGGGGGGGTGGTCAGGAGGGCTGCTCCGAGACAAGTGATGGTCCTGGGGGACCTCAATGCCAAGAGCTCGGCATGGGGTTCCCCCATCACGGACCCGCGAGGGGCGGTCCTCAGGGATTGGGTGGTGGCAACAGGACTCGAGGTTCTGAATCAGGGCGGCGCAAATACATGCGTGCGGCGGCAGGGGGGTTCGGTCGTGGACGTGACGTTCGCGACCACTGCCATTGCCGCGCGCGTGGAAGACTGGCGCGTCCTGGAGGACGTGGAGACCCTCTCCGATCACCTATATATTAGGATGAGGGTCTCCACAGGAGGGGTGCAGTCACTGCCCATCCCCGGGGGGAGGGCAAACGGGAGCAGGGGAGGAGGGTTCCCAAAATGGTCCCTGTCCCTTTTGGACAGGGCCAAGGCGGACGAGGCGGCGATGGTGGAGGCTTGGTGTGCTGCCCCACCCGCCGCCCTCGGAGTCGAGGAAAGGGCCGTCCGGTTCCGCATCGCACTGCAGGCGGTGTGCGATGCGGCTATGCCCCGGGCTAAACGCCTGACTTCTCGGAAGAGGGTGTACTGGTGGTCCGCAGAGATTGCGGCCCTGCGAATCACCAGCAATAGTGCCCGCCACGCCTACCAGCACTGTAGGCGTAGGCGGCACACCCCCCAAGAGGAAGAGAGTCTCCACCAGGCCCTCAAGGTGGCAAAGAAGGCCCTCCAGGTGGCGATCGCCAAGGCCAAGGATGAGGGACAAGCCTCGTTCTTGGCCACCCTGGATAAGGACCCATGGGGGCGGCCCTACAGGGTAGTGCGCAACAAGATGCGCACTGCCCCCCCCATGGACTCCCTTGAACCCGCCTTACTGCAGAGGGTCATCGAGGGGCTGTTCCCTCCAGCCCCTGCGATCACCCCTCCATCGATGGCTGAGCCTGTGGAGGAGCCGGATACCGAACTCGTCATTGCGCCAATTAGCGATGACGAGTTCGAGAGGGTAGAGGACCGACTCCGGGGCTGTAAAAAAGCCCCGGGCCCCGATGGAGTCCCCGGTCGCGTCCTCTTCATCAGTCTGAAACATCTCGGGAACCGCCTCAGGCAGATCATGGATGACTGCCTGAGGGAGGGAAGGTTCCCGAGGATATGGAAGGAGGGGAGGGTATGCCTCCTCCGTAAAGAGGGTCGACCCCCCGACTGCCCGTCCGCCTACCGCCCCATCGTGCTGCTGGATGAGGCCGGGAAAATGTTCGAACGTATCCTGGCCTCCCGGATCCTGCAGCACCTGGAGACCGCCGGCCCGAACGTCTCGGAGAGACAGTTCGGGTTCCGGGAGGGGCGGTCTACGCTCGACGCGCTGAAGTCCTTAAGGGACTTCTGTGAAGACGCGTCGGGCAGGGGAGAGGGTGTCGTGGCGGTGTCTTTAGACATCGCCAATGCCTTCGGCACCCTCCCCTATGAGGTGATAAGTGAGGCACTTCGGTATCACGAAGTGCCTCACTACCTGCGGCGGGTCATAGAGCACTACCTTACCGAGAGGGTAGTGCTCTATGAGGGCAAGGAGGGTCGACGGGGGGAAAGGAGGATGGCCTGCGGCGTGCCCCAGGGTTCCGTTCTCGGTCCACTTCTTTGGAACCTGGGGTACGACTGGGCCATCAGGGGGGAATTGCTTCCGCGCACAGTCACAATCTGTTATGCGGACGACACGATGGTGGCTGCGCGCGGAAGCAACCTGAGGGAGACCTCAAGGAGGGCGGAGGTGGCGGCCGAGCTGGCGATTCATCGCATTGAGCGGCTCGGATTAAAGGTGGCCCTCCCGAAGACTGAGGGCATAGTCTTCGGGGGACGAGGGTGGAGGCTGCCGGCGGGCGCGGCGCTCACCCTGGGGGGGGAGGCGGTCATAATTAAGCCCCATATAAAATATCTGGGGCTAATATTGGACCGCAAATGGGATTTCGGGGAGCATTTCTCCAAACTTGCTCCCCGAATAGTGGGTGCCGCCTCGGCACTGGGGCGGCTATTGCCCAATGTGGGTGGGCCAGGCTCCTTATGCCGGCGTTTATACGCCGGCGTGACAAGGAGCATGGCCCTCTACGGGGCCCCAATCTGGGCGGACAAGCTGTCCGCCCGGAACAGGGCCCTGCTGCGGAGGCCCCAGAGGGTTGTGGCCCTCCGGATGGTGAGGGCCTACGTAACCGTGGCCCACGCAGCGGCCTGCCTCCTCGCCTGCACCCCGCCCTGGGAATTGGATGCAGAGGTGCAGGCGGAGACCTATAGGGTTAGGTCTAGGGCCCGGGCGAGGGGTGAACGCCCGGACCCTGAGGAGGTAGAGGAGACGCGCCGAATGACGGAGCGTCGACTGCGGGAACGATGGAAGGCCGACCTGGAGGACTCCCCCTATGGTACTCGTACTATAGGGGCGATCCTCCCGTCGGTTGACCTGTGGTTAGAGAGGGCAGTCGGCGCTACGTCGTTCCGGCTTGTGCAGGTAATGACCGGACATGGGTGTTTCGGTCATTACCTGCACAAAATTGGGAGGGAGCCTACCCCGCAGTGCCATGAGTGCGGCGATCCGGACGACACGGCTAGGCACACCTTTGAGGTGTGCAGCCGTTGGAGTTCGGAGCGCGGCGCCATGGCACTCGCTATACAGCGGGAGGACCTCTCGCTCTACAGCATTGTCTCGGCAATGCTCTGCAGCGAGAGGTCTTAGGAGGCTGTGGCCTCTTTTTGCGAGACGGTTATCTCGCAGAAGGAGGCCGCGGAGCGGGAGCGCGAGGAGTCTCCTCTCGCGCATCCGCTCCGGCGCAGACGGCAGGGGTTGAGGCGGCGGCGTTTTGCCGCGCGCCTCAACCCTTAGTGGCTGCAGGTGGGGGATGGGAGTCCCCTGCCTGCTGTAGGCAAGTCACTCAGCGGTCTGGGAGGGGGGCCACGCGTGCTCGGCCCTTCTCCCCTTTGGCGCGGGGAGCCCCGGCAATGGCTGGGGCAGCCGGACGACGTCGTGGGGAATGCCAATCGCGGGTTCCACGGCGTCCAACCAAACCGGTTTGAGGGTACGCCAAGGTGTTTTTTAGTGGGTAACACTCCCCTACTCCTTCTCGCTCGGAGAAGGGGAGGGGATGTGAGTCCCACATACCCCCCCGTCACTCCCATGGCGGGGGAAATGCGTAAAGCATTTTTCACCTTGCAAAAAAAAAAAAAAAAAAAAAAAAAAAAAAAAAAAAAAAAAAAAAAAAAAAAAGGTTAGGTTAGGTTAGGTTAGGTTAGGTTAGGTTAGGTTAGGTTAGGTTAGGTTAGGTTAGGTTAGGTTAGGTTAGGTTAGGTTAGGTTAGGTTAGGTTAGGTTAGGTTAGGTTAGGTTAGGTTAGGTTAGGTTAGGTTAGGTTAGGTTAGGTTAGGTTAGGTTAGGTTAGGTTAGGTTAGGTTAGGTTAGGTTAGGTTAGGTTAGGTTAGGTTAGGTTAGGTTAGGTTAGGTTAGGTTAGGTTAGGTTAGGTTAGGTTAGGTTAGGTTAGGTTAGGTTAGGTTAGGTTAGGTTAGGTTAGGTTAGGTTAGGTTAGGTTAGGTTAGGTTAGGTTAGGTTAGGTTAGGTTAGGTTAGGTTAGGTTAGGTTAGGTTAGGTTAGGTTAGGTTAGGTTAGGTTAGGTTAGGTTAGGTTAGGTTAGGTTAGGTTAGGTTAGGTTAGGTTAGGTTAGGTTAGGTTAGGTTAGGTTAGGTTAGGTTAGGTTAGGTTAGGTTAGGTTAGGTTAGGTTAGGTTAGGTTAGGTTAGGTTAGGTTAGGTTAGGTTAGGTTAGGTTAGGTTAGGTTAGGTTAGGTTAGGTTAGGTTAGGTTAGGTTAGGTTAGGTTAGGTTAGGTTAGGTTAGGTTAGGTTAGGTTAGGTTAGGTTAGGTTAGGTTAGGTTAGGTTAGGTTAGGTTAGGTTAGGTTAGGTTAGGTTAGGTTAGGTTAGGTTAGGTTAGGTTAGGTTAGGTTAGGTTAGGTTAGGTTAGGTTAGGTTAGGTTAGGTTAGGTTAGGTTAGGTTAGGTTAGGTTAGGTTAGGTTAGGTTAGGTTAGGTTAGGTTAGGTTAGGTTAGGTTAGGTTAGGTTAGGTTAGGTTAGGTTAGGTTAGGTTAGGTTAGGTTAGGTTAGGTTAGGTTAGGTTAGGTTAGGTTAGGTTAGGTTAGGTTAGGTTAGGTTAGGTTAGGTTAGGTTAGGTTAGGTTAGGTTAGGTTAGGTTAGGTTAGGTTAGGTTAGGTTAGGTTAGGTTAGGTTAGGTTAGGTTAGGTTAGGTTAGGTTAGGTTAGGTTAGGTTAGGTTAGGTTAGGTTAGGTTAGGTTAGGTTAGGTTAGGTTAGGTTAGGTTAGGTTAGGTTAGGTTAGGTTAGGTTAGGTTAGGTTAGGTTAGGTTAGGTTAGGTTAGGTTAGGTTAGGTTAGGTTAGGTTAGGTTAGGTTAGGTTAGGTTAGGTTAGGTTAGGTTAGGTTAGGTTAGGTTAGGTTAGGTTAGGTTAGGTTAGGTTAGGTTAGGTTAGGTTAGGTTAGGTTAGGTTAGGTTAGGTTAGGTTAGGTTAGGTTAGGTTAGGTTAGGTTAGGTTAGGTTAGGTTAGGTTAGGTTAGGTTAGGTTAGGTTAGGTTAGGTTAGGTTAGGTTAGGTTAGGTTAGGTTAGGTTAGGTTAGGTTAGGTTAGGTTAGGTTAGGTTAGGTTAGGTTAGGTTAGGTTAGGTTAGGTTAGGTTAGGTTAGGTTGAGGTCTATTTTGGAGGTGCTTGCACGGATTATTGCGATTTTCGGAACCATAATACTACATTTTTTTGGCATTCGTTTTCGGTTTTTGATCCTGCATTACACGTTGATTTGGCTTTGTTATTCGGTTTTTTGGTTTTTGCACTTGGTTGGTTTTCGTCGGTTTGTTTACCTTTTTCTAACGCAGAAATAAAATTGTTGCCGTTGTCGTACCGAGCCCTTTTTAGGGCTGGGAGGTAGCGGCAATAGTCGACTTTCGCGTGGAAAGGGTGGCAAGATTGTCGAATTTTTTGTTTTGGTTTTTTAGGTTTTTGAAAATTGTAAATTTTTGCCCTTAATTTTTTATAAATTTTGGGTTTGTTTACATTTTTCAAAATAGTTTTGTCGGGGTTGCCAACATCCTTAATTGCCCATTTTTTGGGCGGGTATAGCGGCAACGGTTCCGCAAACTATAGAGTCGGTCCCGTTTATTTCGGTTTAAGGAAACTAGAATTATAAAATTTCGGAAATTGTGAGTTTTTGCTCAAAATTTTCGGAAGGATTTTTCTAGTCCCTTCAGTTTGGGGGTAGTTTTAAAAAAGTTGCGCTTCTCGTATCTTTTTGAAACTTTTTGTAGGTGTAGTAAATTTTGTTTTCTAAATCTTCGTGAAAGATCCAAGACTCTGTGATTTTTGAGTCAAGAGTTAGTGACCTACTAGTGAGGAGAGGGATCAATTTCTTGGACTTCACTTTTTTCAAAATTTTACCTTTTTAGTTTTTTGTTAATTTCTTTTAACCTATTCATCTTTGGTGAATACAAGACGTATTAGAAAATAGACCAAAAAATCTTCTATTTTTTGGTCATTTTTCTAGGTCGCTACGACCTCGGGAAGTGGCCCGAAAAAAGCGGCAAACTTTTTCTCTGATTGCTCAGAGGAAAATTTCAGGCGCTAAATCGGGTTTTATATGGGAAAGTCTAAATCCGACTCGCACTTGACCATTTCAAGGTTAGGTTAGGTCTTAGTTTTGATCGTAGTAGTCGGATTTAGACCAAATTTGGGAATTAGGTGGAAGGGGTCAGTATGGCTTCTGACACTGAGAAAGGGGGGGATCCACTGGAGGAAGGGGGAGAAATCCTCACCTCTGGGTGTGAGTCGGAGGACTCGTTAGATGTTTATGAGAGGGTCCCTCATGCCTCTAAGAGGGGTCATGAGGATGATGAGGAGGGTGATCTAAGGCACGTGTACGGGCCAAAGATCAACTCCGCCCGTAGAGGAAAGCCCAAGGGGGCATATGCGGGGTTGGCTGCAGCAAGGGCCAAGCTACAAGAGTCGGACATTTATCAGTTCGAGGAAGAAGCGGACGCTGCCGCCGCATACCGAAAGGACTTTCCTGAGCTCCGCCCCAAGGGGGGGAAGGAGGTTAAGGGAACGAATGGAGGGAAAAAGGGAGGAAAGGTGCGCTCGCGTTCGCGTTCACCAACCTCCCCCTCGCGCCGGGAAAGCCCGATAGAATTTCTGCGGTTTTCAGATCCAATCGAGGCAACCCGACAGGCAGCGAGGGAGATTTTAGAGGGGGCCCGAAGATCCGGTAATTTGAAGGGAGATGTGTGGGGCGCGATGAATCGTGCCTGCCACACGATTTTAGACTCGATGGACGACGTCGAGGCCGCCAAGTCGGAAAGTGAGGAGATCCGCATCCTTAAAGCGGACAATAAGAGGATGCGGGAGCAACTCACTCACTGCTTGGCGGAACTGAAGGCGCTCCGGACTGCGTTCTCGGAGCGGGAGATTCCGGCGTCTCCGGCCCCGCCACCCAAAGCGTCCTTGCAGTTTTCTGCTGCGGACCTGGCGGAGGCGATCGGAGAACTAAAGAAGGAACTGTTCGTCTCCTTGGGGGGCATGATCAATGCCCGCCTTGAGGAGGTGAACAGGCGCCTGCCGCCTGAGCCGATTTTCCGCCCCCCGTTGGCGGCTGATAGGAGGGTGGTGGGATCGGCTGTGCCAGCCCTTCCCAAAGTGAGGACGGTCTCACCTGCCCCACCTAGGATGAGGACTGCTTCGCCTGCCCCACCTAAGGTGAGGACTACTCAGCCTGAGGCAGTAGCAAGACTGGGGGACGGGAGGCCGCAAAAGGCCAAGACTGCCAAAAAGGCAGTTGCCCCCGCCCGCCAAGCTCCAGTCCCGGCCCCGCGAGCCGCCCCGAGAGTTGCTCGGTCGTCGGAAGGAGGATCATGCCCCTCGACCCAAACGCCACGTCCACCTAAGGAATCCTGGGTGGATGTGGTAAAGAAGGGGAAAGGGAAGGGGAAGGGCACGGCGAAGGCCAAGCCTGCCCCCTCGACAAGAGCGCCCAAAGCGCCACCCAAGAAAAAGACGGCAGCGCCTAAGGTGAGGGCGCTGGCCGTTCCAAGGACGGCGGCGGTGGTGGTTTCATTAAAAAAGGATGCCACCAACACCACCACGCTACAGGCCACTATGGCCAGGGCGATCAACGCCCTGAGCTTGGAGGAAGTGGGCCTGCAGCATGTAAAGGTCAGGTCCTCTATGACGGGGGCCCGTGTAATCGAAGTCCCCGGAGAGGACCAGGAGAATGCGGCTGATAATCTTGCTGCTAAACTGCAGCAGATTGTAGGTGACGTGGCCGACGTGAGCCGCGTAACAAAAAAGACCGGACTCCAAATCGCCGGCCTAGATGAGTCGGCGACAAAGGAGTCCGTGGCGCTGGCCGTTGCCAATGCAGGAGCCTGTGACCAGGCCCAAATAAAGGTAGGGGGCATTCGCCCCCTGTACGACGGAACTGGATCTGTTTTGATCCAGTGCCCAGTGCGGGTGGCCAAAGCCCTCCTGGCGATAGGGCGGATCAAGGTGGGTTGGGCGTCCGCCAAGATCAATAGGATCGGACCAGCACCTATGCGGTGCTACAGATGCATGGGTGTTGGTCACACACGAGAGACATGCCCCTCCAGCGTTGACCGGTCAAAATCCTGCTACCGGTGCAGCAGGGAGGGGCACATAGCAAGAGAATGCTGGGAAGAAAAGGCATGGTGCGTGGTGTGCGCCCATGCAAAACTTCCAGCTGACCACTCTATGGGGGGAGATAGTTGTTTCCCCCCGGAAACTAGAGGTAGGGACCTAAGGACGCGACCCCCCCGTCGTCCTCAGCCTCCCCCTTCCCACACAGAGGTAGCCGCTGGCCGGCTAGCAGAGGACAACCGCATGGACCACTAAATGCCAGCACACCGGCATTTAGAGGTCCTGCAGATAAACGCCAACCACTCCGCCAGAGCTCAAGATCTGCTCATGCAGACTATGGCGGAGTGGGCGATTGGCGTGGCGGTTGTTGCGGAGCCCTATTTCGTCCCCCCTCTACCTAATTGGGTAGGGGCGTCGGATGAAATGGTGGCTATCGTAGTGCCGGTGGTTGGGGACTTCCCCGCCTTGTCGAAGATTGAGGGCGGCCCAGGATTTGTGGCGGCCAAGTGGGGGAATGACACCGTACTATTGGCGGTGTACTTCTCCCCCAATAGGCCGCTACGTGCTTTTGAACAATTCCTGGGAGTCCTGGGGGGGGTGGTCAGGAGGGCTGCTCCGAGACAAGTGATGGTCCTGGGGGACCTCAATGCCAAGAGCTCGGCATGGGGTTCCCCCATCACGGACCCGCGAGGGGCGGTCCTCAGGGATTGGGTGGTGGCAACAGGACTCGAGGTTCTGAATCAGGGCGGCGCAAATACATGCGTGCGGCGGCAGGGGGGTTCGGTCGTGGACGTGACGTTCGCGACCACTGCCATTGCCGCGCGCGTGGAAGACTGGCGCGTCCTGGAGGACGTGGAGACCCTCTCCGATCACCTATATATTAGGATGAGGGTCTCCACAGGAGGGGTGCAGTCACTGCCCATCCCCGGGGGGAGGGCAAACGGGAGCAGGGGAGGAGGGTTCCCAAAATGGTCCCTGTCCCTTTTGGACAGGGCCAAGGCGGACGAGGCGGCGATGGTGGAGGCTTGGTGTGCTGCCCCACCCGCCGCCCTCGGAGTCGAGGAAAGGGCCGTCCGGTTCCGCATCGCACTGCAGGCGGTGTGCGATGCGGCTATGCCCCGGGCGAAACGCCTGACTTCTCGGAAGAGGGTGTACTGGTGGTCCGCAGAGATTGCGGCCCTGCGGATCACCAGCAATAGTGCCCGCCACGCCTACCAGCACTGTAGGCGTAGGCGGCACACCCCCCAAGAGGAAGAGGGTCTCCACCAGGCCCTCAAGGTGGCAAAGAAGGCCCTCCAGGTGGCGATCGCCAAGGCCAAGGATGAGGGACAAGCCTCGTTCTTGGCCACCCTGGATAAGGACCCATGGGGGCGGCCCTACAGGGTAGTGCGCAACAAGATGCGCACTGCCCCCCCCATGGACTCCCTTGAACCCGCCTTACTGCAGAGGGTCATCGAGGGGCTGTTCCCTCCAGCCCCTGCGATCACCCCTCCATCGATGGCTGAGCCCGTGGAGGAGCCGGATACCGAACTCGTCATTGCGCCAATTAGCGATGACGAGTTCGAGAGGGTAGAGGACCGACTCCGGGGCTGTAAAAAAGCCCCGGGCCCCGATGGAGTCCCCGGTCGCGTCCTCTTCATCAGTCTAAAACATCTCGGGAACCGCCTCAGGCAGATCATGGATGACTGCCTGAGGGAGGGAAGGTTCCCGAGGATATGGAAGGAGGGGAGGGTATGCCTCCTCCGTAAAGAGGGTCGACCCCCCGACTGCCCGTCCGCCTACCGCCCCATCGTGCTGCTGGATGAGGCCGGGAAAATGTTTGAACGTATCCTGGCCTCCCGGATCCTGCAGCACCTGGAGACCGCCGGCCCGAACGTCTCGGAGAGACAGTTCGGGTTCCGGGAGGGGCGGTCTACGCTCGACGCGCTGAAGTCCTTAAGGGACTTCTGTGAAGACGCGTCGGGCAGGGGAGAGGGTGTCGTGGCGGTGTCTTTAGACATCGCCAATGCCTTCGGCACCCTCCCCTATGAGGTGATAAGTGAGGCACTTCGGTATCACGAAGTGCCTCACTACCTGCGGCGGGTCATAGAGCACTACCTTACCGAGAGGGTAGTGCTCTATGAGGGCAAGGAGGGTCGACGGGGGGAAAGGAGGATGGCCTGCGGCGTACCCCAGGGTTCCGTTCTCGGTCCACTTCTTTGGAACCTGGGGTACGACTGGGCCATCAGGGGGGAATTGCTTCCGCGCACAGTCACAATCTGTTATGCGGACGACACGATGGTGGCTGCGCGCGGAAGCAACCTGAGGGAGACCTCAAGGAGGGCGGAGGTGGCGGCCGAGCTGGCGATTCATCGCATTGAGCGGCTCGGATTAAAGGTGGCCCTCCCGAAGACTGAGGGCATAGTCTTCGGGGGGCGAGGGTGGAGGCTGCCGGCGGGCGCGGCGCTCACCCTGGGGGGGGAGGCGGTCATAATTAAGCCCCATATAAAATATCTGGGGCTAATATTGGACCGCAAATGGGATTTCGGGGAGCATTTCTCCAAACTTGCTCCCCGAATAGTGGGTGCCGCCTCGGCACTGGGGCGGCTATTGCCCAATGTGGGTGGGCCAGGCTCCTTATGCCGGCGTTTATACGCCGGCGTGACAAGGAGCATGGCCCTCTACGGGGCCCCAATCTGGGCGGACAAGCTGACCGCCCGGAACAGGGCCCTGCTGCGGAGGCCCCAGAGGGTTGTGGCCCTCCGGATGGTGAGGGCCTACGTAACCGTGGCCCACGCAGCGGCCTGCCTCCTCGCCTGCACCCCGCCCTGGGAATTGGATGCAGAGGTGCAGGCGGAGACCTATAGGGTTAGGTCTAGGGCCCGGGCGAGGGGTGAACGCCCGGACCCTGAGGAGGTAGAGGAGACGCGCCGAATGACGGAGCGTCGACTGCGGGAACGATGGAAATCCGACCTGGAGGACTCCCCCTATGGTACTCGTACTATAGGGGCGATCCTCCCGTCGGTTGACCTGTGGTTAGAGAGGGCAGTCGGCGCTACGTCGTTCCGGCTTGTGCAGGTAATGACCGGACATGGGTGTTTCGGTCATTACCTGCACAAAATTGGGAGGGAGCCTACCCCGCAGTGCCATGAGTGCGGCGATCCGGACGACACGGCTCGGCACACCTTTGAGGTGTGCAGCCGTTGGAGTTCGGAGCGCGGCGCCATGGCACTCGCTATACAGCGGGAGGACCTCTCGCTCTACAGCATTGTCTCGGCAATGCTCTGCAGCGAGAGGTCTTGGGAGGCTGTGGCCTCTTTTTGCGAGACGGTTATCTCGCAGAAGGAGGCCGCGGAGCGGGAGCGCGAGGAGTCTCCTCTCGCGCATCCGCTCCGGCGCAGACGGCAGGGGTTGAGGCGGCGGCGTTTTGCCGCGCGCCTCAACCCTTAGTGGCTGCAGGTGGGGGATGGGAGTCCCCTGCCTGCTGTAGGCAAGTCACTCAGCGGTCTGGGAGGGGGGCCACGCGTGCTCGGCCCTTCTCCCCTTTGGCGCGGGGAGCCCCGGCAATGGCTGGGGCAGCCGGACGACGTCGTGGGGAATGCCAATCGCGGGTTCCACGGCGTCCAACCAAACCGGTTTGAGGGTACGCCAAGGTGTTTTTTAGTGGGTAACACTCCCCTACTCCTTCTCGCTCGGAGAAGGGGAGGGGATGTGAGTCCCACATACCCCCCCGTCACTCCCATGGCGGGGGAAATGCGTAAAGCATTTTTCACCTTGCAAAAAAAAAAAAAAAAAAAAAAAAAAAAAAAAAAAAAAAAAAAGGTTAGGTTAGGTTAGGTTAGGTTAGGTTAGGTTAGGTTAGGTTAGGTTAGGTTAGGTTAGGTTAGGTTAGGTTAGGTTAGGTTAGGTTAGGTTAGGTTAGGTTAGGTTAGGTTAGGTTAGGTTAGGTTAGGTTAGGTTAGGTTAGGTTAGGTTAGGTTAGGTTAGGTTAGGTTAGGTTAGGTTAGGTTAGGTTAGGTTAGGTTAGGTTAGGTTAGGTTAGGTTAGGTTAGGTTAGGTTAGGTTAGGTTAGGTTAGGTTAGGTTAGGTTAGGTTAGGTTAGGTTAGGTTAGGTTAGGTTAGGTTAGGTTAGGTTAGGTTAGGTTAGGTTAGGTTAGGTTAGGTTAGGTTAGGTTAGGTTAGGTTAGGTTAGGTTAGGTTAGGTTAGGTTAGGTTAGGTTAGGTTAGGTTAGGTTAGGTTAGGTTAGGTTAGGTTAGGTTAGGTTAGGTTAGGTTAGGTTAGGTTAGGTTAGGTTAGGTTAGGTTAGGTTAGGTTAGGTTAGGTTAGGTTAGGTTAGGTTAGGTTAGGTTAGGTTAGGTTAGGTTAGGTTAGGTTAGGTTAGGTTAGGTTAGGTTAGGTTAGGTTAGGTTAGGTTAGGTTAGGTTAGGTTAGGTTAGGTTAGGTTAGGTTAGGTTAGGTTAGGTTAGGTTAGGTTAGGTTAGGTTAGGTTAGGTTAGGTTAGGTTAGGTTAGGTTAGGTTAGGTTAGGTTAGGTTAGGTTAGGTTAGGTTAGGTTAGGTTAGGTTAGGTTAGGTTAGGTTAGGTTAGGTTAGGTTAGGTTAGGTTAGGTTAGGTTAGGTTAGGTTAGGTTAGGTTAGGTTAGGTTAGGTTAGGTTAGGTTAGGTTAGGTTAGGTTAGGTTAGGTTAGGTTAGGTTAGGTTAGGTTAGGTTAGGTTAGGTTAGGTTAGGTTAGGTTAGGTTAGGTTAGGTTAGGTTAGGTTAGGTTAGGTTAGGTTAGGTTAGGTTAGGTTAGGTTAGGTTAGGTTAGGTTAGGTTAGGTTAGGTTAGGTTAGGTTAGGTTAGGTTAGGTTAGGTTAGGTTAGGTTAGGTTAGGTTAGGTTAGGTTAGGTTAGGTTAGGTTAGGTTAGGTTAGGTTAGGTTAGGTTAGGTTAGGTTAGGTTAGGTTAGGTTAGGTTAGGTTAGGTTAGGTTAGGTTAGGTTAGGTTAGGTTAGGTTAGGTTAGGTTAGGTTAGGTTAGGTTAGGTTAGGTTAGGTTAGGTTAGGTTAGGTTAGGTTAGGTTAGGTTAGGTTAGGTTAGGTTAGGTTAGGTTAGGTTAGGTTAGGTTAGGTTAGGTTAGGTTAGGTTAGGTTAGGTTAGGTTAGGTTAGGTTAGGTTAGGTTAGGTTAGGTTAGGTTAGGTTAGGTTAGGTTAGGTTAGGTTAGGTTAGGTTAGGTTAGGTTAGGTTAGGTTAGGTTAGGTTAGGTTAGGTTAGGTTAGGTTAGGTTAGGTTAGGTTAGGTTAGGTTAGGTTAGGTTAGGTTAGGTTAGGTTAGGTTAGGTTAGGTTAGGTTAGGTTAGGTTAGGTTAGGTTAGGTTAGGTTAGGTTAGGTTAGGTTAGGTTAGGTTAGGTTAGGTTAGGTTAGGTTAGGTTAGGTTAGGTTAGGTTAGGTTAGGTTAGGTTAGGTTAGGTTAGGTTAGGTTAGGTTAGGTTAGGTTAGGTTAGGTTAGGTTAGGTTAGGTTAGGTTAGGTTAGGTTAGGTTAGGTTAGGTTAGGTTAGGTTAGGTTAGGTTAGGTTAGGTTAGGTTAGGTTAGGTTAGGTTAGGTTAGGTTAGGTTAGGTTAGGTTAGGTTAGGTTAGGTTAGGTTAGGTTAGGTTAGGTTAGGTTAGGTTAGGTTAGGTTAGGTTAGGTTAGGTTAGGTTAGGTTAGGTTAGGTTAGGTTAGGTTAGGTTAGGTTAGGTTAGGTTAGGTTAGGTTAGGTTAGGTTAGGTTAGGTTAGGTTAGGTTAGGTTAGGTTAGGTTAGGTTAGGTTAGGTTAGGTTAGGTTAGGTTAGGTTAGGTTAGGTTAGGTTAGGTTAGGTTAGGTTAGGTTAGGTTAGGTTAGGTTAGGTTAGGTTAGGTTAGGTTAGGTTAGGTTAGGTTAGGTTAGGTTAGGTTAGGTTAGGTTAGGTTAGGTTAGGTTAGGTTAGGTTAGGTTAGGTTAGGTTAGGTTAGGTTAGGTTAGGTTAGGTTAGGTTAGGTTAGGTTAGGTTAGGTTAGGTTAGGTTAGGTTAGGTTAGGTTAGGTTAGGTTAGGTTAGGTTAGGTTAGGTTAGGTTAGGTTAGGTTAGGTTAGGTTAGGTTAGGTTAGGTTAGGTTAGGTTAGGTTAGGTTAGGTTAGGTTAGGTTAGGTTAGGTTAGGTTAGGTTAGGTTAGGTTAGGTTAGGTTAGGTTAGGTTAGGTTAGGTTAGGTTAGGTTAGGTTAGGTTAGGTTAGGTTAGGTTAGGTTAGGTTAGGTTAGGTTAGGTTAGGTTAGGTTAGGTTAGGTTAGGTTAGGTTAGGTTAGGTTAGGTTAGGTTAGGTTAGGTTAGGTTAGGTTAGGTTAGGTTAGGTTAGGTTAGGTTAGGTTAGGTTAGGTTAGGTTAGGTTAGGTTAGGTTAGGTTAGGTTAGGTTAGGTTAGGTTAGGTTAGGTTAGGTTAGGTTAGGTTAGGTTAGGTTAGGTTAGGTTAGGTTAGGTTAGGTTAGGTTAGGTTAGGTTAGGTTAGGTTAGGTTAGGTTAGGTTAGGTTAGGTTAGGTTAGGTTAGGTTAGGTTAGGTTAGGTTAGGTTAGGTTAGGTTAGGTTAGGTTAGGTTAGGTTAGGTTAGGTTAGGTTAGGTTAGGTTAGGTTAGGTTAGGTTAGGTTAGGTTAGGTTAGGTTAGGTTAGGTTAGGTTAGGTTAGGTTAGGTTAGGTTAGGTTAGGTTAGGTTAGGTTAGGTTAGGTTAGGTTAGGTTAGGTTAGGTTAGGTTAGGTTAGGTTAGGTTAGGTTAGGTTAGGTTAGGTTAGGTTAGGTTAGGTTAGGTTAGGTTAGGTTAGGTTAGGTTAGGTTAGGTTAGGTTAGGTTAGGTTAGGTTAGGTTAGGTTAGGTTAGGTTAGGTTAGGTTAGGTTAGGTTAGGTTAGGTTAGGTTAGGTTAGGTTAGGTTAGGTTAGGTTAGGTTAGGTTAGGTTAGGTTAGGTTAGGTTAGGTTAGGTTAGGTTAGGTTAGGTTAGGTTAGGTTAGGTTAGGTTAGGTTAGGTTAGGTTAGGTTAGGTTAGGTTAGGTTAGGTTAGGTTAGGTTAGGTTAGGTTAGGTTAGGTTAGGTTAGGTTAGGTTAGGTTAGGTTAGGTTAGGTTAGGTTAGGTTAGGTTAGGTTAGGTTAGGTTAGGTTAGGTTAGGTTAGGTTAGGTTAGGTTAGGTTAGGTTAGGTTAGGTTAGGTTAGGTTAGGTTAGGTTAGGTTAGGTTAGGTTAGGTTAGGTTAGGTTAGGTTAGGTTAGGTTAGGTTAGGTTAGGTTAGGTTAGGTTAGGTTAGGTTAGGTTAGGTTAGGTTAGGTTAGGTTAGGTTAGGTTAGGTTAGGTTAGGTTAGGTTAGGTTAGGTTAGGTTAGGTTAGGTTAGGTTAGGTTAGGTTAGGTTAGGTTAGGTTAGGTTAGGTTAGGTTAGGTTAGGTTAGGTTAGGTTAGGTTAGGTTAGGTTAGGTTAGGTTAGGTTAGGTTAGGTTAGGTTAGGTTAGGTTAGGTTAGGTTAGGTTAGGTTAGGTTAGGTTAGGTTAGGTTAGGTTAGGTTAGGTTAGGTTAGGTTAGGTTAGGTTAGGTTAGGTTAGGTTAGGTTAGGTTAGGTTAGGTTAGGTTAGGTTAGGTTAGGTTAGGTTAGGTTAGGTTAGGTTAGGTTAGGTTAGGTTAGGTTAGGTTAGGTTAGGTTAGGTTAGGTTAGGTTAGGTTAGGTTAGGTTAGGTTAGGTTAGGTTAGGTAGGTTAGGTTAGGTTAGGTTAGGTTAGGTTAGGTTAGGTTAGGTTAGGTTAGGTTAGGTTAGGTTAGGTTAGGTTAGGTTAGGTTAGGTTAGGTTAGGTTAGGTTAGGTTAGGTTAGGTTAGGTTAGGTTAGGTTAGGTTAGGTTAGGTTAGGTTAGGTTAGGTTAGGTTAGGTTAGGTTAGGTTAGGTTAGGTTAGGTTAGGTTAGGTTAGGTTAGGTTAGGTTAGGTTAGGTTAGGTTAGGTTAGGTTAGGTTGGTTAGGTTAGGTTAGGTTAGGTTAGGTTAGGTTAGGTTAGGTTAGGTTAGGTTAGGTTAGGTTAGGTTAGGTTAGGTTAGGTTAGGTTAGGTTAGGTTAGGTTAGGTTAGGTTAGGTTAGGTTAGGTTAGGTTAGGTTAGGTTAGGTTAGGTTAGGTTAGGTTAGGTTAGGTTAGGTTAGGTTAGGTTAGGTTAGGTTAGGTTAGGTTAGGTTAGGTTAGGTTAGGTTAGGTTAGGTTAGGTTAGGTTAGGTTAGGTTAGGTTAGGTTAGGTTAGGTTAGGTTAGGTTAGGTTAGGTTAGGTTAGGTTAGGTTAGGTTAGGTTAGGTTAGGTTAGGTTAGGTTAGGTTAGGTTAGGTTAGGTTAGGTTAGGTTAGGTTAGGTTAGGTTAGGTTAGGTTAGGTTAGGTTAGGTTAGGTTAGGTTAGGTTAGGTTAGGTTAGGTTAGGTTAGGTTAGGTTAGGTTAGGTTAGGTTAGGTTAGGTTAGGTTAGGTTAGGTTAGGTTAGGTTAGGTTAGGTTAGGTTAGGTTAGGTTAGGTTAGGTTAGGTTAGGTTAGGTTAGGTTAGGTTAGGTTAGGTTAGGTTAGGTTAGGTTAGGTTAGGTTAGGTTAGGTTAGGTTAGGTTAGGTTAGGTTAGGTTAGGTTAGGTTAGGTTAGGTTAGGTTAGGTTAGGTTAGGTTAGGTTAGGTTAGGTTAGGTTAGGTTAGGTTAGGTTAGGTTAGGTTAGGTTAGGTTAGGTTAGGTTAGGTTAGGTTAGGTTAGGTTAGGTTAGGTTAGGTTAGGTTAGGTTAGGTTAGGTTAGGTTAGGTTAGGTTAGGTTAGGTTAGGTTAGGTTAGGTTAGGTTAGGTTAGGTTAGGTTAGGTTAGGTTAGGTTAGGTTAGGTTAGGTTAGGTTAGGTTAGGTTAGGTTAGGTTAGGTTAGGTTAGGTTAGGTTAGGTTAGGTTAGGTTAGGTTAGGTTAGGTTAGGTTAGGTTAGGTTAGGTTAGGTTAGGTTAGGTTAGGTTAGGTTAGGTTAGGTTAGGTTAGGTTAGGTTAGGTTAGGTTAGGTTAGGTTAGGTTAGGTTAGGTTAGGTTAGGTTAGGTTAGGTTAGGTTAGGTTAGGTTAGGTTAGGTTAGGTTAGGTTAGGTTAGGTTAGGTTAGGTTAGGTTAGGTTAGGTTAGGTTAGGTTAGGTTAGGTTAGGTTAGGTTAGGTTAGGTTAGGTTAGGTTAGGTTAGGTTAGGTTAGGTTAGGTTAGGTTAGGTTAGGTTAGGTTAGGTTAGGTTAGGTTAGGTTAGGTTAGGTTAGGTTAGGTTAGGTTAGGTTAGGTTAGGTTAGGTTAGGTTAGGTTAGGTTAGGTTAGGTTAGGTTAGGTTAGGTTAGGTTAGGTTAGGTTAGGTTAGGTTAGGTTAGGTTAGGTTAGGTTAGGTTAGGTTAGGTTAGGTTAGGTTAGGTTAGGTTAGGTTAGGTTAGGTTAGGTTAGGTTAGGTTAGGTTAGGTTAGGTTAGGTTAGGTTAGGTTAGGTTAGGTTAGGTTAGGTTAGGTTAGGTTAGGTTAGGTTAGGTTAGGTTAGGTTAGGTTAGGTTAGGTTAGGTTAGGTTAGGTTAGGTTAGGTTAGGTTAGGTTAGGTTAGGTTAGGTTAGGTTAGGTTAGGTTAGGTTAGGTTAGGTTAGGTTAGGTTAGGTTAGGTTAGGTTAGGTTAGGTTAGGTTAGGTTAGGTTAGGTTAGGTTAGGTTAGGTTAGGTTAGGTTAGGTTAGGTTAGGTTAGGTTAGGTTAGGTTAGGTTAGGTTAGGTTAGGTTAGGTTAGGTTAGGTTAGGTTAGGTTAGGTTAGGTTAGGTTAGGTTAGGTTAGGTTAGGTTAGGTTAGGTTAGGTTAGGTTAGGTTAGGTTAGGTTAGGTTAGGTTAGGTTAGGTTAGGTTAGGTTAGGTTAGGTTAGGTTAGGTTAGGTTAGGTTAGGTTAGGTTAGGTTAGGTTAGGTTAGGTTAGGTTAGGTTAGGTTAGGTTAGGTTAGGTTAGGTTAGGTTAGGTTAGGTTAGGTTAGGTTAGGTTAGGTTAGGTTAGGTTAGGTTAGGTTAGGTTAGGTTAGGTTAGGTTAGGTTAGGTTAGGTTAGGTTAGGTTAGGTTAGGTTAGGTTAGGTTAGGTTAGGTTAGGTTAGGTTAGGTTAGGTTAGGTTAGGTTAGGTTAGGTTAGGTTAGGTTAGGTTAGGTTAGGTTAGGTTAGGTTAGGTTAGGTTAGGTTAGGTTAGGTTAGGTTAGGTTAGGTTAGGTTAGGTTAGGTTAGGTTAGGTTAGGTTAGGTTAGGTTAGGTTAGGTTAGGTTAGGTTAGGTTAGGTTAGGTTAGGTTAGGTTAGGTTAGGTTAGGTTAGGTTAGGTTAGGTTAGGTTAGGTTAGGTTAGGTTAGGTTAGGTTAGGTTAGGTTAGGTTAGGTTAGGTTAGGTTAGGTTAGGTTAGGTTAGGTTAGGTTAGGTTAGGTTAGGTTAGGTTAGGTTAGGTTAGGTTAGGTTAGGTTAGGTTAGGTTAGGTTAGGTTAGGTTAGGTTAGGTTAGGTTAGGTTAGGTTAGGTTAGGTTAGGTTAGGTTAGGTTAGGTTAGGTTAGGTTAGGTTAGGTTAGGTTAGGTTAGGTTAGGTTAGGTTAGGTTAGGTTAGGTTAGGTTAGGTTAGGTTAGGTTAGGTTAGGTTAGGTTAGGTTAGGTTAGGTTAGGTTAGGTTAGGTTAGGTTAGGTTAGGTTAGGTTAGGTTAGGTTAGGTTAGGTTAGGTTAGGTTAGGTTAGGTTAGGTTAGGTTAGGTTAGGTTAGGTTAGGTTAGGTTAGGTTAGGTTAGGTTAGGTTAGGTTAGGTTAGGTTAGGTTAGGTTAGGTTAGGTTAGGTTAGGTTAGGTTAGGTTAGGTTAGGTTAGGTTAGGTTAGGTTAGGTTAGGTTAGGTTAGGTTAGGTTAGGTTAGGTTAGGTTAGGTTAGGTTAGGTTAGGTTAGGTTAGGTTAGGTTAGGTTAGGTTAGGTTAGGTTAGGTTAGGTTAGGTTAGGTTAGGTTAGGTTAGGTTAGGTTAGGTTAGGTTAGGTTAGGTTAGGTTAGGTTAGGTTAGGTTAGGTTAGGTTAGGTTAGGTTAGGTTAGGTTAGGTTAGGTTAGGTTAGGTTAGGTTAGGTTAGGTTAGGTTAGGTTAGGTTAGGTTAGGTTAGGTTAGGTTAGGTTAGGTTAGGTTAGGTTAGGTTAGGTTAGGTTAGGTTAGGTTAGGTTAGGTTAGGTTAGGTTAGGTTAGGTTAGGTTAGGTTAGGTTAGGTTAGGTTAGGTTAGGTTAGGTTAGGTTAGGTTAGGTTAGGTTAGGTTAGGTTAGGTTAGGTTAGGTTAGGTTAGGTTAGGTTAGGTTAGGTTAGGTTAGGTTAGGTTAGGTTAGGTTAGGTTGGGGTGCGGGCCGGATTCCTCCACGTTGGCCTGGGTGTTGCAGTCTCTCTTGATCTCGATCCGGAGAGAACGCAGCATCTGGGCTGGTGCACCCTGGGCATTGGCTGAGACTTTCTCCTTATGGGAGAATCTTTCAGCCCATGGCTAATATCCGGCAAAAAAGGGGGGGGGGGGGTCACCGAACCAGTGGCGGTATATCCACTTTCATGGGCCAGTGCAGGCCTCGGGAACTAAATACTCCCCAAAAGTGCACACTTGTGGTGAAGTTGCTCCCAGCTACTCTCCTCGGAGAGCAGTTGGAGGATGCAACTGCGTCTCCTGTTTTTCAGAGGGCGCATAGGATAAGGGTGGACCTTGGAGGTCGTTGAGCGGCGGATTGCTTCGGCGTCCGTCGGTCAAATCGCAATCCGGACCCGTAGGCGTCCGGGGCGATGGCCGCTGCGTGGGGCCGCGAGGAGACAACCTCTTTAAAAATCCACACATGGCCAATGGTGCAGGGGCCTTAAACGCACGCAAGGAAGATGATGGATGGTCTAAATCAGAAACTACCCCAGGAGGGTACCCTAACGGGAGAATCCCTCCCCGTGTCTGAGGACACGGGCTGCCCCTCGTATTCTGGGGGGGGCAAAGGCCATGTCGTAGGTCAGCGCAATGCTGGCCTCCGTGAACACGAACACAGCAAACGTTTATTGGACACTGAAATTGACGCAGAGACTAAAAAGATGCAGGAAACGGCGAGACTCAAGGACGCAGAGCTGATGGAGGAGATGATCCTGGAGGCGGGTGTTGCCTCCAGCTCGTCCCTTCCATTTGTTCAACTGACGGAGGAGGTCGAAGTTGTTGGATTGGAGGTTGTGGGGATGGAGATCGATGCCCTAAAACGCACCAAAAGACCACACTCCAATGACGAAGTAATATCTGGGCCGGAAGTTAAGCCAAAACTGAGCACTGCACGACGGGGCAAAACCCCGTGCGCAAAAGGGCGCTATACTGGCTTTAGTGCCGCAAAGGCGGCACCAAAGTCACTCGGACGTTTAAACCATGAGGTGGATGGGGTACCTTGTACTCGGAGCCTTCCAGTCTCACGGGATCGGAGCCCCATCGAACCCACCGGGGGGAACTATATAGACATTGTTCGAAACTCTGCCTATGTAGTCATGGAAGAGGCGAAAAAGTGCGGAAACCTCAAGGGGACAATCTGGAGCAGGATGAACCTAGCATGCCGGGACATCCTGTCGGCCGCGGACTGTCTTCAGGGCTGGGGGGAGAATGACGAGCTGCGTGCCCTTAAAGCAGACAACAGGCGCATGAAAGAACAGCTGGCGCACACCCAGGGAGAGTTGAAGGCGCTCAGGACTGCCTTTTCTGAGCGAAAAAGGGATACCGCTCAACCCTCGACGGCAGAAATTTCGGTGGGTTTGGCCGATGCCCTGATCGAGCTGCGAGAGGATCTCAAGAGAGACCTCTTTATATCGATCGGGGACATGGTTAACGTGCGGTTGGAGGAGCTGCGGCGACAGTTGCCTCCTGAACCGGTGGTTCGCCCAACGCTTGCGGCAGACCGTAGGAGAGCTGCAGCTGCTGAGCAAACTGTTCTGCAGCACTTGCCTGTTGCCCCGGCGCAACCGAAGCCTGCGGCTAAACCTTCTAGGGACAAACCGGCCCCCGCTGCAAAGAAGGTGAAGCCTCCGAAGAAGCCCACCCGCGTTCCCAATGGGAGGCAGTCCAACCATGCCCCCCCCATCGCGCAGCACCCGGTGGGTGCGGCTAAACCGGTGACGCCTAAATTGTCCCAAGCTTCCCAGTCGGCTCCACCTCCAAAGGACGACGACGGCTTTACCGTGGTCAGGAGGAAGGGTAAGCGGAAGAAGTCTGCCCCACCCCCGGTGGCAAAACCTGCCAGACGCAAGCGGAGGCGTCAGAAATTGACTACTCCTGCCACTGCTGCCGTAGTGGTGGCACTAAAAGACGGCACTGAGGCGTCCTACGCCTCTGTTATGACCAAGGCTATAAAATCGGTCAAACTGGCTGAACTGGGCCTTGACCATGTCAAGGTGCGTAGGACACAGACGGGGGCCCGCATTATTGAGATACCTGGGGCTGATAATGCTCAAAATGCGGATGCCCTCTGCAAGCGGATTGATGGGCTGGTTGGCGACGTGGCCTGGGTATACCGGCCTGTCAAAATGGCTGACCTCCAAATCACGGGGCTCGACGAGTCGGTGACTCCGGAGGACGTAGGAGCTGCCATTGTGACCAAAACTGGGTGCCTTACCACTGAAGTTAAGGTCGGCACTATTAGAGTGCGCCGCGATGGATCTGGGGCAACGCTGGTGCATTGCCCGGTAACGGCGGCGAAGATAGTTGTTGCGGCTGGACGACTACTGGTTGGGTGGTCGTCCGCCCAGGTTAGGGTATTGGACCGGGGCCCCATGCGGTGCTACCGCTGTTATGGAATTGGGCACAGTAAGGCTCTGTGTTCATCACCAGTTGACAGATCGCAGCTCTGCTACCGGTGCAGCAGACCGGACCATAAAAAGGTGGACTGCAGGGCTGCGCCTTTCTGCGCAGTGTGCCACCTGGCCAAACGCCGGGCTGACCACAATATGGGGGGTGAGCATTGCAACCCGCCGCCAACAAGAGGTAAGGCAGTTGCCGCCAGAACTCCGGTAAGGACTGCCCTAAGGGAAAGCAGTGCCGAGCAATCGGCCCAAGGGGAAGCTCGTATGGATCTCTAAATGCCAGCACACCGACATTTGGAGATCCTGCAAGTAAATACCAACCACTCCGCCCGCGCACAAGATCTGCTTATGCAGGTCATGGCGGAGTGGGGTATTGGGATAGTGGTGGTGGCCGAGCCCTACCTCGTCCCTGCACAGCCAAATTGGTTCGGGGCCGCAGATGAAGGGGTGGCGCTGGTGGTGCCGACAACGGGCGACTTCCCTCCCCTAATAGGGATTGAACGTGGACAGGGCTTTGCAGCGGTCAAATGGGGAGACACTGTCCTGGTGGCAGTGTACTTCTCCCCTAATAAACCGCTGTCCGCATTCGAGCAGTTCCTGGCGGGCCTAGGTGGAGTCGTCGGGAGGGTTACATCAGCGCATATGTTGGTGATGGGGGATTTTAATGCAAAGAGTGCGGCTTGGGGTTCCCCCATCACGGACCCAAGAGGAGCAGCCCTGGAAGACTGGGTAGCGGCTATGGGGCTTGAAGTGCTGAACCGGGGCGACGCCAATACTTGTGTGCGGCGGCAGGGGGGGTCCATCGTGGACGTCTCGTTCGCGACCCCTGCCATCGCCGCGCGCATTGACAATTGGCGCGTCCTGGAGGAAGTAGAGACCCTCTCTGACCATCGCTATATCCAGATGAGGGTCAGCACTTCGCTGGGGGCCTTACCACCCGGCCCGAGAAGGCGGGCTGGCGCCGGAGGAGGAAAGTTCCCAAGGTGGGCAGTGTCGCGTCTCGACCGGGAGATGGCGGACGAGGCTGCCATGGTGGAGGCGTGGTGTGCCCCCCCAACCCCCACCTTGGGAGTGGAAGAGCGGGCAGCTCAATTTCGAGTTACCTTAACGTCGGTATGCGACGCGGCCATGCCCCGTGTGCGAGGGCTGCCTGCCAAGAAGCAGGTATACTGGTGGTCGGAGGAGATAGCGGCCCTTCGAACCGCCAGTAACGCCGCCCGACGAGCTTACACCCATTGTAGGAGAAGGCGTCACCTGCCCGAGGAAGAGGAGCTCCTCTACGGTGAGCTCAAGGAGGCAAAGGTGGCTTTAGGGGTCGCCATCGCAAGGGGGAAAGACGAGGCACGGGAGGAGTTCCTGGCTGCGCTCGACAGGGATCCGTGGGGGCGACCGTACCGCTTGGTACGGAACAAACTCAGGTGCGCCCCCCCTATGGACCCCCTAGAGCCGGAACTCCTCACAAGGATAGTTGAGGGCCTCTTCCCAGCAGCCCCGAATTTCCTTCCGCCGTGCATGGGGGGCCCCTTGCGGGAGGTCGAGGATCCAGCTGGTGTTCCCCTGGTCACGGACGACGAGATGGAGTGGGTCGTCGACCGCCTCCGGTCCTGCAAGAAGGCTCCAGGGCCGGACGGAGTCCCGGGGAGGGTCCTTCCGTTAGTAATGAAGCACCTTGGAGGTCGCCTAAGGGCCCTCTTTGATGACTGCCTCAGAGAGGGGCGGTTTCCAAGATGCTGGAAGGAGGGGCGCCTAGTGTTGTTGCGCAAAGAGGGACGGCCACACGACTCTCCTGCTGGTCATCGCCCTATCGTCCTGCTTGACGAGACGGGTAAAATGCTGGAGCGCGTTTTGTCCCGTCGCATCGTCAAGCACTTGGAGATTAAAGGGCCAAATATTAGCGACCGGCAGTATGGGTTCCGGGAGGGACGGTGCACAATTGACGCCCTGTGGTCCCTACGGAACTTTTGTGAGTACGCGGAGGAAAAGGGAGAGGGGGTGGTGGCGGTGTCGCTTGACATCGCCAACGCATTCGGTTCCCTCCCCTTCTCAGTCATAAGGGCGGCCCTCCGGTATCATAGGGTACCAGTGTACCTGCGGAGGATCGTAGAGCACTACCTTACCGACAGGGTAGTGCTCTACGACTGCGGGGGTAGGCGAGTTGCACGTGAAATGTCATGCGGTGTTCCACAGGGGTCCGTGCTTGGACCCCTGTTGTGGAACATCGGATTCGACTGGGTGATCCGAGGAGAGCAGCTTCCCCGCATGGCCACCATTTGTTATGCTGACGATACAATGGTGGCAGTGCGGGGTAAGGAGCTGAACGAAACGCTCCGGAGTGCGTCGGTAGCGGCTGACCTTATCGTCAGCCGCATAAGGCGGCTTGGCTTGCAGGTGGCCCTCCCGAAGACAGACGCAATTGTCTTCGGGGGGCGGGGATGGCGCCCGCACAGAGGCGCAACCGTGCCGATTGCGGGAGAAGCGGTCCAGATTAAGGCCAACATAAAATACCTTGGCCTAGTCCTGGACCGCAGGTGGAACTTTGGGGAGCACTTCCGGCAGCTTGCTCCCCGGGTGGTGGGTGCCGCATCGGCCCTCAGCCGATTGCTGCCCAACGTGGGGGGACCAAAAGCGCCATGCCGACGCCTCTTCGCAGGCGTTGTGCGCAGCATGGCGCTGTATGGGGCGCCAATCTGGGCCAGCAAACTGTCGGCTAGGAATGTAGCTTTGCTACGTAGGCCCCAGAGAGTCATGGCCCTCCGCATGGTGAGGGCCTACATGACCGTAGCGCATGCGGCGGCGTGTATCTTGGCCTGTACCCCGCCGTGGGAGCTAGATGCTCGGGTGCAGGCCGAGACATACCAGGCGAGAGTAGAGTCCAGAGCCATAGGATGGCGCTCGGACTCGGAAGTGGTAGAGAGGACTCGGCGGATGGCCGAGAAACGAATGAGAGACCGGTGGAAAAGTGACCTGGAGGACTCCCCCTATGGGACCTACACTATAGGGGCACTCCTCCCGTCGCTTGACCACTGGGTCGAGAGGGCGCACGGTACGCTGACGTACCGGCTTGTGCAGGTAATGACCGGACATGGGTGTTTCGGTCATTACCTGCACAAGATAAAGAGAGAGCCGAGTCCGATCTGCCACGAGTGCGGCGATTCGGATGACACGGCCCAGCACACCTTCGCGGTGTGCACTCGGTGGGATCCGGAGCGCCGCACTATGGCCGCGGAAATTGGAATCTCCGATCTCTCGCTGCACAGCGTGGTCTCGGCCATGCTGCGCGGCGACAGATCGTGGAGGGCGGTATCCTCCTTCTGTGAGAGCGTCATCTCACAGAAGGAGGCGGCGGAGCGGGAACGCGAAGACAATGTCGACGCACACCCGCTCCGGCGCAGGCGAAGGGGGCAAAGGCGACGGCAGTTTGTTGCAAGCCTAGACCCTTAGTAGGACTTGTGGGTTAGGGGGCCCACCACATACAGTCCTGCTATGACGCAGGTGTCCCAGATGATACTGGGACGGCTGGGGGGCGCCCAATGGTAGCATCATTAGCAGCCCATGGCGCCCCCATCATCAACAGCCCGTGAAGTGCAAAGGCCGCTGGGGTTTTAGTGGGTATTCCGGCCACTCTGGTTGGTGAGTCCCACATAACCATCCCCCCTTGGATGGTATGCGTAAATGCATTTCCCCAGCGTAACAAAAAAAAAAAAAAAGGTTAGGTTAGGTTAGGTTAGGTTAGGTTAGGTTAGGTTAGGTTAGGTTAGGTTAGGTTAGGTTAGGTTAGGTTAGGTTAGGTTAGGTTAGGTTAGGTTAGGTTAGGTTAGGTTAGGTTAGGTTAGGTTAGGTTAGGTTAGGTTAGGTTAGGTTAGGTTAGGTTAGGTTAGGTTAGGTTAGGTTAGGTTAGGTTAGGTTAGGTTAGGTTAGGTTAGGTTAGGTTAGGTTAGGTTAGGTTAGGTTAGGTTAGGTTAGGTTAGGTTAGGTTAGGTTAGGTTAGGTTAGGTTAGGTTAGGTTAGGTTAGGTTAGGTTAGGTTAGGTTAGGTTAGGTTAGGTTAGGTTAGGTTAGGTTAGGTTAGGTTAGGTTAGGTTAGGTTAGGTTAGGTTAGGTTAGGTTAGGTTAGGTTAGGTTAGGTTAGGTTAG